>CM059208.1:14619891-15219891 GCA_030347435.1 Clarias fuscus | reverse complement strand
GACCACCGTTGTTACATCAGTGTTTTAGTAATGTTCTGGATGGGTCGAGTGAAAACGAGGAGGAAAAATGTGTTTTATTTAAAAACATTAAAAGAAAAGAAAATACATTGTAGACTTTGAGTGATTATTGAGTCTTGGTAATGACACATCTAACAACAACAACAAACAAAAAAAAACATTGTTTTTTGCATATTGACCAGGAAATACAATTCAACGTTTGATCTTTTCTATTATAACTGTGTGTCGTTAACAAAACTGCAGATCTGAATACAGTATATTTCTCTTTTACACATCGCACATTCAGGGAAATTTTAACCTTTTTAAAGAAAAGTAGACACACATATTTACATTCTTCAAAAGAAAAAATATATATTTTCTACTATTATTATTATTATCATTATTAAAATGGTTTCATTCCACTTAAACCAAATCTACCTTTATATTTGTAATCTACGTTGAGGGGGAAAAAAATGAAAAGATTCAAATTTTTAAAAAAATCTGGTGTTTACTAAATAATCAATTTCCCCTCCATATCAGTCTCTATGATGTCATAAGGTAATCTAAATAAAAACCATTTCTACATCTCCTACCTACAGTATAATATTGATTGACAGATCACTGATACATGATTGGTTTTCCAAAACTGCCTCATATGTATGATTAAATCCTGCATTATTACTAGCCAAATCATACAGTCACGTCTAACAGCGCACTCGTTTATATTACGAGTGATCACAGAGAAGCTTCATTAACTGTACAAAATGAAACATGCTCCCAAAAACATTAGGCAGGTATGAAATTGACATTCCCTTGAGCGAGAGGTAACCGTACAGACCGTACAAAGCTGTTTAGTGCGTTTCACCTGTTCGTTATAGCTTGAGGTTCGTTCATGATCAGATAACTCCTTGTTCTCACCCCTCAAAATGTAGCACCTGCGTTTGCATCAGACAGCTCGGTTTCATTATCTAATCGCAGAGCCCGAAGAAACGCCCTACTTTTCAAAAACACGTTCGGCTCCTACACATTCATGGCTGTATTTGTGCCCGAATTGAGCTGCATCCAAGTGGAATAGGTGTCAATAGTTCAAGTCTTCAGCATCACTGCATGACATTCTGAAAATGACACGAAGAAGAAGAAGACAGAATAAAGCAATTACATCTTAATCACAGTGAAGTTGTAGATTATATTAGGATACGTACCATTTAATTACAGCTTGTGCTGTCATCAAGACATTAAAGATTGTGATCTTTACAAGAATAATCCTAAGAAACTGGATGATCAGAAAGACAGTGTGTGCCTGGATAGCTGGTGGAATGAAAGAAAAACATTTAAAACAGGCTCATATGAAAATACAAAACATACAGTATGAGTGCAAATATATGACGAACCATTAGAAGAACTTTCATAGTCCGAACATGCATGCTCCATGTTGTTATTATCAAAATCTAAAAGGGAATACAAAACAAATAATCCATAAATAAATTGCATACAATATAGTACAGCGCAATAAGTCAGTTCCCCAAATGAATGCGTGACCCAGATAAGTGCAACATACCCTCAGATAGTTGACACAATTAAAGATATACAGTAAAATGTTGTTCAAAATGTACCTATTTTGCTCCTTCGCGATCCATAGTAGTGCCTGGCATTAAAGGGAATCATGCTCCTGTGACTGATAAAGCAAGTATACGTGTCCCATTCCATAGAAACAAGTGATCGAACAGACACTGTGCTCTGAGCATCCTCTTTCCGTATTACGTTATACGAGGCAGGGTTTGATCTTCTGGTTCCTTTGGAGAGCCAGACCATCCCTCCATCCCTGTTTAGGACGTCGTTGACCACACAGACCAGGATGGTCAACCCTCCGTGGTCCAGCGGGATGTGGAAAAAGGGGGATGTGGAAAAGGGAGCGGCCTTTACATCCACCATGTTATCAACTGTGGCATAGATATCATAAAACCAATCAACACTCATTCATTTATACGGCTTTAGAGCGTCAACAACCCAAGACTAAAATGATATATAATATAATAATATGAGGTTTCACATAAATGTCTTTTACTTACTTGTAAGGAGCGAGATAAGTAAGCTGCCGAGCATGATGCTGACTGATGTATTGCACTTCTCTGAGCTCACAGAGGATTATCAACATTCAGTCGCATGACCACACCCACCAGGGATTCTTTTTTCTTATCCTCTCTGAGCATACTTTGGCTAAATTGCTGGAAATACCTGTGGTCTTCTTTACTTCAGGTTATATTCGTCCCAAATCCTGCTTGGAATTATATGCAACTGCATTAACTACAACCATACACACAAGCATACAACCGTACCGTATACACACACACACTCAAAGGAAAAATAATTAATGGGTTGAGTCAAAACAAAACTCCACCACATAACTGGCTATTATTTATTGATCTAAGAGTAAAAACCACAAGCTGGAAACATTTTCTAACATGCCAGACCATTTACTGTACATGTCTATAGATGTAAATGGGACTGATTCACTGTCTTTCTGCAGGTCTGTGGATCACACCTGTTTTGGGTTTGTGGTGAACCAATAACAATGACAAGCTTTGACAAAGAAACTAACGAATTTTTTTCTACATCTGCTTCTTCATGCCTGAACTGTTACTCATCATATGTAACCTAACGTTTGCTTTCAAAGAATGTTTAAGTGTTGGCAGAGACAGACTAATATATTGTATGATGCAGAAGAGGGGAAAAAAGCTGTTTAATTTGTGTAATTCATCTACATTACACTTGAGTACCCGTTACTAGCATTTCATTGAATGAATTCGTTTGTGGCTAGATTGAGTAAAACCTTTGCATTTTGGGTCAAAGTAGTTTTTTGAAAGCACCCTGTCCAAGCAAATTTGACTGGCAGGTCACATGATTATTGGTAGGAAACAAGTTGTTTTATGTTAACATACTGATGCAATAACTAAACATGACCACTCAGAAATTACTACAAATATATTTAAATATATATTGAGTGTGTGGCCTGTTGTCAGGGGTAATAATATGACAAGTCATTAATCAATTATTATTCATTATAAAATCAATGAACAACAAAGGATATTCCAACAAGTAAATAGACCAGCAGACTAGCAGAAGTTATGGGGACTAGTGATTTCCCAATAACTTTGATACACTATATGGACAAAAGTATTTGGCCAAATTTGCAATGACATTGTCTCCACGTATCCAAATACATATACTGTACTTCAGTATGAAGTTGGTCCTCCTTTTGCAGATATAGCAGCCTCCACTCCTCTTTGAAGGCTGTCCACAAGATTCTGGAGTGTTTTAGTGGAACATCAATTCCATTTAATTGATCATGCCAGCAACATGCCAGTGAATGTCCAATTCATTCTGTAGAGCATTTGAGGTCAGGCACTGATGTTGGACAAGAAGGCCAATTTCCATCCCAGTTCATCCCAAAGGTGTTCAATGGGTTTGAGGTCAGGTCTCTGTGCTGGGTCCAGTCAAGTTCTCATCAAACCATGTCTTTATGGTCCTTGCAGTCATGCTGGAATAGAAATGGGTCTTCCCCAAACTGTTGCTACTAAGTTGGAAGCATAGCATTGTCCATTAAGCATTAAGATTGTACCTCACTGGGGATAAAAAGCCTGATTGAAACACCTCAATTCAATATTTAACAGGTTTGGTCAAATACTTTTGTCTATATAGTGTGCATAAAATAATTTACTTAAATCATCGTTCATGAATAAACTTGAATAAACCCTAGACTCCGAACTTATTTGATCACATATTAATCAGAGGCTGCTACATTAGACTGTAGCATATCACAACTGATCCAGTGGTATCAATAAATATGATATAATTACTTAATAAATGTAAATCATTTTGAATTGTAGTAGGAAAATATTGCATTTGTAATCCTACTGTATAACTGTACTCCTGCTTGTGCAATATGGCTTAATGGTACAGCAGTTAGTTCTGGTACACTAATCTGATTGGACAAGCGGTGTTCCAAGAAATTTGATATTCATTATGATGATTTCACTGTTTGATCGACTTTTACTCTGCTTGTCTGTCTTCACCCTACATAACATCTTAATTCTATTAACAGTTTTGTTGCACTGAAATTATTACTACACTATGTCCTGTCAGTCACATGTAAAAACTTAATGATCAGTTGAGCTATGGCTTCTTTGGGAACATGGGCATTATTAAAGAGGTACTTGGGGTGCTTGTGGATAAGCAGAGCATCTCCAAATCACCCCCAATTTTAGAATTTTAATTACTGAATACAATTATTTCTAATTTGAAATATATATATACATTATTAAAACAGACCAATTATTTTTAGGCACCTCACTATAACATCCTATTAACCAGAGCATGTTTTTTACTTTTATTTTTACTTTTTTTAGCATTAGCAAAAATTGAAAGATATTGTAATACATTGTCCTTCATTTCATTAATGAAGTATTTGAAGAAATCTAAGTGCATGATTTTTCATCTGATGCTGAGGCTGAAAACATCTAGGCTGAAATGTGCACAAAACTGTGTGTGTGTCTGAGGCTGTCACAGACGTGTTTAAGCCAGCCTATGTCGTCACAGTGTGTAAGGGCCCTCTTGTTCTTCTAAGAATTATTATTAGGGTCCAAGCACTATGACATCAGCCCTATGTCACCATAGTGTGTGAGGGCCCTCTTGTTCTTCTAAAGATTTTTTTCAGTATCCATTGATTTTGGGGGGCGGGCGGGGGGGGGGGGTAGGGGTGTCTAAACATGCTCAACAAGTCATGAAACTCATGGCATTGAGCTGGACAACATTGCCTTGCACTCTTCCTAGGGAATTTATACGATCACCACCAAACCGTGCCTATGTGATCTCAGTGGTAAAATTGAGGCGGGAGGGGGATTTTGGATTTCTCAAACAGGTCAGCTGTGATGATGCCTTAAACGTATGCTTAAAAGTGGTGAATAACTTGCTGTGTGACATTATTTTGAGTGACATCACATTGAATAACATCACATTGACAAACATCATGTGCAGCATGATCATGTGCATCTGCAGCTTTTTGGAGGTCTTAATATAAAATTCCCCTATTCTCCACACACGCACACACAAACACACTCATACGTCACATGTCTATTATCATCACTCATGGAAAGTCTCCCATCATACATTTCAGAGCACCCTCGCTGAAAATTCAAGCAACACTTTGGTGCCATCCCAACAGCAACAGTTATTTCCAAGGGAACAAATTCAGGCCGCACTCCAACCCTCACACAGTAGTGGTCACTCTCCTAACATAATAATGTGTTTTGAGACAAGGTATAAGTATGAAAGTATGAGTTCTTCACCAAATTCAATAGATTTATCCCTAACTTCAACTTGCCTCCCAGACCCTGACAAACTGCCCCACCTACTGGGGAGCACAGAGAGAGCTGAACACTAGCAGCATGGTAGACACATGCCACCTGCTGAGGGGCAGTTTTACGTTTTACGACACAAACACAAACATGCATTCACACTCATGCACACATTCATTATTATTATTATTATTATTATTATTATTATTATTATTTCACTTTATCTTTAACTCCAGAGCTAAATGTGTGTATTTGGCTGCCTCTGTTTTCCTTCCTTGGATCACTAAGAATAGGAACACCCCACAAGAGCTATAGCTCTGACCCAGTTGTCTAGCCATCACAATCTGTTCCTTCACACAGTAGCTACATTAACAACATCTCGTTATAATGGAGGCTGGAAGTGGGTGGGATATATTAGGCAGCAAGTGAACCGTTTTTCCTGAACGCGATGTGTTGGAAGCAGAAAATAAGGGCAAGCGTAAGGAATTGAGTGACTTTGACAAGGACTAAAACGTGATGCCTGGAGGACTGGGTCAGAACAACTCCAAAACTGCAGCTTTTGTGGGATGTTTCTGGTCTGCAGTGGTCAGGACATACACAAGTAATAAAAGGAAGAAAACTGGGTTTACTGTTGCACATAGGGAGTGAAAGCTGGTCCTGTGTAGGCCAATCCCCTAAAAGTGCTACTGTAGATCAATTTAATGAAAAGCTGAATGCAGGTTGTGATAGAAAGGTGTCAGAACAAACAGTGCGTCACTGTTATGGTGGAAAAGGGGGCAAATATACTTAAAATTAGGCAGGTGGTCATAATGTTGTGGCTGATACAATATATAAAGAATACTATAGAACCACCTCTGGGAGTGTGTGTGAGAAAAAAAATGAGTGTGTGTGTGTGTGTGTGTGTGAGAGAGAGAGAGAGAGAGAGAGAGAGAGCAGCACTGAGAGATGAGTGGCGCTAATCCAGGAGCAGCTGCCCGCGCAGGGGATTGTGGGTCATCAGCGGTAACACGAAAGGGAAAATGAAAGCTCGGGCTCGCGCGCCACCGTCTCGCGGCTGAAGCTCAGGTAAACGCATCAGCTTGTTCCTGTAGGATAAATGCTTCTCTATGCCTTTGGCATACTGCGCATGTGTCGTGCAGTCGAGTGTGTACGTTAGTTTCTTTCCTGCTGTGCAAACGTGTGAAGTGTCCTTTACTGAAAGTGTCTGTGTCAAATGTGACTGAGTCGCAGTGTCACATTACAGCTTCATGTCCTGAGTTAGCTGGATCCCACTATATCCTACTAAAGCCTGCTGCACTTCATATGCTCTGCCTTTGTGTGAACAAAATATGTGTCCTGTTTGTACAGGACATTCCTTCCTGCATGCCAGCCCTGCCAGCTCAAAATGCAGCTGCTGGTTTGGACAGACATTCCAACAGGAGCAGTATTTCTGGTCCATGCTGCATACTGGCCTCCTTTCCATCCCTTCCTGTTAAATATGAAAATTAATTCAAAGTTGTTGTTGTTGTTGTTTTAAAACCAAGATGTCCAAGAGTCTGTAGCATGTAAGTGCTTTATAACTTTATCACTCCACTTCCTGGTGTCATGAGTGCCAACAAAACAAGTTCAGCTCGGTAGCCGCGTGGTTGCCCGTACACGTCCTTTATAATTCAACTCTACTTCATATTCGGAATTAGGTATATGATGTATAAGTAGGAAGATTTTAGTAAATTAGTTTTGGCCACACCTCATCCGTAGGTCTCTAGTTTGTATGGTCCTGAAGACATCCTGAAGTCCCACTGTGGAGGAAAACTGCAGAATTTTTCAGGGTTCCCCAAAAATCATCTCTGACAATCTGACAACTCATAAACTAATAACGAGACCAAATTGAAAAAAAAGAAAAAGAAAAAACATCATCATTCTTTCCTCCTTAAAATCATCTATAAGACCATGCTGATACTCCCCATGGCATGGCCGCCATGTCCATTGGAATTAACCACGCAGGTGAAAGTCAAGGAAAGAACAAAGATTCGCTTATGCAACAGGAACCGCATGTTTAGGACCTGCACCAGGACAAAATGTTCAACGTGGCC
This sequence comes from Clarias fuscus, assembly GCA_030347435.1. Taxonomy (NCBI): domain Eukaryota; kingdom Metazoa; phylum Chordata; class Actinopteri; order Siluriformes; family Clariidae; genus Clarias; species Clarias fuscus. The sequence goes on along the minus strand of CM059208.1, from coordinate 15,212,468 downwards.
AACATTTTCATCCACTACAGGAAGCGGTTGCTTGCAACATATGACGTTGCATTAGAAATGCAATGCCTGAGGAAGCTCCTCCAAGGCAACACAAATCTGCTCTTTCTCGTGTTCAACCTTTCAGCTTTTTACACTTCAATATTTGTAGGCAGACTAGATGAATTAATAGAACTTCTTGTAAAGCTGCTCAGGTTCAATGATGTTGAGGCACTTTCTCCTGAAAAGAAGCCATATTCTCTTTGGCAATGGGTCCTGGAGCTCCATCATGCTGGAATATGAATGTGATGAAATGCTGTTCCAATATTTTCAGATTCAAAATTTTTGATGAATATTAAGATGTTTCTATCAATTTGCTGGCTATTCATCAAGCAAGGAGGGAGGCAAAAAACTGTCAAATATATTTATCTGCTACATGATTTAAAGCTTTGAAGTTGCAAACTTTCAGAATGGAGGCAAACCCGGAAACCTAGGTTCCGGGTTTGATTCCTGCCTCGGGTCTTTCAGTTCTTTAAGTGCTTGGTGGGTTTTCTCTGGATAATCCAGTTTCCTTCCACAGTCCAAAAACATGCAGATTAGGCTAATTGGTGCGCCCAAATGCGATGGATTAGCACTCCGTGACTATGTACTGTATACAGGATAAAGCGGTATTGACGAGATGACTTTCAAAATGAAACGTTAATGACTTGTGCCTGGTGCATCCCGTGCCACAGAGGCTATTTTTAGCTTACTTTTAAGCTTCTGTTTATTAAAAACTGGTTAGTTTTGCTTAAAGTTGTTATAGAATTGTATTTTATTCTTTACCTACGTAAGAAATTGACACCCTTATATTCTTTCTTTTTCCCTCTCCCATTTCAGGATCAATCAAACACAATTCTTGCTGACGCATAAAGCTAAGAGTGTGAGAAGAGCAAGTTCCAATACTACCATCGATCATTAATGTATTTTGTCCAAATCTCCAGTATGGATTTACTTTTTGCGTTCACCTTATTGGCATTCATCGTGAGTACATGCCTGTCCTCTGAAAGCATCAAAAACACAGCAGCTGAAAACATCCACGTCGCGACTAATGGCCTCCCTTTCCCCTGGAGCAAGTTGCGTCTTCCGAATTACATTATTCCCATTCATTACCATCTGCTCATCCATCCCAACCTCACCACTCTGACGTTCAACGGTTCGGTCAAGATCGAAATCGACGTGAAGAACAACACAAACTGGGTGGTCCTGCACAGCAAGAACATTGAGATAGTTACAGCTACTGTCCTGGACGAGAGTGAAGCTCATCTGTCAGATAAAGTGCTTCCTGTCCTGGAATATCCTTCCCACGAGCAGATCGCCATCTTCTCTCCAAAGATTCTGTCCTCAGGAGAAAAGTATTTTCTTTATTTGGAGTTTGGTGCCGTGTTGGCTGACGGCTTTTCTGGCTTTTACTTGAGTAACTACAAAACCAAAGAAGGAGAAACAAGGTTTGTGTGAAAGTTGTAATTGGTGTGAAATTGAAAGTGTAAAAGAAAGTAATCATTTCAGGGTTGATTACATGTCCTTGTGCTTGATTATATATCCAGGGTATTGGCGTCTACTCACTTTGAGCCGACCTCAGCACGGATGGCCTTTCCGTGTTTTGACGAGCCCACATTCAAAGCCAACTACTCTGTTCGGATCAGGAGGGGAGCCTCACACATTGCGCTATCCAACATGCCCGTAGTAAGATTTGATCAAATAAAAATGATCTGAATTAAATGTTATGGCCTTCACACTTATTAAATAAGGGATTTTGGACCAATGTGTCCGACAGTGCTCTCCACAGTCAAACACCAATAACAGGTGTCAGTTAAAAATGATGTTCATGTAATTTGGTGTACTTTTACATTAAAGCAAGGACTATGCCCTGTGTAGTTAAATCCATTAAGTGATATTAGCGTAGCTTTTTGTGAACTGCACTTGCAGTTTTTTTTTAACATTTTCTAAGTCTTTTCTTGCCTGCAGGAGCAGACAGTGAAACTAGATGGTGGTCTGTTTGAGGATCGGTTTGAAACAAGTGTACGGATGAGCACTTACCTCGTGGCCTTCATCATCTGTGACTTCAAGTCCAACAGCGGGCGAACTACAACTGGCATTGATGTAAATTGGACAGTCCTGTATTAATACTTTACAGGCCATTTATCTTTCATGGTGACCGACTGTACTCATGTTGTAAGTCGTTCTTTTTTAGGTTTCCGTTTACGCTGCCCCACACAAGTGGCATCAAACCCACTACGCTCTTGAAGCTGCTATAAAAATGCTGGAGTTTTATGAGACATACTTCAATATCTACTATCCACTGCCCAAGCTGGGTAAAGAGAGCAATAGTGCATAGTTTTCCCCTTCCTCTTATATTTAATATGTTGTGTGCACAAATGTAATGCTCTTACTTTCCTGTTAAATTCCTTCAGATTTGGTAGCAATTCCAGATTTCCAGTCTGGAGCGATGGAAAACTGGGGTCTGACCACCTACAGAGAGACGTCGCTTCTCTATGACGCAGAAGTCTCCTCAACCTCAGACAAGCTCTGGGTTACTGTGGTGATAGGACATGAGTTGGCCCATCAGGTTAGCACAGCACAAGCGACACAACTTTGATTTGGATAGGTTTAAAAAGCTTGGAAATGCGCTTAATACTATTGTGTGTAATAAAATGCTTTTTTTTATTAGTATCTGGTGCCTTTAAAAACTGATTTAACACAAAGCAGGATTTATATAAACCAGAAAAAAAAATGATTTTGACTGATTACTATGAAGAAGATTTTGTACCAGACATCACACTTGCTAAAAACAGACTTTATTGCTTTTTAATTTGTGACATGAGGAAAATGTGCTACACTAAAAAGCAAATCTTTCATTCCTTTACTAAATGACTAAATGGCATTTCAAGAAAAATAAGCAATTAGCAACCAGTCATCTGACTTTTAACATAATTTTCTGTTGTATTACAAAAAACTTAAACCAATCAGCTATAACGTTAACACCACATAACATTAACGCATTAATGCTGATTATCAATTATATACCAGTAAAATGGTGACAGGAACATACGGTAGGCACTCAAGGCTTATTGATGCCGGTGGTGAGCAAAGGCTAGCCTTGCTGGTCTAATCCCACAGAAAAGGCACTGCGGTACAAACTGATGATAAAAAATCAATGCTGGCTACAATAGACAGGCACCAGAGTGCCCAGTACATCACAGTACACCATGCACAGGGTCCAGCAGGCAGAGACCTCAAGGCTGATGGCCTGGCCTCCAAACTCCCCAGATCGCAGTCGGCTCAAGCACCCATGGGATGCACTGGACAAACAAATTTGATTCACAGAGGTTCCACCCACAACCCATAGCACCCAAAGGATCTGCTGCCAAATGTTCCGGTGGCTGACTCCACACTCCCAGAGGTCATGCCCTGAGGAGCCAGAGCTCCTCTGGTGGCATACTTACACAATACTGGACATAATGTTTTGCGTTGTAATGTTATGGCTGATTGGTGTATATCAGTGTGCTCCAATTGTGGCACTCTAAAATTCAATCACCGTCCAATTACGTCCCTGACCTGTATTTGATTTTCCAAGAAAATACACTTACACCGGTTGAAATGGATTAATTGCTTTATGTTTACATTACATCTGTTCTAATTTGAGATGATTAACCCTCTTCCACAGTGGTTTGGAAACCTAGTAACCATGGAGTGGTGGAATGACATATGGCTCAATGAGGGTTTTGCACGATATGCAGAGTTTGTTTCTGTCGAGGCTACATATCCACAACTAAAGGTGGTACGTTCTCGTTTTATCATGTTGTAATATTTGAAGTTGGAATGTTACACCAGGCATTTGTCAGTGTTTCTTCACTTTGACCTGAATTTCAGGAGGAACGCTTGTTGGACACCTACTTTACTGCGATGGGTCGAGATTCACTTAACTCTTCCAGAGCAATCTCATCCTTTGCAGAGAACCCCACTCAGATAAAGGAAATGTTTGACACAGTGTCCTATGACAAGGTGATATTCCGCCAGAGACATCTTTGAATCCTTTTTGAATTAGCACCATGTTCACATATTTTCCAACATCAGTTTTAGATTCACTTAAAGTGTTTTCTTTTACGTAGCTTTTAGGCAAATTTAAATTCAGATTTAAGAGTAAACTATTATTATCTAAACCACTGCAGGAGATCTGAGGTGCATCATCGACATTTCAGTGCAAATGCAAAGTTTCCAGACTCTTTCAAGTTTTCCACAATTTATCTTTTTTTATTCTTTTCTCATCGTTCTCACACAATACTCCCCCAAAACAAAGTACAAACTGGTGTTTGGAGAGTTTTGTATGTGTGCCTAACTGAATGCATTGGATATAATAAGGAAAGGCACATACCTGTCTATATAAGGTATCACCGTAAATGGTGAAAACAAAGCCATGAGGTTGAGAGAATTATCTGTAGACCTGCTGACCGGATTTTGACAAGACAGAGATCTGGGAAAGGATTTCCCAAGTAACATTCTAGAGCATTGAAAGCATCTAAGCATGAACGCCTCCATCATTCTCAAATGGAAATGATTTGGAGCAACCAAAAGTCTTCCAAAATCTGTTCGCCCAGTCAAACTGAGTAATCAGGGACAAAGAGCCTTGGATAGACAGGTACTATAACCAAGGATCTCAATAGTCATTGTAAATGAAATCCAGTGTTCAGTGGAATTCACTGTTAAGACAGAGACTTACAGAAGGACAACCATCCCTGCATCACTCTAGGCCTATATGGTAACATGGCTAGACAGAAGGCATTCCTTAATAAAAAGCACATGACAGCTGGCTGGGAGTTTGTCAAAATGCCTCTAAAGGACTCTCAGACCATGTGTGGATGAAATCAGGCACAGAGCATCACCTCATTAAAACCATTCCTACAGTCAAACATGGTGGTGGCAGCATCATGTGTGAGTAGTCAGTATAGAAGAAAAAACAGATGCAGAGGAATATAAAGCTATCCTAAATGACAGCCTGCTTAGGATCTCAGGATGGGTGGCAGTTTACATTTCAACAAGATAATAACCCAAAGCAAGCACCGGAGTGAAGCCGGAGTGGCTTCAATACAACTTTGTAAAAGTACTAGAGAGGCCCAATCAGAGTTTGGACAGGTCTGGAGAGACCTGGTTGAGCTTAAACGATTCTGTCAAGAAGAATGGATGAAAATTCCAAAAGAAAGGTGCACAAAGTGTGTAGGAACATTCACAAGCAAAATTGAGGCTGCCATCATTGCCAAAGGTTCTTTAATCAAGTACTAAGAGATGGGTCTGAATACTTCAGAATACTATAGAATATTTCTGTTACATTTTTTAATTAATTAACAAAACACCGAATGCCTGCTTTTATCTTTCATCTGTATTTGAATTCTAGCGTCGAACTTACTTCGGCCACTTTAGCTATATTACTTGACTTTATAATTGGTCTGAATGTGCACAGTTCTACTTACTTAGGATAGCTCTATATTTTTCTGCATTTGTTTTTACCTCTATACTGACTACCCGGGGCATGATGCTGCCACCACCATGTTTGATTGTAGGGATGGTTTTAAATGAGGTGATGCACAGTGCCTGATTTCTTCCACATTATGTTAAGGGTCTAGCACAGTACCACAAAGCTATCTGTATCTGAAATCTAGCTCCGAACATCTTTCAGCCACTTCAGCTATGTCACTTGACTATATAATTGGTCTCAATGTGCACGGTTCTGTTTTAACAATACGCTTGGTCAGGTGGTTATATTTCTCAAAAAATAAACAAACAAGTAGCCTAATTTTTCACCACCATGACCCTGATGCAGTCTTAGTGATTAACTTAAATGTCAAACAAATGCTTTATTAACCTTTCCCCCAATGCTTCCAAAAATATATGTGGTGCAAGAAGCACAATTGTAATCTTATATTATAATCTGTTTTTGAATCTGATTGTGAAAAAGTTATTTCTGTTTCACAAATGCAACAGGGCATAGATCTGTGCAATATATTCGATTATACTGTATATTATATGGAGTTGACAACAAAGCAAAATACATAAGTAGATTAATTAACTGATATTAACCCTGTTTGTGTTAAATGTTTAGGGTGCATGCATACTACACATGCTGAGGCATTTCCTGACAGATGATGTGTTCCAGAGTGGCATAGTCAGGTACCTGAGGAGGTTCAGTTACAAGAACGCCAAAAACGAGGATCTGTGGGACAGCCTGGTCAATGTAAAACAAAATTCTTATTTTTGAGAATTATATAATTCTGCAATAATAATAATGTTAATAATAATAATCAGTTTCTAATGTGAAGTATTTCATATTTCTCTGCTGCACAGACTTGCTCTGAAGAGGATTTTACATTGGGAGAATACTGCTATAGTGACAAACAGTCTACCAAGAATGCCGTATGATTTGTTCTTATAGATTCTTACAGATTATAGATATAGGTTTCAGCTTCATAATGAAAATGATTAATTGTTACACTGCTTGTTCTGTAGTATCTCTTTGCAGGGGAGCACATAGACCTGAAGAAGATGATGCACACCTGGACTCTACAGAAGGGCATCCCTTTGGTGACGGTGAAGCGACAAGGGAACAAGCTTTACATTGAGCAGGAGAGATTCATTAAGACAGTTCATCCGAGTGACCCACTATGGCACTCGATGCAAGCTGGGTACTTACCAAAGCTCTCATGTTTACGTAAACCTTAATGTAGGAGTTCTTGTGTTCAGTTGTGATCATTTCCCATTCTTTCACCTGAAAAGCTATCTGTGGCACATTCCTTTGACCTACAAAACAAGCCACTCCGGTGAAGAAGTGCGGCATATATTAAAGACAAAATCAGGTCTGAGATCATTTCATTGAACATAGAGTGAAGTAAGGCGGACGTTACGTGTTTAATAAAATGCTTAATGACTTTGCAGATATGCTGATCCTGGATCAGGAAGTGGCCTGGGTGAAGTTCAACACAGACATGAATGGCTACTACCTTATCCACTATGACACTGAGGGTTGGAGTGCACTTATTAACCTTCTGCAAGTAAACCACAGTGCTCTGAGCTTTAAAGACAGAGCCAACCTCATTCACAATGCCTTCCAGCTCGTCACGTAAGCAATCACCACAGTATACATGAGAGACTAATCATCTCAAAAAGAAATGCAAATACATTTTGCCACCAGTTACTGTAGCACTGTATTAAAATATTTTGCATAGCAATTAACTATGGTTGCACAATTAGATCAAAAAATGATTATTTTGACACATTGCGATTACAATTTAAACTGCAATATGTAACTATTAAATGTATAATTTAGTAGATTAAAAATATTTCTTTAGGCAACAAATGATCTCAAGACGATATTGCCAATATTGATTAATCATCTATATACATGACAATGTGTGTATTACCTTTATAGATTGCTGCCTTTTGCAATTTCACATTTAGAATTTTTATGTGAGTAAATGCGCAGCACTACTATTAATCAACAGAAAAATAATTTCCTGGTTTGAACACTAGGTGTCATACTTGAGTAAAAAGCTATCTTAAAAATGGGTCAGCTTCCAAATCTCTCCCCTAAAAATATTCAAATATGCAGGATTTGCAACTTGCACACTGACAAGATTAATATATTTTACATTTAGTACTTTTTAATTTTAAGATAAATTTGTCTAATAAACTAAGTATATTGGTCACAGCTAGGCCTCATGAACAACATTGTAACAATTATTACATAATTGTCTGAACTTAATGACTTGATCAGGAATAATTGTTTGATTTCTCACACATTTCCCTTACCCCTTGATTCTTGGTTCATTTATAAATTAAATTAAATCCCTGTGCTATCACATTTTAATAGTTTTTAAAATACAGTGGTACCACGGCATACAAATTCATTCCGGAGGTGAGTTCTAAAGACGAACATTCGTATTCTGAAACACCATGGAAAATACTGTAAATGCAAATAATCCGTTTCAGCCGGCCAAAAATATTACCAATTTTACCAATTTCTAAAATGTAATCAAATTTTTTTCATATAAAAACAATCAAAACATAAAAAAGACATGAAATTAAGTAAAATATGAAATAAATTGACATAAAACCTCACTTAACCTTAACTTATGATTCCTCTTGGCACCGTCTGCTTTACAAACTAAACCAAAAATGTCTCCCTGTTCTTCTTGCTATGGTTCTTGCTAACATTTATGGGACTCATGGAGCTATGTCTGACAAAATGGCAAAAAAAAAATCCACACAAAAAAAGTGAATTTATTTTTCTTCGTGAATTATATTTGTTTTGTTTTTCTTCGTAACAATCTTGCAGACGTACACGCAACTTAGCCCAGCATTACGCTTGGCTCGTTCACTCGTATGCCAAAAATGCTTCGTATGCTGAGGTAAATTTCAAATTACAGGTACCACTGTATTTGTAACAGTATACCCTATAGGTCAGATTGTGGATATCTGATAAGAAATGTTTTCTTTTCTAATGAATTTAATGATTATTTATTTATTTATTTATTTATTTACATTACCTGAACTCTTCAGGGCAGGCCGCGTGACAATGAACCAGGCGTTGGATCTGATCACCTACTTAAAGTCTGAGACACACAATGTTCCCCTCCTTCAAGGCATTGGATATTTAGAATCATTTTACAAGATGGTAGAGAAGAGAAATATACCTGATGTCACTCAAAACCTCAAGGTATTCCACCATCACATTGTTGCTTGTTAAGCTATTAGTTTGGCTCATAACACACTACAGCAGTGTTTCTCAAAGTGTTCCCTCTACTGGGCATTAAGTGTACTGCAGGTGGTCATTTACAACAAATAAATAAAAAGATTTTAATTTTCAGTTTTGTAAGTTTGGTTTTTCTATTAAATGAGTAAGTTTAGCTGCACTATATCATCTGTATAATTACTGTAGCAGACCACTGACCACTCTGTCAGTTTGTAATCAAGGGTCATGCCTTGACTTTAACTAGATTAATGTAATGTGCCAGACATCCCTCAACAAGATATTTCCATGACGTTAGAGTCAATCTAATTTGCACCTTAATTTCCGTCTTTGGCATCTCAATTAAAGAGGGCTGTTTTTAAGAGGATTTCTGGAGATCTAATCTTGCCTTAAGGCCATTTCTGTTCCCAGATTGTATTAAAATGACTGTGTGGGTAGAAAATGTCCCACTGTGTGTGATTTCATTTGTCCAATAGACCTACATCCTGCAGTATTTTAAAAATGTGATAGACAAGCAGACCTGGAGTGATGAGGGAACGGTTTCAGATAGGAACCTGCGCTCTGAGCTTCTGTCTTTGGCGTGTGATCTTGGGTATTCTCCTTGTGTGGAAAAAGCCAAATATTTTTTCCAAAGCTGGATGAACTCAAATGGAACAATAAGGTATTTGATGCAGTATAGTACAACATATGGTTTCTTTTTTTAAATATCTGACTTAGAAATGACCATAAATGCAATACAACAGAGTTGATTAGTGATTAGTTTACAGAGTGTGATTTTGTGTCTGTAGCTTACCCACTGATGTGGCTGGGACCATCTACACAGTCGGCGCCCAGGATAATCACGGCTGGCAATACCTGCTCGAAACGTATGCGCTTTCCATAAGTGATGCAGAGAAAAGCAGAATCCTCTCAGCACTGACAAGCAACAAGGATCCCACAAAGCTGCTACGGTATAATATTATATACATGATTATATTGTATTTTATTTAGTTTATAGGATATAGTATTATTTTGGATTGATGCCGATAGACTGCTGGACATTATGCTTTACACACTGTAACTAATAAAACTATATTTGATTTCAGGTTGTTAGAGCTTGGAATGGAAGGCACAGTGATAAAAAACCAGGATTTATCTACAGTAATATACACTGTGGCCATAAATCCAGCAGGTCATTACTTAGCTTGGGATTTTGTGAAGACTAACTGGAATAAACTTGTAGAAAAGTAAGTACAGTGTACAGTAGACCGTTGTATCAGTGTATCATTGAGTCCACTGGATAATTTTATATACAGTGCTATGAAAAGGAATTTTTCTCCTTCCTGATTTTTATTCTTTTGCATATTTGTCACACTTCAGATCATCAAAAAAAATTTATATTTAGATAACCTGTGTTAGTACAAGATGCATTTTTTATATTTAGATGATTTCATTTATTGAGAGAAAAAGATGTCCAGACCTATGTGAAAAAGTAATTGCCCCTAAAACTAGTAACTTGTTGTACCACCCTTGCCGGCAACAACTGCGATCAAGCATTTGCAATAACTGGCAATAAGTCTGTGGCCCAGTCAGCTATGCAGAATTCAGCCTCATTGGTTTTCAGGTCATGCCACAGCATCCCAATCAGTTCAGACTTTAACTAGGCCACTCCAAAACCATTACGCCAGATGTAATGGGACACACATCATCCAAAAAGTTTAACTTTTGTCTCATCAGTCCATAGAATATTTGCCCCAAAATATTAGGGATAATCAAGATGTGATTTGTGTGATTTCTTGATTCAACAGGTGTGGTAGTAATCAGGCCTGGGTTTAAAATTTAACTCAGCTTAAAAAAAAAAAAAAACTTTTTCACATAGGGGCAGGTAATTTTGGACAGGATTTCCCTTAATAAATGAAATCATCATTTAAAAATTGCATTTTGTATTTACTTGGGTTACTTGACATTTTAACCACAAAATTCTACTGTCCTGAAAACGTTTCCACAAAGGAAAAACATTATATTGCAAAACATCTAAAACACATTCCATATACAGTATGTTAAATAAACATTGCAAAATAGTTTTACCATTTCACCATTACAACTGCACATTTGTATTCCCCAAATGATGACATATTTTATAATCTGGTTATTATAATCTCACAGGCTTATTATTATTTTTATTTTTATTATTCTTCCGTATGAAAGTTTGGCGCGTAACTAGTCCCGCACCATTTGTCGCACCACATAACATTGGGACCCACATCGGCTATGACATCAGCTCCATCCATGACTATGACATGGGAAGCTCTATGATGTCACGGAAAGTACCACTTACATTTTCTTCAGGAAATGTGCCTCTCTAGTTTTTTTTCTTATTCTTCTTCTTCCACATGAAAGTATGAAAAAGAAAAAGAATAAGCCTGTGAGATTATAATTGTAGTCCTTCGCTTTGCAAGCCACCCCAAAAAGTCCAATAGACTTAACATCAGCTATGACATCAGCTATATCTATGTCACGTCATGGCAAGCACCACTAACAGTTTCTTCAGAAAATGTGCCTCTTGTGAAAGCGAAGCACTACTATTATAATCTCACGGGCTTATTATTATTTTTCTTTTTTTTCTTCCGTGTGAAATTTTGGCGCGTAACTAGTCCCGCACCTTTTGTTGTAGACCCATGAATGAGGTGTCAAATCGTGCGGCCTGGTCGGGAATGGGGTGCTATGACTTTTCTAAGGGGTCCATTAGACTTAACATTGAGACCAGCATCAGCTATGACATCAGTTACATCTATGACTATGACATGGTGACGTCTATGACGTCACGGCAAGCGCCACTCACATTTTACTCGGGAAATGTAACTCTCTAGTTTCTTATTCTTATTCTTCCGTATGAAAGTTTGGCACGTAACTAGTCCTGCACCATTTGACGTAGACCCTTGAATGAGGTGTTGTTCGGCTTGTTCGGGAATGGGGTGCTATGACTTTTCTAAGGGGTGGGAGGTTAATTGAACCACCCCAAAATGTCCCATAGACTTTACATTGAGACCAACATCAGCTATGACATCAGCTGTATCTTTGACTATGACGTGGAAAGCTCCATGACGTCACGGCAAGCAGAAGAGGAAAAAGAAAAAGACTAAGCCTGTGAGATTATAATAGTAGTCCTTCACTTCGCAAACCGCCCCAAAAAGTCCCATAAACTTAACATTGAGACCCACATCAGCTATGACATCAGCTATATCTATGTCACGTCACGGCAAGCACCACTCACAGTTTCTTCAGAAAATGTGCCTCTCTAGTTATTATTATTATTATTTTAATATGTGGCACTTTTGCAATACACAAACACATAGTCTCTCTGATTTAACTGTAGGCAATAAAAGTTTTCAGGTGAAAGAACATCATAAGATGTCCAAACAAAGTCCATATTGTTTCCCTTTTCACAGATTTCAGCTTGGATCATTTTGTATCAGAAGTATAATCGTAGGTACAACTGGGCAGTTTTCATCGAAAGAGGAGCTCGCTGATGTGAGTTTCATCTGATTTATTTTAAAATGATTCAGCACCTTTGTCACTGTTACGTGAAAGAAAGCCTGACCCAAAAAACATGCATGCCATGATTTTCCAGATAAAGGATTTCTTCCATTCCATTCGGGAACACTCGTCTCAGCTCCGCGTCACTCAGCTGGCTTTGGAGAACGTGGAGAAAAATATTCTGTGGCTGGAGAGAAATTTAGAACCCCTCAGAGTGTGGCTTCAGAACAGACTGAATTAGAAATATTCTTCAGAAAAATATGTAGATTAATGAATATAAATTTTCATGCATACATTTTTTTTATAAGCAAAGAAGCACATTTCATATCAGAATGAGACCCTGAAAGTTCTAATGAAAAGTTCTAATGTACATTAAGCATGGTTTGAGTGGTTTATTATTTAGGGGTAAATGAAAATATGGAGAAACAAAATGCATTGTATTTGTGGTGATCAGTGTTCCATTTCTTTTAGGTTTTCTAAAAATTAATTGTCAAATATTGAGGCTTAAGTATGGTTTGACAACTTTATAAAATTTAATTGTAAAAACTGTTTCATCATTTTGACTTCCTGAGTGCTTTATGTATGGCATATCCACTCTCTATGAAGAAATAATACACCAATGTATAATATGCATGTTTGTTCCTTTAGCCTGAATGTAGAGCGAAGCCTTTTCCTGAAAGATGACACCATGTCAAGGAAGCTGCTTTTCTGGTGTTGTTATCAGCTGTTGGTGCTTGCGCTTACTTAGAAACACTTTATGCATGTTCTTAAATAACCCCTTAATTACTTTCTTATGAATCTTTATAATTAGCATGTTTATGACATCTGGGATTTACTGTATTCTGATGTGAAACTCAGAGAGGACTTAAAAACAAGTGGTTTATATTCATTTGGTTTCAGTATTACCCACAATGGCTTTTGAATAACCCGTGATCGTACCAATCATCTCGGTGAAGCTGTGCCATAGTCCTTTAGTCTGCCTATACTGTAGTACACACTGCACAAACAGATCAGGTTCCAAACCTTCAACAGGCTAATATCACCATTAGCATTGTCATCTCATAGATCACTAATTAGCTAAATTACTGCTATGACTCTTGTAACTACTACACTTCTTCCTACATTATTTAGTTCCTCTATCCTGTATGTCTGCATTGAATTTCTCGGTGGTATAGTGGTTAGCACTGTGTCCTCGCATCTCCAGGGTCAAAAGTTGGAGTCCTGCCTTCCTGTCTCTGCATGGAGTTTGCATGTTCTCCTTGTGCCTTGTGGGTTTCCTCCACGTGCTCAAATTTCCTCCCAAAGCCTAAGGACATGCATGCTTATGCTCTGCGATGGACTGGCACCCCGTCTACGGTGTATCCTACCTTGTTCCCCCGGGGATAGGATCCAGCCCTCACAGGCCCCTGTACAGGATAAGTAGAGAACAAGAGTGTGAGTGAGTTTTATATTTGAGGCAGTTGAAAAGTTTACTTCTGTTAACAGAATACATTGTACCATTGTAACTATGCAAACCATCGATCTACGATGTCAGAGGGACTCATCGTCTATATTACTGTATACAGGATGACAGGGGGCTTGGGGAGTATTCCAGGAGACTTAGAGCATGAGGCAAGGGCAGGGCATACACACACACACGTGCTCATTCGCACACTAGGAAACCCATTAAGCATGGGAAGAGCATGCAAACTCCACGCACACGGACTTGAGATGGTAATCGAACCTTCGACCCTGGACAGTCGACCATTGTGCCGCCCAGGATGTCACATATTTCAAGATAAACCTATAAAAAATATAAACAAAGATTTTAAACAGTATTTAATGTGCTCAGGGTGGATTTGGGGACGTCCATGCTCATGGTCATACAAGCAACACTTTAACCTCCAATAATATGACAGAACATTTAGACTATGTAGAGCCACACACAGTGAATAATTGTGAATAATGAAATTGACAGCATGTGACAGCAAACTGGTGTTTAGTGACACTGGATGCTTTCTCACTCATTGTGGTGAGTATTTTGCTCTGGCTATGGAGTCTGATTGTGTCATAACCCAGTTGGAATATGGATCCATAGGTAGGATATATGTGTCATATATTATTTAAAAAAAAAATTCTTACATTTGTGTTATGCTTTGCTTGCTTCTTAGGATGAATGTGTAATCCTCTTTGCTCTTGCTTATCAGTGCACAGTCCTGGTCCTGTCCTCCAGCGCACACACTAATACACTAACACTCATAGCATTCTGCGAACTGTGAGAAGACACTCGTACGTACAGTAAAGTGCATGAGATATTTCAGGACCAGATTTAGGACTAACCTGTGGATGAGGTAAACACTGATTTAAAGCTCAGACAGTAGTTTTGACAGTGTAGTTCCTTGTGCATGCCGCCTGGAGCAGTGCTGAATGCAAACCAATGCACTTAGCACTCAGGGAAGAACGTTTCGTGCTTCTGAAGCCGGGACCGTAATGCTTCAACCTGCGTGTCGTTTATCCAGCGATAATAATCATACAGAGAGGTTATCTTTTTATTGTATTAATGCGACGAAGTGAGAAAGCTGGAGAGCTGCTCAGGATGCTGGAAGTGAACTAGCTTGCTAGACGGGCTAAGCCAGTTTTCGGTAGCAGCTCAGTTTGTTTATGTTTACCCGTGTGTTTGGATCAGGATTTTTATTTATTTTTATTATTATTTTTTTAATTTAATAAGCATTTACTTTGCTGTGCACAGTATTACCGTTTTATTCCGCGCTCGACCCGGAATTGACATCTAAATATGGATCCGTTTGAAAGTGGTAAGGAAACAAGTACTGACTTGGCTAAGATACATGTTTTAACATGCAAGTATTTCCAAACACTACATATTAATATAACCATAATTAATATAGTCTGGACGTTATCTGTAAACCCGGGTTGTTTGTAAAGAAAACGCCGTTAAAGCCCTCGTGTTTATTTGTTTAACTTGTGCTAAGCTAATCGTGGAAGTTAGCAAACGCGCTCACAAATAGCCGTCGTCGCGTTTCTGGCTAACTGACATCAACTTTAATGACACCAGTTGTACATGCAGATGGTTTTCACACCAAGTTGTGTGTTTGTTTATTTGTTTTTAACTCGCAAATATATCTATGACACGTAAAAGGCGTTGATACAGTGAATTAATGAATTTGCCGTGTCAACAACATTCGGTGGGACTTAAGGTCATCAGAGATTATCTGCAGCTTTTGCTTGACTAGCTATATATTTCTGACTCGCACTTAAAAAAAAAAAAAAAAAAACTCTGTTTCATTGTGACTGGAGTGTCACTCAAGTATGGATTGTTTTGTAGCTTTAGTATGCATCTGCCAACATGGATTTAAGTACATAAACAGACCAGGATTATCTTTTATAGTCATGTTATAAATGGATACTTACTTTCCCATGGGCCTGTGTTCCCTAGGACAGTTTCCTCTTCACACATTTTAACACGCATATTCTGTTCAAGACAAATGTGACTCATTTCAAGCTAACACATTTCCTTAATATTATCTAGTTCATTGTATTGGACCAAGGCTTCAAAACTTGTTAAACATGACTACATCATGGAACTACACCGTCACATTTTATGTGGTTTTGGAGGTCTCGAGAAAAAATGTCATCAAAACAAACAGTGAGCTGGGAATATCTTTTTCAGGTTCCCATTATGTGCTACCTGTTAATTCTTGAATTCAGGTGTTTCAATCATGCGCCTTATTCTCAGTGAAGGGTAATCTTAATGCTTCAGCATACCAAGACATCTTGGACAATGCTATGCTTCCAACTTTGTGGCAACAGTTTAGGGAAGACCCTTTTCTGTTCCATCATGACTGTGCTGCAGTGCACAAAGCAAGGACTATGAAGACATGGTTTGTTAAGTTTAGTGTGGAAGAACTTGACTGGCCCCAGCACAGCGCCATGACCTCAACCACCATCATCATCGAGAACTGGAACGGAGATTGCGAACCAGGCCTTCTCTTCCAACATCAGTGCCTGACCTCATAAATGCTCTACAGAATGAATTCCCACAGAATCACTCCAAAATCTTGTGGACAGCCTTCCAAGAACTATGGAAGCTGTTATAGCTGAAAAAGGGGGACCAACTCCATAGTGAAATGTATGTATTTGAAAACAGTTTCATTGCAGGTTTGGCCAAATACATTTGTCCATTTAGTGTATATATTCAAGGGAACGTAGGGCTCTGGAAACAATATTGGACAATTTGTCATGCTCCAGTGGCACTGTTGTGTAGTTGTAGTTGGTGTTCCCAAATTGTCCGTTGTGTGCATGTCCTGTGCATCCTGTCCAGGGTGTTCGCTAATTTGTGCCCGAAGCCTTAGGCCTCCACGACTCTGTACAGAATAAGCAGAATAGAAGATAAATGAAGGATAAATGTCATGCTCCCATTATGTGCCATATACACGTATCTGAGTAACAAAGGACCTAGGGGACATAGGGTTAACCCTGTTGTTTTAAAGGTAAACTATTAGGTAAAAGTGGTAAGCATAATGTAGGAGAGCTGTACCCTTGAGAATGCCATTCTGTCACCAATGAAAGTTGCAGGTGAGTTCACCCTTTTTAATGTGAGAGTATGTGTGTATTTTTGCTGACCAGTTACAAACCAAGCTGTTCCAACTTTATCCTCGGGTCAGTTCTGGTGGAAAGGAACGACTTTCTGTATTACCACTACTCAACTTCGACATGTTCTTAAACAAAACAGAAATGAAAATATATCACATGTTGAAAGTAGCTTGATCCATGTTTTGGTAGCTAATCAGACTAGGATGGAATTTTCACTACGATGATTATTTTTTATTATTATTTATTATTATTATGGAACATTATTATTATTTACATCTTGATAATGGGTGTGTGTCAGGGAGCCTTTTTACCATGTTTTTAGGCTTTTGCATTTTACTGAATAATGATTCCAGCTAGAACAGCATGACAATAAGAATGACACATTGTCACACTTGATATCTAGGAATAAAGCCGGAATTGAATTCACATACTCTCCTCTTTAGAAAATCTTCAACTTTGAGGTTACCTGACAGGATAGTTGTGGCCAGAAAGGATTTCATCCTGTAATATTTTACTGACACCCAAGTTAATATTAAGGTGCCTCACGAATGAAGTTCAAACACAGTCAGTAACTGCCTTTTTTTAGAGTAAAAAAAAAAAAAAGACAGTCGATTTTAGAGTCAATATAATGGGGTCAGGGAAACAGTTCTCACAAGTCATAAAACACAATATTGACTTCTTACAGAGCTGTGAGACGTTATAAAAGATCTGTAGGCGTTCGTAGCTGTCAGTGAAAATCATATTTTCAGAGGCAGCAAATATTTTCCATTGTATAATGCAAAGCTGAATAAGAACCAGAGGAGATTTTGAGGTTTAGTTTGATATGTTTACACAGTATCAAAGAAGTAGCACAGCCACACCTGGTCTGCATGAGAGAAGCTGATACAACCGTTGTTTGCACAAGTGATAAATTATTGGGTTTCTATAGGCCAGGACTTTTGATAAGCAGGTGAAAGAGGAATGTTTTTAACATCTGTAAGCTGTGATACAAAGCAGATCTTTATGATTTCATATTTACTAAATAGCAGGACTTTGATTTCTTGAAACACTTTGTTTTAGTGTGTTTTAACAGGATGGCACAACCTGTTTTTCTGACAGGTTCTCAAAGGAGGAAACGAAAGAAGGAAGATTGTGGTCATGTTTTATGGGTGTTGGTAAATCTACAGGGAGGCCTCTGACTAACAGTTGACAAGCTAAACTTTACATTTGCTCCACTTGTTTTCTCAAAATTTCAATGTGCAGTTATCCGACTGTAAAATATATTCATATTGTGTGTGGATACAAACATACTGTATATTGGCACTTACCTCTTTACCGAACTTGTCTCACAGCTGACTATTTATTGATGTGGTTAATGTGCTGCTCGAATTGCACTTGAGTGCAAAATGCAGGCTACATGAGCTTTCAAAGCACTCCTGTTTAGCCTTTTTGATACAACCCATCATGTCAACAGGAAATAACCTAACATTAGCGTATATGTTACTGTTATAACTCATTCTGTAGAATTGACGCTTTTCAATAATAATTTTTTCAGACCGAGCTCCACTTCCCCGGAACATGATTGAAAACAGCATGTTTGAGGAGGAACCTGATGTGGTAGATCTGGCAAAGGACTCTCCCTCCTACCCTATCGACTCTGATGAGGTCACATATGAACCGCGCAGTTCCAGGCTGCTGGTACGCGGCCTTGGTGAGAACGAGCTGGAAGAAGATGAGGAGGACTATGAGTCTTCGGCTAGACTCCTCGGCATGTCCTTCATGAACCGCAGTTCCAATCAGCGCAGCCCTGCCTCCTCCTACAGCCGCCAGCAATCATCTGGTTCCTGCTCGATGCCTTCCGGGAAGACCATGGTGGTGGGAGTCTTGCTCCTGGTCATCATTGCCTCAATGGCCATGGTCATCTACTTTCTGCCCAAGTGCACTTTTTCCAAAGAAGGCTGTCATAAGAGCAGTTCCCCCTTAGAAACCATCTATCCAATTGCTAAAAGTGGAGAAGTATTCCCATGGGCATCCCTGAGACTTCCGACCAGTGTGCATCCTGTTGATTATGAGATCTCGATCTATCCCAATCTAAGCACCATGACTTTCCAAGGAAAAGTAGCCATTACTGTGGCGGTCCAGCAAGAGACTCAGAAGGTTGTTTTGCACAGCTCTGATATGCAAATACAGAGCGTCACTTTCCATGGCAAAGTGGTGAAGATTTTGGAGTACAAACCCTGGCAGCAGATTGCTTTCAAGCTGGAAGAAGACCTTAAAAAGGGACAAACATATATGCTAAATATCAGTTATTCAGCAAACCTATCCAACAGCTATGATGGCTTCTACAACAGCTCTTACACTGACACAAGTGGCAAAAGAAGGTAGACCAGATTATTTTGTTCCTCCTTCTCAATACCACCAGCATCATCATCATCATTATTTGTAGTCCCTGTTGGAGTGACTTATGTTTATTTCTTACTTGTTCTTTTGTCAGAGTTTTGGCTGCTACTCAGTTTGAACCCCTGGCTGCCCGCAAGGCTTTTCCTTGTTTTGATGAGCCTGCTTTTAAAGCCAGATTTCTAATTAAGATAAAGAGAGAAGCGGAGTACATCAGCCTTTCTAACATGCCTTTGGTAATGACCCCAATAATTTATTTTCCATTTGGTGCAAAAAAGAGATACCAGAGAACGTGCAGTATTTTATTGGTGTGTGTGTTTTTGTTTCACTGTGCCATTATCGAATGAATCATGCCTTTAATGAAAGTTAAACAAAAATAAAAACATACACACGTGGACAAAATTGTTGGTACCCTTCGGTCAATGAAAGAAAAACTCACAGTGGTCACAGAAATAACTTTAATCTGACAAAAGTAATAATAAATAAGAATTCTATGAATGTTAACCAATGAAAGTCAGACATTGCTTTTCAACCATGCTTCAACGGAATTATAAAAAAAAATGAACTCATGGACAAAAATTATGAACAGGCCTGGACAAAAATGATGGTACCCCTAACTTAATAGTTTGTTGCTCAACCTTTTGAGGCAATCACTGCAATCAAACGATTCCTGTAACTGTCAATGAGACTTCTGCACCTCTCTGCAGGTATTTTGGCCCACTCCTCATGAGCAAGCTGCTCCAGTTGTTTCCGGTTTGAAGGGTGCCTTTTCCAGACAGCATGTTTCAGCTCCTTGCAAAGATGTTCAATAGGATTGAGGTCAGGGCTCATAGAAGGCCACTTTAGAATAGTCCAATGTTTTCCTCTTAGCCATTCTTGGGTGTTTTTAGCTGTGTGTTTTGGGTCATTGTCCTGTTGCAAGACCCATGACCTGCGACTGAGACCCAGCTTTCTGACACTGGCCTGCACATTTATCTCTAGAATCCCTTGATAGTCTTGAGATTTCATTGTACCCTGCACAGATTCAAGACACCCTGTGCCAGATGCAGCAAAGCAGCCCCAGAACGTAACAGAGCCTCCTCCATGTTTCACAGTAGGGACAGTGTTCTTTTCTTCATATGCTTAATTTTTCCGTCTGTGAACATAGAGCTGATGTGCCTTGGCAAAAAGTTCCATTTTTGTCTCATCTGTCCATAGGACATTCTCCCAGAAGCTTTGTGGCTTGTCAACATGTAGTTTGGCATATTTTTATGATTTGTTTTCAACAATGGTGTCCTCCTTGGTCGTCTCCCATGTAGTCCACTTTGGCTCAAACAACGACGGATGGTGCGATCTGACACTGATGTTCCTTGAGCATGAAGTTCACCTTGGATCTCTTTAGAAGTCTTTCTGGGCTCTTTTGTTACCATTCGGATTATCCGTCTCTTTGATTTGTCATCTATTTTCCTCCTGCGGCCACGTCCAAGGAGGTTGGCTACAGTCCCATGGATCTTAAATTTTTGAATAATATGTGCAACTGTAGTCACAGGAACATCTAGATGCTTGGAAATGGTCTTATAGCCTTTACCTTTAACATGCTTGTCTTTAATTTTCTTTCGAATCTCCTGAGACAACTCTTTCCTTCGCTTCCTCTGGTCCATGTTGAGTGTGGTACACACCATGTCACCAAACAACACAGTGACTACCTGGATCTCTATATATAGGCCCACTGACTGATTACAAGATTGTAGACACCTGTGATGCTAATTAGTGGACACACCTTGAATTAACATGTCCCTTTGGTCACATTATTTTCAGTATTTTCTAGGGGTACCATCATTTTTGTCCAGGCCTGTTCCATGAGTTTATTTTTTAAAATAATTCTGTTGAAGCATGGTTGAAAAGCAATGTCTGACTTTCATTGGTTAACATTCATAGAATTTTTTAAAATTATTACTTTTGTCAGATTCACGTTATTTCTGTGACCATTGTGAGTTTTTCTTTCATTGACCGAAGGGTACCAACAATTTTGTCCACGTGTGTATAAGCAATACTACGTAACCCCCAGGATCCACTTTTAGCACCAATAACTTGAAGTAACCATTTCCCCTGACTTAACATGCTCAGTGAGGCCTGTAGGGTCTGAAATGTAACTCAGTTTTTGTATGTTTATTTATTTATTTTATTTTATTTTATTTCTCTGAGCATTGCATGGTCTGACCTTGGGGTGAGTGTTCTGGGACGTCCACCCCTGGGAAGACTAGCAATTGTCTTCCATGCTTTCCACTTCAGAATAATCTCACTACAGAACACAGAACTTCAAACTGTTTGGAAATTGTTTTATAGAATCCTGTGGAAGCAGTATAGAGTATTTCATGTTTTTTATTATTATTATTATTATTATGTTTTGTTGCACAAATAATGGCACGGTGAAAAAAGTTAGATGCAGTTCATCTGAGGTTGTACAGTATTTGCCTAATACAAAGACCTGCTATGATCAGATGATTTTTATTATGTTGTTACACAAAAGCACATACTGTACAAGCATAAAGAAGCGGTAGTACGTTTTGAACATGACTGTGTGTGTCTGTCTGGGTGTAAAAAAGTTTAATCATCATGCTAAATCTTTATAGATGGATAGATACTTTATTGATCCTGTGAGGGAAATTATGTTACAGCAGCAGCAGGCTACGAACAGTAGTAAGGTGGAGGGGAAAAAATAGAATGTAAATTATGCATTTAAACAATATAATATAAAACAAAATAATATCAAATACAAAAGTATAATATTTAGCAAATAATTATCCTAATACACAGAATCCTGTGCTGCCCGCTAATTTGTGAACAGATTAGAGAGCACCACCTGTTGTAGTATAGAGGAAGAATTCACCACCCTGAATGCAAACATATTATGTATTGATTCAAAATTAGTAGTAATAATAATAATAAAAGAAACGATTTTGGATTGTCAGTGTGGCGATACATAAATTTCCACACCAAAGAATCATTATATTTAACTGAATCATCTCTTCTCTTCTCTTTTCTTCACCTCAACTCTTCTATTACCCGTCTACAAATTTAATACAGAAGTGTGGAACCAATATATTTACAGCAACACATGGATGGCCTAATTCTGGTTCCTGCAAAGGTCTTGATTTTAGCATAGTGATGAAAATGTCGGCTATTCCTATACTTTGTCATCAAGAAGAGATATATTTGAAGTGATGTCATGTTTACAGATTTACTCTCTCATTACTGATTATCATTGTTTTTCCTTATTTCTAGGCCAAAACTACTAAATTGCTGGATGGGCTGTTTGAGGATGAATTTGAGAAGAGCGTCAATATGAGCTCGTATCTGGTTGCGTTTATTGTGGCTAACTTCACCAAAGTCAGTACAAATGTCTCTAACACGCTGGTAAGTATGTTCCACTTTTTTAAATACTTTGTTATGCAGAAAATGTACATGCTGAAAGACCTTTTTCTGGCTCGTACAGAGACATCTTGTTGCTTGTGTGCCTTTTTCTCCAGTTTGCAAATTCCTAAACTAATTAGGTGGGCTCATCTGTATCACATTTTCTACAGGTCTCTGTATACGCAGTTCCAGATAAAAATGACCAAGTTTATTATGCGCTGGAAACAGCTTCCAAGCTGCTGCAGTTTTACAATAGCTTCTTTGAGATCAAGTATCCATTGCCCAAATTAGGTGAGACAGACAACTGAGCAAATGGAAATAGTTGGCTTCTTTGTATGGTTGAGAGTTTATCACCATCCCTCAGTTTGTGATGCTCAGATTTTTCCCTCCCCAATTTACTAAAATGTCTCTCTTTTTATGAACAGACTTGGTGGGAATTCCGGACTTCGTTGCCGGTGCAATGGAGAACTGGGGTCTCATTACATTCCGTGAAACAGCGCTGCTCGTCGGTAATCATTCATCCCCCATGGATAAACAACTAGTGTCCTCTGTCATTGCCCATGAGCTTGCACATCAGGTACACAAAACATTCACCGCAAAGTACAACATTTTCCAGTGTCCACCCTGGCACAATCCCCAGTCACAAATTCCTTCTGGCAGATAGTACTTATTTCCAGTTTGGTATGCGAAAATAGAAGAAAAACCTTTAACACTATCATTGACAAAATCTCATTAGAGACATTACAAAGAATAATTATGCTTGGGAGGAAGTAATAGTCAGAAGAAGAACAGTTCTAGCCACATACACTAACAAACGGGCACAACAAACTGGTGACTAGAACAATTAGCCCTCTAACATAGTTGGTTCACAATGTCTGTTATGTAACATGTTAACACAATTTCTTTTGCCTAGTTTGCTTTAGAAGCCAAGTACCACTTTATTAGGAACGCTATACTAAAACTGAGTGAGACCTTTTCGGTCTCTGGACAGCCTCGGTTGTTCATGTTGTTGAGAGAGAGACTTGATTCAAACATAAACCACTGCAGATTTGTCAGCTGCAAATTCATGCTGTAAATCTCTCCTCCCCGCACATGGTGTGCTGTTTGAATGATTGGTGATGATGGTGGGTGTGTATAATGGAGGAATGCAAAAAGAGAATTCAAAGAAATTGTTTTCCTCTCTGTTTAAGTGGTTTGGGAACCTGGTCACCATGCGCTGGTGGAATGATCTCTGGCTGAATGAAGGATTTGCCACATACATGCAGTATCTGTCCATTGAGAAGGTCTTACCTAATCTTGACATTGTAAGTGTTTGTTAGTCTAAGTTACATGTGAGAATAAATGAGAAGCATTAACAAGTAATAAACTAGGGTGTACAAAACATCTTTCAAAAATATATTTTTGTCATCTAATTCAGCATTTTTTAATATCTGGTCAAATTACAGTACTTGTATTGATTACTTTGCAGAATCATGCTACTCTAATCTTGCTTTCTGAATTCAAGTTTTGATTTTAGCTTTATTTTGTCTTGGCTCACGTCTTTTCAGGACAATGAGTTTTTGAGCGTACGTTTTGAAGCCCAGGCCAAAGATGCAATGAACTCATCACATCCTGTATCTGCTAAAGTAAATGCTCCAGAGGAAGTGGAAGAGATGTTTGACTCCGTGTCCTATGAAAAGGTTACATCTGAACACATTACTTTCTTGTGTCCTTTTAGCCAACAAATTAAAAACTTACAATGACCCTTTTATTTTCGTATGTTCTCACCCAGGGAGCCTCTCTTTTACTTATGCTAAATGCAACACTTGGTGAAGAGGTGTTCAGAGAAGGAATTATTAGATATCTGAAAAAGTACAATGGCAGCAACACTGAGATGGAGAATCTATGGAGCAGCCTTTCACAGGTACAACCTTCTTCGTCCATGAGAAATTGTTGATTGTTAATTCTGCCACATTCGTTCAATTGTCACTACTGTTCCAGGACACAAAGCTGTCCCTCGATGTGGGACAGATGATGAACACCTGGACTGTACAAAAAGGGTTTCCTCTGGTTACCGTGAACAGAGAAGGAAACCAAGTCAAAGTAACACAAGATCATTTCCTTCTAAATGCTGGCCAGGTCAAGAAACACAGGTATAACATATGTTTTTGGCCTATGCACAGTTTGCACAGTCTTCAGTAACTCTGCAGCCTTAAGTGTTCACTCCCAACTGCCTGCTCAAATCAGGATATGGTTCCTGGTCAAAATCTTTCTTTACTTTTTCTAAGGTTACAGTATATACAGTATATAGAGTATATACACTTTGCAATATATCTTGCAAATCTGCACACCACAGGCACATTATCTGCAATTTCACTTTCACTGATTGGCCAAATTTATTAGATTCCTTTAAGATACTTTAATAGATGATTTTTGTGACAGTGGAATATTTTTAAACTAGTCTAATTTGGTGTAAAAACAAATTCAACCAGTCATTAATACACTGCTGCTCATCCAGTGAAAGCCTTAATTAGAGCTTGTTGCAGTTCAAATTTTTGACCACTAGGTCCAGGAATAACTTTGGAGCTAAATGTTATGGTTAGCATGCTGCCCTCTGCTGGCCAACTTCTGGAATGGCACGCAAATAACAGTGGAAAGAAAATCATGTGATTATTTGGACAAATATTGTGATTTAATCTCAGTCATATTTATTGAGGCTAATAGTAGATAATTGCACAGTGCTGCCATTAAAAGGATGTTTGCCAGTATTTATTAGGCTTTTTAAAAGTTAATTGAAAAAATATAAAATACATAAATTATTGACAAACCCTACATAAATTACTGACTATGTAAATATTATCTGTCATAACAGCATCTGTACAGCTCTTTATGAGAACATTGCACTGGTCCATATTGGGAATTAAATTTTTTATGTGATTAATTGTACAGCTCTCTATAAATGCAAAATTAAAATGTCTCTCAAAGATTTGAAATTTGTATTTCAATCGATTTTAAAATGGATGATTTATGAGCTTTATGAAAATTTACCTGCATTGAACAGGTGATTTACCTACCCCTCAGATCCAGCCTCCCCTGGACACTTAACTTACTTACATACTTTCACTTTAATTGACATTTTGGTCAAGCTGTTTAATAGCTGCAGTACATCATGTAGTGATGTGGGTATAAATATAATTATTAATTTAATAATCAGATACCAGCTCTCAAAATGTCTACAGTGCCCTTATGCTGCAGTCAGAAATAAATCTTTAAATCATTTTCTTCTTTTCACTTTAAAGTACCCTTTGTTGATGGGAACAGAGTTTGTAGAAATAATACAAAAATTAAAGCTAAAAAATAAGTTGATCAGCTATAATGTAATCAGTGGTATTATTTATTGAGTTTGAGGCCCACATACATGTCTGTCTGTGTGTGCGGTAGAACTCTCTGCCTAACTTAATATACAGAAATAACATTTTGTTTGAAAAAAAATTTTAGTATCTTTTTTTGAGGGCCTTGTTAAGTTGTAGTTCTTTCGTCTTCAGCCAAATATACTTCTGTTTGGAAGTCGAGGAATGAATCCCAGATAAGAAATCAAAAAAGTAGATCGGGTAAAGGTTACATTTTGTCTTAAAATGACTCCAGCCCTTTAAAATTCACGTATACCACTTCAGGATTGGTATTTCAGCGGTGAAATATTAAGTTTAGATTTTCTAATTAATATCTGTTGGTGCAGGTGTTAATTTAAACTGAGCAAGTAGCTTATTTTATAGTGAGTCATTAAAGATAGCACATGAGGTTTCATTAAATTGATCATTTTTTCCCCGGTCTCTGGTATATAAAATAGTTAAAAATGTGAAGGCTAAAAATAAGCTGATTAGCACAGCTTATGACACTTAACTGCTTATAACCTGAGGTGTATGTGTGTCCTAATTTAATAAAAAACAAATAATATCTGCAGAGTTTCATTCAGATGTGGATTTCTTCTCCTTACAGCAGCCTGTGGTACATCCCACTGACGTACATCAATGACACTTGTAGCAGATCCATCTCCTGCAAGCAAGTGTTTTACTTTAAGGACAAAACGGGTAAATAACGGCTTTTACGCTTGTTCCTGTAGAAACCTGTTTTGGTCCAATTTAATAATTGGATTATGGAAAACCCGTAGCATGTGAAGAAAACCACAGAACTCATGTCAAAGCAGTAGTATTTTCTGTTAACCTTATTTTTAATATGTTTCTCAAATCTTTTTCAGCCACCTTTAATATTACAGACAGTGTGAAATGGCTGAAATTTAACTACCGGGGTGATGGATTCTACATAGTGGACTATGGAGAAGAAGGCTGGAGTCTACTGAGCAATGCCTTAAATGAAAGCGTGAATATTTTTCTACCGGAGGATCGAGCATCTCTCATCAATAACGTTTTTGCTCTGTCAAGGTAGTTTGCATTTTATTTATTTATTGATATTTATATAAAGATTCCAAAGAAGGTCATGTACAGTGGAACCTTGGATTGCAAGTAACTTGGTCCGCAGATGAGCAAAATTTTAAAATAAATTTAAACTTGATAAATGAGCGAGGTCTTGAAATACGAGTACTGTAGTACTTGTATGCTTTATCTGCCGAGCGTCACGTAATCACAACTGAGCCAATGGTTCTTCTATCTCTCGCACTGCAAGATTGTGATAGGATCATCTCCCATGCTCAGTCCCAGCGCGTGTGTGTCACTCGTATAGTCAACATCTGTGCATGCATGTACTGTTTATTATAACATTGTGACCATGTGTATGTGTGTAAAGCATTTTTAAAATTTTGTATCCAGGTGTAGTGACTGTTCTTTTAGTACCTGTACTGCAACAACAGCCTCCATGAAGAAAAAGATTTAAAAGCTTGTAGGAGTGCGGGGACGAATCGTCCTACACAGTAGCCCCCCTTCTCCTCCTTCTTCTCTATTTTTGGGTTGTGGAACGAACCATCAGAGATTCCAGTATTTTTATGGGAAAATTTGCTTTGATATATGAGAATTTTGGATTAGAGCATGCTTCTGGAATAAATTATGTTCACAATCCAAGGTGTAACTGTAGATGAATGCATACTTAAGTAGTTTGCATTTTAAATATAATATTTAAAAGTTTCAAAGATGAAGAGAATGTTTCATTAAGGGTTGTTGGACAATATGTTTCACAATGCATGTATGTTTGTTCAGGTTGGGGAAGGTGTCCTTCAGGCAAGTGTTAAATATCTTGGGGTATTTAAAGAGTGAAACAGAAACGGCGCCGCTAACTGAAGCCCTGACGCAGCTACGCTTCATCTACAGGCTGATTGAGAAAAGATCCGATTTGAATCTAGTGTCCAGGCTGACGGTTGGTTTTCTTGCAGTTCACATTACACCATGTATTTGTGGTTTACCGAGTAGTTGCATTAAAACAATCAAAGCTCATCTAAATTCTGGTGCAAATGGAAATAAATTAATCAATGACAGTTTGTTTGTTTGTTTGTTTTCTTACAGACCTACATTTCTGATCATTTTGGCAACCTGATGGACAGCCAGTCATGGGGAGAAGAGACATCTGTGTCTAAACTGAGTCTGAGATCAAGTTTGCTGGAGACAGCCTGCTTCCTGAACAGACCAAACTGCACTGAGATGGCCAAAAACCTCTTTGAGGAGTGGAAATCCTCTAATAAGACGTAGGTTTGGGCAAATAATTTCCCGCAATTTCATTAACAAGTATTAATAATACAACAGGTTTTTGGTGTTCAAGTGGTAATTGGCTATAATATTTTTGTGTAATTAGCTTTTTTTTTTTTTTTTTTTTACCTTTTTTTTTCTCTTTTTTTTTTAACCTTTTTTTTTTTTTACCTGTTATTAGAAACCATGTGCTCTGATTTTTAATTTAAAATAAGTGGAAATTGAACAAATGAATGATTATGAACAAATTAATCAATGTATTTTAAAAGTTTCAAGCTCTTCTATGATCAATAGGTGTGTTCTCATGGACCCTAAAATTCAACTAATAACCAGAATCAGAATAACACATCATGTAAACACCTCAGTCAGGACGATTTGACCAGATTGGAACGAAGTTTCAAATGGAATGAGAGAATTGGTGTAAACCGTTGATGATAATCCGTTCAGTTGTTCTGACTGTTTGTTTCTTGCTGGAATAAATATATTGTTTCTGTGCATACCACAAAATGGTTGAAGTGATAAGTTTCTGGGAGGGAATCTGTAAGCTCCTTAAGAACTCCAGCACACTCGTGGGTTTTTTTTTTTTTTAATCCCTTGGGGATTCTTAAAGAGGAGGGGGCACTGGTTGACTCCACATTTCATACGTAGTAAAGCATTTAACAATTCATAGATGAGACTCAACTACTCTGATCGAATAGTTTGAGCATGTAAATACATATCATGAGTGTCCATGTAAACAGTTAAGTTGGAATATCTAATCAGAACACTTTCAATTGGATTAAAGAAATATAGTCTATGTAGTCATAAAAAAATGTTGATCTTCCTGAAGTTAGTAACATCATATCTATTCATTCATGTGTGTGTGTGGTTGGCTATTTGTTCCATACTGCACATGATTACTGAGGCAAAAAAGCACTAAGGGCTGAACTTTCTCAAAAGATGTCCCTAGAAATCTTTAAAATTGCTTGAAAACAGATAGCACAGATCTAGCTACATGTCTAAACAAATAATTATATAGTTGGGTAATTGACTAGCTTAAATCATTTCATCCACAGTTTATTTTCTGTTGTGTCAGTCCAAATATCCAGCACACATTACATTTTTGCGCCACTGCAGCCCTGTCCTATGCAACTACAATCAAACATGCAAAAGACGGTGTTTAATTCACTTCCTGCATTTGGGTCGATTTCGGATTGAATCCTTTTCCCACCAGATATTCAACCACCTTATATGAACTTTAATTTTAGCCCTTGGTGCCAAACTTAAAGTAAACCTTAACAGACAGGTTTTTATCAGATGGCTGTACATTAGTCGATAAGGACACAATGCCAGTGAGACAGTGATTTGATAATATTATGAATGTGTATCTCTTTCTTCTCTAGGATTCCTGGAGACCTTCTGAGAGCAGTTCTGTCAGTGGGAGCCCAGACTGAGGAAGGTTGGAATGCATTACATGACTCTTACATAGGTTCCATCTATGACTCGGAGAAACGCAAAATGCTCGAGGCTTTGGCCAGTACTCAGAATATGCGACAAAACGCATGGTAAAGATCTGATACATGTATCAACCATTAACCCTCCATTAATAGCCGTTATTACTGTTTTTAAGATGAATCCTATTTCCTACAGGCTCCTAAAAGCAGCTCTGGCTGGAAGTCCAATTCCGACTCCTGAGCTTCCTCTCGTGATTAACAGAGTAAGCAGACATTTTGCAGGTTACCTGTACGCTTGGGATTTTGTGAAGGAGAACTGGGATGAACTCACACAAAAGTAAGTAAATTTAGTAGTGTCTGTGAAAAGGGGTCAAATGAATGTTTAAGTTAACTGATTTTGTCATACAATCACCATCCACTTTATTAGAAACACCTGCACGTTATGTATATATTTGTCCTATTATGTGGCAGCAGTGCAATACGTAACTTCATGTGGATACAAGGCAAGGCAGAATGTGCTACACAAAACCTTGAGGTGGATGGGCTGCAGCAGGAGACCACATTATGGTTCACATCAAAAACTGGACAATAAATGACTGGGGGAAAAAAAACATCTTTTTTTCTATGATTTCTGTGAACCTGTTTCTGTCACCCTTTGTTTGAGGTGAAATGCTATTTGTTTAAGAATTTGTAAAATATTTTTTAATTATTCAGACTGACGTAGTTTTGCAAAAGAGCAGAGCTGTATCTGATATAGGACCACATATGGAATTGGCTCAAATCAGAATTGAAACGACCAGATTGCATGTGGTTTGGGCCGTTCAAACTGGAATGAAAAAATTCAGATGGAAGCACATATGAGCAGTGTAGGGGTATGTTACTTTTTTCAAAGTAACTAATTACATTACAAAATTACTTTCTGATAAACGTAACTAGTTAGAGAACTTTTCCATTGCAGAAAATAATAACTCCTTTGTGATTTCTCATGCATGTTGTTTTAGTCAAGACCTTTATAATTATTCTACCATCATCACTCAGAGACGTTTGGCCCATAATCTGTTAGCTACTAAGAGCAGAAATAACAGGGGCAGGGCTTGCAGGACGACTTTCTCACACACACTCACTCACACACACACACACACACACACACACACACACACACACACACACACACACAGAAACAGAATCACTGCTGTCACTGGCTCACAGACGTGTTGGATTACTTGTTACATCAAAAAAGTAATCCAAGTACCTACCTTCTTTGTAACACGTTACACCCAACACTGCATATGAGCAAAAGCTTTTCGATCCCTGTTCTTAATTGATTATGTGAGTTACTATATCCTTCCTGGCTGCTGGAACAAATCTGGACGTTTGTTTCTGACCTCTCTTAAGATGTTTCCACCCACAGAATCGTCACTAAATCAAGGCTTTTTGTTCTTCACATCATTCTATGTATACTTTAGAGGATAAAAAGCCCATGCTATACTGGGATTTAGTATAATGAGAAAAAAAAAAACTCATAACCAACCCATGTGGTACCAGAAACCATGCCAAAGTCACAGATCAATGTTTTATTTATTTATTTTTTTTTCATTCTGATGTTTTATGTGAAAATTAACCTGACAAGCATCTTATACTGTGTCTGCATGATTTGTGTTCTGTGCCGCCATCACATGACTGGCCTATTAGAAACTGCAGGTGTTCCTAATAAAGTGGATAGTGAGTATACAATTCTAACAAATGAATTCTCTTTGTAAGATTTCCCCTTGGCAGTTTCCCTTTGCAAAACATAATCATGTCTGTGACCGGCCAGTTCTCGACAAAGACGCACCTTGAGGAGGTTGGTTCCTTTATGCTCAAACTCAGATTGTTGAAGTCTTCAGCTATGATTGAATCTTAAACATCATGCTTTTGTGTCTCTGTTCAGGTTCAGATGTTTTTCAGCTCTTTAAAGGAGAGGGGATCTCAGATGAGGAGTGTTCAGGAGGCCATCGAGAATATTCAGGCGAACATATTCTGGGTGAAGAACAACTTGGACGCACTCAGGGAGTGGCTGTAGGCTTGGAGGGCCAGCTTCCTTACACGCACGCACACACACACACACACACACACACAGCCCTCAGGTGATGAGGCCGAGCACTTGTGAGTGATGTTACAGCGATCATGGCCAGAGTCAAATGTGTGCAGCAATGCAGAAATGTGTCAGGGATGACGATTTTTTTTTCTTTGTTCCTACTTATTTTACTTCTGTTCTGTGTTGTTTTTTTCCCTCTGATTTTCCACCAGTTATCCGAGGTGCTAAAATCTAAAGTTTAGCTGTTTGATTTTTTTTTTTATGTCAGTGTCTATGTGGAAGAAGAGGGCAAAAAAAAGCCAGGACATGAATATGACATGGACCTGTTTTTGCCATGCTTGGCACACATCTGAATATAATGATGCATCTCTTCCACCATCATATACCATACACCTTGTTGGCACCTCTGAAAAAAACTAGTTAAGGAAAGAATGTGATTGCAATTAAGCGTGTAATGTATTGCAGGTGGCTCACCTGCCCACCCGCCTTCATGCCTTTCCTGCTGCTTCGGTTCACGTCGGGAACTATGCTGACCTTTTTGATTTTTGTTTTGGCCTGTACCTGCACACATGCGGCTGTGGCCTATGACTGTTTGCACTATTGGGAATTCCAGCTTGCTCAGGGTTACCCCAGTCCGTGAATGATGGCGCATGACGGCTACAGACCAATCCTGTCAGTAGTGTCTTTACAAATACATTGCCAAAAAAAAGTAATCTTGTGGGGAGTATATGACTCGTCAATTTGAGATCGTAAAAAATGGGAAGCTTGTCAATAGAATTAGAAGACCTTTGGTACTTAAATTGTTTGTCTGGATGTGTGCAGACAATCAGTTTTGTAAGGCACTGCAAAACCTTTTTTCTTTTTTTTTTTTTTAATTAATGGAATTTTGCAATGCTTGTAGCGAGTACTGTGTAAATCCTCTCTTGCCTTAGAAGTTTTCCTCATAAGCCTTATTCTTTAAGTTTGTTGCAGTTTGGAATGATAGATTTGATGTTATATGGGTTTTAAGCAAACTTGTACATAGTGAAGTCAGACATGACAGATTATATGTTAAAGCTTAGATTTTAAGTGGATTTTTTTTTGTATATTCAAGTTTTGCTATGCACATTGGGAATGAAGCTTATAACAAAAGATTAATATAATATTTTTACACATCAGAAAAAAACTAAGTCAGTGTCATTCAGATTCACTGAACGTGCAGGTTAGCGCTCGGTTCGCTGCTGATGTTCTGTGACATCAGCACTGTTGGATGTAGTTTGAATTTGCATATAGTCTGTTTTGGTTTCTTGTCAATTCGACCATGGCAGTTTCCTCTTCTTTAACAATAACTCACTCAAAAGCCTGATAAAGGAATCTGTTAAAGGAGTCGTGAGCAACGTCCTGCTTGGATGGAATAAAGACCCACAGGCACACAAGCATTCAATGATCAGACACAAGATTAGAATCAGAGCTACTGTAGCAGTTATGTGGAATGTGTTTCATCTCTTGGTGGAGGTTTTGTTTCAGTAAATTTATCCGCTGACAAAAACTTACAAACCTCAGTGGTTTAACATTTTCTGACATTGTGGATTAGTCTGAAATCCCATCCACTGTCTTTTCCAGACATAAAGAATGAATTCCTAATGAATATTTTCAACCAGGGCACCTATAGTTGAGTGATTAATTAAAAGATGAATTAATGAACACCTTGAATCTTTATTTCTCTTTTAGTTTGTATGCATGTTTCATCATGATATTCTGTTACAATAAGGATGCAGCGAAAGCTTGGCCACACCAAATATTGACAAGAATCACACTCGACTTTTGGCCTAAATATAAAAATGTGTTACTCTGTTGCTCAGGAACATTGCCCTTACACAAACTGAAATCATGACATCCACTTCATATACAGGGGTGTGTGCATGTGGATTCGATGTTTTTTGTTTTGTGATTCATTTCCTACTTATTTTAAGACATGAAGGTGAGATGGTCTGGAATAGTTCTTGCAACAACAGTATTGTGCGTTTTCAGAATACATCAGGCACCTGAAACTGGCTCTCCTGAAGACCATCCCAGGAAAGCAAGACCAAAACTTACCTCTGCTGCAGAGGAGAAGTTTATTTAGAGTTATCAGCCTCAAAAATCACCAATGAAGTAACAAAACCTCAGGTTAGAGCCGTTATGAAAGCTTTACAGAGTATAAGTAGCAGACACATCTCAATATCTGTTTGAAGGAAGTTATTGCATATTTTGGACGCCTTCCGTGGTGTTTTACAATGTAGAAAGAAATTAAAATCAGGAAAGACTATGGAATTAGAAGGTTTATCCAAACATGGCAAATAATTCACTCCTATCACACGGGATGAAAATGTGTGAATAATTCAGTGCATGCCACTGGAACGATGTTTTACTGCCTCAAATGCCTTCAAAGCCTCAAAAAGCAACCTGACAGTGAGCGTGCTGGTTGTTTTTATTGTGGCTTTTATCACACTCGATTTTCAACTAGTTTGCGCTTGCATGGGGTTTGGAGACAAAAGAAGATCATCAGAGGCTTTTAACATGTCCAATTTTTGTTAGTGTAACCCCTTAAAAATGTGTTTCTCTTGCGCCATGCAGAAGCTTCTGCACTTGGTACAGAATTGTTTATATCTGAGAGTGATCAGCTGATCCCCAGCCACGGCCAGTAAAACTGAAAAACGGTCAATTCTAGCCACTCATCTTTATTATAAAAAATCGATTTTGGAGTCAGTGTGGCGATAACATAAAATGCTGTGGGTGTGTGTTTTTAACCAAGTTTACCAATACCAAGTTAATAATAATAATGCTAAATTTGTTTTTTAGATAGGAATTTTAGTTGATCGCTATATAATTTTTAATTGGTATTAAAAAAACGAATTGATTAATTAAAGCATTACATTTACGCACAATTTGTTGCAATGTTGAGCCCCCCCACCCCCCTTTTTGTGCTACTGTCAAATTTGTGAAGCTTCTCACTGATTGTATTAGCATGTGACTTTAACACTGAATCTGGTGCATTTCTAGATACTGTTTTCTGGCAAAAAAAAGTTCTGATGGTTACATACAACAAAGACTGTAATCAGTATGCATTTTGTTATGTATGTACATTTAAACATTGCAAAGTTCATATCGCACTCGAAAATACAAGAATGAAGTCCAAAGATTTTGGACAGTTACATTGACTTCATATGGGTATCAGACTGTAGTATCGCTGCATCCTTACCTCTATTAAAAGGAATAATTCAATTCGAGTATAGGTTAGGGGCACAACTCATTTGTCTGATTATTAAAGTCACATTTAAGCCTCTACACAAGGGACTAGGGTTTGTAATTGTACTTTTCAGCTCTGATTTTGCTCAAATGATACTAATTTACCTGTGAAATTGCTCAGATGTTTGTTTTGTTAGTACTCCAGCATTTGTTTCAGTTTAAGTAATAAGTAATGTCAGATATCCATGTAGAAAGGAATGAATGAACAAATGGATGTATTTTAATTTACTGATAATTCTTTGATTTTCGTTGTACTCACTGTTACAGATTAAAAGATAGCTTTGGTATTTTTAGCTGCAGCTCTGATCACAAGATAGGATTTCAACCAAGGTTAAAATACGTTGGAATGATCTGTTTTTATTTTATTTTTTTATTCATGTTTGTAATTGTTTTGCTTGTTTGTTTTAGAAGTGTCGTTTTAATCAGTTTTGTCACCTGCAATGTCATCGTAAACATAAAAATTGGTTTCTCTCTTCTATTGCATGTAGTCTTGTCCTTTGTAACGGTCCATATATTTGTGCAAAATCTTCATGCTCACACATGTTTCAAAGATATGTAGATTATACACGGATACGGCCATAGCATTAAACATAGCATCTGCTTAATATTGTGTAGGTTCTCCTTCTTCCACCAAAACAGCTCTGAGTCATAGAAGCACAGGACTCCACAACCTGTCAAGTTTTGCTCTACAATCTGGCACCAAGACTTTAGCAGCAGGTCCTGTAAGTTGTGAGTAAGAGATGGTGACTTCCTGGATGTACAGATACATAATCAGATAGAGATCTGAGGAACACTACCTGTCTCCTATGTAGGTTTCAAGGATAAACGAGGAACTCAAAACCTGTGTGTGAGACAGAGATTTTAATTACGACAGTAAACCCATGCAGTAAAATAGTTCAGCTAATCCCTCTGCTAATTGGCTAAATCTAATTCAGTATATCGTACTGTTACTAGATCCCTCTCCCTTTAAATCAGTCATTTGCTTTTTTTGTTATCTAAAGCAAGTGATGTTTATGCAACTGCAGTAGATCATGGTGACCTAACTTGCCTCTTTTTATTGAGATTTGATATACAAATCTTTTGCATATCTGCTGTGAGTTCCTCCTCTTAATCTTAAGGCTTTTACTTAAAAATTATAATAAACAGAGCATCACAAAAAAAATGTATAGGCACTTCAACAGTGACGTTTAAAAAAAAAAAAACTAAAATTGAATTATGGCAGCAATGTGTACCATTGTTTCCTCTATAGATGTCAGTAGTCAGGCTGTTTATGCTATGATCTGACCGTCAGAAGAGAGGCATATATTTTTTATTTTGGGCTGGGTTAACGTCCCATTCCACCTGCATATACAGAGGCAAAGGATTTGCCTCATTTCTCATTTTTTGTCTCCTATTTGTCACACATTCATGTTTGAGATCAAACCATTTTTAATATTACACAGAGATAACATGTAAATACAAAATGCAGTTTTAAAATGATGATTATGGGAAAAAAGAAGAAGAAGAAGAAAAGGCTGTCCATACCTGCATTAACCTATATATATATATATATGTATATATATATATATATATATATATAAATAAAGAAATTGCCTCTTGGAAAATGGTTGGGGTAAATACTTTTTCACATTGCCAGATGCAGCGGGACATACACCTTCCAAAAAGTTTAACTTTTGTCCCATCAATCCATAGAACATTTGCCCAAACGTCTTGAGGATAATCAAGTTTTTTTCATGTTTTTTGGCAGCTCTTTGTGTTCTTTTTGGTCAGTAGGGGCTCTCACTCTGAAACTCTTCCATGGATGCCATTTTTCAGAGGTGGAAAGTAACGAATTACATTTACTCGCGTTACTGTAATTGAGTAGCTTTTTGTGTGCTAAACTCACAAGAACGATAGAGACGGACAAAACAGATGCCAGTGATGCAGACCCAGCTGAAAGCGAAATGCCATCAAATTCCTACGAAGTAAACCCCTGGCCATTGTAACGGCCACTACTATGTTGTATACCACATTACGTATGTACAGTATGTATGTTGCCGCCCCTCCCCCAGTGTGCGCGCGAAGCGGAGAGAGCGGACTAGGAGCTCAGGTGTGCTGCTCACCCCAAACCGCTTTATTCTTCTACCCATTTCTTTACTTTTACTTTATGTTTTGTATTATAATTTTGTGACGCTAAAAGAGGCCGATAAAGGTTTTGTACTGGACGTTACTCTTGGCTCTGAGCAGTGGCGACTGGCGCAGGGGCGCCGCCCCCCTTAAAGTTAGGCAGAGAAGAATGCTCCTTTAACATGTAATTATTTGACATAATAATTATTTATTTTAATAATGAAATAAAGTCATTTCGTCACAATATTCCGCTGTATTTCTTAATATAATTTATTTGCATTTTTTTTTTTATCTAAACTGTATTACGTTCATTTGTGTTCGTGTACGCGGGGCGCCGGACAACAAGTGTCTATGTAGGCACGTACGTTTGTAGGCTGAGCTCTGATTGGATTTTGTCAAATCTTCCTTCGGGCGCAGCTCTGTGCGCCCTGAACCCTCCCACTTTTGTTCTTAGCGAATCAATATAGTTTTTAAATATTTGGGCTCATGTGATTGGACCATTTTCAACGAGTCTTTTCCAGCACTTCTTATGGCAAGCGGAGCTGCTGACGTGAGTCATGTGAGTCAGGCCTTTATTTTATACTAGTAGTAATGATGCTTAATCACCTGATAAATGGCTATTTACAGGCAAGCATTAAAAGTTAAATTTTCATTTTGTTTGCGCCCGCCCCCTTCCCAATTATTTTATTTTATTTTATTTTATTTTTTTTGCACCAGCCGCCACTGGCTCTGAGCTGTTTTTTCCCCTCGGCTATCCTATCACACCATATTTAAACGACCACGTTGATTTCAAGCTCATGAAAGGCAACAGCTTTTCAATTTAAAACAACTAGTTTGAGATTTTGTCCGCTTGTCTTTTTTGAATTACACTACAATCCGACATCCCACCTCCACTATTAAAAAGTGACTCTTTAACTTTTACTCTGAGTAAATTTTTAATGAGATACTTTTACTTGAGTAGTTTTTTATAAATTTCACTGAAGTAACAGTACTTGAGTACAAAAGTTTATTACTCTTTCCACCTCTGCCATTTTTGTCCAGTGCCTTTTTTTGTTGTTGAATCATGAACACTGAACTTAATTAAGGCTAAAGGCCTGCAGTTCTTTAGAGTTTGTTCTGGATTTATTAATGAGTTCCTGGATGACTCATCGTTGTCCTCTTGAAGGTTTGCTATGCTGGCCGCTCCTGGGAAGATTCACTACTGTTCAAAGTTTTCTCCATTTGTGGATAATGGCTCTCACCGTGGTGCACTGGAGTTCAAAAGCCTTGTCTCACATTTGCCAAAAAATATCTCAATTATTCTCAACCCTTCTAGGAAAATATTCTGTGGACTGATGACACATGAATGGAATTTTGCAATGCTTGTAGCGAGTACTGTGTAAATCCTCTCTTGCCTTAGAAGTTTTCCTCATAACCCTTAGTCTTTAAGTTTGTTGCAGTTTGGAATGATAGATTTGATGTTATATGGGTTTTAAGCAAACTTGCACATAGTGAAGTCAGACATGACAGATTATATGTTAAAGCTTAGATTTTAAGTGGATTTTTTATTGTATATTTAAGTTTTGCTATGCACATTGGGAATGAAGCTTATAACAAAAGATTAATATAATATTTTTACACATCAAAAAAAAAAACAGTGTCATTCAGATTCACTGAACGTGCAGGTTAGCACTCGGTTCGCTGCTGATGTTCTGTGACATCAGCACTGTTAGATGTAGTTTGAATTTGCATATAGTCTGTTTTGGTTTCTCGTCAATTCGACCATGGCAGTTTCCTCTTCTTTAACAATAACTCACTCAAAAGCCTGATAAAGGAATCTGTTAAAGGAGTCGTGAGCAACCTCTTGGATGGAATAAACACTACCTGTCTCCTATGTAGGTTTAAGGATAAATCTAATATATTGTACTGTCATTAGATGTCTCCCTCTCCCTTTAAATCAGTCATTTGTTTTGTTTTCCTGTTGAAGTTTTGGTATGCTGGCCATTCCTGGAAAGATTCACCACCGTTCAAAGTTTTCCCCATTTGTGGACAATGGCTCTCACCATGGTTTACTGGAGTCCGAAAGCCTTGTCTCACATTTGCCAAAAAATATCTTCATTATTGGAATTATATATCTTCATTATATGGAAGATGTGCATCCCATCCCATCTAGTATACAAATATTGGAATGCAGCTTTCATAAAAAGAACATCACGACAACAACCGCCAAACATGGTTGCAGAACCAGTTATTAATGTAACATGTAATCTCAATCATTTAAGTGTGCAAAAAAAAAAAAACATGGGGCAAATATTTTTTTCACATTCCTTTGTGTGTTTTTTTCCAAGAGGAGGGTCAAACACTCGTAATTCTAATAAGCACCATTAATTACGACTGGTCAGCCTTTTTAAAAAGTCAGAAATCTGTATCGGCCAAGAAAATTGTGATCTGTACATCTCTAATCCAAACTGCTTTTGTACACAGCACTAGAGATGTATTAATTTATGGTATATCACCTATTATTGTTGTTATAGCTCCTCTCTTGGCCTCTTCCACTGAATCCTTGACCTCAGCCTGCACTTATAACAAGGTGAGGATATAGAAGGGGGGGGGGGCTTCGTGCACTGTCCCCACAGTCTATATTTGGGTCTGATGTCCAGGCAGAAATCTGACCTTAGCTCCAACGTGACTGTGTAGTCTGAGAAGCAACTTAGGTTCCCTGTAGAAAAATAAGCTCTTTAAAAAAAGTTCTTTAGTAGACTCTTTTAATAATCTCTCTCTCTCTCTCTCTCTCTCTCTCTCTCTCTCTCTCTCTCTTGCGCTTGCACTCTCTCACTTTGTGATGTTACTAATGTTGTCTACTGTAATATAATACACTGCATGGCCATCAAGATCACCACCTGCATTTAGGCAAATACTGTAGCTCAGAGCATTCCATTGGATAAATTCTGCAGTGATTAATATGGTTCAACTGGCAACATCAAGCTTGACCTTAACTGATGCAGTGCATCTTCAACCATGTCAAAAGACATTTCCTGGGGTTGTGGCAAAGATGTTACTCTGTTTCAGAAGGGTAAAATTACAGTATTCTCCTGCATTAAGAGGAGGAGGTTTTTAAAACTGTTCAAATTGGAGTAAGAGCTATAAGATGCATTTTTAAATGCTGGATGGATAGTCCTGAACCATCATGTATAAGGAGGAAATGTAGTGGGGAAAAAAATTCTGAATGTGGATGATGGGAGATCACTTGACCGTTTGGTGAAATCAAATCATAAACCAAAAACATTATAGATCTCACGATCATGTTTAATCATGGAACTAAGAGCATTTCCACATGCGTAATGCGAAGCGAATTTAAGTGATTGGGACTAAACTGTGCAGCCTTAAGAAAACCACTTATCAGTGAGGCTAATTGGAGAAAAAAAGGCTTAAATTTGCTTGGGAGCATAAAGAATTGTGGAGCATCGGAAAAAGATCATGTGGTCTGATGAGTCTAGATTTAACTTGTTCCAGAGGAAATGGTGCATCAGGGTAAAAAGAGAGTGATGTACCCTGTGGTTTTCTTCTGTTGGTCTGGTCTGGGTTCAGCAACATTATGTGCCCAAAAAAATTGTGTTAACTGATGACCTAAGTACAGTACACTGAATGACCATGTTTTTCCATCAATGTATTTTTTCGTCCCTGATGGCACGGTCATGTTCCAAGATGGGTTCAAACTGTGAAAGAGTGGCTCTAAGACCATCTTTGATATGTGCTGGAGGAGACTTTACACAGCAATATAAATGTTGTGACGTTTGCATAAGCTTATGTATACCATGTCACAGCCATAATCAAAGCAAAAGGCAGTCCAATAAAATATCAGAGTGTGTAACTTTTTTTTTTTTTTACCTGGGCTGTTTATTTCTGTACTGTATTATGACCAGCCACAGTACATTACCTAGAGTGCTTAAAATAAACCATAGAATACAAATAACAATTCATTTGTTCTAAAACTTTAACACACATACTATATTTTTATTTCATGAACTGATCGTTAGTATGGCCCAGATGTTGCTGAATGCTTTCTACTTAACCAGACCTAAAACTTAAAGCAGAACATTTTTGATTCATCAATAATCATATCTATTATACTTATACCTACTCTATCACTCAAATATTCCATAACGCTCAAAATTCTACAATGCCTGCCAGCAAATGAACAATGTAAGAAATAAGTCCTAATATCTAATCAGATCTAAAATCAGACCCAAAACATGATACATTAATCTACTAAAATGAAAAGATCAAGTATAAATAATAATCAATGCATTGACCAGCTAAAATGAAAAAAATCCAAGATTTCACACACACACACACACACACACACACACACACACACACACACACACACACACTCCTAAAAGTGTATATACATTAAAAAAAATATATATATATAAAATAAATAAAAAAACAGCCACGCTTGCGCCTTTTATGACATCACTGATCAAGAAATACTGTTGACAGTAATGCTGTTTATCAATTCCGATTCTCATTTCTGGTAACAGACAATGAATACTTTGAAATGCCATCAGCATTGTGTTTAACACCATCGGTATTTTGCTGCTTATCCTCCAGGAAGATATTAACATGCTACAGCATTGTGTGTCCCACACAGACTACACAGACGGGTATAACTAATGCAGAATTAGATTTTTGTTTAAAAACAGCTTTGCTTGCATATTTTCCTTATTGTGACCAGCAGTTTTAGTCTAAACTTTTTACCACTACTGTGTGTTATCCTTGAGACCTGGCAGACCAGACTGACCTAGAAGATGACTTCTGCATGTGTGTGAGTCCTTTGCAAAGCCTGCTAAGATCTACACTTACTAGACAAACTTACAGTATTGGAATGTGTTTGTCTATGCCTTCTTCTGAATGTTGCTCTAATGTTTAAGCAGGTGGTATGTGCAAATATCTACATGAATGCCAGGATGCAAGATTTCCCAGCAAAACATTGCCCATAGCATTACAGTGCCTCTGCAGGCTTCCCATAGTTGATCCTGATGCCATCTCTTACCTAGGTAAGCAATGCACACACAATTTATCAGACCAGGCCGCATTCTTCTATTGATGGCATTACATCCATGGTCCACTTCTGACATGCCTATTGTAGATGCTTTTGGTAGTGGAAGCCATTATCAGTTCACAACTTCGTAGCCTCATGCGCAGTAAACTGTTATGTACTGTATTGTGTTTCTTTCTATCAAAGCATTATTATTATTATTTTTAAAAACATGCAACAGTAATTTTTCTGTGGGATCGGACCAGACATACTAGCCTTAGCTTCCCACTCCATTATTGAACCTTGGTTGCCCATAGCTGTGTCACTGGTTCACCAGTTGTTCTTCTTTGGACCACTTTTGGTAGGTACTAGCTACTGCATGCTGTGAAAGACCTGCTAGTGTTTTTAATGTTATGGCTGATGAATAAAAAATATGTACAGCGCCATGAAAAAGTATTTCCCCCAATTCCTGGATATTTCTTTTTGCATATTTTACATAATTAACTGATTGAGATCATTACACAAAATTTGATATTACACAAATTTAAGCTGAGTAAATACAAAATGCATTTTTTAAATAATAAGATTTCATTTATTAAGAATAAAACCTGGACCTATGTAAAAAAAAAAAAAAAAGTACTCCCTTCATGGCAACAACTGTAATCAAGCATTTGTGATAACTGGAAATTCATATCACTGTGGAAGAATACTGTATATAAGATTTGGCTTTGACTAAGCCACTACAAAACTTGAATTTGAGCCATTCAGAGTTGGACTTGCTGGTGTGTTTTGGAGCATTGTCCTGCTGCATAACCCAAGTGCACATTAAGGACATGAACTGATGGCCGGACATTTTCCTTCAGGATTTTCTGGTAGAGCGCATACTTAATTATGGCAAGTCATCCTGGTCCTAAAGCTTTGTGCAAAGCAGTTCCAGACCATAACACTACCACCACCTTGTTTAACTGTTGGTATGAGGTTCATTTTATGAAACGCTGTGCTCGTTTTACACCAGATGCAACAGAACACAAACCTTACAAAAAAGTTAAACTTTTGTTTTAGCAGTCCTCAGAATATTTGCCCCAGCGTCTTGGGGATAATAAAGATGTTTTTTGGAAAATGTGAGATGAGCCTTTGTGGATGCCACATTTGCCCAGTCTCTTTCTTATAGTAGAATCATGAACACTGACCTTAACTGAGGCAAGTGAGGCCTGAAGTTCTTTAGATGTTGTTCTGGGTTCATTTATGAGCTCCTGGATGACTCGACATTGTGCTCTTGGAGTAATTTTGGTAGGCCTGTCGATAATGGCTATCACTGTGGTTCGCTAAAGTCCTTTTCCAGACTGATTAATATCAACTACTTTCTTTCTCATCTGGTTTTGAATTTCTTTAGATCATATTGCTTTTGTAGATTTTTTTTTTTTTAGCATGCTTCACTTTGTCATACAGGTTCTTTAACAGGTCTGGCAGTAATCAGGCCCATATATAATATGCAAAATATGTATATATGTGTTTTTGTTTGTTAGTTTAGAGATGCTTTGCAATGCGTTAGTTAGGCCGTGCTATTTACAGATAATTAAACAATCATGCATTGCTGTGTTCAATAGATATTCCAGTTGAATAGTTGGGTGATGGTGTAGGGTGGTGCATGTTCCTTTTAATTACCTTATTCAAGCACAATGTAGTACTGTAATTAATCACCATAGAAGCAGTGATCATAATTAATATTAATTATGTTCAATAACTCATAAATGTAAACAATAACTGTAACCATGCAATAAGCAATTTAAATACAATAATATGTACAATAGGAAAAAGCCATTTAAATGGAATACAAATATAGGCATACAAATTATATTTCCTGTCCTCAGTTCAGATTTCCTGTGCCGTGCCATGACTCTCCACCATAATCTTTACTTCCACATCTTCTTTGGAAATTTGCGAATCTTTCTTTATCTGTAACTCATTGTTTATTTTTTTTACTTTTTCTACTTTCTCGTCCTTCTTTATCTTTCTGTAGAACATGAGATTTTTCTCAGGGTAAGTCACTTTGGCAAGCGGCAGCTTGTAGATTGTCTTTGTCTCTGTTGTGATCAAGAGGAACGTGAGAGCAGATAGGCAGAAGGGCCAAGTGCATGCGGGAAGCCCAAACTGAGGAATAAAGCATTAAAATATATTATAGAAAGGGGACCTTGGAAAATACTTGAAAAAATATGTTATTTTGGGATTGTGAATAACAAGATACTTACAGTAGCCATCACATTGGCAATTGCTGCACCAAGATAAGCACAGAAGAATGCTAAGGGGGAAATAGGACAGGAAAGTCATTAGTGGATGGTCGCACTGGAAATGGTTCTTACATAACCGTGTTAACTTGGCACACAGGAAAAAGGAAATGTTTATGATAGGCATCATACCACAGGCTATAGCCAGGAGATGAACCTGCCACGTGAGAGCATAGAACATTCCACCAACTGCGATGCAAGCCAGGACACAGTTGTATCCCCACAATCCAAAGTAGAT
Source organism: Clarias fuscus (assembly GCA_030347435.1). Classification (NCBI taxonomy): domain Eukaryota; kingdom Metazoa; phylum Chordata; class Actinopteri; order Siluriformes; family Clariidae; genus Clarias; species Clarias fuscus. The sequence continues at coordinate 15,167,743 of CM059208.1, read as the reverse complement.
GTTCTGAAATGGAGCCGCAAGTGCAAGACCTAAAATGATGAAGTGAAGATTATTTCACTGATAAAATTTTTGTATCTTGTTGAATTACAAAGGGAAATTATAGAAAGATTCTTACATTATGAGCAGGTATAGATTTGCTCCTCTTTTATTCTCAACAATTTAGTCGCCTGCTAATTCCCACCTACTTGCCCTCTTTTCACCCTTACCCACAAGATAATACTGAGAACAAAGTGCTCTATACAAGCTTTGTCATGATATGGCGCACAATTGCCTAAGGGAGATGGAGCATTCCATCCTTCCCACCCAGAGAGCACGGCCAAATTTGCTCTTTTGGCTCTCAGCCATGAATAGCATTGTCATGATTGACACTTGTCGACAACAAGCTGACTGTTTTTCTTTTACACCATTTAATCCATTGTTTATTTATTACATAATTTTTTAAAAATCTTTTTTGGGACATTGTGATTGAAACCAGAGTAAAGAATGAAACATACAGTACATGGTCGGCTCTTACCTGACACCATCCCAACAGCTGATCCAATAACTCCATGGACACAAGTTATTGGTGAAGAAATAAACAGGGCCACGATGAATATGCCTCCTGTCCAAGGATTATCACAGCCATAGACTTGCCCAATGCCCACAGGAATGGAGCGAAAGAGCTGTGGAAATGGAATGCATGTCAATGGCACATGATTCACGATGCAGAGCATAAATTCTGCTGTCAGTAACTGAAGTGACAGTTTAATCAGACATTGAGTGAAATGATGTCTGGCATTTAACACATGTAAACATAAAGTGATTCAACACTGATTTATGTTCAACATCAAAAAGCGGTTTACGTAAGCTTTCTTCCAGGAAATATCTTACCAAAGCACAATCCAGCTCAGACCATGTAATATTAGGGAAGGAGGTGATTGGCTGGATCAGGACCTGGGGGAAGTAGAGATTATAGTGGCCTGTAGCTACAATGTGAAGACACACCAGAATGTTAAAAGGTAGTGTAAAGACTGGCAGATCCCAACGACTGTTGATAGAGGCTAGGGCACTGGACACAATTGGGCTGTAAGACATGAAACATTTAGGAATTATTATCAGGAATGGGCTTTATGACAATTTCTGCTCTTGCAAGATTTACATGTCTAGTAGAGAGACTAGTTTTAGAACTCCTTTCCCTCATCACAAATCTACAGTGACTGACAAGTATCAGAAAACAATATGCAGGTGATAGCATAATATATGCAAAGAATATCCTTCATTTACAGTACATATTAGGGAAAAAAACTAACTATCATAAAATATTTTTTTTTATAAATTCTTCTCAAAGCAGACTGAACATTTCACAATTAATATGGATATTCTTCCAATGACAGAGAGACAACCTGGGCATTTCTAGAATTTTGCTTTCCTGTACTGTATCGCTCAATCAGGGCAACCTCAGTGCCAAATGTTCAGTGCCAAAAATGAAATCAAGGTCACTACCATCATGTACAACCTGCTTTCGATCTCTATCAAAGTTCACAAAAACCAAAACAGAGACTTGATTGTTTGCTTTACGAAAAATCCAAAGACGTATCTGCTTGTGGATCTGCAGAACATGCACGTTGATCAACATCATTTAGAATATTTACTGTATATATTGACCAGAGTGAACAGAAACACGAGTGCCTGTAACTCACCATGCCATTGACAGAAAGATGTTGGGCAACAGGAGCCACCAGTACCAGTCGCCCGCATTGGAGAAGACTGCCATTAGAAGACCGACCAGGATTCCATTGTATCCATACAGGCCTGCTGCGATTGCCCCTCTGAAAGAAACTCAACTATTATAACAAAACCAAACAGTTGTCAAGTTAGAATATTGTATGAACTGCAGTATGGAGATACCTATTTTGTTTGAGAATGAGGGCTGAGATTGTGGCAAACAAGGTGCCCACAAAACCATTGAGAGCCCACCATCTGTTCTGGAGGATCAGTCCAGCGAAGATGATCAGTCCACTCAAGGGGTTGTTTACGAACATGACCTGTGCTGCACCTCTCAACACCCAGTCAAAAATCTGGAACAGTATACATTGTCCTGGGGAAAACCACATTTTACAAGGATACATTAAGATTAGAAATATGCATAAACAATGATTATTATTATTAAGAGGTATTTAAAATTATTCTAAGAACATCAGAAGAACCCTTTAAGCGACTAAGGACTTTACAAAGAACATCAGAAGCAAAAAGAATGTTGCTACAATTTCTGGGATGTTTGGAGAATAAAGGACTAGAAGAAGGCCTGGTGAGTCAAATAAGTTTATTCAGGAACTTTGAATTGAATGACTTTTTTTTTTTTTTTTTTAGCATGATCCCTGCTCAGTGCATTGGTACTCTCAGCCAGAGGTCTCACTATAACACAATAAAAACCTGCATAATGAGCCACAGGTGGGAAGTGTCATATGTTACCTGATGTCATACAGTATGTTACCTGCAGGTGACGCTCAACCTCAAATCTATATACCATTATCGTTTCAGTGTGGGAAAAGATAACATAAAATATCTTGCTATGCTGATCATTAGTAGGAGTGGCCCTACTGTAATTATTACACTTTTTTATCCCCAAAATGTTTGCATTTAATGGTTGTTCTTTTCTGAGAAATAGGACTGACTGTTTTCATTTCAATTTTGCATGCACCCTAACAAAACTTATATCAAAGCATTCAACTAAGCTCTTGGCAGAACAGTTTTCAAGTTATGACAAATTAATTAGGACCTTTTTGAAACCCCTTTACTCCCGCAGCGCCTTGCTTGCTAGTTTTGGTCCCATCAGAAAATCGGATATGTACTGAGGAAAGGCTTGAAAATGTATACCACTAAAAACAGTGAATCCGCAAAAAAAAAAACCTTTTTCTTTCCATCAATGATTTTTTTTTTTTTTTTTTTGTGCACACACACATCAAAAAAATGTAAAAACAAATCAATATGATTGGTCTAACTGTTTGGAAGTTATGAAAGTTTGTTTCGGAAATTACCCAAAACTAAAATCCCCATAGGAATGAATAGAGTTTCCATGTTGCCCACTGAACCGCTTTGGGAAAACTGGCATCTTAACCCCAATTTACACAAATAACATTTTGCACAATTAAAGCCTACTCTCAGCAACAGTTAAAAAATAAAAAAAAAACACTCTAGGACTTACAGTTCGCAAGGCATCCAGCCAAAAAGCAGCACAAGATAACAGGTTTCACTCTCTGTGCGAGTTACTATAGCTGTGCTGTGAGAGCTGTTGCTAAGATAACTTGGGGTATAACCTGGGTGGGACAGCAACCCATCGTTGGGCAGCATGTGCACATATTCAAATGCTCAATCACAGTTTAATTTGATTTGTTCATTTGGAGTAGACAATCTCCCCATCTGCAAGTACAAAGCCTTGAGACATATACCAGTGTGAAAGTGTACTTTCTCTAATTATCACATTATCAGATTAGCAGCTAAACACTGTAGGACATTTCTGCTTTGCATAATTTGGTTTATGTTTTTAAAAGGATTACACTCAAATCCTAAAGACTAATGCAATAACAATGGAACTAATTGTTTTGATACTACTGTATATATTTACATACACCTTTTTACATTAAAGATACTGTTGATTGCCAATTAGGATAAATCTTTGCCTTTCTATTTGACCGTTCTGCTTGATGTACAAGATAGATTTCTCCACATGTACTGGAACATTCTGCCTGCTGCAGTTGAAGGAGATGGTTGAGACAGATACAGAAACATGCGTGACTGGTTTTGTAAACATCTATTAAGTTAAGCGTGCCTGCGAGATATCAGCAATGAGTAAAGGTCACAGAAATTCACCTGCTTTCTAATCTCATGCAGACTAAAATATATTCATTTCAAGCACAGTTAGGGACATCTGTAATATCTAATAATAAAGCCCAGCAAGCGCTTTATAGTATTGGCGTCTGTGTTCATGAACAATTTACACAGATTACACTCACTTATGGATTTAAACGAATATCCAATTAAATTGAAGCTGAACAATGCACAAAATCAAGCTGTTACCAGTCAGGTGATACAGGTTATAATTCGGAGTTTACACCAAACATTAAAATTGGTAAATGAGTACGTGTTTTCCTTTTTTCTTTTTGAAACAAATGAAATGATCTGTCCATGCAGTTTGAAAATTGAAATTGAAATGTTAAAGTGGTTTTGTTCAGTCTAAAAACAAGAAGCTAGAAGATAGCTTTTAAAACAGGATAATTAATCTTTTATGTCCAGGTCTAAGATTGAAAATCTTGGCAAGCACAGAACAATTTGCAGCGTGTGACTTTTACTATGGTATTGTTCTTGGGCTTATTGTGGTTTTAGGATCCTGATCTTCTGAGATTTTTTTCACCCTTCACTCGTTAGAGTTAAAAACCACAGGAGATCAGCAGTTTCTGAAATAATCAAAGCAACCCATGTGGCACCAACAACCATGCCATCGTTAAGTCATGGAGATTTAGCTTTTTCTCTATTCTGGGGTTTGTGATGAACATAAGATGTTGTTAAGTGTTTATTTCCTCATAGACCACTCTAAAACTGCCAAAATCTTACTTTGTATTTTATTTAATGCATTACCTGTTCATTTATTTAGTTTTGTAAATTGTGTTTTCCTTTACTTTTTTCTTTCTCTTCAGCAAGCATGAGAGAATACACACTCCGATACAAAATCTCATTGTACTAGCAGCCTACTTTGAAAGGGAAGAAAGTTCTTTAATCTACAATGCTTTTATCACTTGTAACCAAGGTGGTCCCTAACATCATGTAGGATCTAGCTATAAACAGTTATTCTCTTACTAGATTAAATTATGTATAATAACAACAATGGGAAAATAAAAAATAAATAAATACCAAAGCTTATCATCTTACAAAGAAACCAAAGTGCAAAGTCTTTTTCCTTTAAAGACTCTCCCATGGAGGTAAATATACTTTTAGTAATCATTAGACGCCTGAGAATTCTTTCATAAATGTTATGTAAACTATTTCTATCTTTTTATAATATTTGTATCTCTTATTAACTATTTAGAAGTAGATGAATATTTATGTAGATGGTGTAAGCAAGTACAGTAAGCCTAAGTATATTTTCACGTTATCCCTTTAATCGAATATACTTTAATGTGTGAAACTTCAGTATATGCATTTTAAAAGAGGCAATAGTTCTGTGCAAAAGTCTTCATATTTTGCTTCCAAAGAGCTGGACTTTATTGTATTTTTAATGTAGTCTTGAAGAATAATTTTTCCGGGATTCATGAGGGACTTCTTTGGCTTAAATTTTTGCCAAGTCTTGAGTTCACTCCCTGTACCTGACCAGTTTCAGAGGAATGTTTTTGTTTGTTAAACCACACCGTGACATGAATCATTCAAGCATAAAAAATATCTAATTCAAGGTGTGAACCTCTAAGACACAGCTGCAAATGATGACAGATGATCAGGTTGGTGATTAGTTTACTGGTGAAGCTAAATGCTGAGTGGTGGGAACAGATGAGAGGGGAAATGAGGTTGCTGCTGAGGTTGTTACATGCACAACTAATTTCAAAATTGTATCTGTAGGCACTTTGCAGCCTGTCAGAGTAAAGCATTTATTCCTGTTTCTTTCTTCTACAACATTTAATTTCATTTGATACTGTATGAAGAAATGATGCGTAGCTCTAGACTTTTGCACAGTACTATGTGAAAGCTGGTGTGATTTGTTTAAGCCTACTTTTCATCCACTCCCCAAAAGGAGCCATATCTCCAGAGAAGTATGATATAAATCGCATGAATTTGACTTTGATCTTCTTAGAGGCAATAGACTGGGCTTGGGAGTTTTGCTGCTCATTCTGCGAAAGCTGTGACGTCTTCTGTGCTGCTGTCGGTAGAACGGTATTAGCCATGAGGGGTTGCAGCTCCTGTTAAACATATCATATATTAGGAATTTATTATGAAAATATAGAAAGATTTTTTTGTACAGCTTTTTTAATGTATAGGGCAGATATTTTTTATAGATCTAGGTTATCAGGAGAAAGGTGAACTATTTTTTTCAAAACCTAAATGTTTGCCAATGAGATGGTCCTAAGATAATTCAGTGTACCTTTAAAGCTATTTATGGTATGTAAATGGTCCATGAATGCACTTTGTACTATCAGCAGTAGATTGTAAAAACGAACGATTACTTTCTATGACAGTGCAGTTTGCTTGCTTTGAGAATGAGGAAAAGATTCACACAGAAGTACAGATAACCAGATCTTCCTCTACATAGTCACCCCATCCGGCTCCTACAAGGGGATACCCAGAGGTCCCCTGGCTGGATAAGTGATATAATGTCTTTACTTAGTCTCCCTTAGTCTGAATCAGACTCTTCTCCCCAATGGATTGGGTGGAAGTTGAAGAAGTTGACTATTCCCAAGATACTGACGGATGGCATATTTCCCAAATATATTTTAGCAACTGAGTTGAAGCAACAGCGCTTGTGTTAAACAGTCTATGGTTTTTGCAGCAACACTCAATATGTCTAAGATATTTAAGATGCCAGAGTAACTGGCATGCAGTCATAAGCCTAAGCTTAATAGGCATAACGCAAATTGTAATTGCTGTTTTGCAATCCTTTTTTATAACAGAATGACCTTAAACCTTAACTTCAATATGCATTCATTTTGTTAGCACATTAAAATATGTAAATATTAAGCAGATTATTTAAATGTGTACAGTAATGTAAAAAAAATTTTTTAATAATATAATATAATAAAATAATATTTTCTTACCTTGGAGTGTTCGGTAATGGTTCTGTGGAAACTTGTGATATTCCCTGGAATACCCTGGAGCAAAAATGATGCAGGTATTTGTTATTTAAAAAGATTTTGTATTTGTATTTTTAAAAATGTGAAAATATTTAATTAATAAAATAGAGCCTTACTTCTGAAAGTTGTATTCCAGGCATAAATAAGGCAACTTTTTTTGTTCGTTTTCTGCAAAAATCACAGTATCTGTAAAAGAACAGTTGACCAGACTTTATACTGCGCTAGGCTCCTCCTTTAACCATATCGTGCATCCTCCTCTGTGAGAGCAAATGCAAATTAGGGTTTATTGTGAATCCTTCATCTTATTTATTTGATAATGAATATTCTTCTGTATGAGAAGCACACTTCTAGTTGCTCTGAAGAGAAATTAGGAAAAGAAGGCAATGTGAGTCTATGACGAAGGAATTACCAAAGAAAGGATTAGAGTGGAAATGATTAGGTGAATTATTTCAGAATGTTTGGCTATTCACCAAATGTAGAAACTGAAGAGAGGACTGTGAGTAGGAGAAAAGTTAGAGAAATGAACATATTGTTGTATGACCACAAATATTGGCATTAATATTGTATATGTTTGCTTTAGTAGGGCAGCATGGTGGCTTAGTGGTTAACTCTGTTGCCTTGCACCTCCAGGTCCTGGGCTTGATTCCCAAATCGGGTCTTTGTGCAGGAAGTTTGCATGTTCTTTGCATGCTTGGTGGGTTTCCTCCAGGTTCTCTCTTTTTTTAAAATTGTTATTCAAGGGAGGCCTGAAGTTTATCCCAGGGGACTTGTTGCACAAAGCAGGATACAGCCTGGACGGCTTGCCAGTCCAATTTAGGGCACAAGCATGCACACACTAACTTACACGCAATGAGCTATTTAGAAATGCAATTATCTTTATATTCTAAATGTCTTTGAACTGTGGGAGTAAACCAGAGCACCTGCAGGAAACTCATCAAGCATGGGGAGAACATGCTATCTTCACACAGACCCAAAGGTTGGACTCAAACTCTTGACCCTGGAAGTGCAGGTACACATCCACATCCATTGATGTGGCACTTTCTATTTTAAAGCCAGATTTGAACTCTTTGAACTGCATTAAAAATGTACTTCAGAATTAGAACTCAAAACAACTTTTTAAAACTTTGTTAAATGGTTTTTAATTTCACTTGACCTTGGAGCTTGGAGTCAGAAATAATGGCAGCACAAATTTCCATGCGGCATAATTCCAAAATTATAAATGATGTATTACTGAACTAGCCACATGGCATTCATCAACAGCTGGACTACTTCATTTCCTGTGTGGAGCTGGTACAAAACAGACTATTTATACATCTTTTAAATTCTTAAACTTCAAGAAAAATAATTTCAGTGCGTATTGCTCAGCTGAATGCAATGGCTCTTTAAGTGTTTCTGAAAAGCATTGCTATATTTTACAGCTAAATACTTAAATGACAGAATAGAAAGCCATAATGATAATCCATGATCCATTATTATGTATGTAATGTAAATGCTAAACAATGATATTCTACTGATTCTCATCAGTATTACATTCACTCACTCTTACTCAGGCATTCTATATACTGCTTATTCTGTACAGGGTCATGGGGGCTTGGAGCCTATCCCAGGAGACTCTAAGCACAAGGAAGGATACACCCTAAATTCAACTAATCATAAAATGGTGTTTAAAAAAAAAACACTTTGTGCCAAGCAAGGAACCCTCCATTGTTGTATATTGAAATAGAACTGCAGTAAAGCTAACACACTTTTGAAGGTTATCTGCATATCTGTGACCATGCTTCAAAATGGGAAAGAATGAAGTCTCAGTTACCGTGAAAAATCATTTGATGGTCTTAACACCTGTCAACCTTTAGGATCAAGTAGTACTAACATCAGGTCAATTATCTAAAAAAGTTTGCACTTAGCCCATGCCCTTTAAATAAATTCTGGTTTCTTTCCCTGTTTTATGTGAGTCTGTTTTTGTCTTAGATATCCTGTTTGCTAATTGCCTGACTCTGTTTTGCTAATTGCCTGTTTTTGACCATGATTGTGTTACTGGTTTTATTATCCATTTTGATCCAAGTATTATCTGCACTTACAGTACTTTTCAGTGGTTGGACACCATAACTTTTTATTTGTACTTTATATTTGTAAACCATGTTTAGAATTGGTAGTTAACAGTAAGAGAACAGTTATTATAAAAAGCAACAGATGGAGTAATGGCTCACATTACTGTATAATTTGTCTCCAGAATATAGTTATGTGCATTTAGTCATCAATATAACACTAAATTGATTAATTGCTCCAATTATAAAACAACAGCAGTAGCAATAATAATAATACTGTAATAATAATAATAATAATAATAACATTTGGAGTGAATGGACAATATCTCAGCAAAAGCATTACATAATCCACCCATGCCTGCCCTCCTTATCCACGGTTTTATGTTGCAATAAAAGATCTTTTCCTGTTATCATTGACACCTGAACTTTGACTTACTTAACTTACAACTTACTACTGTAACTGAAAACATAAAAAGAGAGGAAAACATTTGAAACCTAAGGGGTGAAAAGAGCATTTTTACATCTACAGTTGCCTTGCATCAGTTAGCCCTCATCGAGCATTTAACCACAGCATTGAAGCTCTTCTGTTGTTTTTTCTGTTTTTTTTTTTTTTGCAATACCTTTACATACATCTGTTGAACAGGGCCTTTTTCTGAAAACGTTTGATGTTCAGGGTTCAGAATTGACAGCATCATGCTGCTGGGAAATCCGTTATTCTTTTTTTGATCATTCTGAGATGGCAATGTGTTTTGTGGCCAACTTTTTTTTTTATTTGTGTAGTGATTTTGACAACAGACATTGTCAAAAACATGGTTCAGTGGGTGACAGTAATGAAACATACTTCCTTTGTGAACTAGAATTTTTAACTAAATTCTTAATTTTACTGTTCACCTTATACATGTGACTATGTACATTTACATTAAGGCCTTTGGCAGACGCTCCACTGTATGGACATTTAGAGGAAGTTCATTCCACCACCTAGGTTCCAGAACAGAAAAGTGTCTGCATGAATGTCTTACTCGATCTCTGAGAGATGGTGGGAGCAGCCGAGCAGTGCTGGAGGATCGGAGGGAATGTGGTGCAGTGCGTAGTGTTATTAGGGCAGAGAGGTAAGTGGGTGCTGGGCCATGTTTAGTTTGAATTTGATGTGGGCAGCTACAGGAAGCCAGTGGAGGGAGCAGAGAAGTGGGGTGGTGTGGAAGAACCTGGGGAGGTTGAAAACAAGATGTGCCCCTGCATTCTGAATCAGCTGAACAAACACCTGAGTAGCCTGGACAGATGATTGCCCACAGTTACCCCAAGATTGTGGACAGTGGCTGAAGGATTGATCTCATTGTTGTCCAGGGAGATCACAAGTTCTTGACCAGGGGGTAAGTCACCAGGGATGAACAGTAGTTCGGTTTTACTTAAATTGTGCTTCAGTTGATGAGCTGCCACCCAGGATGAGATGTCTGCCAGACATGCTGAGGAAACTGTGTCTGGGGGAGAAAAGGAGAGAATAAGTTGCGTGTCATCTGCATAACAATGGTATGAAAAGCCATGCGATGATATAACCTTACCGGGTATAGAGGGAGAACAGAAGGGGACCAAGTACTGAGCTGTGTGGGACACTAGTAGAGAGTCTGCGTGGGGCAGATGTGGATCCCCTCCATGTCACCTCATTCGACCCAGCTTTTTGGTAAGAAGCAAATCATTGCCATGCTGTTCCACACATTCCAAGGCTTGTAAAATGGATAATATAATGATGTTATTCACTGTGTTAAATGCAGCTGACAGGTCTAGGAGGATGAGAACAGAGGACAGTTTAGTTAATCTAGGAGCATGGAGCTAGTCAGTGACTGACAGAAGGCCAGTATCTGTGGAACGTGCCACTTTGAATCTGGATTGGTTGGGTTTATTAAGGTTGTTCTGTGGGAGATAAAGAGACATTTGGTTGAATTTTGGAAATAAACGAGAGAAGCATTACCAGGTGATGGTTGCTGATTTCTGCTGGATCCAGGCAGGGTTTCTTGAGGATGGAAATAACCCCTGGCTTCCTAAAAGCAGCAGGAACATGACCACTCTGATCATACCTAACTATTATCTCTTGCTCTCTCTCCCGCTTCTGGATATAACCAGAAAGGGATCAGTAATCTATGAGATGTCTTTGTCTCTCTTTGTCGAGCTACTGCCCTCCGGATCTGTCTGACTCATGCTGGTGCCCCACTGGTTGGGGATCTCGTCACATGGTGGCCACGTGTGGTCTGTTTATGATGTGTGGTGACCAATGTTGGGGGACATTACTTTTTAAAGTAGCTAATTACATTACAAAATTACTGTCTTCAATAAATAATCCATTACATTACTGTGTTACTTTCTGATAAAAGTAACTAGTTCCATTGCAGAAAATGAAAACTCCTTTGTGCTTCCTCATGCATGTTGTTTTAGTCAAGACCTTTATAATTATTCTACCATCATCACTCAGCAAAGTTTGGCCCATAATCTGGTAACTACTAATACCCCTACGCAGTTTTGTGTGGTGGCCGGAAGTACTGTTCATGATTCACCGCGAGTTTTGGCACGGTGATGGGTATTCATCTTTCCACGCTTGGTCCTCGCATAGTGAAACTGCATAGGTGAGATAGGGGTATAACAGCAAGAATAACAAGAGGGGGGCGGGTTATCAGGGGCGGGCCTTCTAGGACGACTCACACACGCACTAATGGTTTGGGTATGACTGCTGTCTGGCTCACAGATTACATAAATTGTCTGAATAACGGATTACATTTAACTAAGTAACTGAGTACTTGAATCGCAGACCTAATGCGTTAGATCACTTGTTACATCAAAAAAGTAATCTGAGTACTCTAACGCGTTACTTTGTAACACGTTACACCCAACACTGATGGTGAACAGGGACGGTTCCACTTAACCATGATAATGGTTATGGTTCTCTAATGACTTGTGACTCAATAGTCACACAATAGTTCAGGACTGGATATAACCAGAAAAGGATCAGTAATTTCTGAGATGCACCAATCAGTCTGTAACTTGGCTGAATATGAATGATCTAGGACCTGCCATGAAAATCAGCATTGTTAACTAATAATAACAGCAGCCCAGAGATAATTTCAGCAGACAGTATTGGGTTTTGCTAGCAACATGCCTATAATAAAGTAAAAATAAAGCCTTTTATTTTGTCACATACTGTATACATTACAGCACAGTGAAATTCCTTCTTTGCATATCCCAGCGTAACTGGGGTCAGAGCGCAGGGTCAGCCATGGTACAGCGCCCCTGGAGCAGTTAGGGTTAAGGGTCTTGCTCAAGGGCCCAACAATGGCAACCTGGCTGAGCTGCGAATCGAACCGCCGATCTTCCGATCAGTAACTCAGTGCCTTAGCCCACTGAGCCACCACTGCCCTATATGTCTGTGTGATATTTTTAAGATAGCGTTAGGAAACCATTGTTTCCTGTTTGATCATTATTTTTAGATCCATGCAGCTAGGCACATCAGGCAACAAATACCTCTAATGTCTCTTGCCAACCCTTTGGTATTTGCCTGAAGTTAAACTTGCACCATAAATTACATCCAAATGTTGAGTAGAAGAGATGCTCCGAGACTGATGCTTAATTAAAGCACTAATGTGAAGCGCCACTATGAGATAAAACACGGGTCTTTGGAGCAATATCCACAGTAGCCCAAAAATAGTATGCAAAATATCCCATGCGCTCAAATTAAAAGGTGGTGTAAAAGTAATGTTATTACAACTGTGCCAGATGTAATAATCTACTTAACTAAGTACAACTTAGTGTAAATATACAAGATACTCAACCTTACAATTTTTTAATTAATAATTATTATTTATGAATATAAATTTGTATTAATAAGTTAGGTAGACAGTTTGGCTGTTTTTGGCTGAAAGACAGGCAGATATGTATAGTATGTGCACAACCTAAAATTAAGATACTCAACTTACTTTTAGTTTAAATTTTTTAATGAAGGACATATATTGTGTTAATCAACATCACGAGACATTTCCGATAGAATGGCATGTTACAGTAAAAGCTGAACACTCATCCTGTAAACCGCCGTGATGACATCTGTTCCCTGTGGGCTAGTCTGGGTTCAAACTGGAGAACACATAATACAGTACTTTCGCGAGTGTGAGCAGATGGTTTCTGTTTGTTCCAGATTGTGCTTTGGCCCTTATGGAATGTTACGATGTTTCACGTTGAAACGTGGGTGTCGCTACCTAAGGCATGAACCTTTTATATAGACCTTTTACAACATAACTGAACAAGTAATGCATGTTCAAAGGGTGTACCATTCGGATTATCCGTCTCTTTGATTTGTCATCAATTTTCCTCCTGCGGCCACGTCCAGGGAGGTTGGCTACAGTCCCATGGATCTTAAATTTCTGAATAATATGTGCAACTGTAGTCACAGGAACATCTAGCTGCTGGGAAATGGTCTTATAGCCTTTACCTTTAACATGCTTGTCTATAATTTTCTTTCGAATCTCCTGAGACAACTCTTTCCTTCGCTTCCTCTGGTCCATGTTGAGTTTGGTACATACCATGTCACCAAACAACACAGTGACTACCTGGAGCCCTATATATAGGCCCACTGACTGATTACAAGATTGTAGACACCTGTGATGCTAATTAGTGGACACGCCTTGAATTAACATGTCCCTTTGGTCACAGTATTTTCAGTATTTTCTAGGGGTACCATCATTTTTGTCCAGGCCTGTTCCATGAGTTCATTTTTTTAATAATTCCGTTGAAGCATGGTTGAAAAGCAATGTCTGACTTTCATTGGTTAACATTCATAGAATTCTTATTTATTATGACTTTTGTCAGATTAAAGTTATTTCTGTGACCATTGTGAGTTTTTCTTTCATTGACCAAAGGGTACCAACAATTTTGTCCACGCATGTACATACACCACATGTAAATTGGAACGCCAGTTGTCTTTGAAACTCCATGCACATAGACCCGAGGCGGGAATCGAACCCACACCTGGGAGGTGCAAGGTGCTAACCACTAAGTGATCTGCTGGCTGCTCTTGTGGTTTCTTCTACTAATTCTTTTAGCCTTATTGATTTTATAGTAGAGCATTTTCTCAAGGTAGGTAACTGTAACTTGTGGATGGTCTTTGTGGTGATCAAGAGAAATGTGAGAGCTGACCGGCAGAATAGTTAAGTGCATACTGGTCAACAAATGATTTAAAACTGATTGCAAATGAGAAATTTCTGACTTAAAAAATACTGTACTTAAGTAGCCATCAAACTACCAAATGCAAAGCTAAGATATGCTCAGAAAATGCTGAGCAGGAAATGAGCAAGTAAATGAATGTCATTGCTGGTAGTTAACAATGGCAATAGATTTTACATAACTAAAATCATTGAGTGTTTAGAAAGATGAAATGTTTGTGATAAGATGTCACACCACAGACAAGTGGGTAGTAGGTGAGGGTGTGAAACATTCCAGCAGTTGCAAGGCACAATTGTGCGAGACCTAAACTAGCAAATTAACGATCAGAATTTTTTCCGTTTTGGAAAATAAATTACATAGTCATCCTGGATTACTTACAGTACATCCTGGATCACTTGGAACATACTAAACAAGTATATCCATCAAGAGACTGAAACATGAATGATTATCTTACCAGATATCATCCCAACAGCCAAACCAATAAAAGCATGTAAGCAAGTTATTGGTGAAGTAATAAAGACGGTCACAATGAACATACCACCTGTCCAAGAATTGCACAGTGGAGCGGGAGAGCTGTGTAAATGGAGTTTATGTCAATGGCAAGTTATTTAGAATGCATTTCATAAGTGCTGTTTATAATAATTAAAGTGACTGTTTAAACTGAAACAGCAGATAGATTGAAATGTGGCTTTTAAAGCCAACTGAAATTCAACACTGTCTGAACAAAGAGATGACTATCAAATTAATTGGGTATTCCATAACATTCAGAAATGGCAAGAAAGCAAAAAAGGCATTTATGACATTACCTTTCTTGTATGGTTCTTAACAAAGTATAATCCAATTCAGACAATGTGTTGTAAGGGAAGGAGAGTTGTGGCAGGATGTGGAGGGACGTATAGGCTGTAGTGACCTGTCGCTACAATATGAAGACATACCAGAACGATAAAAAAAGTAGAGTAAATATTGGTACATCCCACTGACTGCTGATAGAGGTTAATGCACATTAGACAATCTCTCCTCAATCAAGTTCTAGGAATCATAACATTCCATTTTAATGTTCTACTTAATTGCCATGCTATTGTTGCATGGCTGAGAAGAAAGGAAAAGACAATAATTTGCAGTTTTCTAGTGTTATTTTCCAGTGCAGAAGTTGGCACAGTAATGATTCTACATGTACAGAAAAAAAGTGACATTTAACCATTATTATGCTACATGATTAAGAAAGAGCTTGCAAGAAAGGTCTTGAAGCCTCATGCCCTAAGAATAATCTATTCAGCTATATAGTTTGATACACTAGATACCATGGTTTTCCCATGACTAAGAGGCAACATTTGCATTTTTATTTAGAATTCCTGCACTGTATCGCTTGATCACATGCACCTTAATCTTACTGCAGTCTATATTAACGTCATCCGATCACATGCAGATGTTATCTGTTTTATCTTAAATCTTGTCTTTTGGCAGAATGTTACCCTGAATTAATTTGAACGCCTATCAACATTTGTCATACTTGAATGACATACCTGTCAGTGTTTTAATTGATGAATGCCCATGGGTTTAAATGAATCATGACAGGAGAGACATGAGTTTTGTCTGTTTGCCTTTCAGATAATCTGAAGATATATCTTTGTGTGGGTATGCAGAACACGCATGCTTAACATCAATTACATTGACGTAAAAGGTTTTTTTTTTTTGCATATTTGTAACACTTAAAAGATTCAGATCATCAAACAAATTTAAATATTACACAAAGAAAATCTAGTAAACACACAATGCAGTTTTTAAATGATGATTTTTAATGGAAAAAAAAAGTATGACAATCGCTTGGCCCTATGTAAAAAAAAAAAAAAGTAGTGGCTTTTGCCTTGCCATTTTTGCCTTGCCATTTTTGCCAGTCTTTTTCTTATTCTTGAACCATGAATACTGATCTTATCTAAGGTGAGTGCGGCCTGCAGTTATTTGTATTCTCTGTTCTTCAAGAAGCTCGTGGATGAGTAATTTTTGTCCTCTTGGAGTAATATGGTCCGCTGGCCACTCATGGGAATGTTCACCACCGCTCTGAGTTTTCTCCATTTGTGAATAATGGCTCTCACCGTGGTTTGCTAGTCTCAAAGCTGATTTTTTTATTCAACAGATTTAGCAGTAATCAGGCCTCTAATCTCTTTGCTTCTGTTACTTAACCTTAGAGCAGCTTTTGACAGTGGCCATGACCATTGATCATAGTATTCTCCTTCATAGAGTAGAAAATGTAGTATGAATTAAGGGAATGACCCTCTTCTGTCTCAGATCCTATTTGACTGATTATTATCAGTTTGTAGATGACTTATCCATGTTTGCAGGAAAAGTTTGGTGTTCCACAGGGTTCGATTTTAGGCCCACTGCTATTTTGTCTTTACATGCTTCCTCTGGGCAAGATAATTTGCAAGCATAGTTTGCACTGTTATGCTGATGATGCACAGTTATACAGTATGTCTCAGCAAAGCCAGATGAGAATAGATGACCTAAGCCATCTTAATAAGGTTGAGCAAAGTGAGAAGGACATACGAGACTGAATGTTAATTAAATTCCTTCTGCTTAACCCTCACAAGAGTTGAACCAAATGCAGCTAGAAGTAAGCTTTTTAAACACACATTAATTCTAGATAGCTGTTCTGTTTCATGTACAACAGTAAAATACCTAGGTATGATTATAGATGCCAATCCTTCATTTAAAGCTCATGAAGATATTATTACCTGGATAGCATTCTTTTATCTCAGAAATATTACCAAGATAAGGAATATATTATCACTAAACAATGCAGAAAAAATTGTTCATGCTTTTATTACCTCTAGGTTTGACTATTGTAACTGTCTGGATGTTCAAGTAGGTGCATAAACAAGCTCCACTTATACAATAGAAAGAGATTAGCGAGAGTTGTTAATGTGTAATGTCCTGAAAGAGTAAGGGGAGTCCTTTAGTGTGGCTTTCTTGGTGAAATGAAGGTCTTGGTCTTCCTTGGGATAGATGAATGGGCAAAATGAAAAATAGGAGACCGGTTGTATCCAAGACCTCCACCCCTGGTGAGAGAAGAATTTTCCACCTGCACATAGATGGCTTCCTTTCACCCCTTTCTCGAACCATCTTTCCTCTCTGTCCAAAATGTGTACATTTTCATCTTCAAATGTGTGTTCTTTGTCCTACAGGTGACAGTCTACTGCTGATTCCAGCCCTGAGGTATTGTTTGGGTGTCCCCTCTTTCTGTCATCCTTCTTTTGGATCTGGAAGCTATTAGGCGCTATCTTTTGTTTCTTTATATCAGCTATTATGGCATCAGAGGTAAGGATGCTGGTAAAGAGCGATGTAACATCAAAGGAAACCATAGTTTCCCTAGCATTCAGTGTTTGGCCCCTGATCTTGGAAACAAATTCTTCTGAATTCTGAATATGGTGGTCAGTGTGTCCCACCAGTGGTGCCAGAATCTTTGCCACATATTTAGCAATGTGGTAGGTTATGGAGTTAATACTGCTTGACTATTGGTCTAAGGGGGCCTGCTTTCTTGTATCTATTGGGAAGTCCAAGATCTTACCTTAGACTAACTTAGATGAAAAAACTAACTTCCAGATAACCTCACCTGGGTGACTTTTTTTCCTGGAGGATCAGTCCACTTAAGAGGTATGTTTACAGTATGAACGTAACCTGTGCTGTGCCCTTCAAAACCCTGTCAAAAATCTGAAGGAAGACGCATGCCTAGTATGTAGAGTTTGTCTTGAAGTGTAATATGCTACTGGCATCTAGTGGAATTAAGGTGAAAGAGCATGAGCTACTCAAGAAGGGCCTATATAATAAACCTATATCATCTATACATTGTATGCTAGTTATACATGTGACACTGTATGTTTGTATGAACATGACAATACAATTACGTTTTTATAACTCCGCACGTAACAATACAATACAATTTTTATTTATTTATTTTTATTATAATTAATTACTGCAACTAGTCTTTTTTTATTAACTAGGCCAGCAGAAAACAGTTGTATGTCGTTCACTCAAAAGACACCCTATTTGCTTTTCGAAGGCTGAACGTGTTAATCAATGTTGCAATGTGTTTCTTATGTCTCTTGGACATTTCACAGATGCTCGGGATCTTGGAGAATTTGGAAGCTGATCCAACACCTTGAACTATTTGTCATGCTGCTCAAACTGTTCCTGAACAATGTTTGCAGTGAGATAGGGCACAATATACTGCTGAAAGATGCCCCTGCCATCAGGGAATACCATTTATATGAAAGGGTGTACTTCGTCAGCAACACTGTTTTGGTGTTAAAGTAACATCCAAATGAATGGCAGGACCCACAGTTTTCCAGAACATTTCTCAACGCACCACACTGCTTTTGCCAACTTCCCGTAGAGTACCCTCTTCTCCAGGGAAGTGGTGCACACACACACGCATGCCTATTTGTAGGTGCATTTGATGGTAGACACAGATCAGCATGGGCACCCTAACAGTCTATACCTATGCAGGCCCATACACAATAAACTAAATATTTGCTGGGGTCAAAAACATTTGTATTAATAAACCTTTAGTAATTAACAACATACAGTATCAAGCCCATTTTTACATTAAAAACATGTTTTTGAGTTATTGCGGTGAAACTGGGCTTAACCTCGTCTAGAAAAAGAATGTTCATATAAATTCATGATTATACTGCAATTCTTTATCATCCAAACCACTGTTTAAGTTAGCTGTCTTAGCTTAGAGTCTTTAGTAACAGATGTTTTGTAGAATCTTATGATATACCCTGAAATACCCTGAGTGAAAAACAAGACAATAATTTGTCATTTATAAAACACAAACTTTCTAGTAGGAAAATATATTACTTTCTGAGCATCCACTGATTAATGCCCATCAGAGAATATTATAAACTAAAGCCTTACCTCTGAAAGTTGTATTCCAGCAATGAATAAGGCCAGTTATTTTTCCTGCAAAGAGCTGCTGACCGGACTTTGTATTGTGCTAATAAAAGCCTGGCTCCTCCTCTACAAGCACAAATGCAAAGTGCTCTTATAAGGTCCTGTAATACCTAATGAAGTTCTGATTTTTCTTTTTTAAATGCAACAATTACATGCACTACCAGTCAAATGTTTAGACACACTTTCTAATTCCAATGTTATTTCCTGATTTTTTTAAAAACAATTTCATAGGCATCCAAGATCCTTAAACTCCTTTAGACAGTTGATATTGAGATGTCTCTCCTTATTATACTTGTAATGCCTTTATAATGGGTTTATGATATATATTCATAATTAATCTGATGTGCTTTTAATTGGTGATTTTTGAGATTGGTAACTCTTAAATGAACTTCACCTGTGCAGCAGAGGTACTGTAAGTTGTGGTCTTGCTTTCCTGGGATGGGTTTCATGGGAGACATTTTCATCATAGTGCTTGATGGGTTTTGCAAATGCACTTGATAGTACTGTTCTTGCAGGAACTGTTTCAGAACAGCTGAGATTCATGTCTTCAAATAACAATAGACTGTTGTTGTTGTTATTGTTCCTACTTAATTAGCTAATGCTATGTGTTATTTCATAGTTTAAAAAATCCACTATTGTTCTAGAATGTAAAATAAATCCAAACTTGTGTCCCAACATTTGACTTCTACTATATGCAGCCACTAATACATGTTTGTTATTATTGTTGAACAGCAGTGGCGGCTACTGCAAAAAAAAATCCAGTCAGCAGCTCCGCTTGCCATAAGAAGTGCTGGAAAAGACTCGTTGAGAATGGTCCAATCACATGAGCCCAAATATTTAAAAACAATATTGATTCGCTAAGAACAAAAGTGAGGGTTCGGGACGCACAGTGCTGTGCCCAAAGAATGACTTGACAAAATCCAATCACATGCACACCTCAGGTCACATGCTTTTCAAAAATGTACGTGCCTACATAGACACTCGTTTGTCCGACGCCCCGCGTACTCAAACACAAATGAACGTAATACAGTTTAGATTTTTTTTTAAATTGCAAAAAAAAATTAAGAAATACAGCGGAATATTGTGACTAAATTACTTTATTTCATTATTAAAATAAATAATTATGTTAAATAATTACATGTTAAAGTAGCTTTCTTCTCTGCCTAACTTTAAGGGGGGCGGCGCCACTGCGCCCCATATTGACCGGCCGCCACTGGTGAACAGGTTTCTTGCTGATGGATCCTACTCCTACTCATTTGTGAAAAAAAAGTACAAACATATCAGAAAGATATTTAATGGAGTCACGTGGGATTGCCGAGAAAGGTGGCATCATAGTTGTGTAGCTCCGTAAACCCCACCAATATTTCCAATTTATTCGAGCATATTCACTCCACGTTTTGATTACAGCTAGCATCCCTGGTAAGGTTAAATATCTGTGGAATAAAAAGGTGCCTTCGATATCAGATTTCGACCTCCACATCTAAGTATTTTAAGGGGACTTCAACGAGCCGCATGACAAACTTCGCGCCACATGAGTCACCGTCACCCCAGCGGAAAGATCAAGATTTAAAGATGGGAAACTTATTATCCGAAATAAGCAAAATGAACTCCACCTTACAAGGGGTGGCGACAGATGTGTCATCAATCAAAGAGGTGGTTATTGATCTCAAAAATTCGGTAAACGCAATCCAAGAAAGGATGGATGAAGCGGAAGGCCGCATCTCCAACATGGAAGACATCACCTCGAAACTCGTTAGTGATGGCACGATAAACGCCTGGACGTTTTGTGGAATCGAATTGAGGATCTGGAAAACAGGAGCCGCAACAAAGTGAGGATGATCGGTCTGAAAGAGGGGCTGGAGGCGAGTGGAATGATTAAGTGCATGCATAAAATCATATCGGAGGGACTGGGAATGGATCCGGATGGAGAGTTTGAGATTGAGAGGGCACATTGCGCTCTCATTCCCAGACCCGATTATTGTATTATACCATTGTATTTATTCCCATTTTATGAAGGTGGTATGACTTCTGGTCAGCATTCACATTTGGGAACACCAATTAGCCTAATCTGCATGTCTTTGGACTGTGGGAGGAAGCCGGAGTACCCGGAGGAAACCAACCAAGCACAGGGAGAACATGCAAACTCCATGCACACAGATTTGGGAATCGCTAGGAATCTAACCTTAACCCCGGTGATGTAAACCAGTGGTAACCACTAAGCCACTGGTTAACGTGTGAATATTATGCTTATTCCTGAGATACTATTCATACTCAAGATATTGTGTCTAATTCTGTGGAATATTTAAGCAATATCACACAGAGTGCCTTTGTACTAAATATCACCCTGGGTGTATTTCAGCCATAGGTACAAGGAAGCAGGTATTCACAGCTGTGGTGGTATTTAGCAGAACAACACAATTGTCTGTAACACTATTTTATACAAAATCCTTATGAGCAAGAAATTAATATCAAATAACTTACATTTTAGACATAATATATTCAAGTATTTTGTTTACTTAAAAAATTCCCCAAAGAGGCCACAGCTGGAACAATTCAGTGCGAAAGTATTAGAGGAAAGGGCAAAACAATGCAAGACATCAAAGTAGGAATTAACAAAGAAAGAATTTCAGAGGAAATGAGTACGTGCCTTATTTCATACAACCTTCAACAACTTGCGAAATGTGCAGACTGTAACTAAAGGATCAGAAACCCTTGAGTGGGAGAAAAGAAATGAATAAATTGGAATGTAAAAAAAAGATGAAACCCTATATACAAATTTTTTTTTTTCTTTGTTTCATACAGGAATTTGTAGATGCCTGTCCGATTTCCATATTGTCAAATTTGTACTGCCTTCCCATGCAGCGGCATGCATTAAATGATGTACACAATATCCAATAGCTCTGCCTTTACTTTGTGTATAGAATGTAAATGAATCAATTGTTCTTCTCTTATTTCTACACTGATATAAAATATCCACAAGTTACAAACGAGTTTTTACTTAAAAATTATTGTTAGTATTTTTGGATAACAGCCTCTCTTTTAGCCTAAATTCCCACGTCATTTGCATGTTAAATGCCATGCCATGTTTGTAACTTCTTTTACACCCATTCTATTTCTTTCAGGCTGCATTTCTTACCTTTGCTTGTCCTTGTCCCAGATTTTTCCCATAAGTCGACTAATCATATTTTAACAAATAAAGTATAGAATGTATAGACAAAGTACTTCATAACTAGGGAAAGTCCAATAATTTTTAATGCTGTGAACTGAGACAAGTAGTACCAGGTTCCATGGTGGAACAGTGGTTAGCATTTGGTGCCTTCAACACTATGGCGTGAGTAGGAGAACCAGTCAGTCAGAGAACTAACCCCATCCACTGGGGTTACACAAGTCATTGCACTGGTAGGGCATATTTTTCCTCAAACTGTCACTGAATAATGTCTATAGAACCCTTTCTACAAGACTCTATTTCTATAGATTAATACAGTAAGTTCCCTACATACGAACATTTGAGTTACGAGATTTCGAGTATATAAAAATCTGTTAGGCATACATTGTCACATGCGTCCAGTGTGCATCCTGTGCACTGTACTGTACTGTATAGAGTACAGTAGTGAGGTACAGGCCCAGGATGTCTGCAAGCAAGCGTAAAGTAGCGGCAATTAAGCTGGAACTAAGAAGCGGCAAACAATTTATTTGTGTGAAAAGTTATATAAACCTACAGTATTTCAGAAGCGTACTATACTGTAATATACTTTGCATAGCCAACTGTGTTTGCATCCTAATTCTAACAGTATTTTTTGAACTTATGAACAAACTAGACTTACAAATGAGCTCTCATTCATACATTGCAGGGACATACTGTAAACATTTTTTACACAATTTGGGTAATTAAGTTCTATAGTATTTCCATTTTTTCTATAGTTCTTTAAAAATTCTCTAGAACATTTTTGCAAGGACAATTTTCAAAATAGAAGCAAGGATGGCAAAATGTTTATAGTACTTTTGATACTGCTGTAGTGTTATTAATGGAGCTTTTGAGTATGTAGTTAAGTGCATATGCTATGGCAGTACTAATACATTAGTCTAATGACAATCTGTTTTTGTTTCAGGTGCCTTTTGTACATACTGTACATTTAGTGATCAGTGTCAGGGACTATTGAACTAGTAAATTACTCACAGACATATTTATTTAACATCATGGGGATTCATTGTAGCTTTTATATGACATGTTACCTCATATACAGTATAAAGCTGACCTGTAACTTTGCCTTCAGGGGCAAACTGTGGATTTCCCAACTCCAGTTTTTGATAATATACGAATAACAAATCTGCATTTTTCTGCATCAGATGATTGACAGCAGGATTAAATAAAATTAGGGGAAATGGGACATTTCTAATGCACATTCTGTTTAACAGTCCAAAGTCTGACGAAGGCACCTTCGAACCTGAGGCAGCTGGAGCAGTTTGCTCACAAGGAGTGTGCCAAAATACCTGTCCACAGGAGCAGAAGTCTCATTGAGAGTTACAGAAAATCACTTTATTACAGTGATTGCCTCGAACGGTCAGGCAACAAAACATTAAGTTAAGGGTACCATCATTTTTTTCCAGCTAGTTTCATTAGGTTTTTTTAATGCTTCTTGTTAACCACAGTTCAAAAGCAATGTTTAATTTTGATTGGTTAATTTTCAATATATTTTTATTTATTCATTATTACCTTTTTCAGTTTTACGTTATTTCAGTAGTGACCATTGTTGTTTTTTTTCTTTCTTTCACAAAAGGGTGCAAATATACATATTAGTACTTAATTACATAATTTCATATGTGTTATTTAATTGTTTTGAAATCACCAGGCATGTTCTAGAGTCAGCCTAAAAAAACAAATTATACACACTTCAGAAATTTTTTTTTTTTTTTTTTGGAAAATATTGTTAATATAATATAATATAATATAATATAATATACATCATACTATTTTTCCTGACGCGCGTACACATGCTTTTTGCAGTATATTTCTAGCTTTCCTGACGAGTTGTTGAGTTGCCGGAAAATGTCCCCGACTGTCGCAAAAATCCCGTCTGCTGTTGTAAAGTTTTCTGTCCTGCTTTGCTGCACGTCGTGGGGACGGGAATCGTTAATTTCATTGATCATCATCTGCTATTTGTCCTTTATGAATTGTTGATTTCTAGCCGGGTTTTGTTTTTAAGCGTCACGAAACACAGCGTTAAGGATATAACTGCGACCAGCATAATGTTTAAAAAGTAAGTATGTGCTGTTCTTTTATAAATATACAGTAAGCACCCATGTAACAGTTAGCTTATCAACATCGCGCGTGTGAATTCACTTCATACTGTCACTAATGTACACTGACGATGAGATGAGAAATAACTTTTGAATTTTAATGGAAAACAACCTTTCTTTCTTCTTTTTAGGATTTTTGCGCATGCTAGTTCGAGCATATTAACCTGCTAAGAGTTTATAAAGCAAGTTTTCATGCTAGCTATAGGCAGGAAGTTCTGTGGTAATGCCGAGTTATATTGATCACTTATGGTGATGTTTAATACATCACGTGGTTACTGGAGAACCTTTCTCTACTGATCCTCAAGGTTTCAATCAAAGAGCCTTGTGAATCATGTTGATTGTGGTTTTGTTGACTAAGTAACGTTACACTTTCACCTCTGAACTTGGACAATCCAGTGTTTTTCACCCCAGTTTCGACTGATCACATGGTTAATAGTTATTCCTGTTACAGTTGGGAAAACATAAAAATGTTTTGCTTTCAGATATTACACTTTATAATAAGTTGACAAGGCAAGGACATAGACATCAGTAATTTAACATGTTTGCAGTGAGCAGAAGTGATCCTATATATAATAATTGCACTGTAAGGTAAACGCTACAGAAACTACATCATGTCACAGAAGACTACTTGAGAACCCACTGATAGTTTTTGTGGCTGAATCCTGAAACTATTTCATCATGCTCCTCTTATGTCAAAGACATACTTAAAGACTAAACGGGGGAAAAAATCAGCACTGTCTGGCCAAAAAAGAGGGTTTTTTTTGTTTTGTTTTTTTGTTTCAGAATGATTAAATGATTGGCCTGCGTCAAGCAAAGAAAAGACCTAAGGAGATAAACGTGGTAGTATTCTGGTTAAGAACTCCATATTAAAACATCACCTTTGTTAGAGAAATGAGGTTAAAGAAATTCATAACTGGAGATCACTTAAACGCTTGGTGAAGTTGCAACTTGCAAATTCTTATAAAAAAGAATCCCCACAAGAAATCATAGCTTTGTTTAATGATGAAAGTAAGAGCATCTCCATGCACAAAAATGTGAAGAGAACTCGCAGGATTGGGGCTAAACAGCTGTGTGAACATTAGAAAACCACTTACGGTATTAGTGAGACTTATCAGAAACAGGCTTAAATTTTAGGGAGCATAAAGATGTCTGATAAGTCCAGGTTGCCCCGATTCCAGAGTGATGGGCGTGTCAGGGTAAGAAGGGAGGCATTTAAAGCGATGCACCATCATTAATAGAGCCCATTGTTTTATGATCAGGGGTTGCTTCAGTTGGTCAGATCAAAACAAGTCATCTGATGACCTGAATGTACTAAATGACCAGTTAATTACACCAATGGAGTTTTTCTTGCCCGATGGACCAGGTATATTCCAGGACTTAAATTGTGTAAGAGAAACATGAGACAATGTTCATTTTCCCTGTGTTTGCTCTCTGCAAACATGTTTCCCTGTTTGGAACACAGTGTGGTAATAGTCAAATAAGGATGGATAAAAATGTCAGGATTTTTCATTTAGATCCAAACCAAAACAGGCACATGACTTCTGTAAAAGTCCATCAGAATACTTGCCAAGAATAAACACCTTGAATTGTATCCTGCCGTTTTACCATTTTAGTGTTTGGCACCATGTTCACACCCAGCTCACAGCATTCTGTTCTCCTGCAGAGATTCTTTAGAAGTAACCAGAGCTTAACCTCAGACAATTTCTGCATTCATCCACAACAACTCCTGACAGTCAAGGCTAAACAGGGACATAACTAAAGAGCTAGCAATTAGGGTCTAATAATCTTCATCTGAGCATTCCATCACTTTCCCAAGTTCATATTTCAACTTTCTTTTTAACAATTGTACCCATTTCTTCATCCAGATTTGATGAAAAAGAAAATGTCTCCAACTGTATCCAGTTAAAGACGTCTGTAATCAAAGGCATTAAGGGACAGCTTTTTGACCAGTTCCCCGAGATTGAGACATGGCTCAATCAGATCATGCCCAAAAAGGATCCGGTCAAAATTGTCAGATGGTATGAAACATTAAATGTTTGTAAATTATTTTAACTTACATTTGTGCAGTTCTAAGTTTTACTCAAGATGATGTCTTAATGCTTAAATATGTTATTGATTGTTGTTTTTGTTTTGTTTTTTACTTTTGCAGTCATGAACACATTGAAATTCTGACAGTAAACGGTGAACTACTCTTCTTCAGGCAGAGAGAAGGACCTTTCTATCCAACCCTGCGACTCCTGCACAAATGTATATCTTAAAGAAAACATTTAAATGTCTTTAATAACTTGCATTAGCACAAAAATATGTAGAAAAGGGTTAGTTTAAATGTAAAATGTTTTTGTCACATACACAACCATACAGTATGATAGGGAGTGAAATGCTTACACGACTGTTTGTGCGTAAAAAGTAGGTGATGAGGCAAAATCTAAAATATAATCTACAATACAGAAACATAAAATCCAAATATATGATCCATATTTCCATATTGATTATTAGAGATGGGAGCTAGTATCCATTCCAACCATTCCATCATTCATCAGTTTGAGTAAACTGATGATAATTGGTGATCAATCAATGAAGATTGAAAGGATATGTATAGAGAACCAGATTTTAATACCAGATGTTCCTTGTATTGAAAAGTGTGTATATCATTGTGTTCTAGTGAAAATTGCAACGTACTGTATGAAGGTTATGTGTTTATAGTAATAATAACAAATCATGTTTAATCCAGGAGCCACATTATACATTGTGTTTGGATGATTTTAATTTAATGTGTAATCTGTTATTTTACAGATCCTTTCATTCTTCCACACCAACAAATTGACAAAGGAGCTATCAAATTTGTTCTCAGCGGAGCGAACATAATGTGCCCCGGGCTGACGTCACCCGGAGCGAAACTCAACCCTGCCAAAGTGGGAACAGTAGTCGTATCCTCTAACATGCAGCATAGAATATTTCAGAAATAGATCTCACACTTTGTCACAAAATAAAAGGTTATTTTCATCCTTGAGTCATTTTGTCAGGCGATAATGGCAGAGGGCAAGCAGCATGCACTCTCCGTGGGAGTCATGAAGATGTCTGCAGAGGACATGTAAGTGGCCTTGTTTTTTTATTTACTCGCACATGAAATTCATGGCAAATGTACAAGCAACTGCCTGGCCAAAAATAAAATAAAAAGTTGCACATTCCAGTACTTAATTTGACCATCTTTAACTTCAATTGCGGCATGCATCATTATGAAAGCGATTTCTTATGATTCCAAAACCTCTCTTTTACTATTGTTTGTTCTGGAATATGCCTGAGCCATCAAGGAAGACAAACTCCACTGATGTGATATCCTGGACATTCAGTTCATTCAGATCGTCAGCTGACTTAATTTTATTGCCACATAACGATGCTGAGTCTAGACCCGAGCATCTGAAGCAATCCTAGATCATTGCCCTGCCTCCAGAGGCTTGTACAGTGGCCACTATGCTTCATGGGTACATCGCTTCATGTCCTTCCCTACTTCACCCTTCACTTTGAAATGGGGTCCATTCAGGCTGATCAGTCCACCTGACCTTTTTCCATTGCAACAGAGCTGCAATCTCTACCATATATATACAATTTTTTCTTTTTACTACAGTGTGTACATGATTTTTTTTTTTTTTTTTCTGACCGCACTATTTTTCTGACAGCACTATCCTTCATATCCATAACGATTTCATGAATTTACATATTTTTTTCTTTTTATCTTTTAACTTAAGCAGACTTTTGTTTTTACCACGCAGTGTATATGAATGTCAATTTGGATTGTGTAGGTGGGGTATTTTATTTTTATAACCATAATTATTATGTCTAAAAACAGAGGAAAGGTCAACAAAGGCATCGGGATCGAGAACGTTCATTATCTCAACGACGGACTGTGGCACATGAAGACGTATAAGTAATAGCACCATAAAACATCTATACTGTACGTTATTAACATCTCTGAACTGCCAGACACCACTCTCTGCCTGTCTGCTGTACATCAACGGCAAACCATGCTACAGATTATAAACCCAATGCACTAATAAAACCTGCATTCAAGCCAACCTGAGCCGCTGTTTTTACTGATCAGTGTTTTTTTGGTATAACAAGCTGTTCTTCTCCAAGTCTCCAGTCTAAACAGTGTAACACAAACTGATCTTCGGTTTTCCAAGGTGAAAAGAGCTTGTAATTCATCCCAGAATGTCTTTATTCCATATATAGCTCAGTAACCAGTAGGTCTTTAATGGATGTCACTGTTCACATACAATATATTTTTTAATTCATAATGCAATTTAGTAGTTAATTAAGCATCATCATATAAGAGCAAGTGCTGCTGTTATTAATATCAACATAGCTGTGATGCGGTTAAAGTTTAACCCCCCCCCCCCCCCCCCCCCCCCCCCAAAAAAAAAGAAATCTGTAAAATAAGAAGGAGAATTTCATTTTTATTTAATCTCATTCATTAAAAAATACTGCTGAGCGCTGCTAAAATAGTATATGATCTTTAAACATTTCTGATTTTGATATTTCTGTGGATATAACCCAGTGTGAAATATAACTCATTAATATGACAATCGTTATTAATCAATATTAATTCATTTATTTACCATCATTTACTCTACAATATTACTGTAAGCCATTTAGGAATAACACAATGAATATAATTTGATTCTGGGTGCTGAAGATGCTTTTTAAAATATATATGTATTTTCAGCAAGTTTCAACTATTCTACTGTACATTACAGCATGTTCAGCATTCTCCTGGAGCAACAGCAAGGTTAAATAAGTTATCGAAAATTTTCAAGAGCATTACTGTGGATTAATGTGAAACCAAGTGCAATAGCTCCACCAGCAGTTGTAAGAAAGAAAAAAAAAAACGTGTTATGAAGAGAAACTCTGTGCAGGGTGGAAAGATCCCACGGTTATAGTTTGCCAATATGTCAATATAGAAGTCAGTGAATGTACGGCATGTTACTGTAGGTGACACACCAACGAGTTTTAATATGAATGAATATTGTTATGAACATGAACAATGTGTATTATGAATTACAACATTTTTATTTCATTAAAATGTGTTTGCAAGAGGAACTTGAAAAAGAATGTAGAAAATTATGGAGCATTCAGCATTTAACAAACACCATAAGCGAAGTAGAGATAATAATAATAATAATAATAATAATGCACCTAATGGAAAGCAAATTCAAATTTGGTAACTGCAATGGCAGTAATAGAGTAAACATAATTTTTCTTGGCTTCAACATTCCTTAAAAACCCAATGGACACGTTTAGTTCAGTATTGCTCAGTGGTAGTTTCACTTCACTGATCAATAGAGAGAAGGAAGAAAGGCATTTGGCTTTACATGACATTTTAACTTATGCTCTAAAATGGCGTGCCTTAAAGGTGAAGGTTCAAAGTTTAATTAGTGGTTAAGTTTATTTAGTGGTTTTCAAACATTTTCTTATAGACCAGTGTTTCTTATCATTATCCTTGAGCACCACTGATCTACACTTATGTACTGTATATACTGTATGCCCTGCCCGCCTGTACCACACCCATTTCAATGAAGAAAGGGCTGTTGATTAGTTAAATCAGGTGTGCTGGGAGCTGAGAAAGCACTAAAACATGCAGGGCAGGGGTCTTCCAGGACCGGAGTGAGAAGCACTGTTATAGACAAACTTGAGCGCATGAAAAATATAAGTAAAAGTTCCAAAATGTTGTTTAGCAAGTTTTGTTCTCAAACTGTTGATTTATCATACTTACAGTGCATTCTATAACGCATTTAACCATTTAAATATTCTCTTATCGTACCTTGTTGGGAGATAACCCAAATCAATTGTGCATTGTCTCCACTTTGAGTGAACATTTCTCCAGAATTCGCTAATTCATATTTCTGTTAATTCTAGTGTAGTTGTCTTGTAGTTTCCACTAACGGATGGGTTTTCCACAAGATGCCCTTTAACTATCACAGTGCAGACATCCTGCTGCTCCTTCTCTTGGCTTTCTGCCATAGTTTTTACACCAATGTCTTTTGTCAGTTGTGCCTCTTTCTCCTGCAGAATCTCATTTTGGGCTCTCTCTTGCCTTTGTTTAGCCTTTTGTTCCAGCTTCATTATTTTCTTCAACATGAGGTTTTTCTCCGGATAGCTGACCATGGAAAGAGGCAGCTTGTAGATGGTCTTTGTCTCTGTAGTGATCAAGAGGAAAGTGAGGACTGACAGGCAGAAGGGCCAGGCACATGTTGGAAGCCCGAACTAAGGAAAAAGGCATTAAACGCTGATCAACAATGAGAAATTTGAAAGTTTTATCATTGTGAAATACAAAATACTTACGGTTGCCATCAGATTACCAATTGCAGAGCTAAGATATGCGCAGAAAAATGCTATGGGGAAATGAGAGCGGAAATTAATGTCATTGGTGTTGGCAATGATTCTTACATAACTAGAATCTCTTTGCGTTCAGAGAAAGGCATCATACCACAGACGATAGACAGTAGATGAACCTGCCAGGTGAGGGTATAGTACATTCCACCAATTGCAATGCAAGCCAAGGCACAGTTGTATCCCCACAGTCCAATGTAGATGTTCTGGAATGGTGCTGCAAGAGCGAGGCCTAAATGAACAAATTAGAGATTAAAGCTTTTTCTGATCGTAAAGGTTTTTTGTCTTCCTGAATTGCTTAGGTTCATTCAGTAGTGTCATATATTACATAAAGGAACAAAGTTGCTTATTATATTTTTTAGCATTGAAGCGGATGGCTCTTACCTGACACCATCCCAACAGCAGAACCAATAACAGCATGCACGCAAGTTATGGGTGAAGAAACAAACAGGGCGACAATGAATATGCCTCCTGTCCAAGGATTATCACAGCCATAGACCTGCCCAATGCCCACAGGAATGGAGCGGAAGAGCTGTGGAAATGGAATTCATGTCGAGGACACATGATTCAGAATGCAGTACATAAGTGACAGTTTAATCTGACATTGCACAATATAACAGCTGTTTTTACGCTAGTTAAAATTCCATATTGAATGAACAAAAAATTGCGCTCATAACTTCAGTATCAGAAAATTCTCGAAACTAGCTCATTGGCCACTAAATCATTTCTGGCTCTGCACACATACTGTATATAAGAAGTTGAAAATGATCTCTGT
The DNA here is from genome assembly GCA_030347435.1 of Clarias fuscus. Classification (NCBI taxonomy): domain Eukaryota; kingdom Metazoa; phylum Chordata; class Actinopteri; order Siluriformes; family Clariidae; genus Clarias; species Clarias fuscus. The sequence continues at coordinate 15,136,274 of CM059208.1, read as the reverse complement.
TTAGCATAAAACCACTAAATCTCAGCACCTCTAGAATGGCTCTTACCAAACTATAGTCAAGTTCAGACCATGTGATGTTAGGGACAGAGCTTCGTGGCTGGATGAGGACCTGGGGAAAGTGGAGGTTGTAGTGCCCTGTAGCTACCATGTGAATACACAGCAGCATATTAAAAGGCAGGTTTAAAACTGGCAAATCCCACTGACTGTTGATAGAGGCTAGGGCACTAGAGACAATTGGGCTGTAAGACATGAAACATTCAGGATCTGTTATCAGAAATGATAGTAGCACAGTCACTTCTCAAGCAAGATTTAAATATCGTCTACAATGCATGAAAAAAAGAGGAGCTGAACACATTTCCACAAGCTTTCTACTATTATTTTACATTGAATAGGGCAGCATAGTAATGAATCTACTGGTAGTGTTGCAGAGGAAACAGGTGACCTATATCTGTCATAGAGGATTCTTGAAAAGTTTGCAAGAATGTTGAAACCTCCTGCTTTAAGAAAAACCTGTGACCCAAATCGGCTTTATGGTCTGACACTAATTTGACACTTTTCTATTCCTGCTCCGTATCACTTAATCAGGGCTGCCCTAGTGCCAAAAGTTTTTAGTGACAAAACTTTTGCAGGAATACTTCTCAGTATTGTCACATTTGAATCCTAAATGTAAAATGTCTAAAAGTGTCTTAATTTATAAATGATCTTTATAAAGCATGACAGCAAAGATACCATCAGTAAGCATTATTATAGTACAGTTGTGGCCAAAAGTTTTGAGAATGACACAAAAATTTGTTTTCACAAAGTTTGCTGCTAAACTGATTTTAGATCTTTGTTTCAGTTGTTTCTGTGATGTACTGAAATATGATTCATACGTTTTAAAGGCTTTTATCGTCAATTACATGACATTTATGCAAAGAGTCAGTATTTGCAGTGTTGGCCCTTCTTTTTCAGGACCTCTGCAATTCGACTGGGCTGCTCTCAATCAACTTCTGGGCCAAATCCTGACTGATAGCAACCCATTTGTTCATAATCACTTCAATTTTAATTGTCAGAATTAGTGGGGTTTTGTTTGTCCACGCACCTCTTGAGGATTGACCACAAGTTCTCAATGGGATTAAGATCTGGGGAGGTTCCAGGCCATGGACACAAAAATTTCAATGTTTTGGTCCCCGAGCCACTTACAGTAGTTATCACTTCTGCCTTATGGCACGGTGCTCCATCGTGCTGGAAAATGCATTGTTCTTCACCAAACTGTTGTTGGATTGTTGTGTTTTGGTGTTGGAGGGTGTTTTGGTACCATTCTTTATTCATGACTGTGTTTTTGGGCCACTCCCTTGAGTGAGGCCACTCCCTTGGATGAGAAGCAACCCCAACACATGAATGGTCTCAGGATGCTTTACTGTTGGCATGACACAGGACTGATGGTAGCGCTCACCTTTGCTTCTCCGGACAAGCCTTTTTCCAGATGCCCCAAACTATAGCAAAGAGGCTTCATCCGAGAATGTGACTTTGCCCCAGTCCTCAGCATTCCATTCGCCATACTTTTTGCAGAAGATCAATCTGTCCCTGATGGGTTTTTTTGGAGAGAAGTGGCTTCTTTGCTGCCCTTCTTGACACCAGGCCATCTTCCAAAAGTCTTGGCCTCACTCTGCGTGCAGATGCGCTCACACCTGCCTGCTGTCATTCCTGAGCAAGCTCTGCACTGGTGGTACTCCGATCCCGCAGCTGAATCCTCTTTAGGAGACGATCCTGGCGCTTGCTGAACTTTCTTGGACGCCCTGAAGTCTTCTTAACAAGAATTGAACCTCTTTCCTTGAAGTTCTTGATGATCCTATAAATTGTTGATTTAGGTGCAATCTTAGTACACAATAGTAGCCACAATATCCTTGACTGTGAAGCCATTTTTATGCAACGCAATGATGGCTGCACGCGTTTCTTTGCAGGTCACCATGGTTAACAATGACAGATCAATGATTTCAAGCATCAACCTCCTTTTAACATGTCAAGTCTGCCATTCTAACCCAATCAGCTTGACATAATGATCTCCAGCCTTGTGCTCGTCAACATTCTCACCTGAGTTAACAAGACGATTACTGAAATGATCTCAGCAGGTCCTTTAATGACAGCAATGAAATGCAGTGGAAAGATCTTTTTCGGGATTAAGTTAATTTTCATGGCAAAGAAGGACTATGCAATTCATCTGATCACTCTTCATAACATTCTGGAGGATATGTAAATTGCTATTATAAAAACTTAAGCAGCAACTTTTCCAATATCCAATATTTATGCAATTCTCAAAACCTTTGGCCACAACTGTACTTCATTGTGAAACTATATTTCATATTACACTAACTGACAAAAATGAACAGAAACACAAGTGCCTGTAACTCACCATGCCATCGACATGATGATGTTGGGCAGCAGGAGCCACCAGTACCAGTCACCCGCATTGGAAAAAACTGCCATTAGAAGACCGACCAGGATTCCATTGTATCCATACAGGCCTGCTGCGATTGACCCTCTGAAAAAAAAAATGCAATCAAACATATATGACTGAGCAGCTAGCAACTCACAATTTCAAATATTGAAACTGCATAAATATTGAAATACCTATTTTGTTTGAGAATGAGGGCTGAGATTGTGGCAAACAAGGTGCCCACAAAACCATTGAGAGCCCACCATCTGTTCTGGAGGATCAGTCCAGTGAAGATGATCAGTCCACTCAAGGGGTTGTTTACGAACATGACCTGTGCTGCACCTCTCAACACCCAGTCAAAAATCTGGAGCAGTATACATTGTCCTGGAGGGGGAAAAGACAAAAAACAAAAGTGGCATTACTGATACATAGTGTATGGTAAATCCCTTTAAGGCTGATAAGATTTGATAAGAACCAAAAGGTTGTCCAGATGAAGTCTTTAACACTTACAGCAACAATTTAAAAGTGCAATGTATTACAGAGAAACTCCAATTGGTGGAAAATCATTTGGTGGAGAAAATACCAATTGGTGGAAATTATTAAATAGACATTATTTTAGTGGGTATGTCTAATATGTTAAAATTAGCCTACTGTAAATGATTTACATGCTTATGCAGACTTCTTTCATTCAGCCCATGTGAACTAGGGAAATATATATACACACGTGGACAAAATTGTTGGTACCCTTCGGTTAATGAAAGAAAAACTAACTTTAAATAACTTTAATCTGACAAAAGTAATAATTAAAAAAAATTCTATGAATGTTAACCAATGAAAGTCAGACATTGCTTTTCAACGATGCTTCAACAGAATTATTTAAAAAAATAAACTCATGGAACAGGCCTGGACAAAAATGATGGTACCCCTAGAAAATACTGAAAATAATGTGACCAAAGGGACATGTTAATTCAAGGTGTGTCCATTAATTAGCATCACAGGTGTCTACAGTCTTGTAATCAGTCAGTGGGCCTATATATAGGGCTCCAGGTAGTCACTGTGTTGTTTGGTGACATGGTATGTACCATACTCAACATGGACCAGAGGAAGCGAAGGAAAGAGTTGTCTCAGGAGATTCGAAAGAAAATTATAGACAAGCATGTTAAAGGTAAAGGCTATAAGACCATTTCCAAGCAGCTAGATGTTCCTGTGACTACAGTTGCACATATTATTCAGAAATTTAAGATCCATGGGACTGTAGCCAACCTCCCTGGACGTGGCCGCAGGAGGAAAATTGATGACAAATCAAAGAGACGGATAATCCGAATGGTAACAAAAGAGCCCAGAAAGACTTCTAAAGAGATCCAAGGTGAACTTCATGCTCAAGGAACATCAGTGTCAGATCGCACCATCCGTCGTTGTTTGAGCCAAAGTGGACTACATGGGAGACGACCAAGGAGGACACCATTGTTGAAAACAAATCATAAAAAAGCCAGACTGGAATATGCCAAACTACATGTTGACAAGCCACAAAGCTTCTGGGAGAATGTCCTATGGACAGATGAGACAAAAATGGAACTTTTTGCCAAGGCACATCAGCTCTATGTTCACAGATGGAAAAATGAAGCATATCAAGAAAAGAACACTGTCCCTACTGTGAAACATGTAACATGTAACATTGTTATGTTCTGGGGCTGCTTTGCTGCATCTGGCACAGGGTGTCTTGAATCTGTGCAGGGTACAATGAAATCTCAAGACTAACAAGGGATTCTAGAGAGAAATGTGCTGGCCAGTGTCAGAAAGCTGGGTCTCAGTCGCAGGTCATGGGTCTTGCAACAGGACAATGACCCAAAACACACAGCTAAAAACACCCAAGAATGGCTAAGAGGAAAACATTGGACTATTCTAAAGTGGCCTTCTATGAGCCCTGACCTCAATCCTGTTGAGCATCTTTGGAAGGAGCTGAAACATGCTGTCTGGAAAAGGCACCCTTCAAACCGGAAACAACTGGAGCAGCTTGCTCATGAGGAGTGGGCCAAAATACCTGCAGAGAGGTGCAGAAGTCTCATTGACAGTTACAGGAATCGTTTGATTGCAGTGATTGCCTCAAAAGGTTGTGCAACAAACTATTAAGTTAGGGGTACCATCATTTTTGTCCAGGCCTGTTCCATGAGTTCATTTTATTTTATAATTCCGTTGAAGCATGGTTGAAAAGCAATGTCTGACTTTCATTGGTTAACATTCATAGAATTCTTATTTATTATTACTTTTGTCAGATTAAAGTTATTTCTGTGACCATTGTGAGTTTTTCTTTCATTGACCGAAGGGTACCAACAATTTTGTCCACGTGTGTATATGTGCTTTTAGTAACTCAACATTACAGCAGTTTGATGGTATAGCAAGGGTTATTGTTCATTGCACAGGCTTCACATTCATAGAGTTGAAATATTTAAATTAACACCTGCTACAGTAGCTGTGTTTCATGTAAATCACACTTGTGTCTAAAAAAACATTCATGAAGCGTGTCAAGGCTTTGGAGGTGGTTACCAGTAACCAGCAACTTCGATGGAATGAAGTTAGACAAAAATTAAATCAGGGTTCCTGATTAAGAGAATACTCTTTATGTATGCTTTCCTTGTACCCTGGGAGATGGTGGCACCATTCCAGCAGTGCTTAGAGGATCAAAGCGAGCTTTGAGGTGGGTGAGCAGGGTGCTGGTTCACGTCTGGCTTTGTAGGCAAGCAGCAGTGTAGGCAAATCTGAAGTGGGCATCAACAAGAAGCCAGTGAAGGAAGTGTACTGTAGACATGAGGTGGTGTCAGAGAACTTGGAAACGTTGTAAACATTCGAGCAGCTCATTCTGGATCAGTTTCAGAGGCAGACCTGGCACAAGCTTGTCAGTTTAGTAACATGAGACAAGAAGTACAGTTGAACTTTAAAAGTTCATTCCCATTCTGGATGTAACCAGCCTTCCAGGTAGGAAGCAAACTCATGAGAATGGACAAAAAGTCTTATGCTCAACTGTGACAAATAATGCTGAAAGTTCAAGAAGGATAAGGACTAAGGATAAGAGTTTCTCTCATCTATCAGGATGGAGTTTTTCATTGGCAGTCACAAGCAAAATTTCTGTCTAATATGTTGTTTTAAGGTAACACTATCTAATATATTGGAGGTTGTTTTTCAAGACATACAGAGAAAGCTGATTATTGAAGGTGTGCTGGAAGATTTTAGAAAGAAAAGAAAAGATGTGATCCGGCTGTCTGATGGATACAGAATGAGTTTCTTCAAAGTAAAATTTCAAGATTTTTTTTTTCTTCCCAACAGAAGAAATTATCTTATGAGCCTGAGATATTCCAAGTCTCAAATTGTAAAAGAGTGATTCTGGGAGGACAAGGGATCATTTTCAAACATGAATTGACCACACAGCGTGACATAATTTAAGCTAAAGATCGACTAAAATATTAAAGTGTGAGAAATGTATTTGGCTAGTGAGGGAGTGTACAGTATTGTAGCAAGTAAAGCAAGTTAGGCTTATCATTCCACAAGGATATTCTTTCATTTAAATGCATACATGTGCAGATAAAGCCTACCTTTCATCCACCCGCCCAAAGGAGCCATGTCTCCAGAGAAGTAAGACACAAAGCATATGAGTTTAACTTTAACCTTCTGAAGCTTGGATAATCTGGTTTGTGAGTGTTGCTCCTCATTCGGCTGCTGTTGTGACTTCTCCATAAAGGCCTGCAGTATAATAGGAAGGGGCTTTTTAATTTAATACAAATATATTATCATGAAGGGAAAGAATGCATGCATGGCATGGCATGAGATGGCACCTGCAAGGGTATATATTTAATATATATGTATTTTGCTTTTAACACTTTAAAATGTCCGTTAAAAGCAATGCAATTTTTTTTTACGTTTTACACTGAAGAGCAAAAATGCACCAATACTTGTTACAATGGTGCAATGTGTTTTGATTTGGGAATGAGTAAGAAACTATTTCACCCCAAAAGCAATGAAAGTTGTCAACCCTGTTTTACACAATTATTTGATATAGAATAGAATAGTATTTACTAGAAGTGTTTTAAAAAAAAGTCTTGCAAACTGATGTCAAGTGTTACAAAATGACTGGTACATTTCAGTGGATTTTTAGTTCTCTGCAATTTTACATAAGTGATCGAAATTATGTTGAATATCTTAAAATGTCTGCTTATTTTCATGTCAGTTGCTGTAATTTCAATGATGTCATGCATGCTTGATTTATCAGCTTTTGTGCTTTTATGATATTATTATCTGTCGCCAATTCTCAGTTTTTCCTTACTTTTTACTTTTGCTATGTCCTGACCACTGCAGACCCATAAGGTAAATTCATGTAAATTAAGGTAGAAGCAATATGGAAAAGCTTGAAATACTACCTGGTTAACAGTAACTTAAACATTTTAAACCACAGATTTTTTTATATTACAATAACAGCAACAGCATCTTTCCTTATATACTGTAGATTATCTATTTATCAACTACATTAGATACTGATTATCGTACCGATTACCTCTGGTGTTGTTGACAATGCATAGATGGCTATTAGAGATCATTTGTGCATGTAATAAGGTATATAGTGTAGCATAGTATAAAACATGTATACATAGTGTAGTCAACAAAAGTGTGTTAAATAACCCAGAATATGTTTTATATATTCGAGTCTTTAATAAGTAGCCACGTTTTGCTTTGACGACAGCTTTGCACACTATTGCCATTCTCTCTCTCTCTCTCTCTCTCTCTCTCTCTCTCTCTCTCTCTTTCAGTCAGGCTCAGTCTCAAATGCAGACATTACAGTATTTCATAATTTTAGTGAAATTCTTTAGAATATAAGTAGGAGGAGTCCAATATATTAATTGTAATTTTGTATATATTTATTTTTACTTTACTCTTTTTTTTTTAACCTTACAATTTAGGAAATAAATGGTTTTTAAAAGTCTTAAGTGTCATTGTCTAATTTTAATTGCTTCATTAAGTTGCCTAGCTTTACGTTTTTGTCAACCAAATATTCTAACAGTTATGATTAATGTATATTTTACATCTAATCTTTACATCGATAAATGCGAAAATTTTTCAGTTGCATTTTTCAATCATGGATATATTAACAAAAATTAATTAGTCAAAATGTAAACTTAACCAAACACAATTAATTACATTTATTCCATATTAGAAACTAGAGCCTTACTTCTGAAAGTTTTATTCCAGGATGCCAGGATTTCGCTTGCAAAAGTCACAGTAACTGTGAAAGAGCTTTTAACTGAGTTTATATTGCGCTAGTGAACTCCAGGCTCCTCCTTTTGCTAACACAAATGACAATTAGGAAACAAGACAGATAAAGTCTAAATGAACCCCAGACTGTCTGTATTAACCTGATATGCCTTGACAAGGTCGATTGCTGATGTATTTATGCACTGTTTATGTTGTAGTTTTTAGGACAGCAACGATCTTCCACAACGCATTGCTTATTCCAGTACACAAGTCAAAATTTCTTAAAGCTGGTGTAAATTTTTCAGTTCATTTTTGATGATGTTGCATTTTTTCCAAGCTTGTACAAGTCTTAAACAGTTGTAGATTGTATTTGTAAACTCTCTCGCTCTCTCTCAGTCTTGTTGATTTTACATACTGTACCTAGCCTAGAGTATATGCTGAAATATGGATCCAGAGCTTGACATTAAGCTTTTTCAGAAATGTTTTAGTGGCCTCATAACCAAACGTATTTGTCCAAACTGCAAAAAAAAAAAAAAAAAAAAAAATGGATTGTTACTTATTAATTATTAATAGTGAAGGTCTGACGGATTCCTTTTTAATCCCCCCAAGATTAAAGGTTCAGTAGTTAGAGAGGAATAAGCAGGAGGAGCCCAATATATATTAATTATTAATTTGTATATATTTATTTTTACTTTACTCTTTTTTTTAACCTTACAATTTAGGAAATAAATGGTTCTATCTTAAAAGTCATTGTCTAATTTTAATTGATTCATTAAGTAGCCTAACTTTACTTTTTTGTTAACCAAATATTCTAACAGTTATGATTAATGTATATTTTACATCTAATCTTTACATCAATAAATGCAGTTATCAACGGGATTCAGTTTCTCAAATATAGAAAAGTTCAGTAATACATACATACAATACCAAAAGTGTACATTACCTTGCGCAAGATTTGGTGAAACCCTTTTTTTTTTTTTTTTTATTTAACACCTATGGAATGTAATATTGCCCCATTATAACATATTCCTCCTTGCTTATGAATTAAAAAATTAGGCCTCCTATTGTGGTGATTTTTATTCACTTTTGGATATGCTGAAGATATAGTTTTATACAACTCATTAAACTATATGTAAAGCTATATTATTAAGCTTGTATCTTGAATTTGAAGCTGAATTTGTTTTTTTTCCTCCTTTATACTGCCATGAATTTATACATTAATTTATTCTTGATTTCTCTTTTTTCTTTTTTATGTACTGTATGTGTTGCTTTAATGCATTGTGTATTGTAATAGGATTTTACTACAATACTAAACCTTTTTTTCTCACCTGCATTTCCTTTTCATTTGCATTTATTTTAAGCTTTAGGCTTTTATTGTGCACATAAATAAAATTCCAACATAAAATACAATAAGAAGAAGAAATCTGAGATTAAATATTTTCCCCCTACTTTTAGTGGCTTTAAGCATTTTAATTATATATAAACATTATAATGACATTACTTTGCTACCATAATATCACATCAATAATCATTATTCAATGAATAATGAACCCAAAAATAATTTCATGGAAATTGGCCGTTTAAAAATATGCTTTGATTAGCCTCCAGTATTGAAAAATCTCTTAACATCTAAAGTGTACTTAACACATGTCAAACAGGAGTCTTATCTTAAGTAATGTTCCTGAATGTCAATGCAGCTTTTGAGAGTCACAGTGTTAATATTACTATAGAACGGCGCACATGATCATTTACATTTGTAGTTAGTAGAATATGTAATGTCTAACAGGAGCTGTTTTTTTCTTTTTCTCAAGTGCCTTTTATACATACTGTACATTTGGTAATAAGTTGTTAAGTAGCCACCAATACACATAATACTTATTTAAATAGATACTAATTCAACATCATGACAATTCACTGTAGTGTTTGCTATTGCACAAAACATCACCTTGTGTGTGTATCGCTGACCTGTAAGTTTGTCTTTAGAAGCACCCACATCAGCTCTGGTACATACTGTACATAGAGCATAAGTGAAATTGTTTTCTTATATAATAGCAGCGGTCTGATTGACAGGCTTAAATGGTGTTAGTGAAAAACACTTGACATTTTCAGAGCTTTCATGCATTCTGTTTAAACTGGCTTTTAATATGTTTGTTTAATATGTTCAAAGGGCATGGAGATCCGGTTCACCTTATAATTCCGATGTATAGCTGGATGCACATTCTGGGAACACGGTTCTCCATGTTGTTCTATTCTATCATTCTGTCCTCAGCAGAATAATTAATACAATCTTTCAAAATGTGTACTTGTTTTTTATACAATACAATAAATCAGCAGAAACTGAAGATTATGAAGCATTTTTAAGACGCTGTAGGTATGGCCTTGCTGTTCATTTTTCAGTAGCCCACTATTTTAAGACAGCAAACAACTAGAGCATTTAGCCTTGAGCCTGAAGATGCTAATGTTTTTCCACATTCACACTATACATCTGAGCAGAGGCTATAGTCCTATTATTCTTCTACTTTTATCTGCAGCCAGCTCATCAAATTCAGTGATCCAGTTCCATTGGCAGCCATAAACACTTATGCCATATCACTGCCTCCACTATTTTTGACAGATGATGTGGCATGTTTTGAGAATGACACAAATCTTAATTTTCACAAAGTCTGCTGCATCAGTGTTTTTAGATCTTGTGTCAGATGTTACTATGGTATACTGTTATAAAAAGTATAAATAATGCTTATAAGTATAATTACAAGCATTTCATAAGTGTCAAAGGTTTTTATTGACAATTACATTACGTTTAATATCCATATTTGCAGTGTTGACCCTTCGTTTCCAAGACGTCTGCAACTCGCCAATTTGTCAGAATTGTGGGTTTTTGTTTGTCAAGAAGTGATCACAGGTTCTCAATGTTATTAAGGTCTGGGAAGTTTCCTTGCCATGGACCCAAAATTTCTATTTTTTTCGTTCCCTGAGCCACTTAGTTATCACTTTTGCCTCATAGCAAAGTGCTTCATCATGCGGGAAAAGTCATTGCTCGTCACCAAACTGTTCCTAGATGGTTGAGAGAAATTGCTCTCAGAAGCTGTTTTTGTACAATTCTTTATTCATGTGTTCTTCTGTGTTCTTTTTTTGGAGGGGGGGTTCCCCGATTTGCTCCCTAATTTAGTCGTGTCCAATTCCTCCTCATCACTAGGGGGCGCTCCCACATTAAGGCTACTACTACCACTCAGCCGGAAGGGCCGAAGACTATCATGTGTTTCCTCCGCATCTTTTCAAACTGCTCGCTCACTCACCGTTGGGGAAAGGGCGAGCACTTTACCTCTGCGCCACTCGGAGGCCTATGGCTGTGTTCTTAGGCAAAATTGTGAGTGAACCCACTCCACTGGCTGATAAGTGAGTCCACATGTGATCGGTCTCAGGTGCTTTACTGTTGGCATGACACAGGACTGGAGGACTGATCCCAACCACCCAAGAGCAGTCTGGTGACGAACTATGCCTTTTCCAGCCTGATAGAGCAGCTTGCCATAAGGCGAAATGATAACTAAGTGGCTTAGGGAACAAAACATTGAAATTTTGCGTCTTCCATGGCCAGAAAACTTAGGCTTTAATCCCATTGAAAACTTGTGGCCGATCCTCAAGAGATGGGCGAACAAACAAAAACCCACACATTCTGACAACGCCAAACTCCAAGCAATGATTATGCAACAATGTGCCGCCATCAGTCGGGATGTGGCTCAGAAGATGACTGACAGCATGCCATTGCAGAGGTCTTGGAAAAGAAGGGTCAACACTGGGTCAAAGTATTGACTCTTTGCATAAACTTAATGTAAATGTCAATAAACCTTTGACACTTATGAAATGCTTGTAATTGTACTTCAGTATGCCATTGTAACATCTGACAAAAAGATCTAAAAACACTGAAGCAGTGAATTAACACTGAATTCGTTATTCTAATCCATTACCATTTGTGCACAGTACATTCATAAAGCTGTATCTTGACTATAGACTTTGACATGACTACCTCCTCAAGAGTGTTCTTGACTTGTTTAGATGTTGTGAAAGGGTTCTTCTTCACCATGGTCTCCTGTGGCCTTTTGTCTTCCAGACCTTTTGCAGTTGCTGAACTTGCCAGTTAATTCCTTCTTTTTAAGAATGTTACAAAATGTTGTACAATACTTACCATTGGATTCGTTTTTCTTTATTGCTCTGGTTTTATTTTTTTTATTTTGTTTTTTTCCTTTACTTGCATAGACATCTACTTGGGCCTCATGTTGAGAGTTCAAGTGAAGAGCTACCAAATACAAATCAGCTCGGGTCCTTTTATCTGCTTGATTAGTCATACGGTAATGAGGGAACAGATCACCTGACCATATAACCATTTGTTTCATCATTTATGATGAAAATGTGTGTGTGTAAAAAATGGTTACATTTTGCCACATTTTGTTAAAACCCTTAAATTAAAGCTGAAAGTCTTGCTTTTGCTCAAATCTTGGCCTGTTTATTCATGGCTGTGTTCTTAGGTAAAATTGTGAGTGAGCCCACTCCCTTGGCTGAGAGGCAACTCCACACATGAATGGTCTCAGGATGCTTTACTATTGGCGTATCTAAGTAATGTCTACTTCCTAAATTCCTGTGTGCCCACTTTGCTGCTGCAAAATAGTAAGTGAAGGTACTGGCAACCCAGAATAAAGGCCATGATTAAACATAAGGTGTTTTAAGTTTTTTTTTTGTACTTATATGCGGACTGATGTTTAGTAATTTAATAAATATCACTTTAATTTACAAATATATAAATTTGTCCCATCGAAGGCAGATATTACATTTAGAGTGCTAAGACACTATGTACAGTATAGTCAATTAACCACCAGATGGCAGTACTGTGCCTGACTAATTGGACCCTTATATTAGGTTGGTGTATTCTTCTTGGTTGTATTTTTTATATCATTCTTACCACAAGAAGTAACGTCAAATATTTGATCTGAACAAACATATTCCGGATATTTAATTGACTTAGAGAACATTTGAATCCTAAACTTTCCGGTCAAAGATGACCTTATTTATTGCCTGACTTATTTATTACACTTTGCAATGTAAAGTACTTATGCAATACTTTTAAGAAAGGAGTAGCACTAACAATAATAACAGCATGATTCTGAAAATTTATCAAACATTAACTTAAATTACACGTTTATACGCTGTTATTCTAATCCAATACCATTTGTATAGTAACAGCGTGATCACTTTATCTCCAGGCTTAATTTTCCTATACAGCACACCAGCACATGTTCCTGTTCTATTTCTTCTGTCCAAACCAGCTCGGGTCCTTTTATCTGCTTGATTAGTCATACGGTAATGAGGGAACAGATCACCTGACCATATAACCATGTGTTTCATCATTTATGATGATCTGTTTCTATTTCATTGGTCATGTCATGTTCTATTTCTTGTGTATGATATGTTGCCAGTCTTGATTCTGCACTTCAGTATGCAGCACGGCTTGTGTAAAGCTACAACTTGTGGCAGGGTTTGTCTTCACAGCATAGGACAAGAACAAGATGGATTGTCTGGGCTGCTGGAAAAAATCCTAGGCTTACATAACAGTCGACTGGTTACTGTCTGAGTCAGTAGATTCTCTGTGTTGTCATGTTGGTCAGGTTGGGTAGACTTCAGTGAGATATGGTCTGCAGAATACACAGACGCCGCCTTCAGTCTATCTGTAGTCTATCTGGCTTGTCACTCACTCACTCATCGTCTATACCGCTTTATCCTGTGTACAGGGTCGCGGGGAGTCTATCCCAGGAGACTTAAGGTACGAGGGCCAATCCATCGCAGGACAACCACACACACACATACACACACACACACACGCACACTCATTCACACACTACAGTCAATTTGGGATCGGCAATTAGCCTAATCTGCATGTCTTTGGAATGTGGGAGGAAACCAGAGTACCCAGAGGAAACCCACCAAGCACGGGGAGAACATGCTCTCTCTATGCACACAGACCCCGAGGCGAGAATCAAACCTGGACCCTGGAGGTGCGAGGTGACAGTGCTAACCACTAAACCACCATGCTGCCTTATCTGTGTTGGTATTTTGTTTACTGCCCGGTGGTAAAAAGGCAGCTTTGTGTGCTGCTCTACATGAAGTAGCAGGCGTCATCAGATAGTTTATGAAACCCTCATTACATTTAATGACACATTCAAATATTTGATCTGAACAAAAATATTCTGGAGATTTAGTTGACTTAAAAAAAAAAAAAAACATTTAAATCCTAAACGTTCCAGTCAAAGGTGACCTTATTTATTGTCTGACTTCTTTATAAAGAACTGGAGAATCTCATTTACCTGTTAGTGAAAGTCAAATAAAATAATTAAGTCAGTCAATCATCACACACAGGAGCCCTGGGGACTCAGTCACACACTCACACTCTACAGGCAAATTGGAAACCACTATTCGTCTAATCTGCATGTCTTTGGACTGTGGGTGGAAACCAGAGTACACAGGGGAAACCCTCTAAGCGCTGTTTGGCTAGTGATAAGAAGTGTGAGCTAGGTCTTTTGGTATTTTGGTCTACTAAGTAAACTTCTTAACAACTGATTTTTGGAGTAGACAATAACAACAACAACAACAACAACAATAATAATAATAATAATAATAATAATAATAATAATAAATTATTATTATTATTATTATTATTATTATTATTATTATTATTATATGTGGTCTTCAGTGGCATTTCAGGGTTGACATTAAATGTTATTTATACAGATTGTTCATGTACTTTGTAACATTTCAATAAAATGTGACTTCATCAGATTTTCACTTTGATTGGTGGTTTCTTACACTAAGAACAACGCTGTCTGGATTTCTGCCCCATGACATTAAACGTTGCTGGGAAATGAAGTGAGAAATGTTTTTTGTTTGTTTGTTTTTTGACATTTATACTTGAAGCGTTATCGTTAATTTTCCCACAACGTCCTCTTATCACTTGTGCCTTAATTTTAATTGGGGGCAATTCAATTACAGTATGTCACCCTGTGAGATCAGTCCAGTTGTGAACAGACAAGACCAGCGGAATCTTCACGTCATGATGATGTGAACACCAGGTGTCAGAAGAGATCCGTCTGAAAAGCTCTGCTCTGTCTTTTACATGATTATGTATGCAAGTCCTTGTTTTTTTTAAGATGCCACAAACATATAATAGGTTCATGTACGATGCATGATCTTTCTTTATTTAAGTATTACATTTTTGAAAATCATTACAGTTTTTTTTAGCAGTGCTTTTACATAAAAATAAAAAAAAAGACCTTTTTGCCCGAGAGTGCATTAGCTATTCAGGATGTGAACTGCATGTTCTCTATGTAGCTGTTTTGGTGGCAAATGCTTCCTGCTCATTGGTTTCTCATTTCAGAGTTTAATAAGTTTTAACCACTGAGCTCTGGCCAGTGAGTGCAGCTGGTCCTGGAACAATGTGAATGCAGAACCTTTTCCATCTGTGTTTCTCCAATCGCTGCCAAAGTCAGACCAACTTGATACATCATGACTCCCAATTGCAAGAATGCAGCTTTGCCTTTCTCAACAGAGGACTTGGCAAACAGCTTGATGAGATATCCATATGGACGTGTCACTAGCAATTACAGTAATATTCCGTCTAGCGAGAGAGCTCTCTCAAGCAGTGCGGTGTTTGACTTGGTTCATAATTCAGCACCATTGCTTACTTCTCCCTCCCTAGTCTCATCACCTAATCATTTCAGACCATTTGGCTTGTGGAGAAAAGCAGGTCATTAAATAAATTCCAGCTCCCACATTGACAGAGGGAAAATATGTTGGGAATAACCATATATATATATATATATATATATATATATATATATACAGTATATATATATATATATATATATATATATATATATATATATATATATATACAATATATATATATATATATATATATATATATATATATATACTAAGAAAATGTTTTAGTGAGATATTGGCCACCATAAGCGCCTTGACACAAATGAAACACCTCAGCCAAAAATGAAATTCGATGTTTTAATTATGACAATCAAGATAATAAGGACAATTTGTTATTTTACACAATGAAGTTGCTACACTACAATCAATATTTCCATCATTTTTCAAAATATTCTGGATCTGGCCTGGGGGGGACGAAGGACGTTTGCAGCACTCTGGTATCACTCCACGGGTGCTTGATTGCTTCCTAAAGATCATGTACACTAATTAGCAGTGCTCTTGACAATTCCCTAGTTTAAGCCATTTTTATGCCGAGGTGGACAGCACGGCTCCAGAAAGCAAATGTAGGGTTCCATCCATTAACTAGCCGACTAACAGATTCTCTTCAGCCAGACAGACTTGAACTAATTACCAACAGTGAGAACTATAATACACGTCGTATGTCGTTGTCATTACTGTATGCTATAGGGATGATGTTCCAATAAAGTGCCTTGATGATGATGGTGGATGATGGTGTATATGGCACCATGCCATATATTGGTCTTTGAGTGTGTATATCATATCATCATATATAATGTAGAATTTTCCCACTTCATCCATTCAGTGAGGACAGAGAGCAAGTGTGTGTGTGTGTGTGTGTGTGTGAACTAATCTGAGTAAATTGGCTTTTACTGACATGAAAATAAAAAACCCTTAGAAAGAGGGTGTGACTGAGACGGAAAATTTGGCACAGATTTTTTTTTTTCCTTTGACATATAACTGAAAGAAAAAAATATCCCTCTAAGCTTGCCGTCTGTAAACACTTAAGTGCAATTTAAGAAAATAATTCAGAAATGACAAAACACCCTGCCAGTGTTCTATTTTAACAGCTTAAGTTAACCACTCATCCTCTATTTGATGACAAAGAATTGGCCCTTCCAGCCCTTCTGCTTTCCACCAGTTACACTTCACACAGCTCCCAGAAGATATAGCTGAACTTATTCACACCTGGGATCAATGCCCGTGTACACACTCCCAGTCAGAGAGCCGACCACACCACTCCAACTCCCGTCCTTCCTAATTACGGTGCGTGGCTCATCCAAAAGCGGACCTGTGAGGTCATTATTCAGCAGCGATCCCGAGCGAAGATACACCTACTTGCCTGTCTGCGCATAGCTGTCCAACATTCCACGCACAATAGGTTGGCTATATAAGGCCAACAACCTTCCCCACACAAGGATTCAGACAGGCGAAACAGCAGAAGTGGTTTCCAGATGTTGACACAGACAGACAGTAATTGGAGTTTGTGATGGCTTCCAGCCGCCGTGGCGCACAGCCAGCGAATTCTCAAAGGGAGGGAATGTTCTGTGCCATAACTCACACAGAAAGGTTTGCAATAATAATAACATACTCTGCCGTCCTGAGAGGAAAAAATATGACTCAGTGATTGCAATAATTGTTTTTTTTTTTGTTTTTTTATATATATATATATATATTCTTGTTTTTTTTTTTTTTCCCCGTTTGCTCCACAAAGTTGATGAAGAGACGCAGTGTTTGGCCTAATCTTGAACTGTTCTTTCAATTAGTGGAAAGTTGTCTGTGTGGGTTCTTTTCCATTAGGGATGCAACCACAAGTAAATACATTAAAGATAATATTTAAAGATTTTCGGTTCGTTTTTTTGTTTGTTTGTTTGTTTGTTTGTATGTTTACTTGTTTAATCCAGTTTGCCAGTGAGGTTAAATGGGGCATCTGTTTGGAACTAAAAGTGTACATCAGGACTGGTATCCTCTGGCAAGCAAGAAGAAAGTAATGTGTGTGGAAGGTTTTACCGTCGTGTGGGTGAGTGATGAGATATGGCACTCACAGGACAAACATGGCCTTCTCAGTAATTGCCTGGTCAGGGTTCGAATTAAGCTACCGGTTTGTTTAGGCGGATATTCTGCAAAGTCAATAAAATGTTGCAGCAGGTAGCAACAAAAATAATACAGTAAAGATGCACAATTGGGATTTTAAAAGACGGCTCATTGCAGATTACAGAGACTGTTTGAGAAAAGAAGGAAGAAAGAAATCTTTTTAGTATACAGTAGTAGGTTTAAATGCAAATATACACCGATCAATCAGCCGTAACATTACGATGCAAAACATTATTGTGTACTGCCTGGGTGGCTCTAACTGCACTGGGCGTGTGGGTGCAGTGTGTTATGGGTGGGGCCTTTGTAGATGGGAACAGTTTGTCGTTGCATGGGTGCATCGCGTGGGTGCTTGATTGGATTGGGATCTGGGGAGTTTGAAGGTCCGGGTCTGGGGTTTGCCTGCTACACCTGTACTGTACATGATGTGCTGTGGTGCACTAAGTGTTCTGCTGCACTTATCATGATCAGCATTGACTTTTTTTTCAGCAATTCGCCCTGCTTTGTTTTTTCTATGCGAGCTGGTTTGATTTCTGTGAGCATGAGTGAGCCTTGGGTGCCCACGATCCTGTCACCAGGATAAATAATTATACTGTAGGTATATAATTGTAATCAATGTCAATGTACAGTATTAATATTTCATGGTGTTAATGTTATGGCTGATACAGATATGAGTATTTGAAGCATGTGAATGCTTGATCTTTTAATAAATTCATAATAAAGTAGATTCTATTGACTGCATCTCAGCTGGGTAACAGTGAGTCATCACAGCTGTAGTGCCATGTGATTATGGGAGATATATAGAGACTATCAGGCTGAAAGGTGCAGGGTTAACTGTTATTGCTGTCTGTTTGAGGTCATTTGAGTGAAAGAATGATGTGGTGATGGTATGGTCTGGTGACGCACTGTTTATCTCAGCAACTTCCTTATTGCTAGAGGGCCTTTAAACCTTCTAGCTCCCCGAACCATTCGGCGAGATCTAAATAGTTGAGAATATTTTCGTTTATTCACTATGGATAAGTCAATTCCAATCAGTTGGCAATTAATTTAGTTGTTTTTAGTTAAGCGATTAGGTTTATCCAAATAGACCTTTCCTTAAAGAGTGTAATGCATTTCATAGCTAGGGCCTTACTCTGGCACATCTGGATACTCCATCCGGCCACTGCACCAAAATCTTGTTGAAACTGCATCTTTAGGTTTTTTATTCAAAAAATAGTCAGAACTGCCCTGCGATGGATTGGCACCCTGTCCAGGGTGTACCCTGCCAAGTGCCCCAAGTCTCCTGGGATAGGCTCCAGGCCCCCGTGACCCTGAATACAGGATTAAGCGATATAGATGATGAGTGATGATGATGAAATAGTCAGAACTTCATGTTTTCAGAGAAGTCCTCTGCTCTAATGACCAGGAGCTAAACTAAATGAATGCTCTATGTAATAGTACTGGGTTCCAGTGGGTTTTTCCCCTTACACTTTATGCACATGCATCAGTCTGACATTAGAAGGCCCGACATACTGAGGTCATATGTGTCTCCCTAAACCACCATCACCTCTTTTAATCTAGCCTGTTTCAGGATATTCTGGAAGTTGGGGCCCTGTTATTAACGCCGCACCTTTGATTAATTAAAGCCCGATCTGCTTTTTATCCAGTCCTTGACAGTGGACTCCAGTTTGACGAGCAATGGCTCGAAACCTTTAGCTCTGACAGAGACCAGATGTTGGCCGCATCCCCAGTTTTACTCCAAATGAAACGGAGGCAAACAGCCAACAACCTGAGCTGCGTTCACGATGAAATTATATGTTTACAATAAAGCGTCGCGGCTAGGGCACAGGGGTGTAGTTTCTCAAGGAGAGGGAAAGCTGAACCAGCTGCAAATGGTCAGGACCAGTTTTGGTACAGTTGAAATATCAGAGGCACCGAAGGGAGGGTGGAAGACTCTTTTCATTAACATTGCCATTTTGAGATCCTTTCTCTCTTTTTTTTTTTTTTTCCTTTTTAAATTCCACATTATTGTCCTTATGTGCTTTTTGTTGCTTGTGGTTCTTAACAGCGCCAGAGTGCACATGGAAAGATCGAACAGTTATATAATACATTTGCCTGGAGAAGTCCTGAATTCCAAAAAAAAAAAAAAAAAAAAAAAACACTTGCTCTCTGTGGAGGGAATAATGTCAACACAAGCAAAATAAATGAGCGACTGTGGATGAACATGAATTACATGAGGAACAGCTTTGTGTGCGTGTGATTTTTGTTGATAATCACATCATCATAGGACAAAATTCTTCATAAATAATTTATCAATAGTCACATGTATAAGACGCTGATTTTTACACTTTTCAGGAAAAAAAAAAGTGTGTTTCTTCTCAACCTCTTACTACTCTGTGGTCTTTAGTGAAATTTCAATAACTCGCGTGGAGGAGATGTCAGATGATGAATACGGTGCCTCCAAAATAAGGTTGACAAGCAAAATTCCATAGCAGTGCAGTTATGTTTTTAAAAGGTGGTCTCAGGGAAATGTCTCATTTCATAGCAGGAGAAACCAGACTCACAATCCTCTTTCTGTTTAGAGAGAGAGAGAGAGAGAGTCTGCACGCCCTGAGTTTGCTTCACTAATTACACGGAATAAAAGCACCTTTTTACAAAACAGTAACTGGAGTATTCCACTGAGACAGCGTTCCTGTAAGTAGCATTTGGAAAGATCTATCAAACACCTGGAGTCTGGAGTTAAAGACATAAGATGTAGAGAAAGTAAATCTCAGTTTTCTCCAACTTTGTCTTTGGGGGCGAACGGCCTAAAGAAAGCACCATAAGAAAAAGTGTGATTGATGGCTTTATAGACATGGGACCCTTAAGGAAGAAGGGAAAAGGTAGATTTTTACAAACCAGAGGAGGATCTGAACAGTCAAGTGTGGCTGAATGTACAGTACTGTCTTGAGCCACACCTCATTTCTTCATATTAAATGTAATTAAATGATGTAGCTTGAATTAAAATAATAATTAGTACCTTATTAATCCCAAAGAGAAGTTTTCATTTTTGCATATCTCAGTTAGGAAGTGGGAGTCAGAGCACAGGATGCAGCGCCCCCTGGGTTAAAGGCCATGCTCAAGTGGCAATTCGGCAGGGTTGGGACTCGAACCCACAACCTTCCATACAAAAACCCAGGAACCTACCACCTTCACTGACAGGCTACAAATGTAACTAATTTCCCCTCTCGTCTGTTCTAACACCTCAGTATTCAGCATCACCGGCCTGATCATCTGTCTACATCTGCACTTGTTTCTCACTGCCTTATGTTTCTTATGCGTGAATGATTCATCGACATATGAAGTGGTTAGCACTTACACCTCCAGGTTCCAGGGTCCAGGTTTGATTCACACCTTGGAGTGTGCTTGGAGTTTTTTAGCTGCTTGTTTCCCTCGTGCTTGATGGGTTCCCTCTGGGTGCTCCAGTTTCCTCCCACTGTCCAAAGACATGCATATTAGGCTAATTGGCGTTCCCAAATTGCCCGTAGTGCGTGCATGTATCTGTGTACCCCGACTCTTACCCTAAATCTCCTGGGATAGCCTGCAGGCCCCCCAAAACCCTACATACAGGATAAAGCGGTATAGACGATGAGAGAATAAGAGAGATTCATACTATACATGTAGGTCCCTGTGTGGCTTAACAAACAAAAAACATTTCTCTGAAACTGGTCAGGTACAGGGACTGGATCCGAAAATGAGAGCCTTCATGGAGCCTGGAGAGCTATTCCTCAAGACTATGTTAAGAAATATAAGAAAATCTAGCTCTTTTGAAGCATAATATGAAGAACTAAGGGGTGGCTGATGACTTTCACACTACTGCACCTTTACTGCAGATATGTCCACCATTTTACAAAGCCATTAATGATTTTAAAAAATAGTGAAGAAAAACTATTAATCTTTGCAATAGCATCGTAATAGCGGAGCAATTGTGCCAAGCAGCACTGCTGTGGTGTTTCTTTTTTCACACCTTGTATTTAAAGTGAACCGAATAGAAGCAAAATTCTTAAATAGTACAGGTCAGGCTGTAGAGACATTTCCATGAATATATTTAAAAATATTACTGGTTCAGTGTGCTTTCCCCACCACACACACACACACACACACACACACACATACACACACACACACACACACACACACATACACACACATACACATAACCTGCTCATCCCTGTCACTTTCAAGAACTATGATTTACCTTGCATGGGGTGAAAAAAAGCAGCACGGGGAAGAAAATTGATATTCTGATTGTGTCGTTACCTCCATCAGAAAAAGAGAATGAGTTGGGGATGGGAGACCATTTTACACACACCTTCCACAGCCTTGCACATGCTAACAGCTTCATTCAGTAATCAAATTGCCACAAGTCACACTGTCACCGTAGCAACTGCAGCCTCCGCTCCACCAGTTGCTGTCAATAACGAATAGCATCCTTCCTGTCCCGCGACACAAACCGATTGATTGCCGTGCATCGCCCCCAAACAGCAAGCGGTGCTTTGAGGGGTGCGCGTCAATGGGAGCGCCACAAGAGGGTGGAGATGGAAGGCTGGCCTCCACACAAGCTGCGTTAATAGATGGGGTTTGAAGAGGAAATGATTTACTGTGGAATATTTCTTCTCCGTGTAGGGATTTTCTGTCAGCGCTTGTTGCAATATTTACATATCAATGAGACTCTCGTGGGTCTATCTGTTTTCAAGCCAAGCGCCTCGAGCCCATGGAAACCTGAGTATTTTTACGCTGTAATTAATTATGTTGCTCTTGGAGTAGATGTTTCTGCGATTATGCTCGAGTTAAGTGTCATGAATCAGGATTTTCAGCAAAAGCCACTCTCTTTCTGATTGGGTTAATCGCAGGTCTGGGAGGGATTTTTTCTTTTCCCTTCTTATTATATCGCTGATATCGGATCTTCAATAGCGCATGTGATACATGGAGGTCACAAAGGTCACGTGTTCATTTGCATGTAACTGCTGCCACTGATGAATTTGCATGAAGTGGGTGTGAAGACCAGTGACAGTTGACGGTTTATTTTATACTGGCTAAAGGGTTCGTTTTTTCTTTTTTTTTTTCCCGTCAAAAAATATTACCTAGGCTTACATTTTTTTTTTTGCCCTAAAATTACCCATATGTATAATATGACCTATGGACTTTATTACAGGGTAATAAATATAGAGGTTGTAGGAACTACAGTGTAGTACAAATATCCAGATGTTCAGATAAACTGGATATCTCATCGCAAGCAAGATGTTTATCACACCATATCACGGATATCTGTAATATCTCGAGGCTCATGACCCGGAGATTAAGATTTTACCACCGATGAAGATACACAGGATTTCTGATATGAGAGATATAAGGTCCCTTTTGGTTATTGTGTATTTGTGCACAGTACATACTGTCCATTATTCGGTTTATTAAGAACACCCGTACAGCACGTCTGCAACGTTCATGTAATTATCAGTCATGTAGCAACGGCTCAACGCATGGAATCCCATAGATACAGGTCAAGAGCTTCAAATTATGTTCAGATCAAACAGTACAATCTCAGTGACTTTCAACCATGTCATGGTTGTTGGTGCCAGATGGGCTGGTTTGAATATTTCAGAAACTGCTGATCTCTCGGGAGTTTCGCTCATTACAGTCTCTAGACACAGAAAATGGTGCTAAAACAAACAAATAAACAGAAATCATCTAGTGAGCAGGGGTTCAACGGACTGATTTGTATTATATATCGGTTTATGTACATATGGGTTTTGCTTTTCTGATGGGCATGGTACTAAAGAGTGGTTATTTTCGTTATTATAGTTAGTCCTAGTCTGGTGAGTCTGGTCTGAACTTGTTAATTAACAGGATGTTTCACCCACTGAACTGGAGCCCACTGAATGGATGGATGGATTTATTTTTTGCACCCTTCTCTGTAAACTCTAGAGATTATTGTGCATAAACATATTAACAGAATTTCCAAGAGATCAGCAGTTTCTGAAACAATTAAGCCAGCCCATCTGCCACCAACAGCCCTGCCATGATCACTTGTATGAACGTATATATATATATATATATATATATATATGAGCATTACCTAAAGCTCTTGACTTGTATCTGCATACGATTATGCGCTGCGCTGCCGCCACATGATTGGCCAACTGCATAAATAAACATGGGTGCAGAGCTAACTTTTAGTTCCCATGTGTAATGCTGAGATTTTTTTTAAAGCAGATGAGTGGCTGTAATCAACAATGATCTGTCATACCTTGTCATTTTTTGTTCGAAATCAAAGTGCTAAATCATGACGATGATTCTTGCTGCCGAGTTCGAGTCCGTGAGCGCGGTCCTCACAGGAGCACCAGCCTGCTCATCTCTGCGCTTTAATTTTATGCAGTCACCAGATTGAGTTGAGACATTTTATCCGAGCCAAGCACTGCACCAGAATATTTGGGCAGTTCACCCAGCTGCCATGGCAACAGGAATTTTACAGAGAGGCACAGGCCTATGGTGAGGCACTTTTCACTTTGCTTCCACCAACCAACGGGCGGGACGCGGCCCAATCCATTTATCTCTCCTGTGCAGTGCTGGAGTAATACAATGACGGGAGAGCATGAGGTGTAGACCTTGGGGAATGGGGATTCCCTCTACTATACTGCCCACTACTACAGATTGCACTGACACAAGCATGATGTACTCGGCGAAACGGAGCTTCATTTCGAATTTGCTTTTTCTCCGTAATCAGATTCGTTGAATAAATTAGGAAAGCTTGCATCTATTAGTGTGATGTGATTTTTCATAAATTTAACCTGCTTCATCGCTTATATAATAAATATGGGGTGATCAAGTCAAACCAGGACTTGTGATAAACTTTATTGTGAATGAAGGTGTAAAACCGATTGACATTTACGGAAGTACAGTGATGAGACTCTTGAATGGTGCAAACATTTTAAAGAAAGCTGTACATCTGTGAATCAAGATACAAGCCGTTTTTTCTGTGAACATTCAGGAACACCTGATCCTTTAAAATATATAAATAACTTGTAAAAAAAAAAAAAAAAAAAGATGGCTCTGTCTGTTGGAACTGTACACACGATCATTCACGAACGCCACTTGCACATTACAGGAACTTGGATGGTTATAGTTATTGCCACATCCCCCATACAGTCCTGACCATTTCCACATGTTTGGGCCATTGGAAGAGTTCCAGGAGCCAGATTTTCAAACATGAAGCAGCCAGTCCGATCATGGCTCTGGTGTACTAAAATAAAAAGTTCTACCTTGATGAAAACACTGAGATAAGTGCATTAGTGTAGCCGGGAATTATATAGGGAAATAAAAGGCGTTTACTCTCATGCTCTCGTATTCTGCACAATCAAAGGTCCCGGTTTGACTTGAACACCCTCCATATAAAGCCAGAAAAGTAAATTCTCCATGAGGTTATTGGTTAACATAAAGACATTTAGAATGCAATAGTTTAAATTGTCTGGCAAATAGTTCATATAAAAATGAAAAACTGTAGAAATCGTGAACTTTTGGCCGTCCACATTTCGGCTGCCTAGGAATCAAACCCACACAGGGTTGAGTGGAAAAGGCATAATATTAGAGCACATGATGCTGTATGATTCCAGGTTTTCTAGTTAAGTAATATTACAGAATTAGATAAATAAACAAGTACAATGCCAGTCAATAGTTTGAACAACAGCCAATGGCTTTAGGTAATTAAGTTAAGTTATTTTAAGACATGGACGTCAGCTGTTCTGGAATAGTTTTTGCAACAACAATATTGTCAAGTGTATTTGCAAAAACCCATGAAGTACCATGATGAAACTGGCTCTCACGAAGACCATCCCCGGAAAGCAAAACCAAAACTGATCTCTGCTGCAGAGGAGAAGTTCATTTCGAGTTACCAGCCTCAGAAATCCTCAGATTAGAGCCGTTATAAAGGCTTTCCAGAGCAGAAGTAGCAGACACATCTCAATATCAACTATTCAAAGGAGATTATTGGATATTTTGGATTGCCTTACAATGTAGAAAGGAATAATATAAGTAGAGGGTGTGTATGTCAGTGGATTATATTTGCATATGATTATATTACAGGATATGCACTAGCTAATGTTTATGAATCTTTGCGGGGTTCTGTTTTTGCATTTCACATAAAGGATATTATTCAAGTCTTGATAAGTCAAGTCTTTATGTCTTTCCTGATTTGTTTATCAGTGAGATTTCATAATGTGCATGTAGAATTCTTTCTTGCTGTGGACTGGTTTTTATCACCCCATCACATCCCCTTGTGTTCCTGATTGTGAAAAGATCTGAATCAGGTTTGTCATCCATGCACACTATCTAGTAAAATGTTTTGGCAATAAAAGCAGCTGATGTGTGAAGTACAGAAGGCAGTGGGATTCATTCAGCAACACTATATAGTTACACATTCAGGGAGTGTTGCACAACTGTGATGTGCATTACATTCTAAATTACACAGCAACTGAAAGGTTTCGTTTTTTTTCAAGAGTCACTGAGGAGTAGGGTTTTTTCCCCCCCTTCATCTAGGCGTTAAAACTACTTATCTTCCAGGGAACTGTGAATTGAGGGGGAAAAATAGCCTGAACACAGTATCTGCTTGTGAAGGGCAACAACTGTAAAAAAAAAAATTACAGTAAAAATAAATAAATAATAAAAATAATAAATATAATAACATAAATAATAATAAATATTATAAAATAAATAAATAATAACAAATATAATAAAATAAATACATAATAATAATAATAAATATTATAAAATAAATAATAATAATAATAAATATTATAAAATAAATAATAATAATAATAAATAAATAACAGATTAGGATCAAGTTGATAAATTCCTTTTCCTTTTTATTTTATTATTTTTTTTGCACAATGAATGACATGAGCAAGATCAAATGTATTTAAGTGCTCAATACTGCACTGAGATGGTTGCACAAAAAGTTGAAGTTGAAAGAGAAATAATAAAAAAAAGGACTCTCTACAAGATCATGAACAACAAATATGACCAAACACATGCGAGCTTAAATGTATGTACATATGTACAGTGCAGTATACATATCTTTAAACGTCTGTATACACAGGTACACAAAAAACATGAGGGCGTATTCCTACATACATTTATGTACAATGCATATGCTTGCGTATCTCAATATTTATTCTTTCCTATATATGTCCTTTAATTGCTTTTTTTTTCATATTCATACAATTTACAAAAATGTTTCATGAATTAAAAACTAGTTATTCAAAAAACTTATCAAACGATGTATAAGATCTCCAAATTGAAATCCGATATTCTTCAAAATTGGTGTGCATACAATCGATTAGGGCATGCAGGTTCAGAAAAAAGTAAAGCATTATCAAAATGGTCATAGTTACGTATTTACGTATTAAAAACAAGAAAGAAAAAAAAAAAAAGAGATCATGAGAAATTTAGCTCATTTTGTGCCCTTATTGAGTACATTAGCATTCGATTGATACTTCTTCACCTGCACTGGAATTTCTTCAATATCGTTTCGAGCTTAATACATGAACATGATCGTGAAGTTGATTTCACTATATTTACATAACACAAAACAGCCCAATGAGTTAGGATTATTGTTGAACAGCCTGAATGTAAGGCGGGCGGGGGGGAAACGGGGGAACAAAATAAACACCTTAATTTCACAAGGCACCATTTTATCAGCTGGTAGAGAAAACATGAGCTGCCAAACACCTTGCTATTAACTCCTCCTCCATAAACTAAAGACTGATGGTACTGATTTGGAATACTGCTACTGTATAGAATTTGGTTTACTTTTTTTTTTTCAGTCTAGCAACTGAGCGATGGATGTCTTTTTTTATTTTTGGCAAAACGTTCCAGGTGGTTCGAGGTGCCGTCTCCTGAACAGCGTCCCATGTACAGTAGTACCACAGGCAGAGGGGAATAGCTGCCAAATCTGAATCGGATCGCAGTCTGACTCGACGGGTTGCGCAATCTTCAGCTTCCGGCTACGGTACGTTCTAATTTCCGGGTTAACAGAAGACGAGTCCACGTTGCGTGAGCTGTTAAGTAACAGACGGCTGATTGTAATGTTTAACGGGGTTTTATTTGTCGACTATAATGTAGCATGATTAAGGCTCCGGCTGCTCGGTGGCTGATTTTTTCCTGCCCTATGCAGCACTAAGATTTGAATTAAAAAAGAAAAGAAAAGAAATGATAGTCACTTGTTTTTTTGCGAAAACAACTGATAGAAAGCAATAAAAATGCAGGATACGGATTCTTTCCAATAAGACCACTTTGACGAATTAAACTATCCAGATTGAAAGAAAAAAGAAGACGTAATTTCCTGTCAGTAATTTCGATTTGCAGGAAGAACCCGATGCATAGTCATTTTGAACGCAAACGTTGGATAACCCTTAAACGCTGGAACGTTTATTTGTACCTGTTTTATTATTATTTTTTATTATATGTCCGATTTGTTTCGTTTTGTTACACGCACGCACACCGCTCCGATTCCAATCGATACCAGACCGGGAAGCTACCGGACCGTTTCATCAAGACCCTTCCGATCTTATCTGCGTAAGTGCGTCTAAACAATCACAGATCTAAGGAGCAGGAGAAAGAGTGGGCGCTATGTACATTCATGATCACGTCTGCATACTGAGAATATAGAGAATATGCGTAAGTTAAACGTTATATCTTGCCATTCGTACTGTAGTTCCCTGTAGCTGAAATGTTATGGACTTATTGACGAACATAAGGCACATATATGAAACAGCTGAGAAATCAAAACCACACGACGGCGCTTTCCGCGTCACCACCAGTTAAGCGTACATTTCCTAAAAGGGAGCGTAGAAAACCACTGCACTACACTGAAGCCTGGATTCAGATGCTAAGCTGTATACAGTAATGAAGTCTAACATCTCGGATCCACACATTTCCATGTTACACTTTCTACGAGAAGAAAAAAAAAACAAAAAAACAACAACAACAACAACAACAACAAAAAAATCCAACTATAATATGAACTACGACACGACTGAAGCTTTGGTTGTGTGGATATCTAATACTGACCGTTACGTCAATATATTCGATTACTTTATAAGTAATAAAGTAATATCATTTTTTTTCTTTTTTATATTACTACTATGAGCAGGCACGTTTTTCAAATAGACTCTGGAAAAGGCAACCCAGTTACTGTGTTTGGCAAGCAACTGATTGATATTAACCGATATTACTAAAAAATACTTTCCAGATATTGTTGGTTAATTCGAATAAAAAATAATCACTGACGATGTGTAATACTAATCTGTAACATGTATAAGGAGACTGGAGTAAGTGCTGTGTTGCTTTTAAATGCAAGAATAGGATTTGTTTTTTTTGTTTTTTGTTTTCCCATGCATGATGAACGGAGTATATCGTATAATGTATAGAGCTAATGTTTTTTTTTTTTTTGTGTGTCTTTTTTTGAAGGTTCGACTTTACACACTGCCATTGTCTAATACAATCCTTCAATCTGTGATGCATCCACTTCGTTATGGTTGTGATTAATAAATACTGTAGGTATTTCATTTCCATTTGAACACAAGCTTTTGTATGTCACATCTATGTCTAGTATTTGGTTAAAACATTATTTGAATATTGTACAGTTTTCTAGCTGATATGAGGACAGTACAGGTAAATCTAAAATACTTTCACTTTGTAATGTTTGTAGATTACGTTTCTATGTACAGTTAAACTATAGCCATCGAAGATAGTAGAAGAGTCTCATTCAATTCAAGGGTATTGCCATTAGTTCATGCCCGGAACAAACCTGAGCGCAGGCAAGTAAGTAAGTATATGTGTGTGTGTGTGTGTGTGTGTGTGTGTGTGTGTCTGTGTGTGTGTGTGTGTGTGAATTGACCAGTATCATGACACTGATCTTTATTATAATAACTGTGCTTTGACTTCGAGAACCAAAAAAGGCAAAGAAACCCCAAAAGTGCACAGTACTCTATTAGAAGTTCAAAAACTTTTTTTTTTTTTTTTTTTCCATTTTCATTTACACTTGCTGGTAAGATCATGGCTATAGCCATTGTTTCAAAATCCTTATGGGCTTTGGGAAAGTAAAAAGCTCAGCACAAGAACAATTCCATTACAAAAAAAAAAGAAGAAGAAGAAGGAAAAAAAAGAGCTTGCGATGACGGCATATACAAAGTGAAAGGGGCACTTTTTAGACCACATTCATGATTCTCACAGAATGCCCAGTTCAGTAGAGCTGATTAAAAGAAAAGACAACCGTAATGCCTAGAAAATATCCAAAGGTTGGAGTGCAAGTCAAACTCACAGTGCACTGTTAATGAAACTCTCTTAATGAGAAGCTGGTTCGTCCCTTCTGCTTGCCCTGCCTCGCCGTACTGGACGCTCTACCTGCTCCTCTGGCTGATATTTAGGGTAGGGCTTAGCCATCTGTGGGTTGGGCTGTGCTCCGGCCTGGTGTACCACTGCCTCGATGGCATCTGCGATAGAGTCTTGGCTGGAGAACTCTAGCTGGGTGAGCATCGGGCTGCTCGGGAAGTTCCTCTTGCCTGGAAAGTCCATGCACTTTTCCAGCACGGGCATCTGAGCCAAGAAGCCTTCGTCGGAGACAACTGTCTGCTTTCGCGGTCTCCCTCTCCGCCTCTTCACCACGTTGTTGCCTGTCTTGGCCTGCCGCTGGAGCCGTTTGACCTTCAGGATCTTGTTGACGTGGTCCAGGCTTCTCTTGCTGGTGAGGATCTTGGAGAACGCGTGCTTCTTCCTCATGTCACTCTGCATCTCCTCAATCTCCGTGCGCTTGTACCTCTTCTTGTAGGAGCCCAGTTCTGTTGAAGGAAAGAGTTTAAATGGTTAAAAATTGGATGAGAGAGTTGCGAAGATGTGCAACATGGGCTGATCTGTCAAAAAGACTGAAATAGTAGATTAGATATGAGATCAAATCCACACTGCCAGATGTAAATAATAGCATACAAGACAGATCTTCATTCTTATCCAGGGTGGCGAGGGGCCTGGACGATATCCCAGGAGGCGCAAACAATGGGCAATTTGGGAACGCCAATTAGCCTAATCTGCATGTCTTTGGACTATGGGAGGAAACCCCACCAAGCACGGGGTGAACTCCACGCCCACAGACCCGAGGCAGGAATCGAACCCTCGACCCTGGAGGTGCAAGGCCACGGTGCCGACCAC
The DNA here is from genome assembly GCA_030347435.1 of Clarias fuscus. Classification (NCBI taxonomy): domain Eukaryota; kingdom Metazoa; phylum Chordata; class Actinopteri; order Siluriformes; family Clariidae; genus Clarias; species Clarias fuscus. The sequence continues at coordinate 15,105,529 of CM059208.1, read as the reverse complement.
TACCAAACCGTGCTGCCCAAGATACATCTTAAAACTATATATAAATTTTTGACAAGCGTTTAAAATGTATTTCACTACCAGAATTCATCTAAATGACCAAACACAAAGATACACTTAAATTACATGACATGAGCAGAAAGAATTATGGCGCTACAAAAGCACTTAACACTCGACTCGCGCAAAACTACATCCATGCGTTTAATTAGCGCACGTGGAGCCATCCCTCTAATCTCTCTCTCTCTCTCTCTTTCTCTGTGCAAGCAACCAGAGTTCACCTCTGTACTGAAGAGACAGCTCTGGAAGTGTGAGTAATAAACTAGGTGGCCTCAGATACATCAGTGATTAATCTACTGCCTCTCCACTTTGCGTCAGAGCCCTGGAAGGAAGCCCAGAGCACAGGAAATGTTGGGTTTCTGGCAGCCTCGTCTGAAATGAGTTCAGACAGCGGAAAGCTGCATAAAATGTGTGTTCCGCATCAAAAAATCTCCCCTAGACCCTTATGTCTCTGGAGAGCGCGCTCATTTACTTTTCCTTCTTGCTGAGTGCCAGTCCATCTGGTTAGGCATCCAAGGAAACAAATAAGACAATTGTGAAAGATAGTTTGACAGCGGTTTGCATTTCTGGACCAGGATTAGCGCGACTGTATTTAGTTCCATGTTAAAATCTAAAAACACTTAAACAGTGCACACATACAGTAGAACATTACAGAACACATGAAAGATAGCAGCACCATAGTCAGATGCTTGTCTTAATTGTGGTTTCTTCAAAAATGCATATTAAAGGGTTATATTTCGCTTAGTAATTAGGCTCGACTTTGAAGGATGATGAAGGAACCATGCAAAAATGAGCAGAATGCTAAAACCTTTCTCTGGGTCAATAACCCGCGGCAAGGAGGTTGCTCATTTGGTTTCAATAAAGTAATAAACGGCCAGCATGAATGGCAAAGCCCTCCCTCCCTCTCTGGCCCAGGTTTATCACTCGGACCCTCAATGAGTCTCTCCAAATGCCAACAAATCAAGAAGGGAGGAAGAAGAAGAAGAAAAAAAAAAAAGACATTAATTTTCAAAGAGAGCGTCACAACTCATTTATCCCCTGAAACGTCTACCTGCATCCTGCACACACTGTTTTCATTAGTGAAACCAATTTATGGCTTCACCCTGCTGCTGTCCTGCAACTCCAGTCTCGGCACATCGGTGGAGGCCCCATTCCTATCAGCACGCTAACAAAATTCCATTCTTTAAAGCTAAACCATTTTTTTAAAACAGAAAAAAAAATATATATATAACACATACACATTTGCTTGTGCCTGTTCATTTTATTAATAGTCAATGTGGTAGAAAATAGGAAATGATTATGGGAAATATTTTAAAAAGGCAGAGGATTTACGAAATATGATTATTATTTAAAAAATGCATTGCATAGAAAACTGTTCATAAAGACCTAGAAAACAAAATGCAAAGCACTGGCTTAATTCATGTCCAAGGAAATCAGGTTGCATAAAGTTAAAAGAGAAAGCAGACCCTAGGTAAGTAGGGTTTATTATACTGTACTGCAAGATCTTTACATTCAGTTTCCATCAGCTCAATCTGGCCCATATGTGAAAAGTGCTACATGAGGCACAAGAAGGCTTTCAGGAGCTTGCCACTGGGTCGTATTTCTCACGGAACTGAAATGACTACATCTGCTAAGTTCCTCGCCAAATATCACATTTTTTATGCAAGTTACAAACTGAACATTGCACAGAACAACATGCGGCCATCAGGTAGTAAATATGCTTGTAGGTGTTTTCTGTATAATTACAGCTCCTAATAAACATGAAAATGACCTGCTTCCTCAACCCTAAAGTAATAACTGAGGCACTTGATTTACCACAGCAATGCTTTTAATTTAGGTTACGAAAAACGAGTTACAAGCAGGAGTGTAAATGAATGACCGTCTTCCTAGGGAATGTATAGTTGTGTCTCGAAGCTGTGGCAAAGAGAACTAATTAATTGTAATTAAGTGAAGGAAATTTGCTGACATAAATGACTTGCTAAACATCTCTTAGTATCACTGGTGTCGAGGCAGACAAAAGGCAGGGTTAGTAATTGGTTGTGCTGTCAAAACACACTGAAAGACATCCCGAAACCAAATCGCATTTAAACCTGAGCATGATCGTGAACCTTAGTGCTCTATTACTGCTTCAAGGTGTTTCAAATTTAGTATTAATTCATAGAGGTGGATAGTAGTACAGCAGAGGCAGTATGTGACTCATCCTCCTATTTTCCCCAAGGAGCAAAAATGTAATCTAGCTGAGCCTTGGGCTTGCAATTCCCCTCTACTGGAGTAGGCTGGATTCATTAAAACGCTGGCTGCTGGCCAACTCTTTTAATATGGGGAGAGGGGTTTTATTGCATGTCAGTAGAAAGTAAATCAAAATGTGTGAATAATATATTTCTAAGAAAACCATTGGCAAGTAACAAAGGTGAAAAGGGAGGAAGGAGAAATTTGTGAATTATAGTCGTCTCCATCCATGCATTACGCTTGACTTGCCAGATGTTCCGACTACAATATACAAAGTACTCAATGAGCATTTTTGGTCTATTTCTTATAAAAAAATTTATTAAAAAAACAGCTGTAGTCTTAAGTCTACAACTCAATTCTAATTTGACATAATATTCTCAACTAACATATTTTTTTTATGGATTCATATTTCGAATGGAAAAATGACAAAATCTAAAATCTCCTGACCTGCGATGGCTGCGTTGCCACAATGGTACATCTGCTTCATCCTGTCTTCTGTGTTGTTCTGGAAAGATGCCATGCCCCCTTCACTGTATGCTGCCAACTCTTCCAAACTATGCCTCCTACTCCTGATGCGAGAACCCTCATCTTGTAAGTGCTGGCCCTTGAATGGGTCCAGTGGCTGGTCCTGATTGGCTCGCAGCCGTTCATGTGGTTGCTTAGTGCACATGTTCAGGAAGTTGTTCAGTGGCTCTTCTCGAGGATGTTTACAGTTCTGAGCATCAGATAAGGACAACGATGAGAGTGTGTCTACTTCAAAGTAGTTCCTGGATGGCTTGGATGAAGTATCCATACTTTGCTGGCTCCTCTGCTTCTCCTTTATCTTAGAAAGCGGTAACGCTCCGCTAAAGAGTCCACCAAGGTTCTCTCTCTGCGGGACTGAGTGCTGGTCCTCCTTATGCTTGTGCTTATGCTTGTGTTTGCGTTTGTGGAGACACACACTCGCCAAACAGCTGCTTGATGGATGATGCGTTTCAGCCATCCTGGGAGAAGACATCTCATGGGGCAAGTTCTTCATTCTATGCCTGTTGCCAGTGGAGAGGCTAGATAACCCACTGGAGTGGAACTTTGGTGGAGGAACCGGAGGCCGCATGAGATGCGTGCCTGAAGTTCCAAGTGCATGGGACAAATACAAAGGAGGAGGATACTGCCCATAATACCCCATGTTCATCATACTTGTGGCAAGAGGCATGGCTGTGTAAGGCATTGCGTAGGGTGCATAGTAATTGCCACTGGCTGCTGAGTAGCCGAACCCTTGAATGAAAGGCATCTTCGTTATAGGTTCAGCTGATTTGGCTGGCCTGCCACGTCTTCTCTTTGACTTTTCAGAACTCCTGCGAAGATAGTGCACAGGATCGTATGGGTAGTAAGACATAGGGTAGTAGTGGTCAAAGTTTAGGCGGAAAATGCTGGGGTAAGAGTTCTCATGGTAAAACTTGCAGCTGCGATGGGAAATTCGGAAGACCTGGAACTTGTTAATGAGTTCCTCAAGGTCAGCCAGAAACTGAAGATCGTCCCTGCTTGTAAGACCCTTCCGCTTCCTTCGATGTTTCTGTTTCTTGAGGCTTTCTTGAGCAAGGAAATTTTCCATAGCCACTGATGTTGCATGCTTTTGATAGTGCCCTCTGGTTGTTTTATTTGCAGCTTCCAGCACAGCAGCCTCTGCTGCTTCAAAACCACAAAGATCAAAAGAGTACCTCCGGCGGGATGCTGGCCCTTTCTCTGTCTGATCTGATGTGCTGTTATTGTCAGTACCAATGCCACTGTCGCTTGGGATTGTCTCTTCACTGTGGGACTCGCTAACTGGAGACAGGGTGACCTCTTTTATGGATGCCACTTCAGACAGATGAGATGGCGAGTTGGCCATAAGTCTTGGAGGAGAGAGTTTCCAGTTACTACTGCTGAGCAAGCCCTTCTGAGTTTTTGTGGGCAAAGCACTGATAGGCTGTAGATTTGGCATGGTCTTCAGGTCATGCTGGCTGGTTTCTGTGGTGGCATGGTATGCTAGTCCACCTGCTAAGGACTGAGCTGAGAGAGACTGCATGACCCTGGGAGAAGGCATTCTGGTTGTTAATGATGAATTAGAAGGCACTAGAAGGTTCTCGAACTGACTTGAAACAGGCAACAAGTGCTCATCATTGGCTTTGTGCTCATCTTGCTGAGGCTGAAGCTCAGCTTTGGGCTTCCTCCCTCGTTTTTTGCCAATGTAAATAGTCCCACGTTTGCTGACGTTGATTTGCTTGCCTAAACGGGCTTCAATTGTCGATGCCACAGTTGACACGGCACTGGAAACCGGAACACTGGATTTTAGAGCCAGATTACTAATGCTTGAAGAGGACAGAAGTTCATTCAAAATGCTCTGCATTTTAACCAGTTTCACTTTCTTAGTCGGTTTCTTTTTAAGGACACCAGCCTGACCTGATCTTTTACATTTCCCACCTGGTAATGTTGGAGAATCATTTAAGACCTGCTGCATTATTTTTGACAAATTATGCTTCTTCCTCCTCCTCTTTGACGTGCTCGGCGAATCCTGGCTGATCGGGCTTACAGGACTGGTTGATGTTCCTTCATGAATTGTCTCAACAGTAAGTAGTGGTTGCTTTTTAGGTCTACCCCGTTTTTTCTTCATGGGGGTAATGACGGTCAGACTGTTTGTGTTGGTGTATAGTGGGCTGGATGGTGTAATGGGGAAAGCAGAGGGTGGCTCTTCAATGGGCATCGCCGGATTAAGGTCGGTGTGGGGAGCAGAGCTCTTAGATTTCAAATAAACCCATCTGTCCTTGAACTTTGATTGCCTCCCATCTGCTTGCTTCTCCGGATCAATCAATGATTGTTGTCTCCCGACTGGTTTCTTCTTGTGCCTATTTTCAGAAATTTCCACAGTCGCCCCTGCTGATGCACACTCTTCCCCTAGCTTCTGTGAATCTAGCGCAAATTGCTTTCCTGTACTCAATTCCATTTTATTTGCTTCTTTAGGTTTCGTAGCACCTTGGTCAGCCTTATCTTTTATTTCTACTGTCTGTGCGGTTTGTACGTGCTCCAAAAAGGTGTCATCATCAGTTAATCTTCTGCTTTTCTTCTTTCTGCTTTTAAGTTCATCTGTGTGATGTGGAACACAGTTTGCTATTGTTTTGAAATCATCCTCTGGCCTCTTTATTGATTTTTCTACCTCCTCCCTCTGAGTCTCAGTTTTTTCTGAGGTAAACAGTTTATTCTTTGTATTGTCTTGAGCTGTTTTCTCACTTTCTTTGTCAGTCTTTTTTGCCCAGGGCAGGTCTCCATTATGGGTGGTCAGAGCCCTTCTGCCATACTTCCTTTTAATGTTCCCGAAGACTTGCTCAGTGACCTCCTGCAAATCTCTTTCTTTGCTTAGAGAGGAATGTATCAACATATTAGATTCTGCTAGTGCACTCATTGTTATATCAGCTGGAGAAGTAGCCTGTGAGTCAGAACCTGGACAAGTCATTTCCGTAGCAAACAGACTTCCAGATGAACCTTCTGTGACCTTTTTAACTTGCGCCTTTGAGAAAGGGGTGTTGACCTCTGACAGAAGGCTCTTGTTATTGAATGTTGATTCTTGTTTTGATTCCGGATCTCTCCCTTGGTCCTCTTGGGATGTTGATTCTCTTAATACCGGCTTTGTCCAATCCAGTTGGTGAATGTCAGATTTGGGCTCGTGTTTTGGTCTCAGGTTCTCCCCAAGGACATCCATCATGTTGTTGTCATTTTGAGCCACAACTCTGAAAGGCCTCTCATAGGTCTAAAGGAAACAGAGAAAATTATTAGTCGAAATAATATTTTACAACATAATAGTATACAATAACCATTAATCACAAACCGCATAATTCATATAGCGTCAAATGTAATTTTTTTTCATACTAAAAAAAAATCAGTTTGCACAAAAAAGTTTGCTGTTTTTTGGTATAATAATACAGAAATATCATATTGAACCACTATCTTTATCTACACCGTAACATCTAGCACAGTATTGACCCCATTCCTCCCTTAGTGAGACACACCTAGAGAAAAGCATGTCCATATTTTGCATTATTGTGTAAGCCTTTAAGAGTTTGTGGTTTGAATAAGGTATTGCAAGATCAGCATCTTGATATAACGATAAGTTCTGTGAAGCCATCCTGTTTTCAAAGCCAACAGCTACAAGCGGTAAAGAAGTTTAACCACAACTTTGTTTTTCAGCGGGTCAGCTTCCATTTTACTGCAGCTGACATCTAGCAGTCTGTATTGTGGTTTGAGATTAGTTTACATCTAGATTCACATGAGTTTCACAGACTTACAGTATCCTTTCAAAACATGCTCGAACAAACTACGCATTTTCTACATTTGAGTGGGGTTTTATTTTTGTTACTTTTGTTAGCTCTCCAGGTTAAAAAATTTACGTTGCTTGAAAAAACAAACATGCAGGAAAAAAGTGTGTCTCACTTTCTCCAGCTACTAACTGCTCCACAAAGAGGTTCTTTGTGAAGTGAAAACACACATCATGGGTTAAAATCTTTGGCACGGTCTCTTGTGGCACGGCTCGGATTACAACACAAGAGTATCATTTAGTATCCTGGAGTCTCGTGTGTTTAAGTCCCTGCACTGTAAACAGTTCAGATAAGCCTGAAGCCTGATGCTTGTAAGAGTACATGAAAGAAGTCTTAAGAATTGACAACCAGAAGAGATGAATATATTCTATCTTAAAATGCTGTACCTCTCAAAAATAAAAAGACTTTTTTGGTACACAAAACCAGGCTTGGGAAACCCTTAAGGACCATCTTGAGAACAACACCCCTTAAAGTGAAGCATTGTGGTGGTAGCATCATAGTTTTGGTGATTTTGGTGAACAGCCTCATCTAGGCAGAGTGCTATATTCTCTATAACCAAACAATGCTTGATACGTTTTCAGGATCATGTTCTGGATTTGTTTTTATAGCTCTGTGGATTTCATGCGGAATTATCTCTAACAAGCGTCACAGTGGCTTAGATGTGAGCACTGTGGCCTTGCACCTCCAGGGTTGAGGGTTCGATTCCCGCTTTGGGTCTGTGTGTGTGGAGTTTGCATGTTTTCCCTGGGCTTGGTGGGTTTCCTCCGATTTTCTTCCACAGTCCAAAGACATGCAGATTATGCTAACTGGAGTTTCTAAATTGGCTGTAGTGTGTGTGTATGTGTGTGCCCTGTAATGGACTGGCACTCTGTCCAGGTTATACCTTGCCTAATGCCCTAAGGTTCCTGGGATAGGCTCCGGGTCCGCACGACCCTGTACACAGGATAAGCAGTATAGAATGATCTCATACAAAGGCTGGGGCCTTACGGGTGCCATGTGACACATTATATGAATTCTATTGACAGCTGATTACAGCAGGACTAAATTAAAACCCCATTATATAAAATATATATTTTTTGTCATATTTGGACATAAGACATCAGCATCCAGTGTACTTGTACAAACAACTAACGAAAATACATTCCCTGCTTTTGTCTGTTTTTTTGCATTTTTTTATTAGCTATAGTAGGGCTTAAACAAGCCAATTAGATTTCCTCCCTAATGTGACCTCATATAAGAAAATCATCTCCCTGGCTTGTGGCTCAGCTCTGTCTCAATCTGCTGTTCTTTGATTGGGCATGGTGTAGCTCATTTAAATAGACACTGAAATGGCCACTCAGTAAAACAATGAAACAGAGGGAGTCTGAGGTATGAGAAAATGCATAATCCGAGGGGGAGCATTAGCAGACAAGCTTTGGGGAGATCTGAGACCTGTGTTAAAGAAAGAGTAAAATATGGGTTGGACCTTTAAAAGTTATATACCAATCTCGGCTTTCACCAAAAGACCTTCTCCATTTTTTAAAAATGTGTTAATAATTGTGATATTCCCCTCCTCACCACCACCACGACCACACAGGGACACACTTCAACTATTTCGTATCCCAGTGAAGCCCATTTCAGTTTCAGATTGCAACACTACTAAAAGGTGGAAGAAAGGGGTGAATGCCACTCTGAGAGATAGTACTGTATCTTCAAACCAAGATTTTGCAGTATTAAGAAAGAGCCACATCGACATCTACAGGGAACTTGGCAGCCCATCTGTAAAACCTAAAAAAAATGAATTAAAAAAAACACGAGCCGTAAACCTTCTTGCACTATCTACAACTACTTTCTTTCCCGTTCCACACATTCGCAATCAGCACACAAGCAACTCCTGATCCTCCCCCTCATCAAAAGAATACAGACAGGACCTTTATCTACCTTAGGCAGCTGCTGCAATCACGCTCAGTTATTATAAACTCAGCATGGTATGGGAAAGGGTCCAAGGATGGCTTGTGTGTATGCGTGTGTTCAGGAGTCATCGTTCGCTCTAATCTTCTCCAATATCATTCAATCAGTAGCTTTTAATTAAAGCAGGGCACGCATTAATGGTGCTTCACCCTTCTGCCAGCCATGTCCTTTTTATTTTCCCCATCTGTGAGAAACTGCATCAACTTTCAGATTCTTAATCCTGTAATCCTGCAAGGAATTTGTGATCTCCCTGGCCCACAGGATACAGTCTCGGCTGCAGCATGCCAAGTCTCTTGGCTGCCCTTTAATTTGCCAAGATGGCATTATATTCCTCCCACCCGGCGTTTCCACAGCAATATCAGCAGGATTGCATAACATCTACATTGAAGATGTCAGGCCTATTATTCAAACTCCATTTAAACCGCATCAATTCGAAGAGACTGACACGAGATGAAGAACAACAGATTTCTTAACGCCCGTCCCAGTCGTCATTATTATCTGATGATGATTTCCCTTTCCTCTTACTGACAATATCCTTTTCATTCATAATCTGACACTGCAATGATTGAATCCATACCAAATAGAAAGCATGTCAGATGGGAAATAAATAATACAATGAAAGAACATGGCTCACACAGACTACTAGACTGGAAAATTAGAAAGACAAAATCTTTTTTTTCTCTCTCCCCCACCCCAAAACAATTTCATACAGATTTCCCATTGTCTTTTGAGATGCAGCATCAGATTTCGGACTGTGATCAACCTGCTCGTTTACACGTCATTTTTCTGTCAGACATGTTGACACACAGTGTCCTCCCAGCAATAAGGTACGGTCATAAATAAATGACTTCTGTGTTCTCTAAAGAGGACCTCCTATCTGTGGTAGACAGAAGGGCAGTTCTGGCAGGGCCACCGGGCGCTTTGGCTCGATGTGCGCTAAAATCGTAGCGGCCCCCTGCTTCTCTCTAAGCCCATCTCGGGGAGATGAGTCAGACACAGAGCGCATAAACAGACAGAGAAAAGGCGGCTGAGATTACGGTCGCTCTCATGGTAATAAGCTGCATTTGGCATGCTGTTGCTACTTTCCTTAGCCCCCCCCTGCTCCTGCAAACCTTCATTTCTTGTCAGTTTTTGTTGTTCACTTTATTCCCCCCCCCCCCCCCCCCCTTCCTTCCCCTGTCCAGCCAAAAGAGCTGGCCAAAGCCTCATTGGCCTCTTGTGTGTTTGGTTACCAAGGGATACCATGAGTCAGAGCCACTCGAAATAGCCAGAAATGTACCGAGCCAATCATCACAGCCCTCCCCAACTGACAGTCCAGCCAAAAATTGCTCTGTCTCGGCTTAAATCCTATCTAGGAGAAGCACTGTTTCTTTGCATTTCAGACAGACAGTCGAACAGTCAACAAGTCTGCTTTCGTAACGCGACGTCTCCGGCCAAGTTCTGACCTTTTCCAAATACGCATGGATACAATACAAAGAACCCCTTACCCCATAAACACACCCCCCCCCAAATCCACAGGGAGTAAATGGAATAAAAGGTGGAACAAAACCTGTTTTGCAATCATCTGTTGGATGATTCTCCCCTGGTTTTAAACTAAACTTTAAAAAAAAAATTATTTCTTTTAATCAGTAGTAATTTCAGAGCAATTTTTCACTCTCTTGTATTTTTCATTTCTTTAAAGCACCTTTTTTTTTCATCTAAAGCCAGCAAATGGAATAACAACGACTGCAGCAGGGGTCAGACCTTTTTCTTACAAAGCCGTACAATTACGGAACAGCCAGCCAGTGGTGTTTGGGACTCGGACGCAGACTCATTCTTTAAGTCGAGCCTGATAAGCTTTTTATATTAATAAAGCCTTTTGTTAATAATTTTTCTCTTGAGTAAAGGCGGCAACCTGGAGGGCTCAGGAGCATAAAGTGTTTTTGTGAACTAGGGTGTTTAGATGCTCTGACTCTCCCACTCTCATGCATTTACTCTGTTGATGGTGGAATGGCTGGCCACTTTATGCCCTGGGGTGCCCTCATGCCTGTGTTACCTTCTAGCTCTTGGTATCAGTTATGATGTCATAGCGAGTCACGCCAGTGTCACTCCTTGCACTTTGTGTGCACTGTACATCCCCCTAAAGCACTGTAACATAACACTATGCTCTGTGTGCATTCTCTCTTTGTCTCTCGGCTGAGTTGCATATTTTACTCCTGCTGCCTGCCATCCAACCCTGCCTGATCCATCCTGATATTCTAGGTCTGCTTGGAGCCTCCTTAAGCTGAGAATCACTTGCTGCTTGTGAAGCACAGTGTAAAGTGTGCTGTGAGTGTGTTTCCGTGGATGGTACCACACGGATGCATTAAACATGACTGTGGATATTCTTATGATTACACATGCTAAAATCTATGCTCAAGTCTCATGAAAAGACTACATGGATATTATACAAGGTCGAAAAAAAGTCAGAACCAGTGTGAATATGTTGAGCAAATATGTCTATCCAAATATGCCGAGCAAAATCCATGAAAATATGATAGAACGGCTGCCTAAAGCGTTAGAGTGGATATATAGTAGAGCATGCATATATACAGTAAGTGCGTTTACATGGACCATAATAATCAGAGTAATAGCTCAAAAAGTAATAAATATAGTTGCAAGCAATGATGAGTGGGCCCAAGCACCCTGCGCTATCGCCACCCAATCACACCAGAAAGACATTGGCATGTAAAGGGAACATACCAATACCATTATGACATAATTTTAGAAAAGGGGGAATTTTATGTTTAGACCAAAAAGTCCCAGATGCTGGGGGAAAAAAAATAATGTCACTTAATATGATGTCACTCAATGTAATGCCACACAGGAAGTTATTAGGCACTTTTAGGCATAGGTTTAAGGCATTATTATGGCTGACATGTTTGAGATATTGGAAATATCTCTGACAATGTCTTGAGATCACAAAGGCCCAGTTTGATGGTGACCGATAAAAACGCTAGGAGGAGTATATAAAAATGCATTGGGTGCGTTTTGCAAACGACCCAAAATAACTGACTTCCGGTTGAGTAGAGTCCATGACATGCAATGTGAAAGTTGTTCAGCTCAGTTAGATCTAAATGTGTAATGAATTTCATATGTATACATGCAAGTGTGTATGAGCTATGTAGCAAAATCTTGTGTGAGGGCCACACCTGTGTGAGGGCCACACCAGTTCCCATGTTTTCATGACTTTTGAGCATGAAAAGCTGGAAAAAACAATAATTCTTAGAAAAACAAGAGGGCCCTTCGCACACTATGACATTTGCACTTTCAGACGTTAGCACTATCATAGGAGATGGCAATGATGTAATAGCCACAACGTCATCGTGCTGATGTACATAGTGCTTGGACCCTAATAATGCATCATATAAAAACCTCAAACTGTCTGATCTCATCCGGTCCAGATGAATTTTAAACAAGAACGGAATGCTTACGCTGTAAAATGTAATAATGTAAAATCCGTTCAATGGGTAAATATTCGCAATGTAAACACTCAATCTATTTCTCTCTTGCAAGAATAATTACTTTTTTGCTTATATGGTTGCCTTACATAGGACAGTAGTTTAAATCAGGAGTTTCCGTGAGGTGAACTTTTTTTCTTTCATTCCTGATTAGTAAACTACGTAAGAATTAAGAGAGTAACCAGTCATAATGCATAAGGTGGGATGTACAGTATACAACTAAAATACAACAGTATATAACTATAATACAACAGTCTTGTATTACTATTCAGTGTCAGAGGATGGGATTCCATTTGAATCTGGTTTCTCTTCAGATTTCTCCATCATGTTGTTTCATGTGGTATTTTTCTTGCCACTGTCATCTCTGGCTTTCTGATAATGTCGATTATTAAAATTTCTACATAAATAGAAATGAATTAGAGATGCATGAGCACAAGCACTGATCTGACTACCCACAATGGTTTCATTTGCCTATGGCATCTGTAGGACCAAAAACAAGCTCCGATGTCCAGAGCTTTTGTCTCAGCATGGCTTAAAGAAGCAGAGCTAATTGCTCAAGTTACAGCATTTGTAAGGCAGTGTCTGGTAACATTTCAAGAGCGCGCTCTGCTTAAAGCCAGTGCTGACTTGTTCGATAGCCCTTACACTTCAGCAAGCTCGTCGCCTTCGGTAACACACACCCGGATAGGATGTCACTCACCTGATCTGAAAATGCTGTTTCCAATTACCTGAGGCATTTGTTTGAAACCATTTCGAGCCACTGGACAAAATGCCAACCAGTTTCAAAAGTGAGGATCAACATGGCCGTGATCCAATTGTAATCTCTAGAGAAAGATCGATCACCTGCATTATTAGTTATTTTATTATAACCTGAAATTCATTAAATAAGACGTATTTACGTCAGAGGGTACGTTCCAGATCTGATTTGAGCTTGAACATGATCTAGAGCAAGCTGACTTCATGTGGATTTCAATCGAATTCAAATAAATGAAGTCATACATCTAAATAAATAGTCCTATGCTGAAGCTGAAATCACCTGTCGAGGGGTCGCTACAACGGACCAGCGAATCTGTCGTATGTCCGTCCTGATGCATCCCTCCTATTTTATCTGGGCTTGGGAGCAGCACTGCATCCAGTGGGAGGGCTTTGGGCCAGAATTGATCCTTTCGCATGACAGACAAGAAACCTACCACTGAGCCACAGATGCCCACATAACTGATATTTGATAGATCTATCTAAAGGTGTAGTGGTTAGCACGGTGGACTCGTACCTCCGGGCCAGGGGGTTTGATTCGCTCCTGGGGTCTGGGTGTACATTTAATTTGCATGTTTCCCCTACGCTTGATGGGGTTTCCTCTGGGTACTCTGGTTTCCTCCCACAGTCCCAAGACATGTAGGTTAGATTAATGGATTGTGAACCTTTCCAGGGTGTACTCGCCTCATGCCCTAAGTCTCCTGAGAGACATGCAATCATCTTTGTTACTTTCACCTAATCAATACTACACCTCTATACATATATGTCTATTCAATATGTGGATACATAAGCAATGTGTTTATGGATCAAATAGAAAAGTCTGATTTATTACTACATTTTACAATGCAGTAAACCCAATCAGATTTAACCACACTCGATTAATCTAACTGCACGTCGTCTTATATGGTGCTTTATACAGTATGTGCATGCCACTCTTTAAAATATAAAATTCTAAACTTTAACTTAGACATCTTTATTAATGATAAGAAGCTAACTACATCCATCATGTGAGACCCTGGTGTTTACAACACATAAATAAGTCTTTCTTTTCATGGCCACCATCTAGCAAGAGTTATGTTTGATTTCAGCGTTCGCCACATTACCGCTTCCACATGGATGTCTCAACGTATTTTATTAACAAGTCACTGCATCAAACTTCAAAGGTTTCTGGAACTTTCTGTTTAAGACGACCTGACAGCTGAGACATGTGCGAACAGTTACGCCATTGTTAGGGCGTGACAAAAGTCATATTATGCCTATTAGTTATTGATGCTCTGACCTACTGTATGAAGCTTTTCATAATCCGCTTTCCATCAACTGCTGATTTGTGAAATTGATTCAAATTAAAATTAATTCAATAATGTTTGTTTAACAATAGAAATTGCCACATTGCAAACTGCAGCTTTACTGAACTCCTAAGACAGAGATTTAGATAGCTAATGAGCAATCCAGTGGGACAGTGACGAGGTAAAATCTTCTAGAAATCTTGAGAGGGACAAGACTCCAAAGGAAACAAGTTCTTTTCCCGAGTGGCGGCGGTTCATTTAATTCTAAATCATCACTGTACAGCCATAACGTGAAGACCAGCGCCAGGTGAATTGAATAAGATTGATTATGAATTATAAGTGGTGACAAGATCATAGGCACCCACACCTCATCTAGGCGTGAGGGGAGCAGGGCCCAGCCTGTCTCACAGAAAAGCCAGTGTAGCACAAATTGAACAAAAAGTCAATGCTGGCTATGATAGAAAGGTATCAGAACATTTTCCCGGATTCCCCGGATCTCAATCTGACCGGGCATCCATGGAATCTGCCGGACAAACAAGTCTGTTCCATGGAGACCCACAGCAGACACTACAGCACACCCCCAAAGGTCTTGTGGAGTCGTGACCCGAGGGGACAGAGCTGCCAGAGGCACAATGGAAACCTACACAATATTTGGCTTTGCTTCTGATTGGTTAAATTTGGTGTTAAAACGATGTTTCGTATGAGTATACTATGAGTCAGATGATAGCTGATCCATTCTTCTTAAGATTCAACACCCATTGTAGTGGAAATGAACTATTACTGCTGTTGTATGGTGTTACATTTGGTCCCATTCTTGATCGCAAAAATGATATTTTCACTTGCTCAAACTCTCTCTCACTCACGCAAATTGTCTTTTACTCTCTTGCACGCAGGTGTTTGTCAAGAGTTGCCAGGTCACACTGACAAAATCCCCCAATGAAGTGCTGAAAACCCGCCCACTCTAATGTAAAGGAAAAGAGTCAGTATTAGATGTTGGTTTCATGTCTATTAAATGAAGGAAAAACATAAATCATCATGGCTCATATTGCATTTTGAATATTCGATGGTGAATGATTTGAATTATTTAATTTTGACGCAATATGAATTTTAGGCTTTTACTGGACATCTTTCCATGGGAAATGTTTCTTTCATTTGATGATGGGCGGGAGTTCCTTGCTTGAAGTGTTCTTTAATTTCTCCAAGTAATAAATGGAAAGCAAAATTATTTCCTTCCTCTTCCTACCCGTTTTATGATCAGAAAATGGAGTTTGATCTGAACCATGAGGTTTGTGAAGAGTTGCACCCTTAGTATCCACTGAAACAAGAAGAATGCATGAGCATGAACCTCTATTGGGATCATCAGCACGGACAATTTTATTATGTAAAAAAACCTTTAAAGAATATCCCCATGCCTCCTATGGTCAAGAGATCAAATCCCAATGTGGTCATAGCCATCCATGGAAGTTCTACAGTGCACACTGAAGGCTGACTAAACAGATTTTATAATCCTTTCCAGTGTCACACAGTGACTTTGGAGCAGGGGAAGCATGGCGGACCTGTCCTTAAAAATAGGGGGGATACATCTTTCTGTTTTTTTTTTTATTTATCAAAGCGACACTAGCCCGTCATCTATTAACTTATACGTACAGAAGAGAACAACTAGCACTAACTCCTATGTGTGTTCACCTATCCTATGTCCATGGTGGCTTCATGCATCTCGGGAAAAAAAAAAAAGTCGGCATTGGCTGTCATCCAGTAGAGAAGACTGGAAACGAGTGGGTAGAAATTGATTTTGACTTTCTTTGGGAAAATATCCCATTCCCTTAGTTCAAAAAGTGTTTGGCTGATTTGAAAAGAAGGCAAGTGAGTAAAATGCAAATGAACCCTCATGGTTCGCCACCTAAAGCTCTGCTTCACAATTCATTAGCTCCTTATACTATTAGACTCCGTAATTGCCACAATTGGCTTTAAAGTTCTACTCACGCTGGGTGTTTGTTGCCATCGGGACTAATTAATAATGAGCTGCCCTACCAGGTCCTACAATCTCATCCATACTGCCTGAATTAACAGACTGTAGGACTGAGCCACTGGATTTCGAAAGGCGGTAAAGAAACCGACTGTATATTTTGTTCTGATGCATCACCCTTCAGCAGATCATGCAGCCTGCTGCAGTAAGATGTCTTCTTACATGACGGCTCATTCGAGTTACAATATGTGCAAGTTCTCCCAAATGAAGGCACATCTGGCTGATGGCTGTTGGAAGGCAGAAAATAAAGAGGCAGCTTGTGCTTTCAAGCCCATTAAAAACGTCTGAGCCGAGAGCTAAGGAAATGTAAAGTCGTTGCTCTGACAATGTGTCTGGCACAAACAAAATGGAGCGGCCAAATTGTACGAGGGAGGCTACGTGAATGTGTGCACGAATAATAAAACATTTGTGGCACTTGGGCGACTGGTGCATGAAAGGAAATAGCAGCAGTCTGATGCCAAGCTGACATGTGGCAGGGACAAAAGAAAATGCCATGTTCCTTAGACTCTGTTTTTTAACGGTTCCTTTTTCAGGAACTTGTCAATACAGAGGGAGAGTGGTTAGTATATTAGATCGGCAGGTCCTCAAAGTGGGGTATGGTGCATTAATGTTATTAATGCAGCTACAGGGGTGAAAAATCACACCTCACCATTATCAAAGGTATTAGATTTATTACCGAGTTCTCTTTGACTGGACAATTGATTTTTTATTCCAATGCTCAAGGATGAAAAAAAACAAGCAGGTCTAAAAATAACTGTCTGATGTGTTCTGCTAGTAGATAGAAAAAAAGCTCTATGACCTATAGATATTCTACACCTTTAAATATAATGTTCATGAAATATATATATATATATTATGCACCGTGGAGGCCTGCAGGATTTCCTTTAGAATTTACAGAGTCCCTAGTTACAAAATGTTTGAGAACCTCTATGCTGAGCCAACCTAACTTTTTGAGATGAATGTCCTCATAAGCTACACTGACTATACAGTATATCCCAGTGCAAACTTCTCCCTTTTTTAAGACACTGATGGAAAAAATCAGCCGCAACAGTACAATCCAATCTCAGATGGTTAGATCTTAGGTTGGATTTCAGCAGTCATTTAAGATTCTTAACTGTAACAATGTACACAAAACATGTTCTCCATATCAGGTTATATGACATCCGTACAACATTCTGGGCTTGTGCAGAGAATTGGTATGGTAAACGGTATTTATATATGATGACAGCACAATGACGGAGTAGTTAGCACTGTGGCCTCGCACCTCCGGGGTCAAGGGTTCAATTCCTGCCTCGGGTCTGTGCGTGGAGTTTGCGTGTTCTCCCTGTGCTTGGTGGGATTCCTCCCACGATGCAAAGGCAAGATTACGCTAACTGGTGTTCCCAAAATTGCCCCAAGTGTGTGTGTGCCGTGTAATGGATTGGCATGTCGTGCCCATAGTCTCCTAGAATAGGCGTTTCATTTTTCAATACTGGCCTGAAATAATGAGATGTTTCTGTATACTCTTCTGCATTTAGCATGTAGATGTCTGGTGCTGGGCACGGCATCCTATTGGCGATCATTGAAACCGTGAACACAATCTCAGACCCTGGAGTTCGCAATACAAAGAATTCATTTACAAAGTGTGGGTTTTTGCAAAGTAAGGCTTCCAGGTAGTCTTTTCATTACCGGGAATCTAATTTTAAGGTATGCAGACACATCTTTAGCAGCTCATGGCTGTCTTTTTTCTAATCGTTAAGTTCAACTGGCAGAGTGAGGTTCTCTCAGTGCTGCACATCCTGCTGTGAAGTTAACAGTTCAAATCAGACATTAAGTAGCATGTTTGCTTTCCAAACTCGCGGGCGTGCCGGGTTGCTGAAGTGCCAAACTCAGCCAGGGTCTGAGGAACTGGGCATCAATAAATACGTTGTTTGCAAACAAAAAATAAATAAAAAAGAAAGAGGCTGAAACTAAATTACTGTAGTTTACAGCGGAATGCTAAAAAATACATTAACACAAAGTGACAGGCTGAAAATTGCTTGGAGAAAGCCATGTCAACATGTTCCCATGCAAAAGCATGTCTTTGCCCCTGCACTAATCTCGGCAGGCAGCAGGGGTCATTAGCCTCAGTCAAACATTTAAGTGATGAAAACCTCTTCAGATTGCAGATCCAATTACAACATTTATCTCCCTGCCTTCAAATAATGTCATCAGTAATTTGAAACGTGAGACATAAAAGGAAATGCAAAGTACATGTCATGTATCAGTGCTGGCTGATTATGTAACCCGCGCATATGTGGAAATTTGCTCAATCTATCAACTGTCTACAAATTTGGAGGTGGCTGTTATACGACTAAATATATCACCGAATTGAATTTACTCATTAGTTCCATTACGGTGTCATTTTTACTCCTTCCTAGACCGAAATGACTGCTAGATCAGATAAAGAGGATGCTGACGGCGAGTGATATTTCAAGATGTGTTAGGTGTGCGTAGGCAAACATTCCACTCTGACCTTCAAAGCTGATCCAGAATGACCTTTCGCCTTTACATCGTGCGCTCTGTTGCTTTCACATGATGTCACGGCGGGCTGTGACACGTAGCCCCTGACCTTTCACATACCAAAGCGTGTCTAAAGCAAACTGATCAGTTACAGCTAGAGACAGATTGCAATTGATCAATTCATCCGACCTCCTGATTCTTCCGGTTGGAATATCCCAGTCTGTTCTCGTTTGGCATTTCCAGCATTTGGGGAATGTACCACTGAGGTGTGTGTCAGGGGGAAAGGGAGTGGAGGGGCAAGGATAGGCGGTGAGTGAAGGGTTGCTAACAAAGCCTCGTTCCTCCCTCCTACTCATCCAGCGGGCATGACTGTAACTGGAAGTTGGCTGATCTGATGCTGATCCTGCTGTCCTTCTTTGGATTGTCCAGTGCTGAATGGATAGTATACAATTTAAGCCTGGTATAATTCCTGGTACAATTTCACATTGGGATCTTGATCATTCGTTACCAGTTGGACTTTCCCACACTCTCAGGCTGCAATATTGCTCCTGCAGGATGGCATTAACGTTTCACAGCGTGAGCGTCACTAGGTTGATCCCGAGCTTGGATTGTTGTCTGTATGGACGTTTGCAAGTTCTCCCTGTGTCTGGGTAGGATTCTTTTGGGTTTCCTCCTAAAACATGCTGGCTGATGAGGCGGATTGGCTATAATAAGTTGGCCTAGGTCTTTAAGAGTGTCAATAAGTGTGCACATGGTGCCCTGCAGTGGCCTGGTGTCCCATCCTGCCTTATAGCTAGTGTTCCTAGAGTAGACTCGGGATGCAATGTGACTTTTTTTTTTTTGTCTATTCATGTGTTATCCAGCACATCTGGCAACAGATATCCCTCCCCTCCATCTAAACATATCTGCTGTTTCGACATATAACTTCGGGTCGGGTTGCCTGATTGTCATTCATACACTGCAGGCAATTTGGGAACGCCGATTATCCTAACCTGCATTTCTTTGGACTGTGGAAGGAAACCGGACTACCCGGAGGAAATCCATCAAGCATGGGAAGAACATGCAAATTCCATGCCAACGGACCCGAGACGGGAATCGAACCCCAGTCCGGAGATGCAAGGCGACCGTGCTAACCACTAAGCCATTGTGCTGCCAGAAAAGTAGCTACAGGCAACAAAAGGTTTTTGTTGCGATTTGTGCGAAATGTATTAAAACTTATAATAGAAAATATTGTGATGTAAAAGATAATAATAATAATAATAATAATAAAATCATATTTTGTGGATAATGGGAGTATAAGCACTAATCTAATTAAGGGAAACTCTGACTCTTGTTATATTTCAGAAAGAGCCAATGAGTTGAATACAGAATGATATGAACACAATGAAAATGATACATCTTAGGTCTGTGAAACACATCACATGACCAAAAGAAGTGGAACAAATGGTACACAAAGTACATATTTTCATAAGTAAAATGACATTTATGGTTTTTTTTTTATTCTTAAAGAAATCAGATCATTTGCATGAATTCTAATTCTCATAATGAGCCAGATAAATGCCAAAAGTCTAAACACACTGTGTCGTGCAGCGGACTGCGGAGATGGATGACAAGCTTGTGAAATGATGAATGATGTTGTCTTTTCCCTCAACCATTTTCCTTTTATACGTCTTTCGCTGCCTAACTGTGCATAAGACGCACATAAAGGGTGACGAGACGCTGCGTGCCCGGCTCTATCTTTGCTGTTGGCGTGATAACAAGATCGCTGTGATTCTGTCAATATTTTATTTGGAAGCGTTTTTATGATCTAGACCTCTCATCCACTCTTTCCCTGGTTGTCCAGTGTTTGAACCCTTAAGAGGGTTATAATAATAATACCTTTCCCCTTTGGAACTGTAAAGGGTTTAAAGGGGCAGTTGGTACATTTCTCAGCCCATTGCTGTCTATAATGTGAACTAGAGTTTTATTAAAAATCAATATGCATTCAAATCGACCTCACTTGTTTTTTTTGTTTTTTTTGGGACTGGAGACGGGGGCTATTTTCAAGGCCAGGAAATGTAAACAGAGGCCTGAAATGTTTAAACTGACTAAATTCTTTGCATACCAACATGGTAAATCAGAGTTATTTTAAATCACCGTGACATTTTTAATGGTCTGGAAATACAGTATTTCCAAAAATACAAAATATACCATCAAGTCTGACTTCGACATATATATATATATACGCATGAATTTCATCTGAATTTTTGCGACCGCCCAAATGAAAGGTGATATTTAAAAGGGTGAGAGGACACTATGGCTACGTCCATGTTAAATGCTAACACTTTGCCCAGTGCAGTGCGCCTGGAGCAGCTGTGGTTCACCTCCCCCTCACCTGCATGAGCACAGCCGGCCAAACCGAACCCTATTAGAGAGAGGGGCAAGGGCAAATTAACCACTGCAGCTTCCAGACAATAGACACAAGAGGACTGGGGAGAGATATGAACACTCCCCCCACCCCCAAAAAATTAGATATGGCTGTGAATGGAGGCTGATGTAATTTGAAACTAATGTGAATTTGGTGGAGGTTCAAATTGTTTTAGATTAATCTTAAAATCTGGGGGAAAAAAAAAAAAAAGGTCCGGCTCTCCAGGAGAATATTATCCGTGCCAAAAAATACTAGTGGAGCAAAACCGTCCTATTTACAAATGAAATCTGAAACGACACACCACATTCCCCGGCTTTAGTTTTTTGGCAAGCATCTTGTTCGGTTGAAGAGGCAGAACGTTGAATTTAATTGACTTTGTGGTTCCAAAATGGAAATCTGAGACATTTCTTTATTTAGAAAAAAAAAAAAAAACTGGAATCTGTTCATATAACAGTACCATGTCTTTCTGGAGTCTTTCTTGCTTTCTCGCTATTCCTCTAACCTTAAGACAGACAGACAGACAGACAGATCGAGAGACTGCACACACGCACACACACACCCCACTCTGCAAATAGTTATCTGCAGCTTTTTATTTGGCATGATGCCTGGTGGTTTGAGTGTTTCATTCTTCCCTGTGTATAGGTCTGGGCAGATGTCCAGGAAGGCTTCGGCACAAAGAAAAAGACAAGAGAGAGTGAGAGATAGAGATTGTGTGAGGAAAAAAAAAAAAAAAAGGGAGGGTATGGGGGGGGGGGGGGGGTCAACCTTCTCAAAACTCCCCACTTTTCTTTCATAACCGTTCCCTCCAAAACCCAAAGTGATTGATATGATCCCCACACTGCTCCCTTGGCTTTGAGACAACATTCACCCTTACCACCCCCCCTTTTCTGCCCCAGCAAGTCCTGGACCTGCCCTTGTGGCCCCGCCACCTCAAACCTTGGCCTCTTTTCTCTCTCCCCCCCTTTCGCTTTTTTCCAGCATAGAACCACCCTCCCCTGTGGGAACGCTGCTCCATGCCCCTCCCCCCTCTAACCCCCTTGGCTTCCATTGAGCAGCGAGCTCCCCCTCTCTGATCAGGCCCAGCTTTGTGTGACCGACTGACAGGTCCAGAGCAAACAAACAAAATGAATACTAACACGGCTTTGTGTGTGCTTCCCGACGAGCAGGCACTTAAGGGGGGAGGCGAGGTGTGTCTCGGTACGGGCAGGGGGGCACGGTGGGACGGTGTGGGGGGGGGGGGGGTATGGGGGGGGGCTTGGGGTGGACTTTGGGTTGGAGCTCTAGTTTTGATTCCTGAGCCACTTGTTCCTTTTCCTCCACCCTGTGAGTCTCCCCTCCCCTAAGCTCCGGAGAGTATAAAGAGGCCCATTGAGTAAGCCGGCAAGCAGCAGCCTCTTAAGGTGTTCCTGGCCTGATGTGCGTCTGGGTGATGGCGCTGGGCCTGTAGTGGGCCTCTCAGAGCGCGAGTGTGTTCAGCAGACCACACCTCTACAGTCCCACAGGCCTCCATTCAACTCTGCTCCAGGCCCACACTCCCATTCAACAGCTGCCTGCAGGAGGGAGATGGTACGTGGCTCAGGGGCTCGTGGCATCTTGACAAGTTTATTTTTTCGGGAAACCTTCAGTGCCTCCGTGACCACTGACTAAATCAGACGGGGCGCGTATCGGGAGGTCTGCCTCGATGATGCGTGGAAAAAAAAAATGATGTAAGCTCCACGGAGAACATGTCTGTGAATAACTATAATTACTTTTCAGTGGCAGCCCTCCAAATGGCAATTTACACCAAATGAGTGCAAATAGCCTCTATTCAAAACCACCCACAGGATTGATAAATGCAGCACATACAATGAAAGTCTACATTTCTTTTGTAAGTATAATTACCTCCTTTTTTGTTAATAACACATTTGGCGCGGTGATTCAGGGATTTCACCTTGGTCAATAATGGCTGTGCAAGTAATTGACCGAGGCAGATGTTAGAAGCGTTTTCACCAATAACGATGCGAAAAAATACAGTTATGTTTCTGGAGAAGAATGAAAAATTTGAATGAGATGCTCCACACTCCACATGCAACCGTCACGTTACCTCGACTTGAAACGGTTACCTTTTCTTTCTTCCCCCCGCAAGCCACGATGTCCTCAGGGCCAAAAATGTGCAAAGGCCAAGCAGCCATTTTAGAAAAGGAAGTGATTCAAGCTCTGTGAGATGCCTGGGTCACCACAGTTTTGTGGAAATGCTTCAGGCAGTGAAATGTCAGGATAATAAAAAGCACAACAAAGTATTAGTGGAATGCATGCATCACCACAAGCCAAACACCCCGTGTAATTAAAGCACCGTGATTACAGAAGTACTGCAGGAAGCAATTTACTGTCAGGGCTCTTTTCTCTCTCCTTCCCTCTTGCTGCCACTTTTATTCATTTGAGGCCGTTCTAATTTCAGCTGGAGAACTCGGAGAGGCCGGATTTTTTTTGGAAGAAAATAACCCCCTTCACAGAAAGAGCAATCTATTTCGGTCATCCTGAAAGATGATCTTATGAATCAGCGGCACGATAACCTCTCCCTGAGGTTTCACCCAAAGTGATTCCTTATTTATTTATTTATTTATTTTACAGGGAACGTGCCCTAAGAGCACGGTTTATCACACTTTATGCCTCATTAGTGAAATGAAATATTCTCCAGTGAGGATTAGATATTCAGTCATGACCCTAGATTGCTCATTGAATGACAACAATAGGTACGGTAATCTGTATTCAAAGCATCCGCCAAAGTTTCACTGATAACAAGTAGAATAGAAAAATGTCACACAGATGCTGTAAAAAAAAAAAAAAAAGTCACTAGGGTCTTGCCACTTGACCACATTACTCATGTGCTCTTATAATCTTGAACACAATACAACTGACGGCTCTAGCAATCCAAAGGCTTACTTCATAACGCGTCTCCTCTCTACATATTGAAGATCTCAATATTAGCAGCTAGCAAACATCAGTACAAGCATTCCAGTTTAAACAGAGGTCGGAAACAGGTTGCATCAGTCTTTCCTGGTTCTGGATCCCCGTTCACACTGTTTACATTTAGTCTCCGTGACACGACTCATGGCGAGTTACATGCTGGCTATAACAACGTGCTTGGAATTGTAAAAACAAAACGCACTTTTCCAGCTTCAACCTGAAGGATGAGATGACCCAGGACACAATAGCTTAAACTATTAAAAAAAAAAAAGGAATGCTCAGAGCTGGTCCTTGAGTAACCGAACAATGGATTCTTTGTGAAGGACAGCACTTGGCTCACGGGCAGCTGTTTTTCCACTCGATATCGATCTAACCTAAAAAAGAACTCTGCAGGATAAAAAAAAAAAAAACTGTGCATTGGAATACAGAGTGATGGAGAAGCAAGGGATGAGGGAAAAACAAAAAAATAACAACAACAAAAAAAATTCTACACATATTGTGCCCGCACAAAGTGATCGCCGCTGCACAAAATAAAATGGTTTCTCAAGTGTTCTGAGTGCAGGAGATATGAAAGAACCACAATCATGATTGAATCAACAACTGACTGCTCCAAAGAGAGGCTCTGAGCACTAATGCGGGGGTGGATCGATGCTCAACCTGCTTCGCCATAGCTTGAGTGCCTTCAAACGATGACTAAGAGGCCATTCTGCACGTCGCGTCACGCGAACATCGCTTCCACAGTCTGGATGAGGTGTCAGCTGACTCATAGAGATGACCTCATGAGGTGAATGCTTTCGTACAGCCCTGATTCAGACTGATTGTTTTAACTTAATCAGCGGATTAGGCGGCTTCCAAAAAACACAGACAACACCATGTGTTCTTGCCGGCATCAGATGTTGACTTCATGCCATTAGAACTATTGGCTTGCTCATCATGGAAGTTCTTGAGTTATCGCTAGTGTTCTGGTAGTGAAACCTGATTAGTGTGATATGGATATACAAATAAGTCTCAACAAACGTGCACCCTTCTATTCAGGCATCCTTTCTCCGTCTGGGAATTAGCCAGACAAAGATCAAGTATCTGCTCGGGGTGTAACAATACACGTGTACTGTTCAGTACAGGTTGTTCATTTCCGTGATTCATACACAGTCTAGCTTTAACTAGTACTAGATTTTCTCTATTAATTCGTCCGAAGAGATTAAAACATAGGCGGCACGGTGGTGTAGTGGTTAGCACTGTCCCCTTGCACCTCCAGGGTCCGGGTTCGATTCCCGTCTCTGTATGCATGGAGTTTGCATGTTCTCCCCGTGCTTGGTGGGTTTCCTCCGGGTTCTCCGGTTTCCCCCCACAGTCCAAAGACATGTAGGTTAATTGGCGTTCCCAAATTACCTGTAGTGTGTGAATGAGTTCTTGTGCATGTGTGTGCCCTGTGATGGATTGACATCCTGTCCAGGGTGTACGCCCTAAGCCTCCTGGGATAGTCTCCAAGCCCCCTGCGACCATCAATACAGGATAAGCGGTATAGAAGATGAATGAGTAAGATTCAAATATCAAATATCAAATTTGAAAAGTCAGAACTTTATTTAAAATATAATTCAGCAATGCCCCCTAAGCTATAATTTGCAGGTTGGAACTACATCATTTCCGTCTTTCGAAACATTAAGAAAACTGAACATTCCAGATGTTCGGCAGCTAACTCAAATGTATATTTTCTTTCTCAAACAGCCTTCTGTTGCAGTGGTCTTGATAGACATGTTCTCTCTGTTGAGACAGAACCACTGGGTAAAAATATATTTTTTTAAATATTCCTTATTTCAAATAACCACTGTTTGCTGTAGACAGTGCAGCACATACAGTAGTTACCTTTTTTTCGTTTTCCCTTTTTTTTGTGCATTGCATGTGTTGGGAAAATTATGTCCGGTTTGGACATTAGGTTATTTCATGATACATTAAACGTTTCATAATAAATGAAAGAATATTCATGTTGTTGTTGTTTTTATTTACTTCCCTGAAAACTAACTGAACTGTCCCATAAAAAATTACGGTACGTACCGAAAGCGTTCCATTACACCCCTAGTATCTACCACCGCAGTGCACCCAAAACTATAAATGCTAAAGCTAATCTGAAGATGTTGGCACATTTATAACTCGTTAAGCTTCCCACTTTGTGGTCCTCCTTAACGCTGTAAATCGAAGGTTCGAGTTACAGGATTTCCTCGTGCTTGTCCGTGATGTCCATATCACTTCCAGTTAAGACATGTGAGGAGACATCCTGCTAATCTCCCTCATTTATAAATAACTCATGTAAATCGTTTAATTGCCTATTTATTTTTACTGACAAACAAAGTGAAAAGCAATTACTAGATAATGTGAAACACAAGTAAAGCAATTAGTTTGCTGCTTAAAACGAATGAAACGCAACACACAAAATTCCATTAATATTTGGTTACACATATAAGCGTACACATAAAAGCTTATCGGTTTTAAACTGAAATCGGATGAAGACGTCCGACATGTTCACACATCTTCATGACAAGGTGCGTCAATCCTTTTATTGTAGGCGAAGGGAGGGGGATGTTTCCATTTCTTTTGTGTCCGTCTTTAAAGACGCGGTGTTGTAGCGCAGTGTTCGTTACTATTGAGAGGGAACTGTACTTTCACCTGAGTCCCTGAGGTTTACGACCCTCTGCCTCCCCGCCTTGCAGAACATATACCATATACCCACACGTTTGCTAATCTCATTGAACGGACACACACTCTTCTTTGAACATCATCGTACAGACACACGCTCCCTCCCCCACTCTCCGTATTCAGCGTGTGGGTGAAAGGTCATGGTAAAGTAGCATTCCACAGAGTCTGTAACTCACAGCACAGTGAAGGGGAAAAAAAAAAGGAGGGAAAAGGGGCTTCGTGTCCCTAATCCAATGGACTGAAGGATTTGCAGGAACAGACCAAGCCATAATATTAAATAAACAGATA
Organism: Clarias fuscus; assembly: GCA_030347435.1. NCBI lineage: Eukaryota > Metazoa > Chordata > Actinopteri > Siluriformes > Clariidae > Clarias > Clarias fuscus. The sequence continues at coordinate 15,078,614 of CM059208.1, read as the reverse complement.
ACCTTCCTTTCATGGCTTCTAAAACGTGTTTGTGTGCTTGTGTGTGGTCAAGCTCCCTCGTGAGCCAGACGAGATTGCACTCAAAAGACAAAACACGCGTCTGCACGCTGCATTGCATCATAACATCTTAACGCTATGTTATACAATATCCTTCTTTGTCAGTTTGTGAATCAAAACACGCTGTGTCTTCTCTAAAATCTTTGATCTAAATTCCCAGGCACGGTAGTAGTTTCTCATGAGCAGGGTATGAGCTGCTGAAGAAAGGAGCTCATTCATGGCTTTGGGCTGTTTGAGAGGGCCACTGCATTGGTTGGCGCTCACTGTCTTATCCTTACAATTGGACTGACACTGAATACTCTGGGAGGTCACTCTTGGTGTCAGTCCAACACAATGCCCAACACAAACACAATTCTCTCCATTTGTCCACCAAGCTCTTGCCTCCTCTTAGGGCTGGCGAGTAATTGATCATCTGCGGGGACAAATCCTGCATATAAAGTGGCTCGGCTCAACTGAAAGTATTCACTTACTGCAAATCAAGCCCATAGATATTCCCCTCCATTAGCGCTGGTGACACCATTTTAAGATACTTAACATCCCCCATGGCAGTGAGGTACAAAAGGTCTTAAGCTCTTGGGGCTTTTTAGTGTCAGCACCAACATTTGCCTCCTGATAAATCCAGAACCAATATGCGCCAGTAATTATTGTAATATCAGCCGGCTAAAATAACAGCTTAAAGTAAGCATCATGACCAGTATGTGTAGAGAACATATTTCGGAGCGCTAAACTCACTAGTTGGCACTTTTCCTTTTTCAAGGTACCTGCTTACTACCTTGGGTGACCCTCAGCTTTCATTTCAGTAACAGAACTCCCACCATCCTGACTCTGGGAAGGAACTGTCCTTTGTGTCTGCTTCAATTAATTACTCGCTGTTCAATGGCGGTTCGTTTGGGGAATGAGATAGAAACGAGCGCGGTGAAATGGTATCCGGGTCTGCCGACATCTCGGCAGCAGCGGCAGGGAGCATCTCCAGGAGACAGCTGATGGGCCTGATCACATTTCACTGACAAACACAATTGCGCTTGAAGTGAGATCTAGTGAAAGTCAATATGCCACATGGTCCCCATGCCTGCTGGGTCCATCCGCAGTGACCAGATATCTGGCCTCGCTGGTGCCACTCATTTATTCATTATATTTCCAACGTGTCCCAACCGGCAGGTTTGGTTGCTGAGTGAACAGACAATTAGCTGTTGCAAAACTATCAGAACTAATAAGCACTGTTGTGGAACCTGTATACTACGAGCAGGATACTGTATAAACCATAATGTGATGGTTTTACAGATAATAAAAGAGTGCTTTATTAAGTAAACCCCAATAACAAAGAGTCCTCAACTGTTACTTATTCTTCCCTTTTCTCACTACCTAGACGTGAGGTTACACACACTTAAATCCGGACATACAATCCTAACCGCACCAAACTAAGTACATTAAAGGCTGTTTCAAATCAATCCCCCCGCCCACCTAAATCTAAAAGACCTCACAGGAGAGAATGTGGTTAACAAAGACCTCTGCCACCAGGCAGCGCCGCAGGCAGGAAGCACATTTACACAACATGCCAAGCTTTGTCACTTACAAAGGAAGCCAATTAACAAGCCGTAGTCCTGACATAGTCCCACCTGACAAGCACTGGGAAGGAAGTTCCTTAGCATACATGCCTCCCAGTTAAGCCATTCATTTCACTGTCAGTACCAATACAAGTTTCTGAGTGAGTAAAGAAAAGGAAATTACACAACCATAGGTTTATCAAGGGTTCATTCATTCTTATTCCGTTGAAGAAACTAAGACCAAGTCTCTAGAAATTACAAAGGATTGACGTTAGCGAACAGCATGTGACCTTGACAAACGGCCAGAGGTTACATAATCTAGAGGTTACAACGGAATATCTATATAAAATCCTTATTTACCACAAATTACAATACAGAAAAAAATCCCTATATGTAAATTTTATAGAGTTTCATGTTTTATAAACATGTAGCTTTCAAATTTGTTTTTGACTTTTCACCAGAGAAAGCTTGTTTTGGGCAAATCGATCATTCTGTTCTGATGTATTATAATCCAATAAATTTGTCTTGGTTTCATTACCCATTCAGAATTTAGGCACAATGTAGATGTTAATGTGGAGAGTTTCAACATGGTAATGTCGGGACGACATTGTTATTAGCTTGTTACACCAGGAAGGACAACAGTGACGACTACATGACGATAGGATAATGATTAACAAATGGCCCAAACGCAAAATGACTTCAAAACAATATTAACAGGGAATATTAAACTCCTGTCACCGCAGTAGTAGCACTGTGTGCTTACCACTAGACAACTGGGAAAACACACTGTTGATGCTAGCAAATGTGCAAAGAGCACCGCAAAGAAAAAGAAATGCCAGACAACAGCAATTTACCGAAATGTTAAATTGGGAAGCAGCCAGAAGACTAATAAAAACCCTGCTTAACATCTGACATCCGTTCTGTGAAAGCAGACGTGATGTAGTTTGGACTCTGTGCAAACACCATATTACAGTGCAGTCACTTGGGAGCTAAGATGCACCTCATGGTAATATTTGCGAAAGACAATTAAACGGAGAGGTAACATTACAGTACTAAGGGACGCATGATATGAGATGTGAGTCATGATATAAGCCATGCTGAGGCTTATATAAAAAGAATTTTAATATATAGGTTAAAATTTTGTTGCATTTGCAACGCTGTTTTTGGGACATTCAGTCAATGTTATTTCAATGTCATTTCATCAATTCTTTAAAAACAATACTGTCCTGACGGTGGACGTCAATGCAACTATATTACAACAACTATATTATTATTATTATTATTATTATTATGCAACTATATTACAACAGTTATCCATGATTAAGGTGCCTGCTGGGAAGTAAATCATAAATGCCTACAGGATGCAATTTAAGCACAAGTTTCATTAATCACAATAAATAAAATGTGTATGTCATTGAAATTGTTCCACTATTATTAAAAAGTAAAAAAAAAAATAATTCTAATACTGTATATAGTAAAAGGGTACGTTGGGGTGTATTGTGCCTATTTGGTGGCATAACCTAGCAATATTTAGTATACAAGTTATTTGATAATATATCAAAATATAAATAACTTACATACCCACATTGGGTATATATATATTTGGTATACCCACACTGACTCCAAAATCAATAATATATATATTTTTTATTATATATTTCTCTATTTGAGCTGGTAAAACGTTGCACTTCCTCTATAATCCTACAGGTGGAGCACTCTAAACTCATACATTCATAAGTTTGTTTCAAATTGTATAACATTTGTAAATTTGTAAAGAATTTATAAAGAATCGAGATATTTATAAAATCATGCTACTTCACAATACATACAGATCGAATCGGCGCCTAGATATTGCAATAATATTGTATCGGATGGCCCCTTGTGATTCCCATCCCTAAGCAAGGGATTTAAAGCATCCCTTTAAATTGTTTAATGCAGTAGTTTTAGATAAAAAGGTTTCAATAAAAATAAAAAAACAGATACGAAACAGAATATATTTTGGGAAGCATTGTGCTGTGCTCAAGGGTAAAAAGCTTCCAGGACTATATAGTTCAAAGGAATCCTCACGATATCTCCGAACAGGCCACCACGTTCTTTTTACCTGGATAGATTTTAGAAAGCTCTCAAATCAGACACCCCTAGTAGCTGTAAGCTGGCTTTACTCCCTTTTCTTGAGCAATTCAGGAGGGCTTTTGAGTGCCATCGTTTTTCCAAACGCTGACTGCTGTGTGACCCGCACATCGCTCATGCGAGTGTCCCTCAGAGCAAGGTCCAATTTGGAAAGCCTGGTAAGCCGGCCGACATCAGGAGATTACAGGATTTGAGACGGGATCAAGACCAATGAGGAGGGACTTAAGCCGTCTCCGACACGAAAGTGTGCGACGAGCTTTTGAGTACGGGAGCTTTGAGGGTCTGAAGTGCTCTCTTACAACCTACAGTTCATAATGGATCAGGCAACAAACGGCTCACGCTCAAGTCACAGCCATATCAGACAGGAGTGAGTAAGAAGAGGAATGACTGGATGAATATTTAAAGAACAGATTGCTTAAGACAGTTCTGGCGGAGTACGTTTTTTATTATAAACAAGCTACCATACTTTGAACTGGTGTTCTGCCTTATCTGATTGAAGCATGCTTTACTCCCTGGTTACTAATGATTTGAAAACTATTTCTCATTCTGAGAAAGAAAACAAGACGTGATGTGTTTTCTGGAAATGAAAAAAAAAAAGATCCACTCCTCCTGAAAACACCAATAACATCACATTCCACAATCTAGTGAACCTCCCACATTCCTCAGGCATCTCTCCGGTACCAGAACTATAATTTGACATCTGTGCAGTATTAGCTGAAACTTTGGCCAAACAGGCTTTTTTTTTTCTTTTTGCTCTGTGGAGCACAGATAATAAACATCATAAGCCCACCGCTAACTCCTTCTGAGCTAATACTGCTTGGAGGCCACAAAAAAAAAAAAACAGTTCAATGGAAATCATTGTGCAGTGTACAATACAAAAATACAGTGCGTGTGCCAGTATTTTCATTGATACTTCAGAAGATACGAAAGAAGTGTTAACGGACCTAAGGTAAGCACACGAGTCACATTTCTGTTAAGGGAACACTCTGGTCTTTCTAGAATTACCAGGACGCGTTAGAAAAATAGTGAGTGTGAGTTTATAAAAGATACATTACACACGACAATTCTGATTTTCCACTCACATACTACAAGAAAGTGCACTACGTGATCAAAAGTTTGTGAACACCTGACCATCTGTTGTATAAATGTTAGTAGCACATAATTGTCGCAAAGTCGTCTTTGTCGAAGCGAGCTCCATTTCCGGAATGGAAAACTACTGTGTCCTTCACAGAGCCATGACCTAAACCCTACTGAACCACAACGGAAATCTAGACTGCCCCGCGGGACTTCATATCCAACATCAGTAGCTGACCTTAATAATTCGTTTTTTGGCTGAACGAGCGCAAATCTCCCCGTGACCACACTCCAAAATCCAGTGGAACGCGTTCTCAGAAGAATGGAGGGTATTATACCCTATGTTCAACAATGTTCAAACGTCACATATGGGTGTCATGGACAGGTGTCCTCATACTTTTGGGCATTCCATGTTTCAATGCAACCTAATAATCAGATGATAATCAGACAGACTTTTACCCGCTTTTGGTAATTTGATGTTGGTGTTCCAGAATCAAAAGAAATATGATGTGTTCTACAGTAGCCATGTAGTCTAGTGTACGTGTTGGACATAACCCACATGTTATCGCTTCAAACACAATAATGGCAGGTGAACTTGGTATTGAGGTGCTTTTGCTAGCCGTGCACAGTTACATAACCGTTATATGATGGTTAATAAGGAGATTGATCCTCTGCTCTGCTTCCAAACCTTGCTTTCTCCCCAGCTCGCTTTCATTTAAGACCATTATACTTGTTTTGCTTTGTTTCATTTCCGTATGATTAGATCTTAATTCGCCTCTCTAGCCCATTCACACAGCCCATACAAGGTGGGAATTTTTTGCCGTTGTTGTGCCTTGATGTTCTGTATGAAAGTGGGGACTCAATGACTTTAATCTGGAAGTAGAAGTATTGATGAGGCAAGACGAGATATGTGTGAAATGGATATAGAGTAGACGCCCAGACATCCCCATTGCACCTAATTAGAGCTAAAGCTGTACTTTAGCAACAATAACAACAATAAACTGTAACAACAATAAACTGTAGGATCAAGTGAGACTGAGACTCTAATCAGTAGTGTCAGGTTTTTATTTTGGTTTGCATGTTAAACATTTAAGCGTTTCGATGGTGAAATAGACACCACTGAGCTTGTTTTAGTATTCACAGACGCAGCAACATGAAAATGCAACCTTTTTCACACAAATCCCGCCTTCTTCATTATGATTGCTTACAAGAATTCAGATTTGTCTATGATTTGGTTAGGTCGCCAGAGCTCTGAAATAGGAGCCAAGGCAAGACTAACGACGTTTTCACATTAAGCACCATTGATTTGTACCGTGCCCAGGAACGATTGCTACCCCCTCCCCGCTCCCCCGAGGCCAGTGTTCACATTCATTTTGCGGGCAGCTCTCGGGTACGCTTGTGCATTTACACTCTCCGATACAGCAGCTGGCAGTATGCACCTACTTGGTTTGTGAGCTGCCATTGTACACAAGAGAAAAAGAAAACAAGGAGGTTCATTCCTCATTGTGCCCAATATTATTAAGATTTCAGAAAAAAATGCCAAGAGTAACGCTCTGATGTGCTTTCCCACTTTATCAGCTATGGCTGTGTAGGTCAGAGGACAAGATTGGCACGTGCTATGCGCACACTGAGATTTCGGAGGAGACAGACGGCACTGATGACTTTGAGTCGAAACAGCAGTCTACTTCAATACGTAGGTATGATCCACCTCTATATCCGATTCAATCCGTGCCCGAGTACCATGTCCGAGACCATCTTTTCCAGCGGACACGGGCACGGTTCCCAAAGGCAGAACGACTGAGTTCTTATTGATCAAAATGAACCGAACTTTGCCAACAAGTGTTCTTGGAAACGATCCCGGGGCCCTAATCTAAAAACGTCCTTAAAGGGAGCTCAGGTTCTATGAGGAATACGAGAGAATTTGGGAGAAACTGAGCTCCAAGCACAAGCACAGTGATGTAAATGTGTACTAATAGCACCAAATACTCGGTTCACCCGCCCTTGTTGTTCTAAAAGCAATGACATATGCAGTATTTACGATGCATATGGTACTGTACATGGCACCCTAGATGCCGTCGCTGATATAGTAAACCGCCACACCCCCTCTGATAACGAAAAAGCTGAGTGCTCCTTGAAAGCTTGAGGCTTAGCACCAAATTTGTGGGTTCTGTGTGAATTACAAAACATGAGGGAAAGAGCAATATCGAGGGCGTCTTTTTATCGCCTTTACAGCGCGATTTCAGTGTGAAAAGGGCTTTACACGGATCCCGATTCGCCTCTGTGACTACCTCCTCTTTCGGCTTAAAGGTGCAAAAATGACGACCCCCCCATTCCATCTCCATGGCTTTCACAGAAAACGGCGAGGCTCAATGACTGCACACGAGTCCCGCAACTGCCTGTGTGAAAGGGCCTTAAAAAAAGATGTTTTCCGGTACAGTACACGCTTGGCACTGAAAGACACCATAATACTATAATATTCTACTTCATTCAATTTAAATAGATTTTTTAAATAATGAGCTAAATGTCTAGGAATAAACCTGTCATATACAGTTTGGCATATTTTCCTTAACACATTTTTTAAATTACATATCAAGAAACACAAAAATAAGCAATTGTATGACGTAGAAATTATATAGCATGTATGTAGTTAAGGTTAGGTGTTTAATTTTTAACGCCATGCCCGCATCGATGGCTATATTCATGGCAGGGGCAAGGTTATAAATAAATAAATACATAGAAATACATAAATATGTAATATGGCTGAATATCTTGTTTATACAGAATCTACAATACAATACAATATCATTTATAGCCATATAAATATAAAGCTTAGGTGCTTGGTTGTTTCTGTCCCTAATTTGTTCTAATAAGTAAAGCACAACAATCTCACACACATCATGTTCACATGTTTATATATGTGGTTTTTTTATGTTAAAGATACTCCAGGGTTTAACAGGAAATCATGAAGTGCACTAGTGTACACCCATTTCTTATTAGTTAGGTGTGGTTGGTTGTTGTTTTTTTGGTTGGTTAGATGTTTTGAATGTTGCAGAATTAAATCAACTTATTTTTAAGATGAAAATATTTTATCTTTATTTATTTCATATTATATGACGTTTAATTTGTGTGTGAGTCAGCCTAACCATTATAAGACACTGAGACTGTGTTAACATCCGTGCACAAAGCTCAGCATCTTAGCCAATGGTAATGAACAGGGTTGATAGATATGGCTTTATTAGAGAGCAATGGTAGTGTCTACTCAAGTGGGAGGAACACATGGAATGGCAGGGTGCCTGGGCAGGCCGTGTGTGTGGTGTGTGTGCATGTGTGTGTGTGTGTGTGTGTGTGTGTGTTGAGGGGGGTTTTTAGGCTGGACAGACACAGGGGGACAGCTGGTCTTTCAGCGGTAGTAAATCATACAGACGCAGCCCTCGCTACACCCCCATTTCTCTCAAATCTCTCTCTCTCTCTCTCTCTCTCTCTCGCTTCCTAACCCCATATTTCAGAAAGGAAAAGAGAAAGAAAATGCCTTCTTCCAGTTCAGTGGCCCAAAAAATAAAGCCAGGCTCTGCTAAAACCCAGGCAAGCAGAGAGGACAACAAACAGGCAGCTGCCTTTATCAGTGTCACAGGAAAATATGACTAGCTAACTAGCAAACAAACAGTCGCTTTAAACCATTAAAAAGCACATATGTAAAATAAGACTTTTTTTCCACTCATTATAAATGCCTACAAATATACACTAATAGATGATCTGGAAGCAACCTTATCTCCTGATGGATGACGAACTTCAACTGTCCTGTGATTCAAATAATCTAGACATTGTCGCTAACTAGCTAAAAAATGCTCACCGTTACTAGAGCAAGACAAGACTGGACATTTGAATAATTATTTACCTCAGGGTTTTTTTTAATTTTTATTAAATGTGCCATATTCATAAATAACTTTGGAGTTTTGTTCTTTCTAATGTTCTTGCTTAGCCTGCAGAATACACACAGTCTATGGGGCCTGTCGATACAGTTGATGGCGCCTGGGCCCTATCCCACTTTGGACACAAGGGTAGCAGTCCATTGCAGGGCACAAACACATACTCATTCACACACTACTGGCACACCAATTAATATAATCTGCATGGCTTTGGACTGTGGGAGGAAACTTGAGTAGACCTGAGGTGGGAATGGCAGCCCGTACTCACCAACCAGCCACCATGCTACCACTAGGACGTTTTAAAGTAGTGTAATGTTTCTCGGGTGTTTTATATTCAAAATATGCTTGAACAAACATTTGTCAAACTATAAACCGTATATATTTGATGTGACTTGCTCATCACCTATACTGCTTTTGTCCTGTATAGGGCCTAAAGCCTGTCCCAGGAGACGAGGCGGGGTACACCCTGGACAGGGTGCCAATCCATCGCAGCCTGGGCTGACTCACTTACTTAATTCAGCTTGAAGACAAGATTTAGTAATGGACCTTGTTCATCCCCTGGGGACTGCCTGTAGTTATGTTTAGCTATATTTAATGGTTATATATTTACCATTAAATGGTAAAAAAAAAAAAAAAAACAGTTTTAAGTGGAAAATCTTTAAAACACCAATGTATATAATCAACGTCAGCCATCTAGGAGTAATGATTTTACCAAATGAAAAATCCCTTCGAAGCTATTTTAAATCCGTGCAGCATGGCAAATATTCCTTTTACGCTGATTAAAACCGTTTTCGAAGACTGTGCTACACTAGCCAGACATAAAACAAATCACACTCTCCCCCTCTCTTACAGATGATTCCAAATGTACTGACTAAAAACCGTGGGAAGTAATAAATAAGCGTGGCAAGGCCGTGTTCAGATCATTCCACTGCCCTGCTCGGTAACTCTCCTCCACACAAGGGTCACTTTCTTGACCCCTCAACTGCCTACAATTTCCTCCCCAGTCACCAACGCCGCTCCCTCAAAGACAAATAGCTTGTTATAAATACCGCGAATCCGGGGCCTGTGGGAGTCCCGTATCGACTCTGGCGAGCGTGGCTGCATTAATATTCCGTTGACTACAACAGACAAGCTCTTAATGATTACACTGCATTTATTATAGGACGCGGAGTGCCGCTTCAGGAGCAGGGGTTGTGCGACAGAGAGATAAGCACATGGCCACACGCCATCGGTGCACAGACGGGGAAGAAAAACAGCCGGCCTATAAGGGCAGCAGGGATAGGACGAATGCAGAAAGGGGCTTTCCTTATCACACCTTGCACACGCTTAAACGGATTCCGAATTTGCCTCCCACTGATGAGGAGGTAGATGAACATGTAATGAGGAAGTTAAACGGAAAAAAAGGCAGCTTAAATCAGAAGTAATTGGGGAGAACATTGTATTCATATAGACGGCCTAGGGAACTTTGTCTGTAGTTGCTGATGACTATATTACTGCTTGTTATGGCCTGGATAAGGTGAGAAGAAATTCTGATACATATGTCAGGCAGATCAGCACATGGTAGGGATTTCTGTCAGAAACCAGCCTTTTCATCAATCTGAATGACTACACAGATTTGAAAATAACTGTTCACATGTATCCTAACCTGGATGTACATGGCTATGCAAAAGTCTTGGCCACCCCTTCATTTCTTTATATTAAATGTAATTAAATTATGTAGATTCAATTAAAGAAATAGAAAACCTCAGCAGCGACCTCATTTCCCCTCTCGACTGTTGCAACCACTCAGCATTCAGCATCACCAATATACTAATCACCGGCCTGATCATCTGTCATCATCTGCTCCTGTTTCTCACTGGTTCATGCCTCAAATCAGATGGTTTTTTTTTTTTTTTGGATTTACCCCTGATTTTCTCCCTAATTTAGTCGCGTTCAATTCCTCCCCGCCACAAGAGGGATCCCACATTAAGACTACTACTACCACTCAGCCGGGAGGGCCGAAGAATATCACGTGCTTCCTCCGAACCACGTGACGCCAGCCGATCGCATCTTTTCGAACTGCTCGCTCACGCACCACTGGGGGCGGCGTAGCACACTCGGAGGACAGCGCTGTCCGCTCCTTCCGCTTGCGTGAGCTCACAGACGCCCCTGATTGGCTGTAGAGCCGTGATTAATGTGGGAGCACTAAGTACCTCTCATCGCTTCCCTCCGAGAAAGCTCGGCCAATCAGCTCTCTCTAGACCTCCGGAGAAGTTACAGCATCACCCGGGAATCGAACTAGCGATCTCCGGATGATGCGCCGCTCGGAGGACGCATCAAGACTGGACTGAAAATGAGAGACAAAAACCTGCCGATAAAGTCTACAAAAAAGAAGTATTACTCATGCCTACACTAAAAGTAAAAGAAAGTCTGACTCTTTGGAAGCAAAATATATAGAAATGACGGATGGCTTAAGGATTTTGTACAGTCATATGTATCATAGGAACAAGATTTAGTCTCAATGTCACAATAACAAGTACGAGAGAAAACATGTCAAGTCAGCATGTTTAGCTTTTTAATCGCACCATGTTTTTAACAAGTTTGAAATTTAATGTCTCAGCACAAACCCTACTCAAGCATGATATCAAACAGATAACAGGAAGAAGAATTTGTAACCTTCTCGATTTGTTTCATATTTTCCTGATGAGGTTGTTGCTTTGGTTGTTGCAAATAATATAAAAAATGCACACGTTATACGAATGTTAACCCACAGTCTGGATGTAATTGCACAAAAAATAATGTTTTGTTTTTTTTCTTTTTCCCCACATGAATGTTGACGCCGAGCCAAGTTTACTGAGATGTGTTCCACATCTGCCTCAAAATGTTAGCATGACATCCATCTCAGTGCTTATCCAGCCTCGCAGTTATTTAAAATTGATTAAAAAAGTGTAACATGAAATGTGTTTTTTTTCTTCTTCTTCTTCACAAGTCTGTTTTACTGCTCCAGGATTGTTTAATGCAAATGACCATTTTTATAGCTGAAAGTATTAAGATAAAAAAGATCTTCTTGTTCTTTAATTCCTTAAAACAATTATTGGCCTCAATCAATTAGCAAGAATATCATTCTTTCTGACTGAGGAGCAGGCAATCATGTCTGATTCTTAAAGGATTATTAGACTGCATGTAGACATAACTACTGAGTAACAGCTTGTGCACATAAGAGAGTCAATGCTACATATAAGCCGTCATAGATATCATGCAGAATGTAACATTTAGTATGATAGACATCCAATGTTGTACTAATGAGAAATTCAGCAAAGAAGCAGTAGAAACACAAAACTGGCTCGGAACTTCCAGAATGCATTGCAGCTATACATTGGTGTTATGGCAGAGACTCAGCACTGCTAGCTATCATTCTACAAAATGACAAGCACATCAGTGTTAGCATCCATGTTAAAGTTTTCCAACATCACCTCTTTGACCAATAGGGAGACATGAGATAAAGAGAGAGCAGGGCAGACTACAGGACTAAAATACTAAAGCTCTGCTGCATCACTTTCATCACATTTCAATTCCATGTTACAAAAAAAATAAATAAAAATGCACAATGTTGAATCAATCAATTCAACATCAAGTTTGGGTCATTTTTGTCTTTAAAGGGCACCTATTATGTAAATTCACTTTTTATCATTGTTAAACATTTTGATGGGTCTCCAGGTTGCGTATATTGTATGTATACACACACCCACCCACCCACACATGCATGCAAAAAAAGCTTGTTTTTTGTCCCGTTTCTATTTTTTTTTTGTACAGGCCATTCCTCATACGAGCCAATTAGATATTCCCTAACGTGACATCATATAAGGGAACCCTTCCCCTGGTTTCCTTGCTGCTCACTCTGCTATTCTCCCAGAGCGTGGCTCAGCATTAACTCATTACATAGACATTAAAACAGTGTGTTTGGAGGAGGAGCAACACAGAGGGAGTTTGAGGAATGAAAAAATGCAAATGCACACTTTGGGGAAACTCTGAGGCTTGTGTTAAGTTGTTTGAGAAATACTGCAATATGGGACCTCTAAAGAAAAAACTGCAAACATGCTGTAAGGATTTGACCTCTGCATCAGCATACACAAATTCTGTTCCCTTTATCCTAACTGTAATGTCAGTCATTTTTACATAGATATTATATACCTGTGCTAAAGATATATTTGATGATGCAAGACATATATATATCACAGTATTTAGATGTGCTTACATAGCAACTAGACAAAAACGAGCATATTGTCGATGAAGTCAATACTTTTATGGACCATCCATACAGATAAAGAATTGACAAGACAAATTAACTAATCATTCAGTATTCGCCCGATCAGCAACTTGATACTATGAACTGCGGGGAACAACTGCGGTTTCAGTAAGTGTTATAAAAAAAAAATAACAGTAAAAAACTGTATGGTAATGCAGTTTTGAACAATATTGATGTTACATTGTCATCTCCGGGGTGTTCATATCTGTGCTTTCACACACGAAAATCCATCTCTCTCACATCCTCACTGTGGTGAATCACTCAAACCCAGCCAGCCAGTCTAGTAAACATATGGCTACCTATCACAGTAAATCAAACGTAGCTAATATACCGCTAAACCGCTTCACAGCAGAAGGATGCCATATGTATCATGTTACAAAATCGAGTAAAAAATAAACCAGACAGTTCGAATTGACCAGTACACGTGGTACTGTCAAGCGTTTGACTTCTTGTCGGGTTCAATAGGGTACCTCTCTAATGAGGAGACAAACACAGATGTGAGCGTTGAGAAAGTAATCATGCTCGACTGGGCAAAATCAGTGAAATCGTTTAACGTACAGCAGTGTTGTCTGATACTGACGGCGGGTTCTCCGAAAAATATTTTCCATGCACAAAGGCTCGGCTGTGAAGTCAAGTCCCTCCCTTAATTACCTGCTATTGTATCACACGTCTCCTGCCCATCCCCCACCACAGTGGGGTCCCATTTTAACCAGGCTCCCCATATGCCCAGGCTCACTTGTTGGCCTTTCCTCTTTGCCACCATCTGGCATATTAGTTCAGCCAAAATGAAAAAAAAAGAGATAGAGAATGAGAGAGAGAGAGAGAGAGGACAGAGAGAGCCAGACACAATGAGAGAGAGCTAGCCCATCTGCTCCCTGCCAGACTCCCCAATCATTACTACACAAAAGCAACATTTAACCCAGTAGCAAAAAAAAAAAAAAAATCATTTCTTTAACTTGTTTCTGTCCTCTACCTTCACCTGGGTCTAGGCTGCTGTTTGGAGGTCTAACCGTTTAGGTGTAAGCGTATATCATCGTAATCTTAAAGGAATGTTTCACGTGTGAACGCTGACCTGAAAACGCCAAATTGGGTAACCACATACTGAAGGCAGCAGAAGCTTCATATTAGTAACGCGAGGAAGGAATCTGTCTGGAGTTTTATTTGCCTCACTCTGTGCTAACATTAGTAACACTATTAGCATTTGTGTACTGTATAGCGTCTGAAACTATTTGGGTATTTGCTTTGCATCTTACATGCTAGGCATCATGCTAGGCTTAATTCCCAGATTAGATTCCCTTTTCCAGCGGACTCGGCATGGATCACGATCCTGGAACACTTGTGTTCCCACTGATCAAAATGAACCAGATTTGAAGGATTTGAATGCTTATTAAATACTTTTAGTAGATTGGATGGCTTCAAAACAGCAGCTTCAGACACATCAAACTATGAACAGAATCAAATCAGAAACTGAATTGAATCAAAAGTCTACTTTTGATTCAGAGCATTACTGACAACAATATCTGCCACTTCCTTCATAGTTTGTTTTTTTTTCATTATAAATATACAAGACAGGCTAAAATGATGGGCTTTTTTGTGTGTGTGTCTGTTCAAACACGAAATAGGAACTGTTTAGGAACTATTGCAGGCATGGTCTAAGGTTGTGAATAGGGAACTGATGGGCCATACACACCATAGGACTAGGACTGGTGTACTATGTTCATCTGAGCCAACAGTTTGATTTGTTGCCATCCTTAATTTATGTAGAATTTGGAAACGTGTTTGGCGTACGGTTTTGTTTGCCTTGTTGCTCAGCCCCACATGGTACATGTACAGAAAAAGGAATAGTCTCGTTTTGCTTTGTCGCTTGCTAGTCAGATGACTGGGTCAGTGTGTGGCCTAGAACCCGCCTTTCACTGGAATACACTATTTGAAGGATCAACCACAGACCATGGATTTTTGTACACCGAACAATCAATACGACTTTACCATGCAAGCTAAGTGTCCGTTGTGGGCACCTTAGACGTTTATTAATTGGTCAACATTTCCATCAATATTTCCCATGGAATTGCCTGGTGTAAGTGCTACGCTTGACTCAGAAGCATGATATAGCCCTAAGTTCCCCACAAGTGACAGACAGGAAAGAGGAAATGACCCACTCGGGTTTCTTATCAAAATGCCCTGGGAGTGTTAGGTCAGTTGGCCTCAATCTCACCCTCCCCTTGACAAATGCGCACCACTGAGCACGGGCAGTGCGGCAGAAACGACTGACAATCAAAGCGCTGTCGTCAAACACGGAGCAGCACTGGGGCTAACATCCCCCCGTCTGCCTTATATATAGTGAACACACACACACACACACACACACACACACACATACACACACATCGATCTGGTTTCTATCCGGCTTGTCATCGCAATGAACCCTCTACAGTGTTAAACCACAGGGGTGATACTGGAGACTAATACAAGATACACTTCAACACAAGTGGGTCTTGCTGGACATCCGCATCCATTTTTTATTAACCTGATCTGTGATTCTGATGCTGTACGGTATTTTTTAAAAACTAAGAAAAAAAGCTAAAACAAACAGGAGCAGTCAGCGCTGAAAATGATAAGAAATAGAAAAAAAAAAGGAAAATACAAAACAGGCCATTTGTAGCACCCTGCGAACAGAGTGCACACCGACCTCTGCATTTTCCAAAATCCCTAATTGCGTGTCCAGACGTGGGCCTTTTCACAAGGCCAGCAACAAGAACAGTGCGCTATTTCTGGCTCTGCAGTCACAGGCTATCTTTGTGAGGGCAAGGAACTTTTCTGTCATATTATGCACATTTTCCAAGCTATCCTAATGCAAAGCAACTCTGCAAAGCAGCGAGAGGAGCGGAGCGCCGGCCGCCGATAATCCCTGTAAAAACGAATCGGTCTAATTCATCAAAAGGGCCAGTTTTGTTGTAACGGTCGCAGGCCTCAGCAACATGATTTCATTAGCAAGGGGAGGGAAAGGAGGCTGTTCCGGGTAGCAGCTGTCACGCGCCAAGCGAGCTGAGGTAAAGCCCTATTCTCAGCAAGCCTTTGCCGGTTTCAATTACGTACTAACCCCTGACCCCACGCAGCTTGGAACTGTGAGATGTGAGGAGGTGGTGGCCTCTACACCGTGAGCCCATGAAACTGAAAAGACCAGGATGGGACTCGGGGCGCTTCCAAATGAGGAATTTATTTCACTGTCTGTCACTGGAGTAAATTGGGTTTCATCTCTACTGCGAGAGTGGGGGTTTACGTGTGTGTGTGTGTGTGTGTGTGTGTGTGTGTGTGTGTGTGTGAAAGGGGGCTGGGGTTTGGCATTTTCACACCTCCTTGGAAGGCTTTTCTATAGACACGGCACTCCTTTAGAGGGAACATCTCCTCTGTTCCTCCTTCTGCCCTTTTTGACCTTCTGTCTCTGGTCAATGTGGAGATTGCCAAAAAGAGACAGCTGCACTTCAGGCTTCCCGCCTCCAGCCCCTGTTGCTCCTAGAGCTTTTCTCTCTTTTTTAATGCCCTCTCTCCCTCTTTGGTCACTCTCTTTCCCTCCCCCTCCAAGCGCATCAAAAGCTTTGACGGCAAAACTGACCACCAAGGCTTCGTTGGCGGTTACATCTCTATGGTGAACCCTATACTGCCAGTCAAAAAAGTATGGACACACCTTCTAATTCCATGGCCTTTCCTGATTGGAATTCTTTCTACGTTGAAAAATAACACTGAAGGCGTCTAAAATATGCAATGAACTCCTCTGAATACTTATGTTCTGTAAAAACCTTAATGATGATCCTAATCTGAGGTGTGGTTAATAAGTGATTTCTGAGGCTGATAACTCTAAATGAACTTCTCCCCTGCAGCAGAGGTAAGTCTTGGTCTTGCTTTTTCTGCAAAGGTCTTCATGAGAGCCAGTTCCATCATGGTGCTTGATGGGTTTTGCAAATGCACCTGACAATACTGTTTCAGAACAGATGACTTTCATGTCTTAAAATAACAACAGACTGTTTTTGTTGTTGTTGTTGAAATGATTATTTCATAGTTTTAAAAAAAATCCAGAATGTAGGAAATAAATCCATACTTGTGTCCAAATGTTTGACTGGTACTGTATATATGTGTCCCCGTACAGTGTATAGTGCAATACCTACTCATCCATAGTGCTCATCCATGTGCCAACAATATACTAAAAACACACACACACACATATATTGAAACCTCTGAAACCTCAAAACCTGGGTATAGATTTGCATCTGCGGATACATAAGTATTAGTGAACAGGAAGACTTTTTTTTTTCTTTTTCTTTTTTTTCGAAATACACCATTGGAGGGCATTTGTACACTGGCAGTACCTCAGCGTTATCGAATAAAAAGAAGGCAATCAATTCGAGCTTGAAGTATGCTCACTGAAAGATGCTGATGCCTGCACTTTGACTTTCATTCAGTAAGCATGCAATTTCTCCCTAATTATGGTCAAATTACAGGCTCCGACTATGGGAGCACCTCCCCTTCTGTCCCAGAATTCTTCCCTCTTGCCATTTTACTGCCATGAAGTTGGCAAGGACGAGTCGACGAGATGCATGCTTTGGAAAATTGTACAAGCGCAGTGCGGTGCACTAAATTGGGCTTCGGGTTCGAAAAAAAAAATGTTTTCAAAATTTGAGACGGAAGGGAATCATGTGCTATATGGAAATATTGTCTTTTTTTTTTATGTAAGATACTGCATTGCGCGGTGCGCGGTCTGTCGTCTTGCACCTCCAGGGTCTGGGTTGATTCCCGGACGGGCTCGATTCCCGTCTCTCTGTGTGCATGGAGTGCGCATGCTTGGTGGGTTTCCTCCGGGTACTCCGGTTTCCTCCCACAGTCCAAAGGCATGCAGATTAGGTTAATTGCCGTTCCCAAATTGCCCGTAATGTGTGTATGAGTGTGTGCCCTGCGATGGATTGGCACCCTATCCAGGGTGTACCCCGCTTTGTGCCCTAAACCTCCTCCAGGCCTGGACATTACAATGGACGATTTAAGAATGAAAAATTCCCAAGAATAATTGAAGACTAAGTGTAGGATTAATCCGTGAGTAATCCAGGGTTGGTTTTATTCTCAAACTAAATTCCACTCAATTGTGTCCAACTTTTTAAACCCAAATGTGTAAAGGAACTATTACTACATATCTAGACAGTAAAACTCAACTATGCATATTTTAAATTATACCTCAGAACATCATGAATGTTTCAAAAAGCTGAAATCCCCCCAAAAAAGAGCCTGCCTGCAGTTACTTAATCCACATGTAAGTCAATGAACTCATTGAGTCTAAATGCCACAAAAGGTTAACGGCAGAGTTGCATTGCGCCACAGCAGAGCTGGACACCCTTCATTTGACACGCAGCCAGCTGAACAGTTACAGACACTATGACAGCATGCAGAAAACAGTGGTTTGTGCCTTGGCAACGGGCCAGACGTTCTAGCGTTCCATAATGAGTTCTGCCGCAGCGGAGGGTCAGATCGGTGCGGAGGGATAAAAGCGCACAAAACGAGGACAGCTTGCAATGTTCTCTCAGAAATACACTTGCTAACTACGGACAAATTTACATTTTACTCAAGCACTAAATGTAACGTCTTATCGTACCGGTTACGGAGGTGGTGATTAGGGACGCATCCATATCAATACTGGTATCGTGTAGCAGTCATTTACATGGCAGTGGAAGCCTAGTGTATGTAGTGACGCTAATGAACGGACGACGCGATCTGGATGTTCTTCACAATTGAGTATCGAATGATTAATCAAATCACCTCATGCTTTTTTTTATCACAGATGCTGTTTACATGCCATGACATCGTAAACTTAAAAATCAAAAAGGCATTAAAAAGACATTCCTGATTGCTTAATATTGCTACCTTTTCCGGTATCGGTATCGGTATGATGTACTAAAAAAAACAGTATGACGTGTATTAAAAAACATGTAGTCATACTTGTACTCTGGTAGCTGACGCATCGCTAGTGATAATATGAGAGCAAACAAGCATATGAGAGGCTAAACAACACTCACCCTCTTTCTAGGGGGTCCGATTTCCTCTTCCTTTCCACTTTTACTGGACTTGGCATGCTTTGACGCCTTCTGCCCGCCCGGTTGTTTAATGGTGACGCGGATCTCCGGTGGACAGATGTAGTTCTCTAGGCTCTTGGGTGGCTTTTTGGCCCGCTTGGTGGTTTGGATCTTCAATTTGAGACTGCCCTCGGAGAAGCTCGCCTCTTTGATGGAGAACTCCTGCTCCTCGAGGCTGTCTCCCTGCACCCACTTCTCGCTGTCCGCGTTGGAAGCGGCGTCCACGTCTTTACCCAGGCCGAGGTCTTCATCCTCCTCATGCTCCTGCTGCTCGCCAGCCAGACCAAGCCCCTTCACCGGGGTGGTCAGAAGGCCCACCTCGGTAAGATCGGCCCTGTTGATGGTGGTCACGGTGGAGAAGAACTCCTCATTCCCTTTGGGCCTTGCAGTGCGAGTTAGGTCCCTTTGCTCCATCAATGATTCCGAGGCTTGCTTCAAGACGTAGGAACCAGGAGGGAGCCAAGATGACACGCAGGGGGTGCCGGTAACGGTGGATCGACTTCAGTCAGTAAGGGATGTGATGGATCTCGACTCTATTGCTCCTTGAATCGTACAAATCTTGCAAATGTATGCATTTCCTGGTGTGAGACTGTGAAGAAAAGAAAAACAGTTTAAGCGTGCCTTTCCGTTAAAAGGAAAGAAAGAAGAAAAAAAAAAAACAGGCTAGGAGGAATCCACAGTAATCAAAGACACTGGACTAGATCTTCATCAATTCTGTAATGAGCGCAATTAATAACACACCAGACTTCATTGCTGAATAGAGCTTTAGGAAGTGCGGCTATGAAAACGCCCCACTGTATAATCATTTCCCATTAACCAGGCAACATCAGTTAGTCTAATAAGACAAATGTCCCTGCGTTAAAACAACAAATTGATCTAAATGCCGGCTTTAGCTTCTACCTTACGCTGGAACGACTGGAACAGTGAACACCATTCACCCCAGGCAAACTCACAGACACCGTAATTACATCACTGACCAGCTCATTTGCTTTGGTGGTCAGTTGAGTAACCCCAGTCGTGGTGTGAAAGTGAACAAATGAGGCCTCTAGCCCAGTGATAAACACCTCTCAGACATCAGACAGACCACAACCTGCACAGTCAGAGACCTGGAAAAAAAAAAACCCAATTAGGCCTGAACACAACATGTCCGCTGCAGGCTGCTAAGCATCAAAAGGGAAGCATAAATGAGCTTCACTCATTTCCTTGGGGCCAATTATAGTGTGAGTGATGGGACAGAAACAAACCAGGAGCTTGCTGGGCCACGAACGACCAAACACGCTGGGAAACATGGAAGTACGGAGAGATATTTCTGGAGAAAACACCATGTCTGAATATGTATGGAGGATGAGGAAGAGGACTGGTGTGGAACATGCTGAAGCCCTGTGTTATGTATTCACCTGTGTGTCGAATCTGTTCATCATGTACACTGGGATATTATGATCTTTAATCTTTAATATACACAATAGGTTCTGGGGAAAAGTCTTCCCTGCACACTTAATATGTATCTTTCACATGGAAACACGGTATTATATTCATGCATGCATGTATTCATTTTTCTTATCCTGTGTGGGGTCATCGGATGCCTGGAGCCTATTCCAGGAAGCACGAGGCAGGGGACACTGTAGATGGGGTGCAAACTCATCACAGAACACAAAGACACACAAACACACACATTCATACATTATGGCCAATTTTAAAATGCCAATCTGTCTACACCGCATGTCTCAGAACATGCACTGTGGACGGAAACCGAAGTAATCAGAGGAAACCCACAACCCATTTAGAGAACATGCAAAATCCGCACACATACATGCAGATCAGAGATGAAATTTGTACCCCCAACCCTAAAGATGTGACGTATACTGTATATATACGATACAGAATTTATGCATGTTATGTTTTAGGGGTCTAAAACAGACCCCTGTTTTTAGGGGTCTAAAACAGAAGATAGTATAATAGTGCTAAAATGACATTGAATCATCTGGTCTTCTCCTTTCTGTCTGTAACCGATCAGTGTTAAAACTGCAACAACAACAACAAAAATGGACAACATCTTGAAATGTTCCAAACAACAAGCCAAAGCGTGTCATGGCAGTTCACTTCAATGACAGCTCGATTAATTACAATAACCCGTTGCAGGAACAGCCCCTACGGTTCTCTTCTTCATGAACCATGTGATTCCCTTAGTGGAGCCCATGTTGTGTGATCATTGATAGGTATTGACCAAGAACTGAGGACTCGACTCGTCTCGCTGGCAGAGTTCAATCTTTCATCCCGCCTAACTGCTGCTGGCCGAGTGTCTGACAGCTCGAGCGTCATTTTCCCTTTCAGCTGTCTGACAAGTGACAGACGAGAAGCTACAGCCATCACCCGAGTGCCTGAAACCACACTAGACTAAACATCTTCGTTCATCCTTCACGTCACGACGATCGTAATGGTGTGACGCTCGGTCCGGTCCACCATGTGTCAAACACGCCCATTAATAAATCGTTCATGCCGCGATGCATCATTAGAAGTCTATTACTGCGGAGCGTCCTGTGGAGTCTTGGGTTTATGTATCGAGGAAAGCATACTGCGTGCAGCCTGTTGTTTGTTATCTGACGTTCAGGTGGAGGTGTTTGACGCGTCCAAAAACAATCGTTGCATTTGGGTTTTTCCCTGCTATGAATTGGTGTATTCCCGGCTCTAATTGGTGTGTTCCCTGGATACAACGCTGACCAGAAAGAAAGTTGGAAATACAAGAAAATAAAAAATACAAATTTAAAGGAATTTGATCATTTCTTAATTTACTAGAAAGCAAACACATGCTTTCTTAGAGGTTACAGTACTGTGTAAAAGTCTTATATCTTAAAGCCTATAAAGCCTTTAATTCTATAGAGGAAGGATGCTGTCAAGAAAATCAATCAATAAATAATAATAATAATAAAGCATATAAAGCCCAATAAACAGTTATGATATATATATATATATTAGGGCTGCAACTAGCGATTATTTTGATAATCGATTAGTTGGGCAATTTTTTTTTCGATTAATCGATTAATCGGATAAAAACCTAGCATTTCTTTAATTTGATGTTTTGCTTATAACTAATTCAAACCATAAATCAGGGTATTAGTTATGTATAAAACTAAACTTTAAAAATGCAAAAGCCACATATAGAGTTTAATGCTCTTTAATTTTGACATTTTAAACCTTAAATTAAAGAGTTTAAACTTAAATTAACAGTAAAACTCCTCTAAATGTCCAAAATATAAATAAATAAATAAATAAATAGAAAAGCAAAACAATTGTTGTACTCTTATTATATTGGATGGCATCTGTTATAGTGGCTGCTTGTTGTGGAGTGCATGGGGGATTACTTTTTTGAATGAACTCACTTATGCCGACTAGTCTCTTTCTAAAATAAATAAATAAAAATAACAGCATTTGAGTATGCAAAGTAAAGCATTTTAACAATAATTGCAGATATTGCCAGCTGATAGAGAGGGAACAGCCAATCAGAAGTAGTGTGTGGAAGTCTGTGATTGGCTGGTCTTGTGGCAGTTTTGTAACACTGGACAAAGTTGAGCGAGCACAGAAAATAAATGTTGCTTGCGCGTCAAGGCAGAGACGAGCGCGCACAGAATCGAGAAGTCGCGCGTGCGCAGCGAACATGTTCAGCGAGCACTGGAGACACTGCACGTGCATAGAGTGCTTTGTCTGCTCTCAAAATGTCAAACCGCGCGCTCAGAATTGTGGCAGGCATATAACGCCATAGGCGCGCGCGTTTTCCTGCAGACGCTTCTGTAACGTCCATTGCGCGAGCGGCTGTGTATCTTTGTGTATTTGTGCATCCTCAGTAACGTGAGCAGTCCAACTAATCGATAACGGCATTCGTTGACAACAAATTTCATTATCGATAATTATCGATTTTATCGATTAGTTGTAGCAGCCCTATATATATATATATATATATATATAGTATATGGCCTGCTCAACGCCACTCAGGTCCAGTTAGTGCAGTTTTACTGTATATGAAAATTATAGCTACTAAGTTTTACTGAGCATCCCACGGTTCTTTTGAGGATTTTTTTTATTGAGGATTTTTGAGGAAGTTTTAATTTAGTTGTAGAATACTGATGCTTGAAAATCACAAATATTTTTTTTTGTACTAATGCAATAATAGTCATAAAATTTAATATGTGGTGCATAAGACTTTTGCACAGTACTGTACTTGAAGCTACCGTATGCCTGAATTTCTAAATTTCTGCTCGCAGAATACAGATACACAGTAGGAGGTAACGGCTACCTAACCTCTTCTACACACATGAGCTCAGGACTTCCCTCCCATCCATTTACATTTACAGCATTTGGCAGACGTCCCTATCAAGGGCGACTTTCATTCTATCCCATTACACGTCCGAGCAGTTGAGGGTTAAGGGCCTTGCTGAAGGGTGGCGCCTGTGGTGCTGGGGTTTAAACCTGTGACATTCTGATCACTAGGGTAACACCTTAACCACAGGGCCACACCTGCCCCATCCAGGAAACACAACAATCTGGTCTGGGCATTAACTTGATCTGAACGCAAATACAGTACGACACAAGATGTGAGGACTTATGCAAACCCAGACAGAACATGGAAACGTCTTGAATACAAGTTTGGTTTAAAAGATCTTTTTATATGTATAGATAGTTCTTCTACTGTATAGACGTTGGGCTATATCTCTTATAACAACTCAGCAAGCAAACTAGCCTTGGAATCTTTCTTCTTTTCTTTTTTTTTTAATAACCATAATATCAATCAGATCTGAGCCCAAAGCTTATATAACAATAACCCCTATCTGGCCCTGCAGGCAAACCGACTGTGAGCTAATTGTCCAAGACTACAGTCTGTTCAAAAATAGGTTTATTATTTTCACAAATATGCCAGCGGCATATGCTGGATTTCCTGCTAATTGCACGAAAGAGTTCTGTGTCAGCAATGTCGCCTCTGGCTGCTTCTAAAGGGAACACATTCAGACGCTTGTCCTTCAGGGCTTTTGTGCACTGATCTGCTCGAATCCTCTTTCTGGGCGCATCTCAATTAGGACGATCACAGCTTTGTGTTGCAATTATCCGGACGTACATTCGGTGCACCCGCCACGAAAGACAGCCCTTAATTGGCACGATCGTGACGTACCCGGTGTAGCTATGCCGTGGACGCTTCGTGAACGCTTTAGCGAGTTAAACAAGCGTTAAAAGGGCATAGAGCAATATATGAGCTATGTGAAAATCAGGATTAGGAAAAAGACGAAATAGCATGTGAAGTTGAACCCCCCCCGAAGCTTTGGAAAATATTTGACGGTAAATAAAGGCGTACAACATGAGAACAGGGCTGATTAAGTAAGCAGACTAACAGTGTTTGCTCGTCCTTGGGCCTGGCTATCACACATACTGTGAGTGTGAAAAGATTCCATCTAGTAACTCAGCCCCTTTTAAGGCAATGCACAGAGAACGCTAAGAGAGCCTCGCGAAACGAAGCGGCTCTGCCAAAAAAGTCAACATGTTCACACTTTGCTCCAGTGCAGTCATAAATACTGGGGAAACCTTCGAGGTGTAACGCCATCTCTTTTGAACACGAGATGCCAAAGGAAGCCGTTTCCAGAGCCGAACAGGCAGAGGACCTATTTAAAAACTTTTTTGTTACTGCTCAGTGAAACGCTCACATTTCACCAGCTGACAATACAAATCCATGAATACCACTGCTAGCTATTACCCAGACTAGGAGATGATATAACACAGGAAGCTCGCTTACAACAGTCAAGTCAAGGCTTGTCTCGTTACAGCCTATTCATCGCAAGCAGCGTCAATGGGCAAGCGTTCGAACGCTTGTCAACCACAAGCGCGATGACATATTCATAAGCTTTCCGATGAGAACGTTCTCGAGAACACGCGGCTCACCACCTAGGGAGAAGTGACCGCGTTGGCCTGTATAGAGATCGGCTTCTCTGGAGCGACGGCTCTCTCAGGGAAGCCAAATAAACGCCTCTTCTAAATACTCCATTCATCCCTCTTAGCCACAGTTGTTCAAGGCAGACCTCAATAGATACCAAGGCAATCCATTGCAGATGCAGAACTGCAGCGTAGACCAGCTAAATACAGTACACAATGCGTCAGAGGTCGAATCGTAACATATAATCCATCTCGGCTTCCACGTCGGTCGGTTAAGACCTGACTACCATGCACCACCGTAGCTGTCCGTGATTACATCCTTTCGTTTTTTGGAGCTCGGACAGACGAAAGCCGTGGACAGGGAAATGACGTTCTGTCCAGTCTGGCAAATCTGGATGATTCAGAGGCTTATGGTGCTGGAATGGAATCTGAGTGCTGAATATGAATGACTAAAGCATTGCTCAAGAAAGCGAACTCAGCGAAAACGCCGTGCAACAAATGCAAAAAACAGCTGGGAAATCTTCCTAAAAAGGAAAGCTCATCTGGATCCACTGGTGAACACACCAAAGGTAATCGATTTAATCAAAGCGAAATATGATTCTGTGTCCAACCTACATTGTAAAGTAAATGATTTACAGTATACAGAGGTTAAAATATAATACCACTTTCGACCTTTTTCACGTCGTTTTTGTCGTTTAAGAATAACCATCCCATAATAATCCAGTGCTGCAGAACAATCCACACATCCTCCATACATCTGCCAATGCACGAGTGCCATTATTTTTCTCTTCTGGTGCCATTATCTAAAAGCCTTTGTGGTCTACTTTTCATTTAGCGGAATAACTAATGCACCGTTGTTAAGCTAGATTTTTTATGAGATGAGAAAGAAATTTCCAACCACAGTGTGGAAAACAAAATGGCTCGAAAAAAAAAAGAGAGGGGAAAAAAAAAAAAAAAGAAACGTCCTCCTCCCCCTCCTCCTCCGCGTCTCGCTGCCAAAAGGTGTTCTTGCTCTGATAGTCTATTTGGAGCGGCTGCCAAAAACGAGATTTGTCCTTGGATATCTCCCGCTCTTCCTTTGTCTCTTGTCAGGACTTGGACGTCCTCCAGCAAAACTCATCCCAGCCCAAGAAAGAGGGAGAGCTATCCACACACATAAACATCACTTGGATTTGTGCTTTAGTCAAACAGTGCTGCATTCCTGTAGTGCAAATCAAACATGCTATATGTGGAAATAAGGTCTTTTAGCAGGCGGCATGACCTCCAGGAGTTACGGTTACAGGAGTAACGCGATGCCTGTATCTGCGTCTGTTTAGTGCTCCAAATAGCCGTATCGGTATGAAGATTTTCAACATACAATGGGCATAGGATAAGCTTATTCTAGATTTTAGATTTTATCAATAATTAAATATGAACGCTCTCAGAGGCACGGTGTCTCAGAGGGCTAGCACTGTACCCTCACACTTCCAGGGTTGGGGGTTTGCCTTACAGCTGTGTGCATGGAGTTCTCCCAGTGCATTATGGGGTTCCCTTTGGGTGCTCCGGTCGGCTGATTGGTTTTTCAAAATTGCGTTGTAGTGTATGATTAAGTGTGCGAGTTTGTGGTTGGCACCCAATCCAGGGTGGCCCTGAGCTTCCTGGGATAGGTTCCAAGTCTCCTGCAAACCTACACAAGATAAGCAGTAGGATGGAAAAATTTAATAAATTAACAAAGAAAGGAAGGAAGGAAAGAACCGTACCCACTATGCCTCTGGAACACTTGGAGGGAAAAAACCCAGAGTTAGAAATGCCAGTGTTGTAAGTATCACCTGTGAATGTGAGCTTCCTCCATACATTCATATTTGCATCT
The DNA here is from genome assembly GCA_030347435.1 of Clarias fuscus. NCBI lineage: Eukaryota > Metazoa > Chordata > Actinopteri > Siluriformes > Clariidae > Clarias > Clarias fuscus. The sequence continues at coordinate 15,051,729 of CM059208.1, read as the reverse complement.
TATCATTCATTCCCAACAAGATATTCATATTTGCTTACATCCATATTAAAAATCATCTTGATGGAACCACTTTCACGTTGGCTTTAAACACCTGCTCAGTAGCTCTTTTCACATAGTCATAAGAAGGCGGTTAACGCCCACCTCGCCGCCAAATTATCAGTGCACTCAACACACCTCTTCCTTCCTCAAACAGCAATATGAGGGTCTCCATCACCTTCACTAATGGCCCCCACATGTTCCAGTCATGCAAAACCTCGTGCTCGTGTACTGCAGGAAAGAAATCAGGTTGTCATGGCAACTACAATTACGGCAAACAATGTAAATCATTTTCATGCATGCCTCAGTCCTGCCCCGGGCTAATACATAACATTAGTCTCCATCTCCGAGGCTATAGCAACCATAGCTTATAAAACTCCAGTTACTTGAACTGGATGAATCATCTCAGCAGGACTCTCACTGCTCGGGGGCAATCTGAGGGGAGGAAAAAAGAAAAAAAAAAAAAACTTCCTATCATTAACCACAAGCTTAATTAACAATATCCCCTGAACACTACTGTAAGTCAATGAGTGAATATTGAACCAGATGTTCATGTACTACATCATATTTTATGCAGTCCTGCTACTCCAATAAGTGTATTCGATGCTTTAAAGACTTTATTACTACAAGGATATGTAATGCATATGTAATAGCCGTATTACTCTCCTTTTTTTATACACTACTGCATTTTTTTCTCTGAACCATGTTATAAAAGCGATGACACAAAATGCACTACATAACACCCACATAATGTTTTATAAATCAACTGGAAACTTTGTAAGGATGCCATTACTCTAAATTTTTCTTTCAACAGCTCTGGGTAGACATTACATCTTCAAGCTTCTGTTGCTTAGTTATGTGAAACCTCAGAGGAACGGTGGAAGTGTGCATTTAAACAAACTGCTGTCTCTGTTTATGTCTGAGATCAATGTCATGTCAGCTAACTTCACAGGTGCCTTGGTGGATCAGGGGAAGAACAGACACTAATCCAGCATTTCAAGCTAGTACCATCCCTGATACTGATACTCAATATCAGTTTATACTTAAATATTTGCCTTGCTTGCTTAGCACTTAACCCGTAGTCGTCTTAACCCTCCAGGGTCGGGGTTCGATTCCCGCCTCGGATCTGTGTGCATGGATGTTCTCCCCGTGCTTGGTGGGTTTCCTCCGTGTACTTTGTGTGAATGACAATTGGGCATCAAGCTGACAACCCGACCCCTTGAGTAACTGCCATAGAACGACGGATATATCTCGAGGGTGGGCAGTATCTGTCACCCGATGTGCCTGATGGCAGGTGGACACACCAAAATCCCAAACATTTATATTAAGCATCACATTTCAGCCAGCATATCAGATTATCCGCTGCTACCTGCATGCAAAAACCACTATGAATCAGAGCACTGATCCTTGACTCCTGCTATTTTTTTTAGCATTGGAATTAAAATGTAAGTGATCTGATGAGATTTGCATGTTTCTCATGTGTTCTCTGGGAGGCCTTCGAATTCTCAGGTTCCCTCCAACACCTTCCTGGTCCATCCACATGCCATCCAGCTCATGGGCAGACAGATACTCCCCACCCTAGAGATATATCAGTCATGTCTGTGGTAGTCGCATAAGGGGTCGGGTTGCCGGCTCTATGCCCGATTGTCGTTCACACACCACGGGCAATTTGGGAATTTAACCTAACCTGCATATCTTTGGACTGTGGACAGAAACCACAGTACCCGGAGGAAACCCACCAAGCACAGGAGGAACATGCAAACTCCATGCACACAGACCTGAGGGGGGAATCGAACTTTGATCCTGAAGGTGCATAGCGACAGTGCTAACCACTACGCCACCGTGCCACCAGATTGGGATTGGCTGTTATAAATTTCCCCTCAGTGTGAATGTGTATGCATGGCATCCTGTAACTGGCATCCCATTTAGGGTGTGTTCCGTGGATCTGCAATGACACCATGTCCCCGATCAGGGTAAGCGGTTATCCTGATGAAATCGCACACATGTTCAGTCTTCAAACCTACACAATACTAAATGTGTTTTTGATAGGACAAAGATTCCACAGTTACTTTTTACAAACTTTGGGTTTTGCATACCTGGTTGTGACTACTTCCTTTTTAGTATTAAAAATGGGCGGGGTCTAAAGCAAACATTATAACAGTCTACTCAGTCACTCACTCATCTTCTATACCGCTTTATCCTGTATACAGGGTAGCAGGGGTCCCGGGGCCTGCCCCAGAAGACTTAGGTCATACACCCTGGATGGGGTGCCAATCCGTGGCAGGGCACACACTCACACGATCATTCATACACTATGGGCAATTTGGGAACACCAGCTAACCTAACCTGCCACGTTTTTGGACTGTGGCAGGAAACTCCACCAAGCACAGGGAGAACATGCACACAGACCAGAGAGCGGAATCGAACCCTGATCCTGGAGATGTGAGGCGACAGAGCTAATCACTGTCCACCATGCCACCAGATTTGGATTGGCTGTTTTCAATTTCCCCTCAGTGTCAATGTGTATGCATGGCATCCTGTGACTGGCATCCTATTCAGGGTGTGTTCCATCATGACACCATGACACCATCAGGGTAAGCGGTGGGTCAGGGTAGTGCTCAAACCTACACATTACTACATGTGTTTTTGATAGGTCAAAGATTCCGCAGTTACATTTGCAGACTTTGGGTTTTGCACACCTGGATGTGACCCCTCCCCTTTTAGTATTAGAAATGGGCGGGGTTTAAAGATAAGACTATGACAGTCTAGCTATTTGTTCTTATATACAGTATGTGTATAAGCTAAATAAATAGGAAAGATGTTAGGCATGCATAGGGAATCATTACTTTAGGTCAGCTATAATCAATAGACTATGAAAACATTCTTCTATGCAATTTCTCTCTGTTTCAAACCAAACAAAAACACGAATGCCACTAGTTGAGGAGGACGGTGTGGAAATTTAGCCCACACTGAGGCTTCTAGTGGAAATTGAGGCTTCTAGTGGAAATGACACTCGGTGTGGTATTTGCGCGCCTACGCGTAATGACAGTAAATTACGAAGAGATCCTGTGCAGCCTGTAAACACTGGAGCCCTGCGCACACCATGCTGCAAAACCCCGTCCTCCTCCTCCTCCAGAACCAAGGCAAAGATCACCGCTTCGTATCCCTCCAATGCAAAGTGTTACATTGTAGCATTTCCTTGTCACATATGAAACACGCATGCACAAACAGCTCGCGCACGTTGTAACACCGATCGAGTCTACTATTAAATCCTCTATTCTGTTGTTTATTATTCTTGTTTTTCAAATAAACTTTTGTTCCAGATTACTCCCGGACCGGATCGATTAGACATGTTCAGAGAACTGGTGTGCGGGAACTTACCCATTATTTCCGAAGCGCTCGGTCACGTCCTCAAGAGCAAATCCATCCGGTGACATGAATGTGATCACTGACAACTTCGCAATCGGATTTTTTTTCTTCTTCTTCTTCTTCTTCTTCTTAAAGAACGGTGTTTATGAGGGTAAAATGGCGTCAAACGGAATCTCAAACGGAGGGGGGAAAAAACCCGAAACGACAGATGACCAATCGATTAACAGAGACGGAGAGGATTGCAGAGAGTGAAGCGGAAAGCTGTGCGCGCTGCAGGGTTTTTTTTTTTTTTTTTTACTGAGCTGGACCGAGAGTTCATCTGCAGGGGGAAAAACACCACCACCACCACCGTCCTACTGCACTGCTCCGCTTCTCGGGGGTGGATCGACTCGACTCGAGTGGATCCTTTTCCACTGCGGAGGGGAAAAAACAACGTAATATCCAAAGTCCCGCTCGGATAGCGCCGTGCAAAAAAAAAAAAAAAAAAAATCCAGGTTTGGTATTTCCTCGGTTTCTATTCGAGTTTGATCAGACTCAGCTACCGCGTCTAGCTCCTCTGGACTCTGTGCGTGCGCGCGCGCGTGTGTGTGTGTGTGTGTGAGAGAGAGAGAGAGAGTGCGTGTCGAGTCCCGCAGCAGTTTTTTTTTTTCTCTTCTTCTTCTGATAATGATCTTGCAGAAACACGCGCTGGGATTCTGTTTGAAGCGCGAGTCGTCCTGGCGCGCGCTGCTCACTGGCGCCACTTCCTGTCCGCTCTGGAGCACAGCGTTAGCCTGAGGCTAATGAAATCCTAGCGCTTAGAAATAAACCATTCGTTACCTGTTTAACGACACAAATAAAATAGAAACCAAATCTTTTATTTACATATTTATTTATTTTGCTTAGTAATAAGCAGTCCCAAGACTGGTCGAGTATTAATTAATTAATAAGTATCACTGGATAAGATTAGTAGCTATATATGGAAGGGGGGGAAAAAAAGTATTTGACCAAACCTGCAATGACATTGTATTCAAATACATACCCCTTTTGCACCTATATATAGTTTTTCTTAGAAGGCTGTCCACAAGATTTTGGAGTGTTTCTGTGGGAATTCGTGACCATTCATTTTGTAGAGCATTTATGAGGTCAGGCACTGATGTTGGATAAGATGGCCTGGCTCTCAATCTCCTTTCTTCATCCCGAAGGTGCTTGGTGGTGGGCCCAGTCAAGTTCTTGTACAGAGAATTCATAAAACCATGTCGTTATAGTGCTTGCTTTTTGAACTGGGGCACAGTCATATTGGAATAGAAAAGGGTCTTCCCCAAACTCTTGCCACAAAGTTGAAAGCATAGCATTATCCAAGATGTCTTGGTATGCTGAAGCATTAAGATTGCCCTTTCTCTACTGATAGGGGGCCTAAGTGAAACACCTGAATTCAGTAATCAACAGGTTTGGCCAAATACTTTTTTTCTGTATAGTGTAGTTAGGAGATACATATCAGCTACAAGCTATTTTTCCCACTAAGGATATTTCAATAGTAATTTGAGACCTGAACTAAATTACACAGTGAATTAGCAGGCCCTGTAACATTATTCTCTATTCAATATCTGCTTGCTATTATTGTTATACTTAAAGTGTCACAAGCACTATAAACACGTTTAAGGGGGAGTGTTGGAAGAGATGACAAGACATAAACACCGTCAAAAAAAAGTCTCACTGCTCGTTTGTTACAAGAATTTGCTTTGTCGTTCTGCCCTTTCATAAAGAGGCTATAGTGCATAACATTTTATGGCTCCTTGCCTTGTTATTTCTATCCCTGGCACCAGGCCATTATTGCAGCATTGGTAGAGGTGCCAAAGATGGGCTTAACATCAGTAGATAGGCTGACGAAGAAGGTCTTCTGAGTTGATTGACAAATGGCGCTCTCCCTTAAACGCCACACCTTATTTGTTGCAAACAGAAAGTTGTCCTTAGACATGAACAAAAGGGATACATGCACATGCACAGTCTGCTGCAAGAGCCAGATTCATAAACTAGAAAGTTCAAAATGGGATCCAAACCCATATGCTGATCTTTGATTAAAAATACTAAGAGAAAACCTTATGCAAAGGCACATGTCGTTTTATAAAATTTTAAAGTAAATCTAAAATGTTTTACTACAACAATATGAGCCCTAAGTGCTCAGCTTTGAGTCATTAGGTTCATGATATGGACGATTCCATGAATGGTGTGGTATTTGGTTTTGACAGATTGTGCCTTTACAAATATATATGCAAGTAAAGGTAAAATATATTTTAAACAAAGACAATGTGTCTTTCATAACTTATGAGAAGCTTTCAGATAAATAATGCAAACCTGTTAAAATCCTGTCTACAATACTGACCTAGCTCACTTTACCTCCACTATATTTTAAAATATAGTCATTACAGTTCATTTTGCATTAACATGTGCAATCTTTTTAACATCTTAGGCTTGAAATGCCTTTTCCATGAGTCATCCATTACAGATTGTGGAAAAGTAGTTCCCTGGCTATCCCTATCCGTGGTAAATTCTCCCATTTTGTCCATTGTCTTAAATCCATCACAACCATGACCAGGATAAAGCTGTTGCTGAAAATGTGAATGTAATAAATGTCATTCATTACACATACACACTTGGAACAGATAATCATCTTTCAACATAAAGGGTTTTTTGGCTTGTCCCTCCAAAGGGGAGACTTTAATGGTACTATATATAAAGGGTTCCCCTTTTGAAGACAGCTGTTTAGAAAGCTATCTAAGCCCTATTAAAACTATTCAAAGTCCTTGAACATTATGGATATTCTTTGACTCATGAATCAGTACTTTTGTGAATTAATATGCATTAATATTGGCCAAATCTTTATTTTACTATATTGAATAGGAAAAAGTGAAATAAACTGCTTAGTTGCTTAAACGCCAAGCTCCATGTTTATATTGATGAAAAATTCTTCAACAAGGATGCTATTGAACATATACTAATTGGGGTCTACCATTGGACCACTATGTGAGAGAGAAAATAACATACTCTACAATCCAAGTGTAAAAAAAAAAAAAAAAAAATGTACAGCTTTTTTGAATCAATAGTCGTGGAAGCAAAAACAGTATGCTATCTCACCACACAGACAATGTCAAGAAAAAGACACCCAACAAAACTCAGTGTCCGCGCCTGAGGGAAACCACAGACATGCCAACAATCATTTTGAAGAAGCTAGAGTAATTTCAGTGGTTGAAAGAGGAGTAAAGGTACACCAGTCAAAAGTAAAAGATTCTTTTATGAAACTGGCCTGTGTGGGAGGGTGCCAGGAAAAGGCCATTACTCAAAAAGAATCATGCAAAAGTACATCTGGAGTGTGTGTGAAAGTAAGTCTGAGAGCGTGACCTATCTACAATGTGGGAAAATTTGTTGTAGTCAAATCATACCAAGATAAAGCATTTTGGCCAAAAATCAAAGTACTTTGAGTGGCGCAGTCCTCATCCTTTAAGAAACAACATTCCTTCAGTAATGTTTGGGATTGGCACAATGTTTTTCATTCTGTAGAAAGGGCATCTGGTTGAAACTGAAAGAAGCCAATGACACAATACAAGGAAATACTGCGAGAGAACCTCCTTTTTTTCACCTTTTGATGCTCGGGCAGTGATCTCATGGTCAAATCAACAACGGATAAGAACAATTAAGAATGGATGGATGGATGGATGGATGGATGGATGGACGGACAGACAGACAGACAGATAGATAGATGCCGTACAGCATCCAGAGGTAGTTCTATAGATTGTTGGCTCTAGGCAAAAATTTGCATTGGGCCTCTTCAACTAGAATTCATCATCATTAGCTTATAAATAATAAATAATTTGTTAGCCCTCACTAACCTACTAGCCTGTGGCCCAAGTAGTTTCCTGCCTTGATTAGTGACAAGCAGCACTTCTGACAGCATCAGCCAACAAATGATTACTGCAATGTCCACAGAAAATGTATTAAAATATTTCAATATAACTATACTCTGCCTGGCCAAACAAATTTTGTTCATTGTTTTATTGCTCAATTATTGTAAATAGGTTAAGACCTATCCAACACATTGAACCCGAAAGGATAATGCTGAACTGTCGACTTTGTGGAAGAACTGTGATCAGAAAAAATTCATGAATTGAGCTCATTTAAACACTTGCTGAAGTTGCATCATAAAAAAAATCGAGAGTAGAAATCACAGCGATGTTTAATAGTGAAAGTAAGGGCATTTCCGCAGACACAATGTGATGAGAAATCTCAGGATTGGGACTAAACTGCTGTGTAGCCATAAGAAATGAGTCCAGATCGATCCTATTCTAGAGTGATGGGTGCATTGTGGTAAGAAGTGCACCCAATGAAGCAATGCACCCGTCATGTACAGTATACCGCCCACTGTACAGGTCTGGGGTTGCTTCATTTCGGGGTGGATTTTTCCTTTAATAACTTTTACAGACTTTTGCATTCCATTGTAAAGATAGGGTTATATGGGACACAAACATTTACCTGGAGATTTATTATCTTTGAAATATATTAATTATTCCTATTATGCTCTTTGTGTAAAATGCTTATTGCACAATATATTCTTTCAAAAGCTAGTCAATAGTATTGCTTTACATCTATTCATGAGGAAGGCCATGACTGCAGAACTCATGCCGTGTGGATATACAAACACAATTTAAGGCACTTAACAAGAGTAATAGAGGTTCATGAGAAAAGAATTAACGCTGACAGGTTAATTAATTTTCTTCTATCGTCTATTTTCATGCCAGCCTACATGCATCACCTTTCTCACCCTGCAGACCTCATACGGGCTTATACCTGAGATGTGTATTGATTAGGAGGGTTTTTTGTAATGATACACTGAGACCTCTTCAATATAGAGGTCAGCCGCTGTTCCCTTGACAGCCAATCAATGTGTTGACTACCTTAGTAAATAATCCTCATAGGTCAAACCCAGGAAATCACTGAGACTGGCAGCGATGCAAAGAGGTCCGCCAATTTATTATTCTTTTTTTTCTCCTCTGCAAATGTTGCCATGGATACTGCATCCAAGGAGTTCAGAGACTCCAGTGCTCTGCATAAGACTATACATTTTTAATTCTAGCAACACAAAGAGACATATTGATTTTAGCAGTGTGTTTCCTTATTTAAACTACACAGTATGATTCCTTTGTTAAAAGAGAAAGAAAAAAAAAAGTTATTGGATGAGTCATACAATATGAACCAGGCATTGCGATAAATGTAAGTAGTTCATTAGAAGGGTAGACAATATTTTGTGTCCAGACGTCTGAGTCTGAACGCAGTGCAGGCATTTTTATCTGCAGATTATCATTCCGTTTTTGGTGACTATAGAATAAAAAAAAAACATTAAACTGACTGTTACTTTACTTAAAACAATAGGATGCAATTAAAACTTCTCAGTAAGCGAAGCACATCCTTTTAGAGTATGCTAAGCAGAGGTTTTAAGCCTTGAAGTGAAAATGTCAGTGGTTTCTAAATTACTCCAGGTATGAATGAATTTAGATAACCCCGATTTCATAGATGATGCTGCATAATGACATGTTAATCAATCTGGGTGAAACGATGCAACTTTGATCGGAGAAATAATGACGGTGATGTCTGAACGAGACAGCTGTTTGGCAGCAGTCAGCTTTTAGAAGGCACTGCTTACTCATCACCGAAATGAATGTGCACAGCCTTGTGTGTCGATTTGGTTTCACAGATTATCATCTACTCACCCACTAGCAAACCTAACAGTCATGAAATGAATCATTGCGAAGCTCAACAGGGAGTGAAATGACTAAAACGTACATCCATGTAGACTGATCTGTGTCGTGTGGTCTGTACCAAAGCTTTGTTTAAACCCATCTTTATGCACCAAGCACACGAAATAGAGATTCAATTGATATGAAAAACATGCAAACAAGTACAGGTTTTACTGTGCAAATTGTTGTATTTAGCTGGTTTTAGGTTTTTTTTTATTGCACGCCGCATTTAAGAAATAATGAAAAAGAAAACGTTGGAGCCCTTTTGTTTAAGCACGCTACCAAGTAATTGCATCATTTTGCATCTACTACTTGTATCGGTGCGGTGGAGTTTCTCGGCATACTGTATATGAAAATGAAACATTGCATTTAGGTTTAGTTCGACCAAAATCTGTTACAATTAGGTGGTTGCAAAATGCATTTGTGTCATGAAACCACACAGAAAATCATTTTGTAATTTGAGGACGCAGGATCGAACAGCAGTTGGGGAAATTTATCTGATGGGGTTAGTGCACTAAACCACAAATGTGTTTATCAAAGTCAGAGGAAGTGGGCGGTCTCTAAAGAAAAGAGCCTGAGCCAACCACTTCCTGTTAAGATGGGAAACTTCTGATGGTGTTATAAAGTGTACAGTAAACAAGTCGAACAAAAAAAAGGTATTAAACCTTTAGAAATGCTTCATTGCAGATAGAATTGTATTTCAAATAATAATAATATTAAATCTCATATATACTGTATAATGCATACCATCGGTGTGTTTAAGCCGACAAAACAAAAACCAAGTTGAGGAATGTCAGGGTGTTAAATAGCTTTATGCCATACTGATTATGTAACGTAATGTTATCATGATATTAATTTGACTTGTGACTGAGACAGCACTTTTCGGTTAATATGGTTACATTTTACACCCTAACATATAAAATATGGCTTATAACAATATTTAACATGGTGCAATGATGATTATTCTGCAAGTTCAGACTTTATGCTTATTACTCACAAAAACAAGCATCACATATTCTTTATGAAATTTCAGCAATGCATGAAAGCTCAAATTTTAACCGCTACCCTCTCAGAAAAAAAAGATTAAACTATGATGAAGATATCTATCTATCTATCTATCTATCTATCTATCTATCTATCTATCTATCAGTGCCTAATAATTTCTAAGCAAATTGTATGCTGATTTTCAGAAGGACACTAGCACCATCTGCAGGAATGAAGAATTAAATATCACAACCACACTAAATAACTCCTTCTTCTAACCCCCCCCCCCTGCACCCCCAACCCCCTCCTTTTCCTCCTTCTTCTTTTTCTTGAGCTTTTTATTTTTTCTCTAAAAGAGGAACCCTTTGTTGTGCACTCAGAAATAACAGGACCAACGTGTACTTTTCCATGTTGCTGTAGTGACACCCTCAAGGGTTTTGTTCCTGTTGTATGTACAGAGGGGTCTAAAAGCTTGAAAGCATTGGTGAAAATGTGGTGTTTCGTTTTAACACCATGGTTTTCATTACACATATATTATCAGCCACAACCCAAGTGAAATGTTGAATCTTGGAAATACTAACTAAAAAATCTTATTTTGCTGTATTTAGACATTCTGTTTATTTCCTTTTTTTTTTTTTTTTTTAAATCCTGGATTTTCAGTATCTTTTACCAGTACATGCATGTAGGGGACCTTTCATTTGTTTTTAGAGTAAAACATTAAATGCACCTCGAGTCACATGTTGTAGCCTATCCCAGGGGACATAGGGCATGAGGCAGGGTACATCCTGGACACTGTACACACACACTACAGGCAATTTGGGAACGTTAATGAATCTGCATGTCTTTGGACTGTACCTGGAGGTAACCCACCAAGCACAAGGAGAACATGCAAACTCCATACACACAGACCCTGAGGCGGGAATTGAATCCGGACCCTAGAGGTGCGAGGCGACAGTGTTAACCACTAAGGTCCTTAAAGTCATTTTTGGTAGCATTTTATTTCTATGAATTTGGCTGTAATAAAGCTAAAACATAAAGTTACCAGCATAAAGAATGGCTTTATTTAAGGGTTTCATAAATGGTTTAACTATCATACAACATAAATGTACTCATTCTAATGTAAATAGCTGAATGTAATGGTTATTTACTATAACAAATACAACATTTAGTCATATAATTAAAACCACCTGTCTAAATTGTCTAGGTTCAATCAAATCAGCAGGCAGTGCAGAAGCCGGTGTTCAGACTGAGACAGCTCTCACTCCACAAGGCACAAGGTTAAAGTGGAAACCATTTCAATATTACATTACAGTTAGATCGCCTTTATTATTAAGATATACAGTACTAACATACATACAGTGGTGACCTGAAGATTCAAGACAACCTATACCATGTCACCAATCAGTTCTATCCTGTCTGGCTGAAGAAGTGTGCTAATTCAACTGGTTTAGTGAGTAGATGGAATAAATATGTAGCAGGACTTACGGTACTTTCTGAAGCCGGGATGTTCACGTCTTCACTAAAACTATGGAAGTCACAAAGTTAATGGGCCTCTATGGATAAGTTCTGTACATGATCTTCAGAAAGCAATCAGGCAGGCATGGATTGAGCGAGTGACACCAGAGTACCGCAGACATCTTTTTGACTCTATGCTCAGCCGGACCCAGCAGGTTTTGGAGAAATCTACTTGATTTCATCAAGCCAAGTCAAGGAGGTTTTTATTGTCATTTTAACCATTTCACACAGTGCACAGTGAAATGAAACAATGTTCCTCCTGGCCCATGGTGCTACATACATACAACATAAATGAACAACATGAATTAATAAAAACTAACTACCTAACTAAGACGCTTTATTAGCTGACTAGAAAAGACAAAACAAATTAACGCCATAAATTAACAAAGAACTAAGTACTATACTAAAGACAGCAAAAGACAACATAAAGTCAGAAACTAACACAACATTCACCGTACACTTTGCCCAGTTTTTATTGACTAAGTTGATTTGAACATTAATAACATATACAGATTTACAGGTTAACATTTTATTCACTACATCATATTGAACAATAAAATGTTGTAGCAGTAAATAATTGCTCTGACAACCAACCCTATTTTCCCCCTACTGGTCAGATGGAGGAAGTGGAAGTTCAAATTCAAATTCAAATTTTATTTGTCACATACACAGTCATACACAGTACGATATGCAGTGAAATGCTTAGGCGACTGCCCGTGACCTCAGCATAAAAGACTATTTAAGGCTATTTACACGAAAAGAATATAACAAAGAACGTAGCAATAGATTTAACTAAGAATAAAATAATAAAATATTAAAATAATAAAATAATAAAATAATAAAAATAAAATATATGTACAGTATTCATAGTGATGGCCCAGCCAACTTCAAAAGCAGCAACACAATAAACAATGGTAAGTGAAATGATGTAACATGTTGCAGTAAATTATGTTAAGCGTATAAAAAGTAAAATCTTGATTCAGGATTTATATGAATGAAATCTATTATATTGTGATCTGTACCACTTTACCAACTGCATATTGTTAATGCAGGACAACGTGTTATTGTTAAAGTGGGACAACAATTGCATGTTTTAAAACTTGATTTAACTTTGTCTTTTGTCCATATAATGTGTAAATATGACATTTTGACATTTCCTAAACAAAGTGTACTTAAATAAAGCATTGTTATAGTATTTTAGTTCCCAACATCATATCCACGTAGCATGCTAGTCAGGAAAAAATAAAATCAGCCAATCTGAACCCATCCAAGCAGGCTACTTGATAGTGGACACAATATAGTCAATCAAATATTTTCAGAACATATTCACAGTAAGTATATTATTTTAGCCACTTACATATGAAGAGTGTTCAAGACAAACCATGTCCTGACCTCACTCCAAGCAATTTCCACCTGCTTTGGCTATTAAGGAGTTCCTGGGAGGCCAGTGTTTCAGGCGGTCCTATCTTGCCTCTGGCTTACTGAGAAGCCTTTCTACCTTGAAGGTACTAGTGAAACACTGGGATAAGTGCATTAGTGCAGTAGAGGATTATATAGAGAAATAAAAGGAGATTTTACTCTTTTAACTGAGTTGTTATTCTACACAATCAAATCCCTGTTTGATTTGAACAGCCCTCATATTTTTGTTATACCCACATTTTCCTCCAGTTGAGATTTCTAAAACTGTCCATTTTTACTAATTAAGAGGGTGGTCATTTTTGTAACATGTATACATTCATACAACATTCACACACCATGTATGAAATATTTCTATATCTTTCAAAATATAGATTAATAGAGTTTAATGATAGGAGTTCTTTTCATAAATGGACAAAAAAAGATTATAAATAAGATGAAACGCTTGCTTTCTCATTAAATTGCAACTTACATTACATTTTTAAAGCAAACAGATTTAAATGGTTTTAAAACAGACCTAAAGTGAAATACTTCATATAGAATCAGGGAAAGTCAATAATAACACAATGGTTATTATTAACACAGCATGTATATACTTATTATATAACAAGCAAATAAAAAAAAATACTGCATAGACTTAAAATAAAATACACAGACACCTGGATGTAATTAAATTTTTGTATTAATTTTTCATCAAATATTTTCAGAACATATTCACAGTAGGTATATTAGCTTAGCCACCTACACACTGTATGTGTCCAAGAATCTCATTAAATCTCATACCGTGTTCGTCGCATCATTAAAAAAAAAAAAAAAAAAAACAGTTCCTGGGGACTCTTGTTTTACCCGGAAGTATTTGGGGGACTTTAACTCAGCAGTAGGTCCGCGTTCAACAAAGGGCCGTTTGAAACTAAAAACATGGCTTTGGATGTCAAGTCCAGGGCTAAACGATATGAAAAACTGGACTTTCTCGGAGAGGGTCAGGTAAAATTACGTCGTCAGGAGAATTACGTGCTTTCAAATGTCATGCAAGTGTGAATATAGCAGTGAAATCAGGTCAGTTAAACACCATTAGCTTAGCGGTGTAACGTTAGCTCTGATAGAGTTACAGAGATCAGTTCGTGATGAAGATCATTCTGTAAGTCTGGCAGTTTAATCTGACGTTATCTGTCCAGAAACTTTCCACCTGAGGGGAATGTTAGGAGTGAAAAATGCCTACCTACATGTCTAATATCTCAAGATATCACGTTATTAGTGGGTCAGTTAAAAACACAAAAGCTGGTCATGCAAGTAAAGAGAAAATAATAGGAGTAGTGATGGAAGTGTCTTTGCAGATCATTGGTTGAGCTGTGTGTGTGGACTTTGGTGATTTTTGTGGCTGGTAATTCTAAATGATCTTCTCTCTATTCTCTAACAATACTGGAGTTTTTAAAACTATCAAATAACACACATGTTATTAGGTTAAGTAACAACAACAGTCATTTTGTTTTATTAAAGCACAAAGGGCATCTGTTCTGGAACAGTCCTTGCAAGAACAGTCCTTGTCAAGTATTGTCAAGTGCATTTGCAAAACCCATCAAGCACATGATGAAACTGGCTTTCATGAAGACCATCCCAGAACAGCAAGACCAAAACTTACTGTACCTCTACTTCAGAAGTGAAGTTCATCTAGAGTTATGAGAATTTTTTTTTAAAAATCACCAATCGACAGCACCTCAGATTAGAACCGTTATGAAAGCTTTACAGAGCATAAACATTGAATTAGAAAGTGTATCCAAACTTTTGACTGGTGCTGTATATGAACAAGTGGCATGGTCGTTTAGTGGTTAGCACTGTCGCCTTGTACTTCAAGGGTCAGGGTTAGAATCCTGCCTCAGGTCTGTGTGCGGGGTGTTTGCATGTTCTCCTCGGGCTTGGTGGGTTTCCTCTGGTTTCCTCGCACAGTCCAAAGACATGCAGATTAGGTTAATTTGAATTGCTTCTAATGTTTGTGTCTGTGTGCCCTGTGATGGATTGGCACTATGTCTAGGGTGTACCCCGCCTTGCACCCAAAGTCCCCTGATCTGAAATAGCGTGTTTTCTATCAGTTTGTTTTTGCCTAACATTACCTTCCATGTTGTGTGTTTTTGCAGTTCGCTACAGTTTACAAAGCGAGAGACAAAACTACAAATACCATTGTTGCGATTAAAAAGGTAAGATGATGATGATCAATTATGTGAATAGGTACATGGATGTCTACTTTGTCTCATTGCCATCATGAAAGCTTTAATCAGCTTTAAAACCTCAGGCAGTTTGCTGGGAGCACTCCAGAAAAGACATGTTTATCAAGAGTAATAGCAAAAGGCGTATATCATGACCAGGTTTTCTGTCCTCCACTTACTTGTAGAACTATAGTTACATCCAGTACACAAACTTTTTTTTCATGACTTATGAACAGGAAAATTGTGTCCTACGCAAAGCCGTAGAACTCGTCCAGATAGTGAAGATGAGAATCTGATGTATTGACTAAATCTGGTGCAACATTTCATGTCAAATGCAAATTCTATTTTTCATTTGCCACATACAAGGCCATGTGCGGTGAAATGCTTACTGTATATGAATGTCTGTAACCTAAAAAATAGAAAAATTACATTGAGCATAGAATTACACTACAAATTAAAATGTTACACTAAATACTGCAACCACAATTCCAAAGAAGTTGGGACAGTATTGACATTGGCAATAAAACCAACACTGAGTCATCTGTAAAGTCACTTCATCAAAAACTTACTTACCATGTTATTTGATGATCTGCCCTGTGAATTTAATTGTTTGTTGAATATATGCACTCATGTAAAATCCTGTTGCTGCGATGTCCTTTAAAAAGTTTTAAAAAGTTGACTGTTAACCAGTTTGTAATGTCATCATTTCTGTTAATAATAACACATTTAAGCATTTTCGTACTGAAGATACAAGTTGGTCAAGTTTAGCTAGCGGGAGAGTTCCCTATTCTTCCATTCCCCAAGTACAGTAACTGGTTTCCCCCCTGCCCAGGTACAGTAACTGGTTTCCCCCCTGCCCAGGTACAGTAACTGGTTTCCCCCCTGCCCAGGTACAGTAACTGGTGTGTCCCCCCCCCCCCCCCCCCCCCCCCCCCCGCCCCAGGTACAGTAACTGGTGTGTGTCCCCTGCCCCAGGCACAGTAACTGGTCCCCCACCCCCCCGCCCCAGGCACAGTAACTGGTCCCCCCCTCCTGCCCCAGACACAGTAACTGGTTTCCCTCCCCTCCTGCCCCAGACACAGTAACTGGTGTGTCCTCCCTCCCTGCCCCAGGTACAGTAACTGGTGTGTGTCCCCCTGCCCCAGGTACAGTAACTGGTGTGGTCTCCCCTCCCACCCAGGCACAGTAAATGGTCCATCTCGGATGAGACAAAGCCTTGATACTTCTGGACAGTATTGATGCACAGTATGGCTTTCTTAAGGTTGAAGTTCCTTTTCTAAATGCGGCAGAATGGCCTTATTGAACAAAGGTACCGTATCATCACATCCACGACAAAAGCATGACGCTTTGTAAGATAGAGATGTCAGTCATTAGTGATCATGCGTATTCAGAATCCTTTACACATTAGTATTTAATGGCTTTTCTTGAATTTCTTGATGATTATATTGTGTACTTGCTGTTGGCCTCGCCGATCCTTGCTTTAGAAGCACTAACCCTTTCTTTGAAACTTCTTGTATATGATGACATAACTGTTTTGCATGTTTAATTAACAACATTTATTTTTCATCACTTTTTTATTTTTATGTTAAGAGTATTATTAGTCTTAATCTGCCCTGTCCTAACTATTTTGGAGAATGTTGCAGCAACCAGATTTGAAACGAGTGCATATTTCCAACAAATGGTTAAATTCACATGGTCACATCATCAAATAATGTTATTGTATTGTTTTAAATATAGTATAAGGTAAAGAATTAAAAAAAAAAATTCTTTTTGGTTTTATTGCGATTTTCCTTACCCTTACAATTATTTATTTATTTATTGCAGTTAAGCTAAAGATAGAACTTGGAATAAAATTAAGATTTAAGTGGAACTTTAGTTTTCAAAATAAAGTATAATTCAAATAGAAATTTTAATTACACAGTAAAAAAAATAAAATAAAAGTGTGAAAAGTATATCAATATAATAAGATGAGGGCAGCTATTTTATTTATTATTTTTAATAAGCCATATAAAAATGCTGACAGTGTGTCAGAAGCAGGTGATTGTCCATGGCTAAGTGCAAGATTATTTATTTTATGTGCAGTGAGAAAGCGTCCAAACAAAGAAATGTACTACATCCTAATGATTGTGCATGAATAAGAATGTCATGGGTGTGTTGTGGTGTGCGTCTGTTGTGTGTGTGTCTGTGTGTTGTGGTGTGCGTCTGTTGTGTGTGTGTCTGTGTGTTGCGGTGTGTGTGTGTGTCTGTGTGTTGCGGTGTGTGTGTGTGTCTGTGTGTTGCGGTGTGTGTGTGTGTCTGTGTGTTGCGGTGTGTGTGTGTGTCTGTGTGTTGCGGTGTGTGTGTGTGTGTGTGTCTGTGTGTTGCGGTGTGTGTGTGTGTCTGTGTGTTGCGGTGTGTGTGTGTGTCTGTGTGTTGCGGTGTGTGTGTGTGTGTCTGTGTGTTGCGGTGTGTGTGTTGTGTGAGCAAGTTGAGATCCCAAATGGATTGCCTAAAGAGGTTCCTTCACCTTCTTTCAGCTCTAAACACTCAGCTATTTGTTTGCTCCACAAATGTTCGTGGCTTAGTGCTGATGAAGGAAACCTCCTGTTTCATCTTAGACAGTCTCGGGTTATATAACCATCTCCTCATCCCTTCAAGATGTTTTGTTGCCATAATATGCATCATGTTTATTTATTATATGAAATAAACAGACCTTACAATACTGTATTTTGCTCGGCGTACACGCATGTTGGAGAGTAAATAGTTTACACGCACTGCCTTATGGGTATTTTAGTTTGCAGTGGCTGAGGGTTTTGAGCCACTGTGGACCTAACACTAGCGATGCCTACAGTACATGGACAGCGTTTCTTCAGTCCGATTGAAATCATTTAGATTATAGATTTAAGCTTGCTGTTCAAACGGAAGCTGATTGGATGTGACATTTAATTAGAATATAATTTTTCGACATCTGGCCACTGTGATGTTTAATGTTCTGAAAATATCACAGAAGAGAAAGAAAAAGAGGGATATTTTTCCAGCTTTGAAGTTGGGTTATGCTTCTCTTGTATCTTTTCCGATCCTGCTTTGCGCATTATGATTGGTTAGATTATTTACTACATATAAATGGGTTGAGCCAGTCGGTGCCCCTTTCTCAGCCAGAGACCCACTGGATGAAAATAAAGACGTGTGAGAGAGTGTTGTTTACTGATCAGGAGTGGATGCACTTATTCTGATTATATTCGTCCATGTAAACACTACTACTGAGTGGAAAATAGTAGATATAAAAAATCTACATAAAAAGATCCAACTCTTTAGTTTCATGTAAAAGCAAACAGCTGGCCATCCTGACCTTAGTTCCAAAGAAAACCTGTAGAAGTCATTTAGTTTTTTTCCACATCATCAGTGCCTACTCTGCAGCATGCTGATACAAACAATAGACCATGTGCTGGTTCCACTGACAATGAGAGAATAATAAAGTCAGTAATTACTGTCACTGTCAATCTCAAGGATTTGAGCTCTTTATTGTTTCATCTTTGAATCCACATCCTCGTCTGTTCAGTTGGATCAGTGCATGAACATGATCCTTTAACTTACAGGGAGTCACAGTTAAATGTTGACCGCTTTGTACCTGGCCTAAAAATTATCTTGTGGCATGTCCACTAGTTTTAAAGGAACGTTAGGAAGTTAATAAAGTAAATAAAGAAAGTGCAAATTATTTTTACTGCTTTCAGAAAGAAAGTGCTAAGAATTGATCTGTTATTAATATTTTACCTTTACCTATAAAATTTTTTTCTTACCTATAATACAGGATGATGTGCAAAAATGTTACTTATACTATATGTTTTGTTGGGCTTATTATTTTTGAAATAAGGGCATGCAAACTCAAGAAAAGATATAAGATTTAAAAAAGAAAAAAATGTTCATACCAGGATTAGTGATCCATTAATGAGTCCATGGGTAAGGTACGGGGGTGATAATAAATATATATATATTAATACATTTTTTCTTTACTTTCCTCACAGATTAAAGTCGGACACAGAACAGAGGCAAAAGATGGTTTGTCTACAGAGCTAAATTATTTAAATATTAATCTCCTTGGATTGTTTTCCCCTCACATAATTTTATCTTCCTTTTGGACTTTCAGGAATCAACAGGACAGCCCTTAGAGAAATCAAGCTGCTGCAAGAGTTGAGTCATCCAAATATTATCGGAGTAAGTGCACGGATAAATATTCGATACCGCCCAAACTACTGGTTATAATGAATAAAACCCACAGAGCATGCCGTTGTAGGACTATGATCCACACCCTGGCAGTGTGATACAGACAGAGATGAGGCAGAGTTACTGTTACTACTCCTCAGATGATAGTTTTCCCATAACATCATGTTAAAAAGTCTTTATCACATCCTATAACTCAGCGATTTGCCAGCGGTTAAGTTTAGAGCATCATTTCACGCTTTTTAACGGTCTAATTTAATGTTATTGAAGTTCTGCTTGACAAGTTACATCCTGTTATCTGCAGCAATAAAGAATCATTCTCTCATCAGCCCTCTCTTTTATCCTCTCTCTTAAAGTGGATAAGACTATCTGTCTTTCTGAATTTGCCAAATTGGACTGTGTACCGTGCAGACACCTTTCATAAAAATGGCATAAATGTCTTTTAACATATTTAAATAAAACTGTTTAAAATGATCCCTAGATTACTTGGATCATCATACGCAGTACCTGGGAATGAGTCGGTCGTATAGAAATAATAATAATAATAATGTTAAACCGTTAATGTAACAATCATGAATTTAACGGTGATGTGGTTAAAGCTTTGATCTGTCAGGGACTTGAAATTTCTGTGATTGAAGTTGTAAACTAATTGGCATTTACAGAAGACGTAACGCACAGTACAGTGATGAGGCTCTTAGTCGCAGTAAAACATTTGAATGCTGCAAACGTTTTTAAAGAAGGTCAAACGTCTGTGAATGACGATCCCGGCTGTGATGGCTCAGAGCCCACTTGCAGCCGTTCCAATGAACGTTCAAGGATTAGAACATCTGATCCTTGAAAATCGACAGATAACATCTGTCTGTTGAAACTGTATATTCAAAACTGTCATTCAAGAACACCACTTGCGCGTTACAGGAACTCGGCTGGGAGTCATTGCCACATCCCCCGTGCAGTCCTGACACCACTCCTTGCCATTTCCAGAAATGTTTGGGACATTAAAGGAGTTCCTGGGAGGCCAGCATTTCAGACATGAAACAGGCAGTCTGATCATGGCTCCAGTGTACTAAGAACTTTCTACCTTGATGGTATCCAGACGCTAGTGAAACGCTGGGATAAGTGCATTAGTGTGGCAGGAGATTATATAGAGAAATGAAGGTAGTTTTCACTTTCATAGATTGGTTGCATGAAATTTTAACTAAAAAATCCCTTTAATTTCTGCAGCTCCTCGATGCCTTCGGACACAAATCCAACATTAGCCTCGTGTTTGACTACATGGAGACTGACCTGGAGGTAAACGATAGATTTTCTCAAACGGTTTCTTTCTGCATACCAACTACCTAGACACCCTAAATATGTTTTGCTTCTCTATAATCATATCATCAGAAAGGATACTTTCTGACATGAGTCCTAATTAAATTTGAGTAGCTGCAAGCCGAATCGGATAGCAGGAAAGCTAGATTGTTTCCTAATAGCACTTTAAAAATCAATGGAGCCATCTTTATCACTCCAGCTCAGCCTTTATTATGAATCCAGGGGACAGATTCTAAAAGCAGGAAAGGGATGTGATTGCCGAATATAACGTTTATGTTTACACTGTTGTTGATAGGAAACTAGTGAGAGGACAAGATTAATTTTGTCACTTTGCATTTTTATGTCCGTCAAAGGGAAGACTTTATACTTTATATTGTCCATGTAGTAAAGCTCTCTGAAATAATGTTTTGTTTTACAATCTGTGTGAGGGGTATAAATATTATTTTTTGTTATGGGTAGAGTACATGTCTGTAAAATAAAGCACAAAACAGTCCTTTTAGTAATCGTTGGGATCAAGTAATTTATACAAGATGCAGAATAGGACACTTGATAATCATTAATTATTATACATTTTTCTACTAGAGAAGATTCACCACCATGTTCATCGTGTCGAACCCTTCTGTCCGTCAAACATATTTTATTTGTCTGTAATAAACTCTTTATTCTGTTGACACTTTAAAACTAAAAAAAAAAAGTAAATCCAAATTTCAAGTTCTTAGAAAACATTTATCTTAAACATCTTATCTAGTTTTAATATTGAATAACAAAAAATGACTCTCGCCATAAATATAGCCGTAGAAGTTGGCAAGGTGTTAAGAAAGAAAGAAAGAAAAATAAAACACAGATATCCACTTTCTCATTTTTTTTTCATATTTATTCACAATAGATAATATTTTAATTTTTACTAATAAAACTAGATTAGAAATCTATTCAGTCTTTAACAAAACATATACACTGATCGGCCATAACATTATAATACAAAATCTTAAGTCTAATATTGTGAGAGTTCTCCTTGTGCGATCAGGGCAGCTCTGGCCCTTTTGGCGTCCCATGGATGTTTAGTCATATTGAGATCTGGGGAGTTTGGAGCCGAATCAACAACCTTGAACTCTTTGTCTGCTCAGCCCGATACACACCAAGCTGTGATGCACTGATGCAATTCTATATCATTGCCAGCATTTAATATATTCAGCACTTTGTGCTACTTTGGCTTTTCCGTGGGACTGGATGGGCTAGGCATAGATGAGGCTTGGGTGCCCATGATTCCATAATGAGTTTAATAGTATATGATTGATCATCAATGTTATTCAATTCACCTGACTGTGGTGTCGTGGCCAATCAGTCCATTTTTCTCCATTTCAAACGATAAAAGTGCAGAATGTCATGTGACGCTTTTCTCTTTCAGGTCATCATTAAAGACACAAGTCTTGTATTGACGCCAGCCAATATTAAAGCCTACATCCTGATGACACTTCAGGGTCTGGAGTACTTACACCATCACTGGATCCTGCACAGGGTCAGTCCAAAAGTTTATTAAAACTCCTGATTATACTGTATACCATTGTACTTTAGCATGGTTGGTCATGATGCTTGTTATTTTTTGCCTTACAGCACAGATCTCGCTGTGACATGAGCGATAGGTTAATATTAATGCGCTTGTTTCAAAACAATGTTTTATGGTCTGTTATAACCACTCCTACTTATGTTTCATGTATTAATACCATCTGTCATGTTATTTATTACAAAGTGAGTGATGCAGTATAGTGAAGCTTGGAAATGTTTGTATAGTCAAAGGTAAGACTATTTGTTTAAGTTAAGTTCACAGGAGAGAGAAGCTTGAGGTTTGTGGGTTCTCGGTAACAGTCTATGTGCTTGGCTTATTAGCTAAATTGGAATTTTGGTCATTTTTCGACATTTAGATGAGCCTCCAGAAAGACGAGAGAAATAGCCAATGTTCCCCCCCCCCCCTTTTTAGGCTATTTACATGAACACTGAAGCAATGTGTTTGGATGAGGAATTAAACAGAAGTTTAGGAAATAAAAATGCAGCATGTGTGGGTTATTTCTGCTGGAGCGATAAAACATTGTGGGAACTCTGAGACCTGTATTGCCTTGTTAAAAACACACAGTATGGCACCTTTGAGAGAGAGAGAGAGAGAGAGAGAGCATACAGAAGTGGCTGCTGTGGGAAAGACAGTGACTAACTTGTTTTGCTTACGTTCCACAACATCAAATGGCTAAATTTTTTTATTTATTTACAAATGTAATTGTAATCTTAGAAATTAAGCGTTGGCATAAGAGTAATAAGACGCGCTGGGACATGCAGTTATATGACATTTCTAATCAGGATGGGTAACTCGCTCTGTTTCATGTTGGCCCACATTGCATCACCCCTCATTGATTTTTTTTTCTTTCTTTTTCTTTCTTTCTCCCAACAGTGTAGTCTGTCATGTTTCATTACTTAGTTGGTTGTTTTTATGTTATGATCTCCCAGTTACCACGCACTTTATAGTCTGTCACCATTGTAATTACTTCTGTCTGCTTTTCCAGGATTTGAAGCCAAATAATTTGCTGCTCGATGAATTTGGGGTACTGAAACTTGCTGATTTTGGATTGGCCAAAGCCTTTGGAAGTCCTAACAGAGTTTATACACATCAAGTAGTAACCAGGTATGTACTTGGCCAAGTCAAAGGTTTATCAAATTAACTATTTATTTTAATTAACAGGTCTGTCTTTACTTCCACATTACGCTGTATAGATGTCTATACTGCCAGTAAAGCTAACCAGAATCACGTTAACATGTTGTTTCAGGTGGTACCGTGCTCCAGAGCTGCTCTTTGGGGCCAGGATGTACGGGGTGGGAGTGGACATGTGGGCAGTGGGTTGCATCCTAGCGGAGCTCCTACTTCGAGTAAGTCACAGAGCATTTAAGTCCATTGTTCTTCTCCATGTTCTCCGAGTATTTGTGATGAGATTTCTCATTTGTAACAAACAGACAAGTATTAAACTTACAGATGGTTATTATTTCAATAAATGCGATTTATCATAGGCATAAAGGATAACTAAACTATGAAGAAACAGTGTTGGGATAAGTGATATTGTCATGGAAACCGAATTACAACACGTCATGTCTTAACATGATGGATGCTTACATTTATAACCTGTATTTTCCATAAGGATTATATCATTACAATATACCGGAACAACTTGTGATATTTAATAATTAATTAGGATAACAATGTTAATTGAATCCTGATGTGACTGAATCGATAATTACTGAAATGCACTGTGAAAGCAAATTATAATGATTTCTGTTCAGGCTGGACAGCATTGTAAGATGAGTGCTTACAGTATGAGGATTTTGAGTATAGTTATTAAAATGAAATAGACAGAGGTTTTAAATAAGCAGATCATTTTTACAATTATTTCTAATATATGTGTATTATTTTGATAATTCAAAAGGATTCAGGAATTTTGGTTGTATGAGGCAAGTGCGACTTGCTGGGACTTTTAATTGTGCAGAATAACAGAACAGTTATGAGAGTTTAAAAAACAGTTTTATTACTTGATATAATGCCCTGCTGGATTAATGCACTTATCCCAGTGTTTCACTGGGGCATGGATACTGTAAAAAATTTCCCAGTACAGTCGTGGCCAAAAGTTTTGAGAATTACATAAATATTGGAAATTGGAAAAGTTGCGGCTTAAGTTTTTATAATAGCAATTTACATATCCTCCAGAATGTTATGAAGAGTGATCAGATGAATTGCATAGTCCTTCTTTGCCATGAAAATTAACTTAATCCCGAAAAAAAACTTTCCACTGCATTTCATTGCTGTCATTAAAGGACCTGCTGAGATCATTTCAGTAATCGTCTTGTTAACTCAGGTGAGAATGTTGACGAGCACAAGGCTGGAGATCATTATGTCAGGCTGATTGGGTTAGAATGGCAGACTTGACATGTTAAAAGGAGGGTGATGCTTGAAATCATTGTTCTTTCATTGTTAAACATGGTGACATGCAAAGAAACGCGTGCAGCCATCATTGCGTTGCATAAAAATGGCTTCACAGGCAAGAATATTGTGGCTACTAAGATTGCACCTAAATCAACAATTTATAGGATCATCAAGAACTTCAAAGAAAGAGGTTCAATTCTTGTTAACGAGGCTTCAGGGCGTCCAGCAAGCGCCAGGATCGTCTCCTAAAGAGGATTCAGCTGCGGGATCGGAGTGCCACCAGTGCAGAACTTGCTCAGGAATGGCAGCAGGCAGGTGTGAGCGCATCTGCACGCACAGTGAGGTGAAGACTTTTGGAAGATGGCCTGGTGTCAAGAAGGGCACCAAAGAAACCACTTCTCTCCAAAAAAAACATCAGTGACAGATTGATCTTCTGCAAAAAGTATGGCGAATGGACTGCTGAGGACTGGGGCAAAGTCACATTCTCGGATGAAGCCTCTTTCCGATTGTTTGGGGCATCTGTATTATGTATTATATTTCAGTACATCACAGAAACAACTGAAATAAAGATTTAAAAGCAGTTTAGCAGCAAACCTTGTGAAAACTAATATTTGTCATTCTCAAAATTTTTGGCCACGATGGAGCTATGATCAGACTACCCGCCTTGTGTCTAAAACCCTTGGCTCCCAGGAACTCCTTCAATGGCACAAACATGTGATGGCTTGGCGTGATGTCTGGTATGTACATGGGGTTTGGCAATAACTCCCAACCAAGTTCCTGTAATGTGCAAGTGATACGGTGACCGGTATGAGGTTGTGCATAGACCTGTAATACACAGGTGATTAAACCATTACCTTTTTCCCTTAAAGTTAAGGGCTATTAAGGGAATTCCTCTGAGGCTAGCGTTTCAGTTGTAAAACAGGCAGCGGCTCATGGCTCTGGTGTACTGAAAACTTTCTACTGTGATGGAATCCAAGCACTAGTGAAACATGATATAAGTGCATTAGTCTAGCAGGGGATTATATACAGAAATAAAGGGAGTTTTTACTCTCATATCTATGTTCTGTTATTCTACACAATCAAAAGTCCCAGTTAGACTTGAACGCTCCTCGTACAGTGATATGGGTTTAATGAATCATTCAGACATAAAGAACAGTAGAAGATAAAATGTAGTAAAATTTGGTCATATTTACGAGTTGAGAAATTTCACAACTTGCGCTAATGTGCTAATTACTTTCCTTAGCAGGTGTTTTATTCAGAGTATTAAATTACATTCTTCTTTTATGTTGTAAGGTCCCCTTTCTAGCTGGAGATTCTGATCTGGATCAGCTAACAAAGATATTTGAAACTCTGGGAACTCCAACAGAAGACACATGGCCTGTAAATACAGTTCATTTAGACATCTAAATGGCCAAAAGTTTGTGGACACCTGACCATCAAAACGCATTCATTATGCTTCCCCAAACCGCCACATATTTATAAGCACACCATTCTTTTTAATGTCTGTGCGTTATAATTTTTCTTCATTGGGAATAAGAGGACAAAAAAATGTTCGAGCATGACCGTGCCCCTGTTCAGAAAGCAAGCTTTATGACGATATGGTTCGCATTATTACAGTTATAGAACTTAAATGGCCTTTGAAATAAATATAAGCTGTTTTTGAGGCAAAATGAACACATCAGCGATGATTATAAAAGCAAAAGGAGAATAAATATTGAATAGGATGTTCAACAAGCACATATGGGTGTGATGATAGTGTCCACAAACATCTGACCATATACTGTATTTCTCTTTGAAGAAATATCAAACACAGACTAACCGTTGGTTTGTTTTAAGGGGATGACTAGTCTTCCAGATTACGTCTCGTTTAAACCGTTTCCTGGCACACCATTGGAGCACATTTTCAGCGCAGCGAGCGATGACCTTCTGGAGCTCTTGAAGGGCATGTTTACCTTTAACCCCTGCACCCGCCTCACAGCCACAAAGGTAACCAGAGCAGAGCTGCTTCCTTCGACTTTGCATTAGATTAGGGTTTTAAACATGTAGGTACGGGAAACCCCAGTCATCACCCAATACGATAGCATGATACCTAGATGCTAAGTCGATTAAATTTGAGATTTTATAAGTATCACTGTTCTATAAATATCCTGATTCAGTATTACATTTTTCTCCAATTTTTGTTGCAACTTTACACCATTAAAAAAAAAGTTTAATTGTTAATTACTTGTAGCCTCTTACTTATAGAATTAGTTTTCTGACTTAAAAACCAAATGCAGAATTTAATCCTACCACCTGTAGGATTATAAAGAAGCAGTGATGGTCTTAACCCTTCAAATGCCTCCAAAGGGCCTTGGGGCTTTTAACGCACACGATTTTTCAACTGATTGGTGCTCGCTGTGTTTTGAGATTTGTGTAATGAATGGGTTTGAGACTAATTCGCTCATAGAGTTTGGAGATAAAGGCAGATCGAAGGCTTTTAACACGTGACTTTTGATAATTTAACACCATACAAATGCATTTCCATTGCGCCACTCGGAACAGAATAATTTATATCTGAAACTAATTGGCTGGACACTGCTCATGGACAATCAAACATAAAACCAGATAATTCTGGTCACTTGAATCACTCGCGCTCCTGTTCACGCTATATGACTCTAAATGCTTGCAATAGGAGTTGAATTTTGGAGTGTACACAGTAGACAAAAACTGAACTCAACTCTGGATGGAAATAAATGTTATGGAATTTCATAAAATGTCTGTCAATAAATAACAGAAATTAAAGGGGGAAAAAATCTGTAACAAATTCACTATTTGATATTTTTTATGATTCCATTTTTTTTAAATAAGGTGCTTCTAATCAGTTTGTAGTTATTAAATAAAAAAACCTTATTAAAAAAATACTTGTGATGTGCCAACTGTTAAACTATTCTTTTTGGAATAATTTTTTTTAGTAGTTTTGTGTAGAAGCAGTTCATTATGAGTTTTCTTCACTCAGTGAGCATTTCATTTCTTAGCTGCGTAGCTAAGAAATGAAATGCTCACTGAGTGAAGAAAACTCTGTGTAATGAGATTAAATGATTACTGCTCACACTGAGTGAAAGTGTCACTGATGGGTACGAGTTCACACCTAAGCTCATGCTTTCCCTAAAAGAATTTCTTTTAGGGAAAGATTCTCCAAAATTAAAAAGGGGATCCATTTATGTCACTTTATTATGATGTGGATTTAAATTAACACCTTACTAGCGTAACACCTTCACGAGTCTCTACATTAATAGTGACACATTCCAGTGAGTGTGCTGTTTATAAATGAATCTTTTAGATGATTTTGTACAATGAAAGGTGGTGCTTGAGTTCAGCATGTGTCTTTGTATTGTTTTGCTGCAGGATTGTATCCTGCTTATGCATGTGAAAGTGTTTACACAGTTTTTGTGAATGTCTGTTGTAGGCATTGAAGATGCCATATTTTAGCCAAAAACCAGCTCCCACCCCAGGCCCGCAGCTTCCCCGGCCAAACTGTTCGGCAGAAGCTCTTAAAGAAAAAGAAAATCTCGCCATCGGCATTAAAAGAAAACGAGACGGTATCGAACAAGGTGAGTACACATAGTCACTTAAAAGGTTTGTCTGTCTGTAATGGAAGGATTAGAGAAACTTTAGAACGGTGTGTATTTTATGTTGTCAGGTATTTCTATGTCAAGAAACATAAAGATATAATAAAAATAATAAAGAACAAAATATGAAAACTAGTGAAGCCCTTGAGGGTTTTCATAAGGACACATTTGCTTAACATTTAGGGAAGGGAGTTTCCAGAGCCAGTGTTGTAATAATGAGCAATTCCAATTCAAGTCATATTAAGAACTAAATGACGCTTTTTAGAAGTACATTGTTGCTTAAACAGTGACTGATTTATGTCTTATTTATTCCATAGGAACCCTGAAGAAAAAGTTGGTGTTTTAGGTGAGGTGGTTTGGAGACTCTTGCCTGGTTTTGAGCCATGTCACTTCTAATGCTGCTGCAGATCTCCCCTAATAAATAATGAATTGGTCAACCTTTCATATAAGAGCTAATTGTGACTGCTGGAACGGGCATATTTATGTTGATTAGATTGATCATATTTTTTTTTCTGTTATTTTTATACACGGTATGTAATTAAATTATGGTGGTAACATGCTGGCTTTGTGTATTATTTTCATTTGAATGTTTGACAGCACATCGTTAGTAAATTTCACTTGCATAGTTGTTTTTAAGCAATAAGTTGTCTTACAGTAAGTCTTGGAGTTCTTCCGAATATGTCTGTTAATTTTCCAGCTAAAATACATTTCAGATCATGCATTCTGGCATGCTTGATTTTACACCTTCAGCCATGGTTCAATATCTGTAGCTTTAAATGGCCCTCTGCGGGAGAGGCTTTTTCTGAGCCAGTCATAACACAGAGACCAAAAGCATCCATGTTTAAGACCTTTTCAAGCATTTCCTTGGTCTTTCAGGCTTTTCCCTACTAAGATGATTAAGAACTGAAAAAGACTGTTAGCCATTAGCAATTACCTACCCGCTAGCCTAGCCAAGTCTTACTTAATATACTGTAGCTCTTAAAAATTGCACCTAGAGAACAGCAGAACTGGGCACTGAGCCAAGAGGGTCTCATGTTGTATGAGCTCACAATGGCAGAAAGTTTGCTTGCTTAATCCCCAGCCAGTAAAAAAAAATGGCAAAGGACAAACAACAGGGAATCTATTTTTCTCATGGTTTTTGACCAGAGACCCATCTGAATGTCTACAAATCATTAAAAAGTACATAATATAAATAATTATTTAAATAATAGGTTCCCTTTAAAGATGAACTAGATAGATATCCTTCATCTGATTCTTTAATTTGGCTTCAATTTGTCAAATTTAAATTCATGGTTTTCAAGAAATGCGTTTATTATCATAAACATTGTCATTATAAAAAGTAAAAAAAAAAGAGTTTCTTGTCACTGTGATTTATTTATTATTTAGATATTTTTTTCTTCAGATATGAAATTTAATCTTCATCAAAATGTAAATTATTTTTTTGCATTTTACATGATTCCTAATGCGGTTTTTGTGAGTAAGAGTCCTTGTATGAGAACAGGGCCGTCTTTATAATCGCAGCAGCCCCTCTTGGGTACAAGTGCACAGCATGACACTGAGTTCTGTTCAGATCAGTTCACTTGTTTAGGCAATTCCAGTTGTTCAGGGTTCAGTTCTCTGGACATTTCTTAGCTGCAGTGCTTCCTGAAATGCTTGTCACTCATCAGCATTTATTGCTGCTAATCATGTAAACATTCACACAATGACTCATGACTTGGATGCCACCACATTTCAAGAGAAGTGTTGTGCTTGATGCATTTTTTCATTACACCGGTGAGAGGGCCTTGAAGAGTACATATTAGTGTGGCTGGCATTGTGATTGATGTGTACATACTTTTTTATTTTGAAGAAACCTAGATTGGGAATAGACGGGTCAAACTTTTTCTGAACAAAAAGACAAGACGTGCCATTTTTAGAACTAAAATTCCATCACTGCTTTCATGTTAATGTTAAATCTCTGTGTCTTTCTTCCTTTTTTAAATCCTGATTTTTTTTTTCAGTGGTCAGATTGAACACTATACACTATAATTATACCAGGAAGCATATTTTAAAATGGCTTACTTGTACATTGTTGAATAAAGCTTAACGTACTTTTGCATTTGCATGCAAATGATGCTTTACCAAACTGCACTATGATGCGGTCAATAACCATATTATTTCCAATGTGGACTTTGAAACCAGGTGAACAGGTTTTAATTTTGTGAAGTATACAATTAAAAGAAGAAAACATCAACATTGTGCTATTTTGTTCCTATAGCATAGTACAGGGTTTCTCAAACATAATATTCAAAGGTCCGGATCTGATTATATTCAAGGTCAGAGGTCCGGAATGACTGGTGATAAGCAAATGTATTTTATTAAGCTTGCTTATAACTCACAAGCAATGTACATTTGCATTTAAGGCAGACAGAGGACAAATACATTAATGCAATGTAACATGCACCTGTTGGACTGCAATCAGATGCGTAACCCAAAGCAACTTTAACTTTAAAGTGTCAAAAAGATTCGAAATACATTCCAAGTTAGTAACTACAAGAGAAAACTCTTCTGATCTTTTCTTTGCATATTTGGACCATGACATACTCACCGCATGAGGGATGTGATGTACACTGTTTCTTTTCTACTTCTTTGTTGTTTTAACAGCTATTGGAATCCAATATGTAGATTGGTTACATTTCCACAAACTGCACAGTAGGTTTTAATGTTCCTCATCTTCCCAGTATCTTAAAGCCAGCATTCTCCAGACCAGCTTTCCTTTACGCAGCATTTCCACACACTCTCCCTTCACTCAGTACCACTCAGCATCTTTAGTTGGAGTTCTGTAGGTTGCATCACCACCACCTGACTCTCCTCAGCTTCCCTGTCCTTTAAAGCCGACTTTCTCAAAAACAACATTAAATGCTTCCTTCCCTCATCAGTGACTCTCCATTCTAAAAGCTTTCTACACTCCTTAGTTCTTGAAGATGAGCCACCATAGCTGGCCTCTCCTGAAAGAAGCCACAACATCTTGCTTTAACCACTACCCCCCCCCCCCCCCCCCCCCCCCCCCAGATGTTGCCATAGCAACGATATCAAACAGGTAAATTATTATGTTTAACATTAATCTCTGGCCAGGATTGTGGTAGAGATCTCCAAAACAGGCAATGAAATTACCAATGTGTTGATGATATACCATGTTTTGCTTCAAAGTAGGAAACATAGACTTCATTAAACTGTATAGCTGCATTGCTTTTTTGAGGTGTGTGCTGGGTCCGGGACTTTGTGAAGCCCTGGCGTAACTTGGCATTTGCGTAGTCCATTCCCCGCCTGAGCTCTGGGGCTGGGACATTGTCTCAGTGTAGTGTGTAGAGCGCACTAGATAGGGAGCAGAAGGCATTATTGTATAACACTCATAGTGCACCTACATAGGGAACACGAAGGCGTTTGAACACGAGCCCGCGGCTCACCGGTCGTTTCTTGCGTGCGTGCGTACGTGTGTGTGCGCGCGCGCGCGTGTGCGTGTACGCCGTTTGTTTTGTGTAGTGTGCAGGGGATTACTTCTTCTTCTTCTTCTTCTCTCTCTCTCTGAGGGGAACATCTGCCTCGACCATTAAGTGCTGATGTGAAAGCGGGATTAGGTGTTAAACATGTGTATCCCGTGCTGTTTATCTCAGGTGAGTGTCACAGATGTTTAAACATGCGCGTGCTGATTCGGTTAAGAGCGCGAGCTCACCCTCGCTGGCTTTTTTTTTTTTTTTTTAGTTCTCTGTCAGGTTTTATTTCTTTATTTTTAGACGCTGTAATGAAACTATTATCACTATTTGTTTGTTGTTATTGTGATTTAAACGTGTTGTCAGGGTTGTAAACCACATCAGGCGTCGAAAGTTATCTTGTCACTCGAGGCTTTTGTTCGTATGTGAGGAGAAGATGGAGTTGTTCGGGTTGTTAGCTAACAGGCTAACATGAGGCGTTCGTACGGTGGGTTTTAACAAAGCCGTCATTTAGTATTTTATGCCGTTTTGTTTCAACTGCATTGTGTGGGAACTGTGTTTTGCCAAGCTACTGTAAGAGACAGGGCTCTAGCTCCACCATTACGTTCACTGTAAGTGTTTACAACCAGCTGTGAATGCTGTTGTCCCAAATACTTCCATCATAATCATCATCATTATAAACAACACCGTCTGTTATTATCAATAAATGAACCCCTTATTATTCATAAAAAAACCTTCCTTTATAGTCAGACTCCCCTTCTAATTAGACCTAATTACTGTCCCTTTGAATTCTTCACTGTCTGCTGCTGAAATCAGATATGATGCCTTAAAATATCCTTCACACTTTTATGCTTTCATTTAGCTTTATTTCAGTTTCCTGTTCAACACAGATTTAGTCACAAGAAGCACGCTTGGGCGGCATTTAAGGTACGATGCAACTAATCTACAGAAAACTAGAACAAAACATTTGTCAACATGGTCTCTAAGACATTCTCAATGTGCTAATTTCTGCCTTGAGTGGCCCACATTTCCTTGTAGCCCCCTTTTGTGTGCGGCGTTGTCCGCGGGTGGTCTTTTCATTTCCCTGTTGGATCCATGAGGCTGCTTGTTTGCATAAGATTAGCTGTGGAGACCAGCGGGCTGGCAGGACTGGCTCATTAAAGCCTAAGCCTGTCAGGAGTCACTGGCCCACAGACGCCCGAGACGCCTTTCCACAATGCGTGATTGGATCACCCACTCGCACCTTCCGGTCCCATTCTCCTGATCTCTCTGAGGCACTTTGCTGTGTGGAATGAGGGTAAGCGCAGAGTGTCTTCAGATCCTGAGGAGCTACAAAGGCTGATTAGTCAGAATCAGATGAATGTTTAAAGCCATAGAGTACAAGAACAAAACAAATCCCTGGCGAGATGTTATATTCTATAACGTGTATACATTCCTGTGTCTAGACAAATAGTCAGTTCTTGTTGTCTTCTTGAGATTTTTTTTTTTTTAATTGGTATAAGCAGTGTGACGATTGTTGCTCTGCTGGTGATGAGTTGATGAGTTGCTTCATGATTCAAACATAGTGATGTAATCCGTGTGCAACTGAGAGATCTCACTGGGTAGGTTTTTTTATTTATTTATTTGTTTTAACTTCTACTTTCGATTATATAGCATAGGATTAATTGAATACAAAATCTTGGGCTTGGATATGTGACAAACATGACTGAATGGTAATAAATAAGACTCTTTGTAATCAACTAGAATGTCTTCTTTGCAAGGCCAGGCGTTCGAATATGTGACAAACATGACTAGAGGGCGATAAAGAAGACACTTTGTTTTCAGACTTGAGGCAGAGAACAAATTAATCACTTTTCTGCCTAATCGTATTTAATCAGGTGTCACTGAAATATGTTTTTTTTAAATATTTGTATAGACAAATCTCTTCTAGTACTTACTCCAATCAACGGTCAACGCCATTTTTAGATGTTTAACTATTACAGTTAGCAATTCTCCTTTTAGTTAAACAGCAGATAGTTGTGATACTTGATAAATAGTTTAGTTTAAGATGAACCCGTTGTTGATAATATTATATTTCATGATCACAACCTTTTCATATGTTATGCAGTATATTTTAGGAACAAATGTCACTCGTCACAGGTGTGTGAGTGTGTACATACTTGGGTTAAGTTTTTTTTTTAAATATAGATTAGACTGATCCTTACAGTATGATCCTTACAGTAGTTGTAAGAGTTGTAGGATTTTTACAGTAGTGGTGTGGGAAAGCATTGTGGGAAGTGCTATCTCTTGTGAGCCTGCTGTGATTTTCACACACACCATCACCTCTCATTTATGCAGGAGGCCATAGACCGAACTCTGCTGCTGAAGGAAAACCGTTTACTCTTTAACTGTCTTAGCTCCCTCATGTGCCCCATTTGCAACTGAAAAAGCCATTTCGTTCATCAGACTAAACGATTTCAGGACAAACTCCAATCATCCATCAACGTCTTTAACCCATTGATCTGGAAGCTGAAGTTGGATGTTTGAATGTTTGGTGTAACTATGGTCTCTGAAACAGAGAAAAGAGTGTGTGTGTGTGTGTGTGTGTGTGTGTTGTGTGTGTGTTGTGTGTAAACAGTGAAGTAATACGTTTTAGTCTAGCTTTACCCTTTCTCAGATAACATGTCAGGAAAGTTTTCATGATTTTTCAAACGTTTCCCTGTTTTGGCAGCGGGGATAGTGAATTTAGAGACTGAATTTTAAATTCATTTCTCTTTCCATGTGTTTTGTCTTTCGGACATTCTTTCCAAGGCTTTGTTTAATGAGTGGCCAGCTGTCTTGAATGCCAAGTAAGTGACTGTTCTGAGTCATTTGTCACCTTCAAGGCATGAGATGATGCGTAAATCAAGAAGAGCTGTATCTTTATACAGGATTCATAAGATTTGATATAAATATATACACACACACTACTGGTCATGCATTTGGATGCACTTTCTAATCCCATGATCTTCCCTGATTTTTATTTCTATCTACATTGTAAAATAATCCAAAGGCATCCAAAATAACAGTTGATATTGGGATGTGTCTGGCACATATCCTCTGTAAAGCCTCAATAACGGCTCTAATCTGTGGTGCTGTTAATTGGTGATTTTTTTAGGCTGGTGACTCTAACTTCTCCTCTGCAGCAGGGTTTGATGCTTGATGGATTTTGCAAATGCAATTCACCATGCTGTTTTTGCACGGACTGTTACAGAACAGCTTAGGAAGCTGGGGTCAGAGCACAGGGTCAGCAAGGTTACAGCGCTCCTGGAGCAGATAGTGTTAAGAGCCTTGCTCAAGGGCTCAACAGTGGCAACTTGGCAGTGCTGGTACTTGAACCCCCAACCTTCCGATCAGTAGCCCAGAGTCCTAACCGTTTGAGCCACCACTGTAATTGTTTTGTTACTTCATTACCTAATGCCATATGTTATTTAATATTTTTTTAAACAATCCATTTTTCCCCTAGAATGTAGAAAATGAATTCATAGAAATGGTTCTAAACATTTGACTAATACTATATATAAATACTGTTAATTTGTAATGACAACAAATCAAACCATTGCAATAATGGTGCATTATACTGTAAGAAAAGTAGACCAGGATTCATAATATAAAATAATTTTTTTTTCAGTGTCTTAAATACATTTCATAGCACTGTTAATATTATGTAAAAATTGTTTTATGGAATAGTGTGTCCTAAAAAATTAGGTGAAATGATACATTTTGTGTCTTGACTGCTCCTGCTCCTGATTGTTAGCCACAGGAATGTATACACCATAATGCTTCCTTGATTAGCTTACCTTTTATCTTAATTCAAGGAGGCAGTTGGGTTTCTAGTCACACAGTTCATGCTCTTTACGCTATGACCTCTGGTGCTACTGCCTAGTGTGTAAAAAGAGGTACAGCTCATGATGAATATTAAACAGACATAAGGCAATATAAGCAGCAAATTCCTCATGTCGTTGTTATGTTTAGCGATGATCAAGACCATGGAATCTCAAGTCCACATGCTTCATTGTTTGATTCTTTTTCTTGTAATTCCTGTGAGATTACAAATTAATGAACTCATTAATGAAGATCATTGTCCCAGGGTTGTATGAATACAAAACTCTGCCCAGCAATATGCAGAATCAACAGCCAGAAGAATGGTTCTCCATATTGACTTATCCAAGGCAAGACTTTTAATTTAGCATATGATATGTTAAAATAAAATTGTGAGCTACTCATGTGAGCAAGAGGTTGGGGTCCTAAGCAACATTCAGTTTAATTCAATTCATATGTATTTATATAGCGTTTTTAACAAGGGTCATTTGTCTCAAAGCAGCTTCACAAAGCATAACTTGAACAAACAGTGACTGTTTCTGTTCAAGATGGGAATCTCCAAGGACCAGCCAATGCCAAATTATCATGATACCTAAGTATTGATTGGAATTGTATTACAATTTTATTATTATTTAAGTTTTTTAACAATTCTACACAAAATAATAACATAGACATAACAATAACATAGACATAATAATTCACTCCTGCAACACAGGATGTTGTATTGCCTGCCAATGTGTAAACATTTGGAAACCCACCAAGCACGGGGAGAACATGCACACAGACCCGAGGGGCGAGAATTGAATCGGGCCCCAGAACCTCCAAGTTGCCACTGTTGAGCCCTTGAGCAAGGCCCTTAACCCTATCTGCTCCAGGGGTGCTGTAAGCTGGTTAACACTGTGCTCTGACCTCAGTTTTTTACCTGGGATATGCAAAAAATAATTTCACTCTACTGTAAAGTACATGTGACAAATAACTGAATATTCTATTCTATTCTTCCCAA
Organism: Clarias fuscus; assembly: GCA_030347435.1. NCBI lineage: Eukaryota > Metazoa > Chordata > Actinopteri > Siluriformes > Clariidae > Clarias > Clarias fuscus. The sequence goes on along the minus strand of CM059208.1, from coordinate 15,015,056 downwards.
ATGCAACTGTATATATAAATGAGAAAAATGTAAAAATCGATTTTGGAGTCAGTTTGCAATACAAGAATTGACACAAAAAAGCTCTCATTATGCATAACCAAATCTGTGAAATAAAGTAGATGCTGGCACAGGTTATAGTCGAAACATTCACCAACGACATGCTGACTTGGAATGGAATGGCTTACATTACATACTTTGTGATGTGATGTATATAATTAAAGTTTGTTTCCCCAAATCAGCAAGGCACCTGTCTAGCTTGCTATATTATCAGATTGTTAGCTACTGTAAGCTGATATGAGAGCATGGAGCCATCTAAAGTGAGGTTCCAAGCTGTAGGGAGTGAAAGTGCTCAGTTCATAACCAATTATGAATGGTGCAAGGAACAAGTGAACAATGGTTCATCACTTGCCAGAAGTGGACAAGGAAAGTTACTCATCAGTCACTGTGGCTTGCTGGCACACAAAAAACAGAGCTTGCACGAGACCTTTTTTTAATTTTTTTAATTTCATGCACCATTCATTATTATCAATGATATAAATTTTACTTTATAATAATAGCATGTAATGTACATGTATTTTAAGCAATAACTTGTTAATATTAACTTACACAGGCTAGTAATCTACATAACATTAATTTCGTTAGAAATGACAACATTCATTTTGTATATCAATAAATATGATCTGATTAATTTACATTTTTTATATACACTTTATTAGTATGTGATCTATCAGTTTTGTCTTAAAATATATACTGTATTTTATTTCAGTAGTGTGAAATTTTGAAGTTAGCCGCAGCAGCTATCTGAAGTGCTTTCGTTACCAAGGTAACACAGAGGAAGTGATGTCTGCTTTGGTGATGTTCTAGGAAGTTGTGATGGGGAAATTTTGTCCCAGGGCGTTCCCTTAACCTTCATTCCCTGCACAGGGATCACCGAGGACACTGTATACCGTGAAATAGAACGCAGCAGAGTATTTGCTGTATCTGCTAAAGTGATCTATAACTATGTTTCTAAACATTTGAATGCTTCTATATAAGTACTTTTAATTTGTAATGACACCATATCAAACCATTGCAAAAATAGAGCATTACACTGTAAGAAAAGCAGATCAGGATTCATAATATAAATTATTTTTTTGTTCATGTTTTTAATGTTATTTAAAAAAAATTCAGGATTACAAATACATTTCATAGCATTATTAATATTATGAAAGTATTGTTTTATGGAATTGTGTGTCTTAAATAATTAGGCAAAATAATATTTTTTTTTGTCATGATTGCTCCTGCTGCTCACTGTTATCCACAGCAAATGTACACAACATAATGTTTTCTTCTGATTAGCTTAACTTTTAGCTTAACTCAAGGATGCACGTGATAATCTGTTTTTTATTTCAGTAGTGTGAAATTTTAAATGTAGCCACACCAGCTATCTGAAGTGCTTTCATTATCAAGGTACCACATAGAGAAAGTGATGTCTGAGTTGGTGATGTTGCAGTGTGTATGAATGGGGAAATTTTCTCCTAGGGAGTTGTCCTTCATTCCCTAGGGAGCACCGAAGACACCGGATAGCGTGAAATAGAGCGCAGCAGAGTATTTGCTGCATCTGCTAAAGTGATCTGCTAAAGTTATCTATAACTAAAGTTATATATTTTTAAGGAATTAATCTGTTTTCAACCATTTAACATTTGCAAATTGATCTAAATAATTGTGAAAAAAGTGTGAATTGATTCTGCATTGAAACCCGTTGATTGATTAAACTGTACAATTCTATTAGCTACTACTTTTTAGCTTCCTGATTAGATTCCTGAGTGAATAAACACATGGGACTGGGCAGAACAGTGAAGGATTTACTTGCTTGTTTGGTGGATTTATGATTTTTCATATTTATGATGTATTGTGAGTAGCAACTTCTTTCAAGGCAGAAGTGTTGTTTAGTTACTGCTAAACAGCAAATTGTCTGCATTTTTTTGGATGACTGGCAGCTTGTGAGCAGTGGAAATCATCTTTGTGGTGAAGGCTTGTGCTGCCATTTTATTACTGCTACAAAGATGAATTGTTTAACCAATCAGTGGGCCTTTTCAGAGAATGTAAACCCTTAAATCAGAAAGCTCAGACGAGAGTAGAAAATTCAGAGTGGAACCACGGTTTCAGTATGAATTTTTTTTTTTTTTCGTCTAGTTTAAATTAAATTCATCTAAAAATTCCCCTCCATGCTCTTTTCCACCACGGGTTAGTTTCCCAACACTCAACCAAATGCTATAAATCTGAGAGGACTTGTGGACCTGAGAAGCTTTCAGGCTTTATTGTGTAGAAGTTAGTGAGCAGGTTATCAGTCCTGTCACCTTTAACCCAGACCTCTTTGGACAGCTGGCAAGCACAAAAGGCCAACTTGTGAGGGTTTGGGAAAGGGCTTTGTATGGGTTTTATTACTGTCTCTCAGTTGGAGCCTGCGGGGGATGGGCCTTCTCAAGGATGAAAAAACCACTTCTGAGCTTGAACGCTGGCTGTGTTTCTCCCTGACTATTGAAAGACCACAGAGGAATGAAGCTGAGACTGAGTGAGGTCTCTCAGACCGGCCACCTGCTGTTATTAGCAAAGGGAGTCACTATCAGATTTACTAACGTTGTCTGGGTCACGTTACTTTGGAACTTCTTTTGTCCTTTGTGGCACCCACTAGATTCCTGTCAAGCTGTCTTGGCTCTTTACCACACAAATAAACCTATAATAGTATCCATTTCTTTCAGTTGTAAAATTCTGAAGGCTTTACAACGAAGTGATGTTAGTTAGGTCCGATACAATATGATTCAGTTTTCCGCTTGTTCAGGAGGTTACACTTTGCAGTTACTCCCTTCCATAACCAGCTGCAATGTTGTCTTGTTCACTTTGAAAGAAGGAAAAAATGGGCTGGTGAAGGAACAACTGTTTATAGATATAGTGTACACTATAACAGGAACTGACTGGACTATATACAAAGTTTTGCATATACCAGCGCTTTTGACTTTACATGCCTGAGTACTCACATGATCAAGTTCTCCGTTCTTCATTGTATGTTCCTAATTTAGGAAGAAAATCAGAAGAAACTCTAAAAACAAAAAAATAAATTCGCAAATCAAATCTGTATTCTTTATTTTAAATGACAGTATGAGCTCTGATGCAGGGCACAGGGGGAGCAGTAACAAGTGTAAACCTGCACATTGCTAGTTTGAGCTGCTGTTCTACTGTTGAGAGACATGTTCCCCTGCCTTTAACTGATTTTCCCTGCAATCTCCCTAACAAGATGATGTCTTGAATAAGTGGGAAGGAAGTAATTATAGATCGCACAAACAGTTATTTCCATTTTTAGAAAAATATTTTAAAAACTTTAGAACTGTTTATTTTCAATTCAAATCCTTGAATAAACAGCATGAATCATGTTAAGTATTTCTAGAAGCTTTTACGCATCTATAGGCGATTTTTCTTTTCATAGGCGTTAACTGCAAAACCTTAAGGACAAAATTGAATGTGTATATCTCACATTGGCTAATTAGCTAAATTTAGCTAAGCTGACTAATATGGTTGGTGATTTAGGTATGATTAATCATAAAGATGTTCAGAGCTGCAGCACTAGCTAGCCTCTTATCAGATCCTAGTTGGCTCATAGTTGCTTTGTCTGGGCCTCTCCCTGTCTGCAGACAGGAGATAAGCAGATAGACGCTCCTAGACTGTGTGTATACCAATCGCATATGCACGCTAACTGTGTGAGATGGTGTTACTACATTGTGAGTGAAACACTGTGCAGATAATCTTGGCTTCATAGTAACAGCCTTGTCTAAGCGTAGCACAGCTATCCAATAGCAGCTCCCTGTTTCTGCTGCTAGGAGGAAAATCGACCAATGAAGTGCGTGCGCGCGTGTGTGCGCGCGTGTGCGCATATTATATGTCTGCTGAATTTGGTCACTAGACAATAGAAAAGTGGTAGTCTGTCCTTTGAGAGCAAAATATCTCAGGAGATATCGGCTATTCCAGACTAGCCTCTTCATATTACACATTGTTAAATATTAGCAAATCTAACACTATGATTTAGCTATTTTGAAATAATTTTCATAAAATTTCAAAAGCTATCCATGTCTGTGTTTCCATAGCTGGCCTGCTGCTGCGGCTCGGCCGCCTGCTCGCTGTGCTGCTCCTGCTGTCCCAAGATCAAGCAATCCACAGGAACACGCTTCATGTACGCTCTCTACTTCATGCTGGTCACCGTCACATGTGTGATCATGATGTCACCCACAGTGGAAGAGCAAATGCGAGATAATGTGAGTTTTTTTTTTTTTTTAACTGCCTTTTCATTCTGCCACCAATCACTTGTTCCACATATAGTAGCCTTATCTCTGATCTCTGAATATAGATGACCATGAAAATTGCACCTGACCCATGTCTATCTGTTGTGCCATATTTTTTATTTTTTATTTTCGTGTCATAGTGTTATTTGAATGCATTACAGGTTTATGCAAAAGTTTAGGCATCCCTTGATAAATAACAGATTTTGTTGATGATTTTAATTGAAAAGATGTTAACACAGTCTCACTTGGAAATGTAAAAAATGCACAATATTTTCAGCAAACATTGGTGCATGGTTACTTTTTATGTCATAAATTGAACATAGATAAAAAATAAAAACATGATTGTGGCACTGTGCAAAAGTATGGGCACCCTCCATAATTTGTACTTAGTAACACCTCCTCTGGCAGATATCACAGCTTGCAAGCACTTTTTAGGGCCAGCTAAAAGTCTTTCAATTCTTGTACTTGGGATTCTAGATCTGTAATATTCTTTGGTCGTCTTGCATGCACAGCTCTTATAAGATCTACCCACAAATTTTCAGTGATGTTTAAATCAGGGGACTATGATGGCCATTCCAAAACTTTCAGCTTGTGTCTCTTGAGGTATTCTATACCTCGAGGTATGTTTATATAGAGTCAGAGTATTTCTAAAGCTTTGAAATTGGCATTTACTAATGACGGCTGTTGCCATGCATCAGATCTAATGAGCTGATTAAGGTCTGAAACCTTGTAAAAAGAATCTGAACTCTTGGTGTCCAAACTTTTGCACAGTGCCATAATAATGTTTTTATTTTTATTTTTGTTCAATTTATGGCATAAGAAGTAACTATGCATCAATGTTTACTGAAAATATTGTGCATTTTTTCCCATTTTCAATAAAAAAAAAATATCACCAAAATCCGTTATCAAGGGGTGCCTAAACTTTTACATAAGACTGTATGTATACACACTTGCATATCTAAGCCAATTGAAAACATTTGAACTGATTGTGTGTTTCTCCTTAAAGATTGCATGTATTTGCAAGTGCAAAAAAAACTTTCACTTTGCAAAAGCAAAGATTACTAACCCCCCTTTTTTCTGAAAAGATCCTTACAACCAGAACAAACTTATGAACACTTTTGCTCTGGCCTTTAAGGCATTCACTCATGAGGAAGACTAGCTTTAGACACATGAAGTATTTATCTGCAGTCAGCCAGGACTCTAGTCCAAACCACAGCAGCACATGACTGTACAGCTCTGCAGGAGACTAAAAGGCATGGCGGAGCTCGCTGAGCTGTCAACATAACACTCTGAGCATGGATTTATTTGTTTTAGTTAGTTAGTTAGTTAGTTAGTTAGTTAGTTCCAAAGTACACAAAACAGACGTCTTTTATTTTCTTCTCTCTGCCCTGAAATTATGATGACACCATGCCGCGGTCAAACAGGAATGTTATAGCACTGTGTAACGTGGACCCCGCCATTATCTTCTAGCCAAGCCTTCCTTTTTGTCCATCCACTCGCCCTTTGATTGCCTGCTGTGTAAATGCCAAGCATGAACAGAAGCCAAAAAAAGTCAAGCTTAGCCAAAGGCTGACTTTTGTAAAAAACCATTAAATTAGTACCTCAAAGTGAGGAAGGAAAGTGAAATGTTTTTTTGCCCTTAGGAGTATTTATAACGTTAACTGTACAAATCAAGTATCATATACCCATTGTTTTGTATGAGTTTATAGACATTGCTTTTTTTCATGATTTCAAAGACATATAGCAAGTAAGAAGCTAAAATATAGAACTAAACCTAGTTCGTCATTTTTCTAGACAAGAATGATTTGTGTCTAACACACTTGTTCTCTCAAAAGACTTGACACCACAAAGAGAGAAAATATTGGGATTTCAAACCTTTTAATTTAACTGTGCTCCTCAATGTTAATGGATGCATCTGATCAAAGAAAAGATCATAATTTATTCATTCTCGTTCATTAATCATTCATCATTCATTCTCTGCAAGTGAGCATGTCTGGCTCATGTGGTTGCTTTGTGTAGAACAGTTGCTTTGGGAGGTAGACAAGCTTTTTTTTTCCCCTCTCCCCATCCAATTTTTTACAATTATTATTATTATAAAATGTAAATTAGTATATAAAAGATAATATTTTAAACATATGCTCCACATTAGAGTTTGGTTGTTATTGTTTTGACACAGATGTGAATTCAGAATTTTAGTTTAAGGTCACTTTAGTACAACGCTATAGTCAAAGGTCCTTGCTGTGTTAATTCAATATTAGTGTCCTGTTGGCTTTGTGACAGCTAACACATATATAATATAATATAATATAATATAATATTATATTATATTATATTATGAATATAAACAATTTTAATAAAAAAAATACACTGTCTGACCAAAACAAGTTTCTGATTCTAATATTTAGTTTAACCTTTTTTTTTCTTCTTCACTTTTACAATTATTAAGTGTGCAATGTGGTGTCAAGTTCCATGTTTGAAAATGATTCCTCATGCTCCCAGAATGTTATTTTCACAGTTTGAGTTCGGGAATATGTCTGTGCCATCATGGAAGAAAGAAATCCATAAAAATCCATAGATGTCATAACCTGTTTATTCAGTACATTCAGGTTGTCAGCTGACTTGTTATTTTTATTGCCATATAATGTTGCTGAGCATAGACCTGACCTGAATCAACTCCAGATCATAACACTGTCTCCAGAGGCTTGTACAGTGGGCACTATGCATGATGAGTGCATCGCTTCATGTGCTTCCCTTCTTAATCTTTCCATTTCTCCATATATCAATTCCTTCATAGCAAATTAAAGCCCCTTTTCCATGTCCCAATCCTGTGAGTTCATGTCGAAATTGTGTGTGGAAGTACTCATACTTTCAATATTAAACATACCTGTAATTTCTACCTGTTGCTACTTCAAGCATTTAAGTCATCTCCATTCATGAATAGTTTTCTGACCACATTTTTTTCAACAAAGTTGATGGTTCAACTTAATTCCTTTGATTGTTCTTTCAAGTTTTACAAATATGTTGGACAGTTCAACCAATTAAAAATCTCATTGGTTGTTTTATTTGCTTAATGCAGGTCAATAATTCAACCCTTATGAAATGATGACTTTTTTTTTTTTTTAGAACCAGGCAGTGTTTAAAAAAATATTTTAAAAAAAGTTTAAAACAAAAAGATTTGTTTATAGTTTTATACACATTAAACTGATGATTTGATGTAAATAGAATCTTTTATGAAGATATTTCAGAGTGCCAATTATGCTTCAGTACAGTGTAATTTGTTTCTTCATGCAGAGTTTTCATGTACACAATGTTTGTTTTCCCATACAATCAATAACTTATCATTCTGTTTCAGTTTCCATTTTACTCAGAGATTTGTAAAAAGCTGAATGCTGGAGAGAACTGCAGTGCTCTGGTCGGTTACTCGGCCGTCTACAAGGTCTGTTTTGGCATGGCGTGCTTCTTCTTCTTCTTTTTCGTGTTCACGATCCGAATACGGAGCAGCACAGGATGTCGGGCAGCCGTACACAATGGGTAAAGCAGTATAGTACTGTTTTCTCTACAAGCTTCCCTTCTTTCACTCTGACTCCCTGCAGGCATCTCAGATTCAACAGAGGTCCAAAAGGCCATGTAACATTTGGCTGTTTTTCTTTCTTTTTTTTTTTATTCTCTCCCCATAGGCTCTGTTCTGTTCCATGCTCCTCCTTAAATGACATTGTCCACTCACTCCCACTGCACTAAATAGTTGCATTAATTAAAAGCCCTGTCAAGAGGAAATTTTATTAGGAGGCAAGCTTTGTTCTCCTCAAATGCAATGGTTTATGTCCTGACAAGATCTCTTCACTAAGCAATAATCAGATCTTTGTTTTGTATGCAAATGGTGTGACAGAGAAGAGGAAGTGGTTAGAGTGCAGGAAAGCACAGTGTGAATTACCTACCATTGCTAGCATCAACAATTAAGAGAGATTTTTCACTTCAACACATTTTCTCTTACAGAAATAATGTGCATAATTTATAAGACTTTATGTATGGATTGGCAAGTAAAGCAAAGCAGCTGGGCTTTAAAAATATGGTCTTTAGTTCTTTGTTTCTTTCTTTCTTTCTTTCTTTGTTTTTCTTTTTTTAATGTTATGTTATCTCCTTGTCCTTACAGATTCTGGTTCTTGAAGTTTTTGGCTTTGCTAGCCTGCTGTGCAGGAGGCTTCTTCTTACCTGGTGAAGAAAAGTTTCTTGAAGGTAGACTATAGATTATTTCCTTTACTTTTTGTTGTTCTATTGAACACTCTTGTTCACCCCCTATTACTTGTAGCTGTTGAGAACCACATGTACCTTTCCCGAGCTTTTACCATGTTGTTAAGTGACGTTATCATTGTCCTGTGTCAGCTGTTTTCCGACACAGGAAATCCACATACAGGGCTTTGTTGTTTGTTATTGTGCAAGTTGTCAGTTCTTATATGTAATGTGGAATTAAGTTTGTCCTGCTTTCAGAAATCAGAATCAATTTACTGCACTTGTTTCTTTCTGTGCTATGTAGCCATTTGAATTTTGAATCGTGTAGTTTGTCAGTGAAACTGAGCAGCAGTCTGGAGAGCTGCCGTCAGAATGGAAAGATGACTGTTTGTGGGAGTCAGGAAATAAAGGAACTGTTGATGATGGCTTAATGTGCTCTCTCACTCTCCCTACCCCCCTCCCTGCAGTGTGGCGTTATGTAGGAGCTGCCGGGGGCTTCCTCTTCCTCCTAATACAGCTTATGCTCCTGGTGCAGTTTGCTCACAGATGGAACCAGAACTGGTAAAAAGAAACTTTGGCACCACCAATTATAGCCATTGTTCTTCTAATTCACTCTCAGAAATGCTCAGTGATGGAAAATCATTCACAGAGAAAATGTTCATGATTAAATTTTTGTTTCCATCTCCATGTCCAATTTTTTTTTTCTTCCTGGGAAACATAAGTAAGCACAACTGGAATCCATTACATAGAGTAAAGGGAGGGTAGTCTAATCTGGCCAGTCATAATTTCCATAGTGAGAAATGGCGTGTAGTCGAGGATCTGGGTGGTCTGGTGTTTCTATGCAATATGTTTTTAGTAACATAGAATATATACAGCTGTAATGAGCAGGCAGAAAATCTCAGTTGCAAACTGAAGTTTCAGAATGTTAAGTCTAATAATATAGTTCTGTAGATGTGGTTTGTTTTAAAGCTTTTAGCGGGTGAGGCTGAGGATAGTAATTTACGAAATTAAAATACACAAATAATATTTATTTGGCGGATAACTTGGTGTGCATGATGACCTGTGTCCTTTTCAGAAGCAGGAATAACCACTTCACTGTCAAACATATCACCAAGAGTTAATTAAGATGCTTCCAAGCCATGGATAATAATTTTTTTTAGAAAAATGTAAACGCGTAAGCTCTTATTTGCAGTTAAGATTTAACACTTAAAAGATTTACTAACTGGTTATGTTTGTTGTGCATAATGTTTCTCGGTATCTCATATATCTATTACCTTGTACACCACAAGATGGTGCACTTGCAGTTCAGGTGATGTGCATGATTTGATATAATTTTAGCAGCCTCATTAGACAGAGACGAGCAGGATTTTCGACAGCCTTTTTATTATATTATAATTTGTTAATATATATTTGTGCTTGTTTGTCATCAGTTAGGTTTACTGGCAACCAAAATACAGACATAGGGATGCTAACCACACAATCCTCAGATATCAGTTTCCTAATTGTTTTAGAGAAGTGTAACATCAGCTAGAATGATTAAACACGTTTCTGTTAATTAAAGCCTGGTTTTCTATTGAGACTTTTGCTGCAGTACCATGTGCTTCTGGGTAACCTCTGTTTAATTTTAGTATATATAAACATACGTGGCCTAGATCGGATTGTTTTAATACCTCTGGCCTCCAGAAGAAGAGGCAGAAGGACAGCTAGTAAAAGCCAGACAGACAGTGGAGAAACAATGCAATGGAAACGCAGTATAAAACCAAACAGCAGAATAAAGCTCACAATAATCAAATCAGTGGACAAAAGTTAATCCTGCGATTGTGTTTGACGACAGCTATACTCTGATCCACCCTTTGTGGTAACATAAAAACTGAAACTGATTTCTTCACCGACAGCATTCCTAAAGCTGACTGTATGGTTGAACACTGTGTAACTGGTTTGATTTCTGTCTGCGATTATCAGAAATAAATAAAAAAAAATGTAATGGATCCAGTGAATAAATTTAATAGCACATATTTGCTGTATAAGCCAAATCACTCATAAAAATGCATGTTATTAAAAGGAGAATATTTTACTATACAAGAAAATCTCCCCCCCAAAAAAGTAAGTAAGAATCTCTGTTTAAGGGTTTCATGACCAGGTTAAGCATTTTTTCCTTTCTCTGCTTCTCTGTAGGAGTGCAGGAGTAGACCACAACAAGCTGTGGTATGCAGCTCTGGCCCTGGTCACACTGGTGCTCTTCTCTGTGGCAGTGGGCGCTCTGGTGTTTATGGCCTTGTACTACACACATCCTGAGGCCTGCTTTCTCAACAAGATCTTCCTGGGGGTGAACTCGGGTCTATGCTTCATCGTCTCACTGCTGGCCATTTCTCCCTGCATTCAGACATGTGAGTCAGCATGACTACAACTCCTAGCATTCATTTATTTATTTATTTTTAAATTTATTTAGAAGTTTCCTGTTTGAAAAGGTATGAATTTAATTTTTTCGTGAGAGTTTTATTTCTTTTTGGGATTTTATTTCAGTCTTGGATGGGATCAGATATATAATATGTTTTGTTCTTATGGTAAAACTAAAGACCCTTTACTCATTGGACACGACCATGAGATCTGACAGCTAATGTCCCTACTACTACTACCCCTGGTTAAGATGTGTTCTTAGGCTTCTGATAAATATTTTTTTATGTAAACAATATAGAACCACAATGGCAAAAAAAGAGACATACCAGTTCACCTCTCTCCTCACTCTTTATAGCGCTTGCCAACTCACTGAGACAGGCGAAACATTCATTAGATTGGATATATTTTCATCACATGCTTGTTCCATGGCACTCACCTGATTGTCGCTCGCTTCGCAGAAAGACACACGACCATGAGCCGCCACCACAGTCTCTCTCTGTTACATCATTATTAGTCTTATAGTTTTATTATAATGTACAAACTTTTAACCACAAGAACTTTTCATTTCTTTACTGCTGAAGGTCACAGTAGTAAAAAGAAAATTAAATGAAAAAGAAATCAATTTTATTTTAAAATATTGGCAGCAAAGAAAGATATGAGGAGAAATGCAGAATCAGACAGGATAGACCAGGAAAGAGAGAAGGACTCGGAGGAAGGATATGAGGAAATGAGAGAAGAGAAAGAAGTAGAAATGAATGTGAACGATGAAGATGAGAGTCCAGCTGAATCAGAGCAAGGGGCAGTAGCAGGGGCTGATGAAACAGGTGGAGACAGAGCATCCTGCTGTTGCTACAGTTCATCTTGGTATGATTTTATTCTCTGTTGATATAAATTCCAGTGCAGCCTCCCATGCCAAAATCTTTTTTTTTTTTTTTTTTTTTTTTTTTGCCACTGCATGTAAAACTTTCTAGATCCAATGCTGATCAGAATTCAGTGTTCTCTGTATTTTGATGTGTTTTTGTTTACCGCGATGCCTTGAGCAGTTCATTTGTTAAACTCGTAGGTATTTTCATCAGTTTTAGTAGCTTGCACTGTACGGAATCTAAAAATAAATAAATAAATAAATCATTTTCTTTGTTATTCCAAAGCCACGACCCATATGGCTGGTTTATATTTGATGAAGTGTAAGGCTAGCAATCACTGCTTCATACAGAACAAATCAACATTTTTGGAATTACATGTGGAGGGGAACAGCACAGAGCAGAAAAAGAAGCTAATGGCACAAATACAAAAATATCCACATCCATATGACTCATAATGGCATGTGTGTGGTGCGGTAGCATTCCAAAGAGATTGTGATCTTCCTTCTTTCTCCTCCCTTTATTAATTTGTTTAAGAAAATCATATTTTCTCCTATAAACATAGCAACATGCAGATAATTTTTATACTGCAAGCATCTCAGCACCAGGCTGGGTCATGCAGTGCCAACCACGCGCAATCAAGATTTTTATTCACACGACACACAATGAGCAAATAATAAACCAGATTCGAATAGACTATAATATTTGAATGGCAGCCTATGAGGTGGAGCTTTCCACTTATTTCTTTCTTTATTGGTAAACATAATGGCTACTTCTGTGAAATTACAAACACTTCAAAATCAAAGCTAGCAAAGCATTTGAAGCAAAATGTGTTTTGTGTGTGTGTTGTCCTTGCAGTCCAGCCCGCCTCAGGCCTGCTCCAGCCAGCTGTCATCAGCGTCTATGTCATGTACCTCACCTTCTCAGCCCTGTCTAGCAAACCCATTGAAAGTGAGTAATGCTGTGTGTCTGTCTGTCTGTGTGTGTGTGTCTGTCTGTGTGTGTGTGTGTCTGTCTGTGTGTGTGTGTGTCTGTCTGTGTGTGTGTGTCTGTCTGTGTGTGTGTGTCTGTCTGTGTGTGTGTGTCTGTCTGTGTGTGTGTGTCTGTCTGTGTGTGTGTGTCTGTCTGTGTGTGTGTGTCTGTCTGTGTGTGTGTGTCTGTGTGTGTGTGTCTGTCTGTCTGTGTGTGTGTGTGTCTGTCTGTGTGTGTGTGTCTGTCTGTGTGTGTGTGTCTGTCTGTGTGTGTGTGTCTGTCTGTCTGTGTGTGTGTGTCTGTCTGTGTGTGTGTGTCTGTCTGTGTGTGTGTGTCTGTCTGTGTGTGTGTGTCTGTCTGTGTGTGTGTGTCTGTCTGTGTGTGTGTGTCTGTCTGTGTGTGTGTGTCTGTCTGTGTGTGTGTGTCTGTCTGTGTGTGTGTGTCTGTCTGTGTGTGTGTGTCTGTCTGTGTGTGTGTGTCTGTGTGTGTGTGTCTGTCTGTGTGTGTGTCTGTCTGTGTGTGTGTCTGTCTGTGTGTGTGTGTGTGTGTCTGTCTGTGTGTGTGTGTGTGTGTGTCTGTCTGTGTGTGTGTGTGTCTGTCTGTCTGTCTGTGTCTGTCTGTCTGTCTGTGTGTGTCTGTCTGTCTGTCTGTGTGTGTCTGTCTGTGTGTGTGTGTCTGTCTGTGTGTGTGTGTCTGTCTGTGTGTGTGTGTCTGTCTGTGTGTGTGTGTCTGTCTGTGTGTGTGTGTCTGTCTGTGTGTCTGTCTGTGTGTGTCTGTCTGTGTGTGTGTGTCTGTCTGTCTGTGTCTGTCTGTCTGTGTCTGTCTGTGTGTGTCTGTCTGTGTGTGTCTGTCTGTCTGTGTCTGTCTGTCTGTGTCTGTCTGTCTGTGTCTGTCTGTCTGTGTCTGTCTGTCTGTCTGTCTGTCTGTCTGTGTGAGAGAATATCTCTTTCCATTGTTTGTGTATTGTTTTGCACTTGTATCATTTTACAAGTTCATGTGGTTGAGGAAATGTAGTCCTAAATGGAGTTTTATAGAATGTTTCTCACCACATCCTTCCATCTCATCTCTTCTGTCTGTCTTTCTCTCACTCAGTGATGGAGCTTGATGGAAAGAACCAAACTGTCTGCGTCTTTCCTTTCTCTGGAACAGAGGGTGACAGGAAAATAGCGACTGGAGTAGGAACGACCATTTTGTTCGGCTGCGTGCTTTATTCATGGTATGAACATTTTAATGTATTCCTTCCTTTTAATTTCTCATGTCTCTTTGTCATTTTCTTGCCCCATAGTACCACCCATGTATTTCAGTTGCCCAGCATCTCCCTTAACAGAAATACCAGATCATTTAACAGGGTGTGTAACGAGACCAGTTCCAAAAGCACTATAAACATACAATTATCTGGTTATGACCGTGTGTTCATTTGGACATAAAAACGGGTATCCCCGCTGAAGCTGAGGCACAGATTAAAGCCTTCTTCATTTAGCTCATGCAAAATGGAGGAGGCTCACATGTGTTTCCCATTAAACGCAGACATGTCTATTCAAGATGTCTCTAAGGCCCGAAGTTCTATTTACACACAGCACGTATTTATGGAGACAGCCTTATATTCTCAGCTCAACTTGAAATGGTTTTTCCAATGTGTTTCCAGGTTGTTGTTTTTTTTTCCACACTGAAAATGCAGAGAAAAATCTACTTCAACAGAAGGAGCACTTTCAACTTATTGCCTTTATAAAGAGTTCATAGCAAAACAATTGAGTGTAAAAGATAAAAAATTAGAAGAAATTTCAAGGAAACTCTTCCAGACCTACGTAATTTCTCTCAGAATAAAAGAAAATTTTATTTTATTTGCAGCTTGCTTTTAATGATGGATATTGGCTTTATAGAAATAGAACATTTAATAAAGTAATGGCTTGATGAAGAAAGCTTAAAGAGGACTGAACTCTTTAATACAGCAGTATTACAAGTTACTTGTGCATGGCTTGTATTTATCTAAGTGCTTGTCTGAGACTTTTTTTTTTGCTCTCTGTGTACAGCTTGACCTCCACAACAAAGAGGAGCTCAGCGGCATTACGAGTGTACAGAAACTCGGTGCAAGAGAATGAGGTCTGAATTTTTTACGTTAACACAATAAATCTGTGCATAAATATTCTAATGATGCTTTGGATTCATTAAAATGAAAGAAAAAAGGAAAAAACGATGAACTAACTGAGTTTTTCATCATTCTTTCAGAGGGCACGTTGCTGCTTCTGCTGCACTGACTTTGCAGGTAAGAATTAATTGGTTCTTGATTTATTCACTTACTTTTGAGTTTTGTTTATTCTAAAAAAAAATAATAATAAACAAAAAAACATTGGCTATGCCGTTTTAAAAATTCAGAGCCGTTAACCGTCTGTGCCAGAAAGCTTGATGGTGCCTCCTGGTGTTCATGTAGGACACTGCACATTTAAGTGAATGCTGAATGAACTGTGCTGATTTGTTGCAGAGGATTATGATGAGGAGGAGAAGACCGTGGGAGGACAGAATGTATTTTATGATGAGAAGGAGGGCACCGTCTACAGCTACACCTACTTCCATTTTGTCTTCTTCCTCGGCTCACTCTATGTCATGATGACGGTCACAAACTGGTTCCAGTAAGTCATTTACCAGTTCACTACAGACTGATTATTACAAATGCTGTGTGACTTTGAAACAAAAAAGGGGATCAAAACATTTTTTGGACTGTAAATTTAGGTTAGGTTTTGTGTGTCCTTGTGATTAGGTATTGGTAAATTTTAGGTTTTACTTTCTACACTAAAGTAAACAGGCAAATTATGGAATCACCATGGTCTGATAAAATTCTTTCAGGTTTATTACATCACACAGGCACAGATATGTCACAAAACCATTCTTTGTTTAATAGCTGAAAATTCTTGCTTTTTCATGAGACATTCTTCAAAGGTCATTTAGGCACTATTTAGGCATAGTTTTTCCAGCTCAAATTGAGGTTTTAAGAGGAAAACTTACAATGAGTACTTATCTATCTATTTATTTATTTATGACTTTTTATGATGTCCTAGAGTCTTTGAAACACTGACTTCACTTTTGTGGGCCTGACCCTACACCTGCCGCCCCCCCCCTCTATTTTTTTTTTTTTTTTTTTTTTAGTAAATAAAATTTCAGTCGGTCTGAGACTCCTGGCTGTGGGACTGAGTTGAAGAAAAGCTTTAACACTCATTGCTCTGTGGCAAGACACGTTATCATCCTGAAAAATGATTTAATCTGCAAACCCATCAGTGAAATGAGTGTTTAGAATTTCAATATACACACGTGGACAAAATTGTTGGTACCCTTCAGTCAATGAAAGAAAAACTCACAATGGTCACAGAAATAACTTTAATCTGACAAAAGTAATAATAAATAAGAATTCTATAAATGTTAACCAATGAAAGTCAGACATTGCTTTTCAATCATGCTTCAACAGAATTATATAAAAAAAAAATGAACTCATGGAACAGGCCTGGACAAAAATGATGGTACCCCTAACTTAATAGTTTGTTGCACAACCTTTTGAGGCAATCACTGCAATCAAACGATTCCTGTAACTGTCAATGAGACTTCTGCACCTCTCTGCAGGTATTTTGGCCCACTCCTCATGAGCAAGCTGCTCCAGTTGTTTCCGGTTTGAAGGGTGCCTTTTCCAGACAGCATGTTTCAGCTCCATCCAAAGATGCTCAATAGGATTGAGATCAGGGCTCACAGAAGGCCACTTTAGAATAGTCCAATGTTTTCCTCTTAGCCATTCTTGGGTGTTTTTAGCTGTGTGTTTTGGGTCATTGTCCTGTTGCAAGACCCATGACCTGCGACTGAGACCCAGCTTTCTGACACTGGCCTGCACATTTATCTCTAGAATCCCTTGATAGTCTTGAGATTTCATTGTACCCTGCACAGATTCAAGACACCCTGTGCCAGATGCAGCAAAGCAGCCCCAGAACATAACAGAGCCTCCTCCATGTTTTACAGTAGGGACAGTGTTCTTTTCTTCATATGCTTCATTTTTCCGTCTGTGAACATAGAGCTGATGTGCCTTGGCAAAAAGTTCCATTTTTGTCTCATCTGTCCATAGGACATTCTCCCAGAAGCTTTGTGGCTAGTTTGGCATATTCCAGTCTGGCTTTTTTATGATTTGTTTTCAACAATGGTGTCCTTCTTGGTCGTCTCCCATGTAGTCCACTTTGGCTCAAACAACGACGGATGGTGCGATCTGACACTGATGTTCCTTGAGCATGAAGTTCACCTTGGATTTCTTTAGAAGTCTTTCTGGGCTCTTTTGTTACCATTCGGATTATCCGTCTCTTTGATTTGTCATCAATTTTCCTCCTGCGGCCACGTCCAGGGAGGTTGGCTACAGTCCCATTGATCTTAAATTTCTGAATAATGTGTGCAACTGTAGTCACAGGAACATCTAGCTGCTTGGAAATGGTCTTATAGCCTTTACCTTTAACACGCTTGTCTATAATTTTCTTTCGAATCTCCTGAGACAACTCTTTCCTTCGCTTCCTCTGGTCCATGTTGAGTGTGGTACATACCATGTCACCAAACAACACAGTGACTACCTGGAGCCCTATATATAGGCCCACTGACTGTTTACAAGATTGTAGACACCCGTGATGCTAATTCGTGGACACACCTTGAATTAACATGTCCCTTTGGTCACATTATTTTCAGTATTTTCTAGGGGTACCATCATTTTTGTCCAGGCCTGTTCCATGAGTTTATTTTTTTTTAATAATTCTGTTGAAGCATGTTTGAAAAGCAATGTCTGACTTTCATTGGTTAACATTAATAGAATTTTTTTTAATTATTACTTTTGTCAGATTAAAGTTATTTATGTGACCATTGTGAGTTTTTCTTTCATTGACCGAAGGGTACCAACAATTTTGTCCACGTGTGTATGTCCGTGCAGTGACTGTCGAGGTAATGATCGCCATCTCCCCTGATGCTGTACCTGACATGAAACCCCATATCATACTTAAGTTGCTTTACAAAGCCAGAATGTTTAGCTATTAAAGAATAATTATTTAGTGACATATCTGTAATTTGTTTTATGCGACAAAATAAAAAAAAATTGGGGGCACCTGGATCACTGGCAGCAAAAGGGGTTGTAATCTGAAAATATCCCTATGATGTCAATTATTAGTTCGGCCAGGTCAGCATCTAGTAGCTGCTTAAACGTATCTGTTGCAACTCCTGTTATGTTTTCTCTTGTAAGCGTTTTAGTGATGATGTAAATAATCAAGCTTGGGATGTTAACACCACTGAGCAAGAAACAATCGCAATAGTCAATAGACCAATTTTTTCCCAGTACTGTTGCAGTTGCCTGCGAAATGGCAATATTCGCCAAACAGATCATTTGGATTATTTCAGCTCAGTCTTTCATTCTATGCTGAACACTGAAGCCACATATGTTAATGGATGAAGCTGGTAAACAAATACACTTCACTATTTTAAATAGTTTTTGGATTAAACATTGTGTGTTTTAGATATTATTCAATATATAGGCATTAGCTGATGATGTGAATCAGCTGTCCGTTTGAAGTGAGAAAAGTTCCCCTGAATTATGTATCTTTTTAGACGTACTCATTCATTCAAACTGATGTAACATTGTGTACATTTTTAATAAACAGTTACAGCTTATTCCATTCTGACACGGGTTGATTTCCTGTGCAATCTGTTCTACCTTGCAGTTATGACAATGCTAAGATTGAGAGATTGTTGGAAGGGAGCTGGTCAGTGTTCTGGATCAAGATGGCATCTTGTTGGGTTTGTCTCTTCCTCTACATGTGGACTCTGGTAGCCCCCATGCTCTTCCCAAAGAGGTTTGAAGCATAAAGACAGTCTTGGAATACATCACATCCATCCTGTCACTTAAACATTCTGTAGATTTTGTTACTTTTCCTTAACAGTTTCATTTGAAAAGTTCATTTAAAAACTGCCTGACAACTTCTAGACAGATCAGTGGAGATTCGTTACATTATTTCGGTTACATGTTTTTGTTAATCTGATCATGTGGTAATCAGGAGAGCATCTTTTCTTTTTTATAAGGCAAGTAGAAACCATGGAGGTATGAAAACAAAGCATTGCTCAGGCTCATCTTACTGTTACTGTCTCATGTGTTACATTTGCATCTTTTGATAGATAAAGTATTCTATGCAAGTCAACCTCGAGCATGTTTTTTTTCATTATAACTTTTTTGGTTTGCTTGTTTACAGTACCTGGTGTTTTGTGTTTGTTACATTTTCATTTTATACACTATTCACACCAAAATAATAGATAGCTATGAAGAACATGATTTCAAAGGTTTTTCAAGGTGTTTTTTTTTTTTTCCTTTCTTTTTTTAGCCTGAAAGAATAAAGTAATCTGTTTGGGAAAGCAAACATTCCTGGAGCACTCTCCCTTTAATTTTAGGCTTGGAGAAAGTTCAGCTTCTGAATATGTATTTCAGCTTGGATGATCTGACCAATTCATATTCAGACCTGCCTACTTGCATGATTCTTGTGCAGATTGTATGACTTTCTGTGGCAATTTTATGTTCGAAGCTAAACTTAGTTCGTACGGCTTTTAAAACTGCCAAATTTTTTTTTTTTTTTTTTTTTTTTTTGTCAGACCAAAAATATAGTAAAATTATTGTTTATTGGAGTGTTGTTAGACTACCCTCTTTAACCTTTGCCCTTCAGAATCTCTCAGTTTGTTTTCCTGCCCCCAAGTGCGTGCCGTAAGATCATGCCGTCAGCGTAAACATGAGATGTCGTGCATCTTAACCAGGGTGTACCTGCAAAAAGTCAAAACATTGTGATGAAAATAGCAAATCTTTGATTAAATGTATTTGGTGGCCCATTTAAACAGAACACCTGAAGCAGATGTTGGTCTTATGAACAGATAGCTGAAGGTTTCCAAGTCAGCCGTGTTGATTTGAATGTTAAGTGGGCTGAGCTATGAGGATCGCTGCCGATGACAAACATCCTAAGATGTTATTATAGTAGGATTTATTTGTTTCAATCCAGTGTCACTCAATCTGTACACATTACAGCCTGATTTTTACACACCACTGAGGTCTTTTGGACAGTAATTATGTAAAGCTTGTGCAGCTGTGAAACATTTTCACATTATTTTTGTTGATGGGCCATTTTGCTGGACGTACTCCTGTATCTCCAGTCGTTAGCCTACCTAGTCCAAGTCCTGAGTTTTGAAAATTCTGCTCTGTCTGAGGTTATAATTCATCTAGACAGCAGTTGTGCATCAAAATGATGTCAACGATTTTGATTTCAATTAAATGCATGTGTGAATGTGCCAGAGTTACAATCCCACCCTGTATTAAAACTGAAGGCCTATAATATAAAATAAATATCATTTTAGTCTGAGCTCTCCTATGACTAGTGAGGGACAGCCGACGGTTAAATATGTATTTAGTTTCAGATTTCAGTAACAGATTCAATGAAATCTACTTATCTGTCTCCCAATATAAACTGGCTTTCAAGCTATTATGATGCACTAAGTAAGCGATGACTGATATCATTATATTATACTAATCCTTGTATGAAGAAATGTCGTCTTCTCTCCCGTTTTCGAAAAATACCAATTTAACATCTTTAGTTGTCAGCTAGACCAGAGCCTCTCTCACATGCTCAGCACACATCTGCATAAACACTCACTGCAGGAATTTCCCTCAGCCGATGTGTACAGAGGTCATGCTCTTTCTCAGATCATGCATGACGATGTGCGTGCTGTGCTGTGGGTATTCAGACCCGCTCTATAAACGTGTCTGTACGTTGTGCACCTACAGCTTTCCCTTCTTTTAAAGAGTAAGAGACATTTGTCCTTCCTTAGAGGATCAAACCAAAGCATAGGCACAAATCCATAGCGCAGTGTCAAGCAGTTCCTGCCAACTTAAGTCTTTAAAAGGTGGTAAAAGTTCATACACCCGCCATAGACACAAGGAATATGTTTCTTATCTGGACTGTTTCAGACATTTTTGTTTTGGCAAAAGGGTTTGCAAAGACATTTAATATTTTATCACTTCAGGTGATAACTATGAACCCAAAGATAAAATGGTTTCTATCAGACGAGTGTTAGACGATCATGTTTCACGAGGGTTTCACGATCATGTTGGATAATATCCATCACCTCGGGTAATTATTTCCTGATTGGTATCACATTTTCCATCCTGTATAATTTTTGCAGGTCAAAATTGCTGTGTAGTGAACTGCAAAAATTGTACAGGATGGAAAATGTGATACCAATCAGGAAATAATTACCTGATAATAATTACCTGATGGTTTCACTTGTTCTCAATCGGCAAGGAAATTGATGTCACTAGTTACATCACTTGCACAAGCTTTACACATTGCTACTTCATTGCCACACTTTTGAAGTACACTGTACACAGACTCAGGGTAGGTAGGTCTGCACATTATAATTTTTTTTTTCTCTTTTTGTTTGCTAAAATGGGAAGAAAAAATTGCTCTGTACATTTAAAAAAAAATAATAATAATAAACAAGGTTCCCACAGGTACAGTCAGCTTGGTGGTAACCGAGGTAATTCCATTGCTTCATTATAATTTTTTTTTTTAGTATTATTGCTATATATATTTCTTTTATTATTACATCCAAATGTGCCTTGGATACTCTAAATTATTTGACCTTATTAGAGCCGTACTCATGCTCAAGACTTGCATGGTGTCATCTCAGTGTAAATAAGACACATTTCACATTACACTAAATGTTACACTGCCATGTAAAGTCAGTTTACGTTAAACAATTCAAATTTGTAAGTTTTGTCACTTTTGGTCATTTGTAATTGGTGAGAAATTATTTAAATAAGGAAGTAGAAATATTTGTTTATGATGTGTTGTTTGTCATTGGGGAGAGAAACATGTGAAACAAAATACTGAACTGGATTTCTTTGAAATGTTGTGTGTTTTTTTTTTTTTTTTTTCATTTTATTTTATTTGTTTTAAATAATGACTTATTTTGCTTCTTTTTATCTGCGCACATGCAGCATATTGGTTTGGATTTGAACATTGGCCTTCATTGCCTCTAACAATCAAAAGAAAGTAAAGAAATTGTGAAGATTTTGTGCTGTTCGCCTTAAACACAATGCGTCAGTCAATACAGCTCAACAACTTCTACCTTTTCTGACCTAAAAACTACATAAACACTGTATTCGATATTATCTCCTATGTAGGTTTAAACAAATAAGCCTATGAGATCAAATGTTAGTTAAAGAAATATAGACCAGTATACGCTTTGCTTGTTTGATACTCTTTGCAGTAGTTGAAGCACTTTTGAGGAACTGCTGCATCAGTGCCATGGCCACTTAGAGAGCAGCTCTTTAAACCAAGAGCATATTATAGGTTTAAACCCTAAAAGGTTATTACAAGTGCTAAAAATGTATATGCATTTACATTCCTGATCCTTGACTAACAATACGTTTTTGCGCACGTTTTTGTGTTATTCTCTTTCTACATGTATATCTGTGAATTATTTGGTGCTCTATATAGTCACATTGTGTCTAGTTGAAATGAAACAGAATACAGTATGCTATAAATGAAGTCTATGTCTCTGTATGAAGGTATCTGACCACTATACATGTTCACACTATTTACAAAGCTGTAACTCTTTATATTCCTGTTTCTGCTAATTTTGCATGCCATCACCTTTTCCAAGAAAAATGTACATATGTTTACAAAAAAACAAAACAAAAAAAATCTGATCATGTTTTCTTACCTGTTCAATATTTTTTAAATAATTATAAAGGACCCAAGCTTAACTGTGCAGAAGAAAGCCTGTTATTTTGAGGTTATTTGTTTGATCTTGAAATAAAAATTATACATGAGACATTCCAGAAATAAATGTTGTGTTCATTTTCCGTGGAAAGAGAGATTTGCTTTTAATTGCATTTTTGGTACATCATGACGGTGAGCTGGTGTAGAAAAAGCTAGAAAAAGATTCCATGACACGTGACATTTTTATAGCTGCCCAGTCCTAGAAAAATCAAACAACCACATTTTCCTAATTTAAGATCTATCCTATAATACACATCCATATTAAAAGGGGGAAAAATTATTTTGTTTGCAGCAACAGAATTTGATTCCATTCATATACAGCTTACTATTTAAAAAAAAAAAAAAAAAAAAAAAACAGTCCAAAAACTTTCTACAAACTTTCTTATATCTAACTACTTAAATCGTATACAGATCATTCAGTAAAGCATTACGACTTACTCAGCATCATTATTCACAGTTAAACTAGTCGGAAAGTTGTGTACAAGAGTGGAGAATGCAGATTAGGTCCCAAAGTCATCGTTAGTTACTTTCAGGCTTGCTGAATGTTTTCCATATAACACTGAAAATATGTCCAATATGTGAGCCAAGCAAAAAGCAGCCATTCTGCTCGCTCATCTAGTGGACTACATAAAGAGACACTTTACCCAAAATTTTTTACAAAGCAAGTGGGATTGGTTAATATAATACCCTTAAATAACTCCCCCGAATTATTAGCCGTGTGAGGACTTTTTTTCAGGCACTGCGTCCTATCACGTTACTGTGTAGAATTGTCCTGTGAATCCTCTTTCCTGGTGGAGTCCTGTGCAATATAATCCTGGTAGTCTTCAGGGATTGTGTCTGTAAATGTAACATGTATTAAAAGAAAAATATTCCTTCGGGAATTCTGAGGTGATGAAATCAAGAGCAGTCCACTTACCATTGCATCGATACTTGAGATTGGACCAGATGATGTTTTCCTGGGAGAAGCAGAACACACCAAGACGGCCACCCCTCATGCTTGTGTCAATGACCACGCCGGAGTCTGCCACCAGACTGGCGCTTTCATAAAACCGGACCCTTTCCAAGCAAGATCGAAGATATGGTCAATAAACTTTCTAGCAAATAGTAGATAATGGTTTTACAATGAAGGTCAGTCTCCTTTACTATGGTATATGGACATCAAGAACAGATTTCATTTGGGAAATGTGTTAAGGACACAAGTGGATCACCACCACAACAAAAGGCCATTTGAAAAATACATAAAAGGGTGCAAAAAGTGTTAAAATTGGAGCTGATTTCTTTATAACTCTACATTAATTTATGATAGAAACGGTGGTAGGCAAAGTACACAATTCCTATACTTGGCAACGAGGCGACCAGTACTCAAGTAAAAGTAGAAGGCCTCCATTTACTGTACATGTCTGCTTAATCTTCGAATGATCAGAAGTACAGGGCTTGTATTAGCCCATAGTAACCTTTCTCATAGTAAATCTCTCTGTCTTCCACTCTCTCCCTCCCTTCCTCCTTTCTTCCAGACTGTGAACGTGCTGCTTTCATTACTGTCTTCAGCAAGCTCTGCTTCTGATTTCAAACACCTGTTACATTATTAGGCGTGTCTCAAAGGAAATGCAAGTCAAGCAATTACACATAATAGTCAGCAGGTGGTTAAATTCCCGCTTCAAATACTACAAACCGATGTGGTCAGGTAATGCAATGGCATGCAGAAACGTAGTAAAGGAAATGTCCAGAAGTTTGCTGCACTATATGTTGGAGCAATGCTCTTTATCCCAGTGTTTCACTAGTGCTTGCATACTGTCAAGGTAGAAAGTTTTCTCAGGATGCTCGAGCCATGATCGGACTACCTGATTCATGTTGGAAATGCACAAAGATGTAAGGTCAGGATCGTACATGGGATGTTGACTCCCAACTCCCAGCTGACTGAGTTCCTGTACTGTGCAAGTGGTGCACTGGGCAGTATGTATGAGGTTCTTTTTTTTTTTCCATTTACGACGTTCCTGGGAGGCCAGTGTATCAGCAGTGAAGATGACATGAAGCAAGCAGTCCAATCATGTCTCCAGCTTACCGAGAAAACATTCTACCTTGATGGTATCCGAGCACCAGTGAAACACTGGGAAAAGTGCATTAGTGTAGCAGAGGATTATATAGAGAAATAAAGGTCGTTTTTTTCCTCTCAGAACTTGAGTTCTGTTATTCTGCACAAAGAAAACGTCTCGATGTTTGATTTGTATGCCGCTTGTTATTTCACTGGCAAGCTATGGACAGACATTTATTTAGTCTTTGCCTTTCCATCGAAAATCACAACCAGACATCCATGGGGAAAGAGCATTTTTAACTTTCACATATTTGCATTTTGGCATCATCGCATCATTTTTGGAATTCATCGCCTTCTCCGAAGCAGATGCACATGTGCTGCTCAGGCCAAAACACATGAATGCCGGTTTAAGAGGAGGAGCTTTCTGATTCTGACTGGCAGATATCAATAGGCAAGTAGACACGGTGGTTCTTTCTCAATAGAAAAGAACTTCTACTTAATGGCTGAGCTGTCTCACCTGATGTATCCGACCTGAGGCCGATGCTGCAGGTTCCAGCGGTATGAGACCTTGTCCTTCCAGCCCACGTTGCGAGGATCTTTCCACAGAAGACGCACTTGATGCTCGGTGTTCCCCGTGTGCCACAGAGAATTCCTCAGAAACTCGCCAGGCCCCGTCTTGGATTTCACAGCCTCAGGGCAGAAAAGATGACACGCTAAGCTAAACTACTGCTTTTTGGAATAATTTTTGGAATTAATGGAAGTAATAGTGATGACTGAAACCTTGAGCTGGATGCCAGGTTCAGCTACAGCCCTGAACGGCACAGCCTGCCAGTAGGTCTGCTCTGTCTGCTTCCACATAACCACGTAGAAACTGGAAGAGTCCTGGTAGCCGAAGATGAACCCGGCGTAGTCATCATCAGTCACCGTGTTCACATGGAAGGTCCCCTCGAAATCCACGCCACTGAACGCCGTGTAACCTGAGAGGAGCATCGTGAACCACCTGAAGCGTTTCATTGACAGTACGACTAAATCTTGGGCCAAGTTGCAAATCCACTGGCATTGATTTAAGATATGTACCCTGTTCCATTTTGTGTAATAGAATGACATTGCTCCTGTGTTTATGGATAATCTTATCCAGACCTACCCACTGCAAGTCCTGGGTCGCTGTTCATCGTCTGAATGATCTCCATGCCCTGATTAAGCACAACCCAGTTGGGGTCAATCTGAGCCTCGCCCTCGGGGTCCAGCACCACTGTCTGATACGCCCTGAAGTCTGTCAGCGTGATCTCTGCATTCTCAGGACAGGGGTCGATTCTGTCAATTACCCGGTCCTGGTCAAAGTCTCCAGTACAGGCGTCGCCCACATTGTCATCTACTCAGCATATAGGGAAATAGAATTATCTATTAGGCTGAAATGCACACTGTGGATTTAAACATAAACATATACATATGTAAGCCATATTGTTAGGTATGTACTGTCTTTATCTGCTTGGTCTACATTGGGCACCAATCTGCAGTTGTCTTGTTTATCTGGGATGCCGTCATTGTCATCATCATCATCACATTCGTCTCCAAGCCCATCCTTGTCCGTGTCTAGCTGAGAGCTGTTGATGACTGTAGGGCAGTTATCTTTGGTGTTCTGGTGTCCGTCCCCATCACTGTGATTGCATCAAACGTTAGAAATGATTGGTGAACGGATAAATAGACAAACGTGGATTCATGATGAAACATAAACGCATTTACCTGTCAGTGTTGGTATCACAAGTGTCTCCTACAAGGTCATCGTCAATATCTGACTAAAAGACAAAGCAACCACAGCCAACCAAGCTGTATATCATTCTTGACTTGATCTAAAAGAGTAGTGCTGTAATCATAAAGACTACGATGCTTTTATGGAACATCTTTTCAACACATGTTGTACTTTTGTTAGTTGAGTTATTGAAGAGTAATGATTTAATCCAAGAAGAGGTGCGTCGATGCTGCCTCTCGCTCTGCGCACTAAATGTACATCTTGAACATCTGGAATGTCTGATGTTTGAGTTGAAGACTTGAGTTCAGTCACTACAGATCACTGTTTGATGACCTAAAATCGAAATCTAAACATTTTACCAGGAATCCTTTTAAAATTGCACAAATAAAAATCACTCTTTCTGCTTAAGCATCCATGGAAAGTAGTTGTATTATACCTGGTTGGGGTTGGGCACATCAGGACAGCTGTCACAAACATCTCCTACACCATCATTATCACTGTCCAGCTGGTCACGGTTGGGAACTCTCTGGCAGTTATCCAGAATGTTTTTCACTCCTGATCGTCAGAACAAAATGATTACCTGGCATTTACATCATTAAATAAACACATATAAATACAATCAATACATTTTCGATATACTTTGGTGGTGCAAATGCCTTTCAAGAATTCTGGTGTACGCAAGACAATAATGCCTTTGTGTATGCGTTGCATATTTCAAGCCGTGTGTCAAAAGGTGGCAGTGTTTCCGTTAAACTCTTTGCAAAATACTTTCCACTGATCATTAGCTCCTGGCTGGGCTTCATGCTGGAAATGTGGTTTTGCCCACAGAGACATGACCAGCATGTGAAAGATTCAAGAGTCAAGTGTCTGGAGTCATGTTATTTATGAACAGCCTATAAATGTCAGACTGGAAGGCATCACTGTGCTTTAGAGGAGCATTATCAATATGGTGCTTCAAAGGGATCGCCAAGAAGAAAATCCCTTCAGGGCGAGTCATACCTAATAATGAGGCCCGTTTGAAAAAAACGGTGCTTCTAATTGGTGCTCTGAAATTTACTGGGGCACTGTTTTTCTTTTCTTTTCTTTTCTTTTTTTCCTCCTCCATAAAATGACACAGAAATGCAGATCTGTTCAAAAGCAGGCTGACAGAAAGACGATATTATAAAACACCATTTCGTGTGTCTGAAAGAAAACATTCATGTGCTCAAACTCTGACTTGAAAATAGTAAACTCTGCATAGTTCTGGAAACTACAGGCTTTCCTGGAATGAAGCTGTTCCTCTGTTGCATATCTCTTTTTAAAAGTTTAAATGAAAACTTAATTCCAATTCCACTGAAAAATGCCACAAATACCTCCATATTCACTAGTCGTTCAAGTCCAGCCAGGACTTTTGATTGCTCAGAATAACAGAACGCAGTTATAGAAGTAAAAACCCCCCTGCATTTCTCTATATAATGAACCTGCTACACTACTGCACTTATCCCAGCGTTTAACTAGTGCTTGGACCCCATCAAGTTAGAAGGTTTTCTCAGTACGCCGAAGCCATAATCGGACTCCCTGCTTCATATCTGAAACGCTGGCCTCCCAGGAACTCCTTTAATGGCCCGAACATGTGGAAATGGCTTGGTGCAAGGTCAGGACTATACAGGAATATTGCAATAAGTCCCAGCTGTGTTCCTGTAATGTGCAAGTGGGGCTTATGAATGATTGTACAGACAGATGCAAGTCGGTGACGAGTTATTAGTGGATTTTCAAGGATCAGGCGTTCCACTCACTGAATGCTCACTCGAACGACTGCAAGTGGGCTCCGAGCCACCTCGTCATTCATGAACACACGGCATTTTGAAAACCATTTGCACCATAAGAGTCTCATCATAGTCTTGTGCTTGAGTCTCGTGTAAATGTCCGTCGGTTTTACGCCATCATTCACAAGACGGTGCATCACAAGTCCCGGTTTGACTCGAACATGAATTTATTTATGATGAAATCATCATTTTTAAATCATTTCACTTTTTACAGTAAGAAATGAGGTTTTAGTCATGTTTAGTCAGTCCTTACACAGTTCTACTACACGTTCTCGGTATCTCTACATTCAGTATAAATGCGATAACAAAACCTATAATTGCAACTTAGAACTTTAAAGCAGATAGCAGCAGCACTTATTATCTGGTCTCTTTAAAACATCATGGTGTGCAGATCTCTTACCATCACCATCCATGTCATCATCACAATCGTCTCCCAGTCCATCCTGGTCTGTGTCCCTCTGGTCTGGGTTATTTACTTTTAGGCAGTTGTCACATGCGTCACCATGAGCATCTTCATCGCTGTTCTTCTGGTCTATGTTTGGTTTCAACCAGCAGTTGTCCTGTTTTTTTTTTTTTTTGGTGTTTTTTTTTTTTCAATTACACATATATAAATTACACATTATAGATGTTATGAGATATATATCCTCCCGTATTTGTTTGAGTTGATTCCTGGCGTATACCTTCTCGTTGATGATGCCATCGTCATCTGCATCTTCATCGCAGGCGTCACCTCTTCCATCACCATCCGCGTCTTCCTGGCCTGAATTAGGTACAAATATGCAGTTGTCCTGGAAGCAAGATCAGTAATAGAATTAACAAAAAGCCTACTGTATGTGGTCATATAAACAATATGAAGTTGTGTGGAATGAAGAAGGGTGAGGATGAGTCACCTTTTTGCAGATTGTTTCCTGGCATGGAAGTTTTTTGTCAGGGTAAGCATCGATGTCCGTGTCCCTCCCACACACATAGCCATCACCGGCCCAGCCGATGTTGCACTGATTGAGGAAGAAGGTATTACAACATGTCTGCTCCAACCCAACGCCAAGCCACAACCCTTGCATTTATCTGAACATCTCACCACACAGCTGATGCTTCCATCTTTCTCCACGATGCACTCAGCGTTGAGGTCGCACGGGTTGCGCTCACCGTTCGCACACAGCCTGCTGTTGAATTCAGCAGGATCAACAGGATCAATAGGACCAAGTTGAGTTTCAGGGTTGTACTTGCAGCCTCTTATTTGGTCTCCAGTGAAACCAGGCTTACAGTCTCCACAGATGAATGAACCCTAAAAGTGGCTTGTTCAATTTATTAACAGTGGTTGCAGGAAGCAAGCAGAATATTGATGGAATCTTGATTAGTGAGGATATTTGTAAAAAAAAATCTTACCATTGTGTTTTGGCAGTAGGAATTAGAGACGCAGCCTCCGTTGTCCGCGCTTAGACACTCGTCTATATCATTACAGATCTGGTGCACAGAGATTTTGGAGGTTTAATACTGTATATACTGTATGGTATAACCGAACTGAACAAATAAACTGGATTGAATATGGTTGAACATGAGGGAATTCCCAATCCAAGGACCTGGATTAGTACTGAGAGTAGAACCTCTGAAGCACTAAGTCTAGAGAGATGGGCGTTCAAACAAGTTACAAATTCCCAAACTGTAGGTCTGTTGTCTAGATGTTCACTTACAACCCAAAGTTCCCTAATCTTTGGATTGACGTTGATGGGAACCTTTAAAAAAAAAAAATGTAGAAACCTACAACATAGGGTTTCCTTTCCAGAAAGGATACAAGGTTCCCCATTAACCATCCAAAGTATATGAAGAACCATTTTATCCAAGAGTGTAATTTAAGATGAAGAAATCAATCTTGTTCATCCAAAAGGCTTCAGTTGAGAGAATCAAACTATCCTAGAGGATCAAGCCTATCCTAAAGCGCTTTCTTACCTGCTTACGTAACTGGGCATAGACGATGCCCACACCCTGCAACTCCGGTCCACTGTACCCTCTAGGACATCTCTCACACTGGAATCCTGGGACTTTGTTAATGCACCGTACACCAGGAAAACATGGGTTGAACTGACACTACAAACACACAAATCACAACGCACTGAAAAGAAATAGCACTCCGGATCTCTATTTTATAACACCGTGCCAGGGTTTAAATGACCGGGTTTGGAAATGATTTGCTTTTGGTGAGAGATTACCTCAATCTGTCATAAAATCCTTTTTAAGGTCGAATTGTTCCACTCGAACAATGAGTGTCTGAGTGAAACACAAAGTGCCGTTATACTGGTTTTATTGAAGGATTTGTTTGCCCCTCTAAAGCAGAACCCCGAGAGCTACAGTAGCATAACACACTGCTGTGTGTAATGGAAAGAACAGCAATTACAGTCAACACCTACGCCTCTACAAGAGAAAACTGGTGTGTTATGGCTACGATGCGTCTCTCTACATCTGCTTGCTTGATTTGATGTACTTGTGGACAAATGGGGGTGTACTGTACGTAAAAAAACAATGCTGCTAGCATGATCTGGTTCTCTAAATGTACTTTTAAACATAAACATGAGTAGGTGTGCCCTAGACTAGTTTGTTTTTGTTGTTGTTAGTTTGTTTTTAAGTAAAGCCGTGTGTAGTTAATATTTTCGTTTTTAATAGTAATAAAAATAGTTAAAAACGATAAAAACCTGAACTACGAGGGGTCAGGCATGTGTACTGTATGTGTGTGTGTGTCCTGTGATGGAGTGGCACCCTGTCCAGAGTGTACCTTATCTCGTGCCCTAAGTCTCCTGGGATCGGCTCCAGACCCTCCGCGAACCTGTATACGGGATTAAGCATTCTAGACGACGTCTAGTCAAACCGGGACTTTTGATTGTGCCGAATAACAGAACAGTTATGAGAGTAAAACATAACTTTTTTAAACTTCTCTATATAATCCGCTGCTACACTAATGCACTTATCCCAGCGTTTAACTAGTGCTTGGATGCCATCAACGTACAAAGTGATCGTTCTGCTTGGTTCATGTCTGAAATGCTGGCCTCCAAGGAACTCCTTTAATGGCCCAACCATGAGCACGGTCAGGGGATGCGGTGATAACTCCCAGCTGAGTTCCTGTTATGTGTAAGTTTTGTTCGTAAATGAACAACGTAAGTGTACAGTTCACATGGACAGATGCATCTCTTCTGCAAATTGGTGCCAAGTTATCTGTCGATTTACCAGGCCGTCCCTCACCAGGCCATGACTAAGTACGACTTAAATGGACTCGTGTGTTAACAAATTGATCACGCCAACATACTTCATATCTGATGTCACACTTTCTACAAATGTATAATAAGCAAAAAATCTGGTCAAACAGGCTTAGGGAATTATTTCCATAACCACATAAAGTCATTCAGCTAATGTATAACAAATGTGAGTTGCAGTCACTGAATGGACGAGACCGAAACGGGCATCTTCCTTGATAGTTTAGGACAACATGCCACATCGGTATAGGTAAGATGCCACACTTGTGCCACAGCTTGTGGCAGCTATAAAAAAAAATTTGTTTGTTTTGAGGTTTCCCTTTGTATGCGATTTAATTAGCTGCATACAGTTTTTTTGGCTCAGCTTATAATTGGTCATATTAAAAAAAAAAAAAAAATAGATTTAAGACATCATAATTATAATGTTGTAATTATAAAATTTGATAATAGCTATTATAATAATATATAATAATAATAATGACATACAGTAACTGTAGCATACTGCAGCCAAATATTTGGGTTAATTTGTAGGGTTTCAGGTTAGAGTCAGGCCAAGCTGAATTTGCACAGAAATGACCTTAAGGTACCTTTGATAAGATTCCATTGGAATCGACATAACCACAGGCATAATGTCTGATAAAACCCGGCTACATCACATTACACTAGTTAGAAAAGTCTTCAAACAAAAACATTGCTAAAATCCATATAACTGCTCTACCCAGCGCATTTCGAAAATTACATTTTATCCTGTAATCTTTCTTTTTTTTTTTTAGTTTAGCAACAACCCCTAACCTAGCCAAGTCAACTTTGCGGAACTAAAGAAATCAACTGGTGGCTCCATCTAGCGAATACCCACACGTGCCATCTTCCCCATCGTGGCTTCTGACCCCAACGTACCTTACACAGTCCACCTCCTATATGAATCAGTTTAGCACACACTGTCTGTTCATTCAGAACAACAGATGGATATTTGGCAACATCCAAAGTTGATAGTAACCAACACATCAAAGTCTCAGTTGCAAACCAGGCCACAATGAAATACGTATAAAAAGAAACGTTATCCCTTGTGGACACACCTTCAACATGTTATGGTAGAAGCTGCTTCAAGGGTGACACCCCAAAGCATGCTAATATGACTCTACAATTTCTACAATGGTAGCTAGCTTTTATTTGTAACAATTTGTTTTTTTTTCTTGGCAAGTTGATGTTTGGAAGCTTTACCTCATCTACATCTTCACAGTGGACTCCATTCCCTTCATAGCCTTCAGGACACGGTGCACACTTGACACCTTGCTCGGTCTCGGTGCACATGCTCTGCTGAAAGCACACTCCTGGAGCACACTTGGTGTGGGAGTCCTCATCAGTCTTGCCTGTGTTTTGGCCATCTAAAAATGAACCGGACACACGAGTTATGCCGCCTGCATAATACATTATCCTCATCATTAAGCTTGTGCTGCGGGCTTAAGTGAATGCAATTAACCTTGTGTTTATTTTTGCGGCCTGAGTGAGGAGCTTACCACATGGAACACACTCCATGAGTATTTTTTTTAAATTTGCAGTCTCCTGGATCTGTTAGGATAATAATAATAATAATAATAATAATAATAATGCAGTATGCAAGCATTCTACTCGTGGAGCTTTAACATTTAAGGTCTTTTTATTATATTCTTGTGAAAAACACAGCATGGTACCTGCTGGTCCATTTTCCCTTTCAGTTCTTGGATCATCTGCACAAGGTCAAAGATAGGCCCGATCTCTGGCTTAGATGAGAGACCTGTTGAAATGATTGACCCATAATAATGGTTTTCGTCCTTGCTATAATGATAGATCAAAAACTAAAGGTACCATAAAAGCCACTCACCCAGTAATTGTATCGATTCACCCTGCAGGTGAGAACAGTCTTGAAGCTCCACAACGTTTTCTATCGATTCACCCAAAACTAGCTTTAGGTCTAACACACTGTCCTGCAATAATAGCAGATCTTCGTTAGTCGTTGAACAAACAACATTTGTTCAAAATCTAAAGTTAATGTTTGTGCCTAAAGCAAAAGTTTTGAAAGGCACTGTGTTATAGTGTACTCAGACCTCTGAAGTACTGGGCATGGTTTTTAGTGCCACTTGATTAGGACCAGGTGGCAGTGTCTTCACGGCAGCTGGCAAATCCTCCACTATCTCCACCAGCTTACAGTCCACATACAGGAGCATGCGAGGAGTGCCATGTATCAGCCCGCTGAAGTGCAACAGGACGTTGTGTGGCCGGCCGTCAGCCAGTGGCACTTTGAGGAAATTAGCTGTGCCTATTTTTCCATTGATTTTCAGATACCTCAGAGAGACTGAGACAGAGACAAAGAGAGGTCTGAATGGGTCCAGACATGTGACCGTGTCAAAAGGTCTGCTTAATAATTATTACCGCATTTTAAGAGTCAAGTTCTAATCTGAGAACATTATTGGCAATATGACTCAATGAACTATTGCTATTATTATTATTTTTTTTTTAGAAACCTAAAAGTCCTCATACAAAAAAAAGTACCTTTGTTGAGCTTCCCGTGTACTGAGAAATCCAAAATATCAGTGTTGTCTGTAGGGTTGTAAATGCGAAAAATATGCATTGGCGCTTTATTCTGGACCTGAAAGGTTGTCAGGATATAAACGTCATTCACGTTCTTATCCTTCAGTCCTCCTTGTAGGAGATCAGGCAAACAATCTGGTGATGCCAGGAGATCATAGACTGCAAACACAAAGGTCTGATTAATCTCCTGGAGATAATCATAAAGCAATAAAACATCATGACATTCACTATTTTCATCCCTTTCTGCAGTCTAAACATATTTGAGAAAACGCACTTGAAATTTTTAATTAATGTGATCATTTGATCTTCTGATATTTTCCCTTATATTTTCATAAGACGTGTTGTATTTAAAAATGTCTCAGAACTTTCCCTGGGCTGATGATTAACAATGTTTAAATGTACATTTTATATGACAGTAATCATGTCCCAGGTTAGATTTCCATCATTTAGGCTTTGATCAGGTTCCTGAACATTGTCCGATTAACGATTACATATTTTAAGTCCCATAAAATAACCCATATTAACTCTGTTTCAAAAAGCATTGCATTAGTAGTACTGCTGGTTTTAATGCTAGTCATTGAAATTAAGGCTGGTACAGAGTGGGCACACCTATGCAATGCCCTTTCAGTTCTTTTCAACCGCAGAATTTTACAATGCCTTGCAGTAGTAATCATAAAGTTCTCCACTTACCAATTCCTTGGGAGGTCACCATATAGGTTAGCTGCATAACCACATGTAAACTAAACAAGACTCGTGCCCACAAGCCCATTTTCGAGGATTCCCGTGGAAGAAATAGAAGAAATGCTGTGTCTCTAGACCTGTTCATGCAGATCCTGCAGAAGCATCCGCATATGTGGAGTAGCAGTCAAAACAGCCGTGTTTTTTTCCTTTGGATCACTGCAGCCCAGCTGCTGAATGAGAACCAGATAGGTGCCTGGGAGATTTATGCTTTTCAGATGACATTCAACATGGAAGGTGTGACCAAGTACCTCCTCCAATAAGTTCTCCAGCTTTCTTCCCAGAATGTAACCATTTTACAGTAAAGCTTGCATCCTGGAAAAAAAAAAGATTTGAACTGTAATATATTAGGATTAGGGTATGAATTGTACTTTATGATTAGCTGGTAGTGTTTTTTTTTTTTTTTTTTACTTGCTAATGTGCACATTATGAATTAGATTTCTATTAGTTTTAATATCGCTTTTAGAATGAATGTTAATATTCCAGTACACATGGATCATCTGAAAGTTAATCTTAGTTAATATGAAATACTGATTATGCATTCTAGTGCAAATCTTAAGGATGGAGTCAAATACTGTATATGTTGCATCTCCCTTTAGTTTAATTCTATATCGCCTTATAATATACAGAAGTATCTTTTTTTTTCACGGTTGCATGATCATATTTTGGTTCGTATTGTTTTTTGACTTCTTATCAAAATAAAGCCATATTTTGTGCAGACTTGTCACTCGCCACATCTAATTTTGCTTAGTTTAGTTGTATAGTGTGTAACCATCAAGTTACATACTATACAAGCTGCTTCTCTTTTGTATGTATAGCACCTTCACTATTGATCAGTATAAAACGTACCCCTTAATTTCAGCAAAACTAGCCATATTACACCTTTCTGACCACAGGCACAAGAAGACAATAGAACAATGTGAGGGCTGTGGGTAGAGATGACCCAGATATGAGTTGGACTTAAATTCCAGGACAGACCTAAAACTAATGAGTTTTTTTTTTTTTACTATGTGCTACCAAAATCTGATCAACATTTGTATAATATAAATATGTTGCTCTCGCATTGATGGATATGCTGTCAGTTTACTGTGGGGTCTTCTTAATATCTGTAAGGCATAGGAGGATAGGAGTGTTTACGCATATGGTAGTGTGCTTACCCTATGCGAAGAGCTATTAAACAGCATTTTGTGCCAATTTTATCAAGCACACAAAAAATGTGTAATCATTTCAAGAAGCTCTCTCTCTCTCTCTCTTCCCATTTCAGCTACAAATAAAGGTGGGATATACAGTATGTTTCCTTTAAAGTGTGTCTGTATGTGGAAAAATCACTTAAGAGAGGTGAATTATTGTACCAGACATTACACCTGTGAACAACAACTTAACACACTATTTAAAAAAAAATATTAATGGGACAGGCAAATAGGCATAAATTTAATGCAAAATTAAAGCCAAGACCAGACAGATTTCCTAAATTCTTCTTCTTCTTATAATAATAATAATAATAATAATAATAATAATAATAATAATAATATGATGATGATGATGATCTAAACATTGTTGCATTATTGTTTTTGGAGGGACCTTTAAACAATATTTGAACATTCCTTTTCCTTTTGATTTCTGATTTTGGTTTCAAAGCATTATTATTATTATTATTATTATTATTATTATTATTATTATTATTATTATATTTATTCCTCTGTATCTGATATTTAGTAGGTTAAACTAAAGCCTGGGTCACGTTTATAAGAGCGTGCAAGAAAAGTGGTTACAAAACACTGGCTTCAGAGAATCCCCCCTACTGTGGCTCTTTTTTGTAGACACTGTTAATCATCTGGGCTTAATGGAACAGATGGCCATTATTTTGTGGTTACAGACAGATAAGTATATCTACTTAGCCCAAGAGAAAGAAAACTGTAAATGTGTATATTTAGTAATGTATTTGTTAAAAGTGTATAATCCATATTATTGTAATTGTACATATATCTCAGGCTGCACTTTTCAACAAAAAAAAAAAGTCCCAGGTCCTGTTTTTTATTTATTTATTTATTTATTTATTTATTTTATTTTGTTACATTGTGATCTTGAGCCCACAAGGAGAGGCAATAAAAGTCTCCGATTATTTCCTGGTTGTCTTGTGACCCTTTTTGCTAACTGAAATGATCCTGTCCAGGTGGCCTGCCACTTAGTCATCGAACTGCAGCTTTACACGCAACCTTCCTTTCAGTCTATCCAAAAGCATTCAGACATTCAGTATGTTGTGTTTTGTGGATAAGAAGCCGTTCGTTTCAACATGGAATCCTTAACACCAGCTGGCAGCATATTCTCTTATCACCATAAGTGCGCTGATTGTGGGCTTCATGAGAAAATGAGAATGGCACCTGGGAGTGCATTAGCATCTGAACCTCTAGACTTCATGAGGCAGCTGTAGAAACTCTATTGACTCTTCCGATTTAACATGAACATACAGTAATTAGCAAAAGAAACACTGCCCCAATTACTGGCTTTGAATCCAGTGAACGATGGAGCAATGCGGTCGTTTTATAGGCCACCTACATGGGTTTTTATTGGGTGACTATTTGTGCTTGATGAGTGCACGCAGGATGACAATATGAAAGTGGGAACGAGCGAGCTAAATAGCCAAAGCCATGAATTAAAACGTGAAAGAAAACATTTAAAAATTGTTTTTAATGAAATAAAAGGTAAAAGAAAAAAATATATGTGAGTGTGTACAGTATGTGTGTGAGCCCTGAGGTGGATTTAATGTACCTGGTCCAGGATGTACCCTGCCCTGTGTCCTTGGCCATTGCACAATCCTGTATACAGGATAAATCAGTATAGACAATGTGTGAGTAAGTGTACATGGATAAAATGGTGCCTCGTCTCATCGTCTGTGGATCTGGTGCCAATCCATTGCAGGACACACAAACACACACACACACACACACACTACGGACAATATGGGAATACCAACTACCCCAATCCATGTCGTTGTACTGTGGGAGGAAACAGTATCCTGAGGAAACCCACCAAGCACAGAGAGAACATGCAAATGCCACACACAGAACCCTCGACCATAGAGGTTTAAGGTTTTAGGCGACAGTGCTAACCACTAAGCCACCGTGCTGCGTAAAAGTGTGTAAATGTGTAAAGTGTAGAAATCTATGTTATATTTAACTTATGGTTTAGTTTTATGTATTTGTTCAAGTTTACGTACAGGTATGTGTGAATTTGTCACTATATTGTTTAACAAACCATTGCATTTTTCTGCTTGCACTCTGAGGCTGGAAAAAAAGGGGGCGGAGCTTCGCGTGTTGTCACTGGCGTTCCTGCCAAACAAACATGGCGGCACCCATGGAGCTACTGTGCTGGGGAGGCGACTGGGACCTGCCGTCTGTACACACGGACTCTTTAATTGTCCTGGTAACTGACTTAGTATTTATGAAGTCTAATGTGGGCGTTCGCGATAGAGCAGTTAGCCACAACAGCTTTTGGACCACATTGTCGGAGATTTAAACTAAACCGCTAATCAGCTAGCTGTAAGGCTAATCTACAACAACATTCATCTTGTTCCCATTGTTTCTGCAGACGCCTTTAACATTGAGCTGTTATTAAAATGTAGGTTAGTTTATAGAACAAGATTTTTATTTATTTATTATTATTATTATTTTTATTTTTTTTTTACCAGGGTGCTGTATAAGTAAAATCCTTTGTAAAGCTCAAGGTCAGATAATATTGGCTGTCTGAAGACTTGGTAGGTTCAAAACATTTACTTATTTATTTAGCCCAAATTAATATTAGTTCCCCGAGTCTTTTTAGCTCGTAAAGCTGTCTTGTTGTGCAGTACAAATGCAGGTGGATAGCTAGTGTTTGGCGTAGTGGTTAGTAGTGCCCTCCAGGGTCTGGGTTCGATTCCCACCTCAGGGTCTGTGTGCATGGAGTTTGCATGTTCTCACCGTGCTTGGTGGGTTTCCTTCAGGTGCTCCAGTTTCCTCCCACAGTCCAAAGACATGCAGATTAGGCTAACTGGCGTTCCCAAATTGCCCATAGTGTGTGTGTGAATGTTTACCGGAGGTTCCACCATGGTCGTAAAATGGGAATAAATACAATGGTCACCGTTGGCCTCCACAGTCCGTAGTTGGCCTCCAAAAGGTTTCTATATGGATGAATGGAACTTGTCATTGTTAAAAGGGTTCCATATCTTCTGTGTGTGTTTTCTGTAGTGTAAATCTATTGACCAGAATGTGTACTGTACATCTCTGATATCGATGCTTCATTGCAGGCGTATGCTAAATTTGCTGGAGCCAGTCTTACAATCAAGCCAGTGGACTGGACATGGCGGACTGTCACAGGTAACTGCCTAATTCTGCCTGTATGATTAAAACAAAGTCGAAATTTCAAACTGTTTGTGTTATTTCTACTAATTCTAGTGCTAATTGGTTGGTTGATGCCCGACAACATCAAACCTAAGATGAAATGTTTATATTTTCTTGTTAGTTTCTACAAAAATTTAAGAGCAATCACTTCTGTTTTAACTCACCATTTTCACGCAATGTCCATTATCCTAATAGGAAATTCACTATACAAGTCATGGAGGTAAGGCATGAATTCTAAATGCCACACTTGATACGTGGCTTGACTAGCTAGTGATCGTTGAGATGACCAGTGAACATAGTACTAGCATCAGTGTTGAATCTGGGGAAACTTGGTGCACAGATGAGGAAAGATGGGAGTGAGAAAGCTGGAAAGACTGAATAAATAAATCACTGCTGCATCACTGAGATAAGGTGAGAGCTGGTTCACAATGGCAAACAATTAGTCTATTGACAAGTAGTTCAAGAATGGAATTGTTTATAGTAAAAAAAAAAGTTGAAGAAATTTCAAAACAATAAATATTGAACACTTTTGAGTTCATTCTAATCATGAATGTGCTACAACAACAAATAACAAACACATATGACCTTTAACTGAATATTTTGATTTATTTAATATTTCTATTAACTTGACATTTCAGAGATCAAGCCTACAGACCGTCACTCCTTGAGTAAGATGAAGTGCAAAAAAAATGAAAACGTACAACTGTAAACATTTTTTGGTGTACAAACATGGCTGTCAGAGCACGTAGCCCTAAACTTAATTCCTTGCATTCCTGTATTTTAATAAATATATAGGTATTAGTATTGCGGAATATAGAATGACATCCTTTTTTTTTTTCAGCACAACCTAGGCAATATGATGACATGTTGTGATAAGACATGTTTTTATTGTTGTATTAGTTTCTTTTTTTCTGACCAATAATAATAAGAATACACTCATTAATTATGCAGACAAAAAATACAACAAGTGACACAAGCGATGAAAGCTTACTCTGTCATCGCATATCTATTTTATATATAATGCTAGAATATCTAAAGCAGTTTGCGCATTTTGTGAGTTCTACATTTTTGCACCGTCATCCCCATATTCTCGTAGCAGTGCAATGTACACGTTTTAAAAGTAATGTTAGTTCTACATGACAAAACCCAAATGCACAGTTTGATGTCTTAAGCCTCCCATAAACTCACTTTATTTCACTCCTCTGCTGAACACACAGTTAGCTATTTATTATTCAAATGCTTGGATTCTGCATATGTAAGCCACATTGTATAAAGCATTTTCTTTTCCAGATTTAATATTATTAACTATGCATGACCTCAAACAATGACATTGTTTTCCATGCCAAAATGCCAGACTGTAGCAGTGAGTATAACTGCTTAACCGCTTTGTGTTCAAGTCAAACTGGGACTTCTGATTGTGCAGAAACACAAAATGCAGTTACGGTTACTATGTTTATTTCTCTTTATTAAATCCACTGTTTCAAGGTCAATCGGTTTTGCAGCTTCTTTCAAAAGCTTCTTGTGACTCGTAATAAAGGTATAAATTATAGATTGTGTGCTGAATCTGGTATAATCTTTTACGTCCAAAGCTACGATCTACCCGGTCACTTTGTGCATTTTCAAACTTTTTTTCCCCCTCCACTTTTTCAGCTACTATTCCACAGCTGCAGTATGAGGGATCCTCTGTAACAGAACCTACACAGATTCTCAACTTTCTCAGGCAAAATGTAAGTTGCAGCTGAAGCTGAGAAATTTAGATCTTTTATTTATTTCTATTGCATTTTGGCTTTAATTTCAATTGGAGTTTAGTTGTTGTTGTCTGTAATAATCTAGTGCAGTGGTGTGTGGTTAGATAATTCTCCCGGGATGGCAATTAAACCTTCCCACAGAGTTCATTAGGGACTTTTTTATTTTGGGCAAAAGTCCAGAAATAGGCGCAACAGTGTGATGTGTGTGGATTAAGCCAACTTGCACAAATTTAAAGGTCCCATATTTTACTATTTCTTTAACAAGTTATCATGAGTCTCGGAGCTCACCCAACATATGTGTGTTAAAGCTCCATCTGAAAACCCCTCAGGTAATGCATTCCTTTATACCTCAAACTCACTTTATTTCACTCCTTTCCTAAACGCACCATTTCAGTGTCTATGTAAATGAGCTACTGCAGAGCCACGCCCCTCAATAAGACAGCATATCTGAGCAAAAAGCCAGCAGAGGGGATCTTGAGGTCACATTAGGAGGAACATCTAGTTGGCTTGTTTAAGCTTCAACCAATACAAAAATGGATGCACGGTAAACAGTGTATAACTGGTTAATACGTTTTACCTTCTTTCATCTTCTTTGATTTAACTTTAACCTAGCCTCTAATATATGTTGCTTGTATTAAAAAAGCTACGATCTACTTGGTCACTTCTGTCCAGCTGTGAACATGTTATATCAGTTAATTTGTAACTGCGGGGCGAGCAAAAATGGATGCCCCACTTGTGATTTGCACAAAGGAAGACCAGTGTTAAGTGAGTCGTCATTTATAGTCTTAGGGTGAACCTTGTGCCAAAACACGGAAGAGCATAAACAGAAGTGTTTGGATATATTGTATAAGGATCCTCTAGGGAAAGTGAAAGGTTCTTTAAGAGAATCATTGCTTGTGGCGAGACATGGATTCATCACTACAAGCCTGTGAGTAAACGGCAGTGTAAGGAATGGAAACATCCTCAATCGCCGACCCAGAAAAGTATTCTTAGTAAAGATCTAAAGCCTAAACGTTAGGCTACATAGAGTACTATTCAAGGGCGGTGTGATCTTGCGTCACAATGCTTTTGCTCACACTTCTGACACTCTGCAAAAACTTAGTTTAGAAGTGTTAAAGCATCCTCCCTATAGGGCTGATCTTGCTCCATAAGACTTTCACCTCTCTGGTCCCCTGAAAGCAGCTCTACAAGAACGAAGATGCACTTCTGATGAAGAAGTGAGGACAGCAGTGCATTCGTCGCCCGCAGCTCAGGCAAAACAAATTAATTGAAGAACG
Source organism: Clarias fuscus (assembly GCA_030347435.1). Lineage (NCBI taxonomy): Eukaryota > Metazoa > Chordata > Actinopteri > Siluriformes > Clariidae > Clarias > Clarias fuscus. The sequence goes on along the minus strand of CM059208.1, from coordinate 14,972,933 downwards.
AAAGCTTGTTGACTGATTGACAAAGTATAGAAGGATGGGAAAAGCAGGAAGATTATAAAATGATGTATATGTCTTTTCTAAAAGTTAACTAAAGCAAATTCTACAGCAAGAGTGCGGATAATTTTAGACTCGCCTTTCTATCCATCCATCCATCCATCTATCCATCCCCACTCTACTCAGTCCAGTTCAGTTCTGTTTACATAGAAGGTTTGATAATACACTTTGTCACAAAGCAGCTACAGAAATATATATGTGGACTTTGATCTTTAAGACTAAGACTTAAGACTTTAAGATCTAAAAGGAAATTGTAAGTCTATTATGTATAGGAGTTCTGAGATAAACACAGGACAGTCTTTAGGTCTCAGCAGCAAATCTTTAGTGTTGATGAGATTATCCGTTGAAGCTGCTTTTCTAGATCAGCCTTTCACACAGTGAGAATACATTTCCTCAGAAAGAACTTATTAACATCCAGCTTTCTTTATGCCCTTAAAAGAGATGCAACGCAGATTATGAGCTGTCCGCGAAGCAGGGAGCTGACACCATGGCCTACATCGCTCTCCTGGAGGAGAAACTACGGCCGGCTTTGGTTAGTGCGTCTGCAGTTCCTGAAAACACTCATCTGTTATAATCCCGTTGTGTTGTCTGTAGACTTTACATTGTGAACGTTTACAGCTTCATACATTCTGGGTGGACGCGGAGAACTACGCCAACCTGACGAGGCCTTGGTTTGCTTCCCGCTCGCCATTCCCGCTTAACTTCTTCGTGCCAGGCCGCCAGGCTAGTGTGGCTCTCTCCAGGATCCTCCTGACCAAAGCAGAAGCTCCGCTACTGTCAATGACAGAGGTGGAAGGAAAGGTAGTGATTCTGAATAAATTATAATTAAAGCACTTATTACTGTATGTGTCTAACACTTTGTACCAATGTTTCCTCTGTCTTGTATAATTTGCTAATTAGGATTTGCTCGAATTATTCTAAATTTGTTTATCGAATCAGCAAAGGAGACAAAAAGGTGCAACCGGGTCTGTTTTGAATCTGCTCCACTAAACGGGTGACATTGGATTTGATGGCAGTCTGCTGTTAAACGGTCTCCCGGGCTGTCGGCACTCTGTCTGCGGTTTCTAAGAAGCAGATGGAAAATAGTTTAGCACCCTTAGGATAGGAGCTACTCCTGCTGTGAGCTCAAAGCCCCCAAATTTTTGGATGTCTAAAACCTGCCAACTTCATGTGGCTGTAGAACGCATTCAGATACAAGTCCAGCAGTCTGTGTATTTTCTTGGTTGATTATGTCTGGTTTGTCAGTGATCTTATTTTGTCTATAGATCTACAGTGAAGCTAAGGAGTGTCTGAATTTGTTGTCTCACAGACTGGGATCTTCACACTTCTTCTTTGGAAACATGTAAGTTCTGAGCCAACAGTTATATCCAGGAGCAGCTTTGCGTTTAGACTATTTAGTGACAGAGTTTCTGTAATCTGAGCAAGACTTATTTACCTTAATATTATGTCATGTTTTATGCTCTGTGGCATGTGCAATGAGTGTGACCTCCTGAAATAAGAAAAACATGCTCTTCTGGCACGTTGCTGTTGTTTTTGTAGGCCTACAAGTCTGGATGCCTTTGTTTTTGGCTACCTTGCACCCCTCCATAAAGCCAGTCTGCCCAGTGCTCAGCTCCAGCAGCACCTGAAACAGCTTCACAATCTCTGCCAGTTCTGCACTAACATCCTCAAAAACTACTTTTCTGAGGCAGCCTCTGGTAAGACAACAGCCACTGGTTTTTACACAGAGATGGTTAGACTTTTTAAGGTTTTTTACAGACATACAATGGTGCATACAATCTATTTTTTAAACATTAATCAAACTTTGTACATTTACACTTGAGTCATTTGAATAAATTCAGATTTGTTCAGTGATTCACGTGCAGCCTGATCATCCAGCAGGCAGCTTTACTAGTGTGACACTCACTAGCTGATTTTCCCCTCTTATCATATGACTCACTGAATCATAGAATAAGGGAAGCATACACCTGTGTAAAATCACTGCATTATAGGACAAGCTTGTTTATAGAAATAGAGTTAACATACGGCAGTCACAAAGCCCATCAGCAGTAATGCAACTGTGTGGCAGTGACCGATACAGATTCATTCAACTTATTTTAAAAGGACTGAATGATTGCCCGCTTGTCAGGAGATGGTGATTTAAAATCCTGCCGATGACACTGACCTCTGGCTGAGATGGATGTCACACTCTTTCTTGTCTGGCCAGTCATGGGTGTCTGTGAGCTCACTCACTCATCATCTATACCGCTTTATCCTGTATTCAGGGTCACGGGGGGCCTGGAGCATATCACAGGAGACTCGGGGCAGAAGGCGGGGTACACCCTGGACAGGGTGCCAATCCATCGCAGGGCACACACTCATTCACACACTACGCCCATTTTGGGAATGTCAATTAATCTAAGTCTTTGGACTGTGGGAGGAAACCGGAGTACTCGGAGGAAACCCACCAAGCACGGGGAGAACATGCAAACTCCATGCACACAGAGACGGGAATCGAGACGGAATGTGAGCTCATGTATGCAAAAGAGAGCAGATTTTCATTACACGGCCATGTGATGCAGCATGCACAGCAGTTCAATATGTTCTAATTGTATGGCTTCATGTGTCTTGGAGGAAGCACACCACTTGCTATCTTTATATGATATGGGAAAGAGGTGGCTGGGGAGTGGGAAGTGCCAAGTGGGTATTTTGGGCAAAGTGGAAAAAAATCCAATAATTTACAAATAACTTAAGTCTTTCAAGACTCTGGGGGTTTGGATGTTTTATTTTTGAAATCATGTCTAAACTTCTTTTCAGGTTTTGCTCTGCTCATGCTATAGTCTTTTGTGCAGTTCAAATACCTTAGTGGATGCGAACCTTAGTGAACCAGTCAACATTATCATGTCTAGAATCTCTCTTCACATCATTTCAACATGTATCTAAAGGGAAGACCTTGCATCTTGAAAATGAGTGTACTATTGTCTTCAAACTGAAATACACTCTTATTTTATATGCAAAACAAAAGGACATTGCATAAAACTAATTTAAACTAATCTTTTCTTTAAAAACCTTTCCTATGCTTGGTGTAAGGGGCCATTAGCTTCCTGCAGTATCTGTGTTCTAAAAATAAAACATTGCCCTATCTCAGCCATCAGATCCATGAATCCTTTCCTCACTGAACTAATAACGACAAATTCAGCTGCTTTCCGTAAATCATGACCATTCACTACTTTTTTAACACTAATAAGTATTTTCCATGGCACAGCAAAGTGCAGCAGTTTTACGCAGGTATGTAACATGCTGTGCCTCTGTTTACGATTTCATTGTACTAACATTTCTTCCATGTGAATCAAATGTTCATTCTCCTACTCTTCCAATTTCAAGCTTCTTTCTTCTTCTCTTCCCATCTCCGTCCTGTCGCTAGGCTCTCCTCCTGCTTGCCAGGACTCCGTCGACGCAAACCTCCAGAAACTGACGCAGCTTGTTAACAAAGAGTCCAACCTTATTGAAAAGGTCCTGCTTAAACCTGCTTGCAGTTTTCGCTCAGATTGTTTAGAGCAATGTGCTCTCTGATCATCATTGTGTGTGTGTACAGTATGGATGCAGTGTTCACAGGGCTGTCAAAATAAATTCACAGTTGAATTTTAAGAATACTTCTACATTTACTCAGTATTCAAAGCATTAGATTAAAATGTAAAACATTCAAGATCCCACTATTAGCTTTTGTTGCATAACCTTTATACAGTATATACTGTACTGTTGAGATTAATTGTGACCCTTTTGCATGGAGCAAAATGGTGACATTGGGTGGGAAAAAATATTCGGTGGTCATGCAGGTCACAGGTCATCAGATGTTTATAAGTCATGGCCACAACATAGTATTTCGTGGCCATGAATTATACTATTTTGTTCCCATAGTAAATCATGGCCACAACATAGAATCTTGTTCCCACATGGCCATGAAATATTATCTTGTTCCCACGTCTTAAGTCGTGGGCACAGAATGCTATCTCATTCCTACGCCTTAGTTAGTCGTGGCCACAACATACTATCTTGTTCCCACGCCTTTGTAAGTCTTGGCCATATGTTATCTCGTTCATATGCCTTACTAAGTCGTGGCCACAACATACTTTCTCGTTTCCACACTTTAGTTAATCATAGCCACAACATAGAATCTCATTGTAAATTGTGGGCACAACATACTATTTCGTTCCCATGCCTTAGTAAGTCCACAACATAGAATGTCCTTCCTGCGCCTTAGTAAGTCGTGGTCACAACATATTATCTCGTTCCCATGCCTTAGTAGGTCGTGGCCACAACATAGAATCTTCTTTCCACACCTTAGTAAGTCGTGGCCCCAACATACCATCTCGTTCCAACGGCTTAGTAAGTCGTGGCCACAACATGCTATCTCGTTTTTATGCCTTAGTAAGTCGTGGCCCCAACATACCATCTCATTCCAACGGCTTAGTATGTCATGGCCACATGCTATCTCATTTCCATGTCTTAGTAGATCATAGCCACAACATGCTATCTCATTTCCACACCTTAGTAAGTCGTGGCCACAACATACTATCTCGTTCCTACGCATTAGTAAGTCGTGGCCCCAACATACCATCTCGTTCCAACGGCTTAGTAAGTCGTGGCCACAACATGCTATCTCGTTTTTATGCCTTAGTAAGTTGTGGCCCCAACATACCATCTCATTCCAACGGCTTAGTATGTCATGGCCACAACATACTATCTCATTTCCATGTCTTAGTAAATCATAGCCACAACATGCTATCTCATTTCCACACCTTAGTAAGTCGTGGCCACAACATACTATCTCATTCCTACGCATTAGTAAGTCGTGGCCCCAACATACCATCTCGTTCCAACAGCTTAGTAAGTCGTGGCCACAACATGCTATCTCGTTTTTATGCCTTAGTAAGTCGTGGCCCCTACATACCATCTCGTTCCAACGGCTTAGTAAGTCGTGGCCACAACATGCTATCTCGTTCCTGCCCCTTAGTAAGTTGTGGTCACAACATATTATCTAATTTCCACACCTTAGTAAGTCGTGGCCACAACATACTATCTTTGTGGTCACAGAATATTTTCCCCCAATGTTACCAGAGGGAGTCTGTAATTTTGACATGTGAGAGCAGTATAAACACCCTAAATTACAATATTTTTGCCTAAAACTTTACGACTGTGCTTAAATTGGCCTAGATAAGGCACATATGCACACAAGTTTGTTTTTTGACCAGAAGATGGAGTTGGTGAGGAATCGTTAATGAAATTATAGATTGGCTTGCCTGCGTGTTTCTGTCACTGGGATAGTAGAGACAGGTTTTGAGGTATGTGCACACTTGGGCAATATCAATAACCCCTTTAATCTGACTGATTTTAGTCTAACTGTGATAACTATGGTCACTTCGAGGAACAGTATAAACAATGGCAAGATTCCTCGAAGTGACTATAGTTATCATATTATTGAATTTATAATCAAATGCATTTCAACATGAAAGATTATCCATATTTACAAAATTCAGATTTAGGGATTTTGACAGCTCAAGTTCAGATTTTCCAGTTTATTAGCAACACCCAACTGGTGGCTGTAATCATATGCATAATTTTTAACACCGCACCCATCTACTATTGAAGACTAGATATTATTCATATTCGTTTGATATTGGCCTGAGGGGATCACACTCAAGTAATGTTACTGGTGTGTCCTGCCTGCAGTAGTGCTTGGGTCAAAAACTGACCACTAATAAAAGGCCAGAATGCTAAAGGTAGTCCTGTGATGTTCAACTTTGAGGGAAATGGGGTAGGTTTTTCAACCTTCTTGTCTTGCTCTGACCGCTTTGTGTGTTCGACAGATGGATGATAACCTGCGCAGTAGCCCACAACACCGGCCGAGCCGACCCCATAAACCCGAAGCCAAGCCTTCATCTCGGGCCACGGACAGGAACTTGACCCCTGCCTGAAAGCCTCACTCACACCACACTGTGGTATCTTTATTTATTTATTTATTTACTCATATTATTGAGGCAGCACTAAAATGGGCATGACTACACGAGGTGTTGTAAGTGTCCTCAGTCACTGTATATTTATACTCAGAGGTTGAACAAATGTGGCTTTAATCGATATCGAAAGCATTCTATCAGCGTACACAGTTTTCCATATGCCTCATACTGATTTATAATATTTTCATAATATATAAGATTACATTTATATATATCTACCAACAAAGAAGATAAGCAAAACACTAATCACAGTAATTAGATGCTCATAGTCTTAACACCTTTTGCCATAGGGGAATTATATTTTGTAATAATCAAGTTCAGTGTATCTGATAAAACCTTTCCATCGGCAGTGTGCAAAAATAGATATTTGCTTAAGAGCTATTAGTTTGTGCTAAAACTGAATCATGATTCATTTCGTTGAATTGAATCTTAAATTTTTTTTTAGTTTTTTTTTTAGTTTTTCATTACAGCTGTCGATATACAAGTTTGGTTTAAATAGTTTGCACCACATCATGGCAGTTATTCACCGTATGTCTGTGTGTCACAGTCGGAAATCACCAGGGTGAATGTTATAACTCTTATCAAAGATTCTCTATTCAGGTTTTTCATCATTTAGTATAGTCTCCTGAACACACTAACACAAATAATTTATAACTAAAATATACTGCTTATTACATTTTTCTACTCATTATACTGCGCTTTAAAGCAAACAAATCTGTGTTGATTTCTGCCTTCTGTGTGCCTTTCCTTCTTTACCCAAATCTGATTTCGTCACTGTGAACAAGGTCAACCTTAAATGAAAATATTTTCACGTTGTAAGCAGGCCAGAAGTGTTCAGGAGATGCACAACACAGGTTAATGTATCATTAATTAGTTGCACTTTAAAGAGTTTTTAAAAATAATTAATTAAATCCCTTACTTCACCGCACCACATGCATGCAATCAGGTCTTTTTTTTCCTTCTCCCCAAATAATTTTTCATAATTAATGTTCTGACTCTGTATGCCTTGTTAAAGTGTTCATGCTGTACTGTACATGTCTTGTAATTCAAGGCTGAATTTAATGTCTTTAGTTACTGTATGATGTATTTTAAAGGTTCATGTCTTCATCAGGCATTAAAGGACTTGTAATAAAAAAAAATGTAATAAAATAGAGTTTATAATATTTTGCCACTGAAATGCCAGCTGTTCCTGAGGAATCTAAACAGGAGTGCCTGGAGATCAGAAGCAAAAACGCTCACTGCACAAGTAATGGCCTTTTACATTACTCTTTCTCTCCCAGAGCTAGATATATTTTTTATTTATTTATTTAATACAAATGCTATTAACTTTATTTCCATCTTGTGCTGTTATGATGGGCCACCCAGCTCAAAAAGAACAGACACCAGCGTCACTGGCAGTAATAAACTGTCCTTAACATTTCCTGTCCTATTTTTCTTTCCCCGTGAGTATTTTCACTTCTTAGTTCTTTACCAGACGTGAGGCGAGAGCAGAAATGACAGATATGAAAAGATGGTCAGAACAATCCCTAAATTATTCTCAGAGCAGCGACTCGCTTCTGGGAAACTAACATGAATCCTTTACATTTACAGAGGTGCATATTTAACAACCTAGTGAATCCTAGTGAAAGTACAAACAGTCCTAAGGAAAATCAAGACCTGCTATTTGGAAGAACTGAGCTGATTACCTTGAGGAATTTCTTTGTCTATTCTAAAAGCCTGGCATTGTTTTGGAAGTGCAGGACAAAGTGTTTTGGACTGTAAAACAGATGTCTAATTCCAGCGCTCATTAGAATTGTGCTTTTTTTAAACAACATATTACTGACTGACAGAGGTTTGTTGTAGCAGGCTTCAAAACACATTTCATTCATTTCTGGGGTTGCATAACGGCTTTGAAAAGAACAAAGAGGAGAAGTGAATTACTGTGTGTGGGTTTTATTCTGCAAAGCTCAATGTGCACATTTTTACTAGAGACAATCACTGAGTAAAACGACCCTGCAATACTTTTAAGCCAGTAAACATCTCTCTAGGCTGCGAGTTTGAATATTATTTTGAATTTATTAGTTATTAGTCCCATATTTAGGCATCAAGGCTTATTAGCCACAATATACAAAAACCAGAGAAAGTCAAGGGCTCATATTATTGTATAATGACCTCTTGTGATACATAAAGGGGTATTCTAATATACCGTAAACCTGTAAAAAAAAAAAAAAAGGTGCTACATAATAATTGCACTGATTTGAGCTGACTTGGTGACGATAATCTATATAAAACAATTCTGATTTCTAAGTCATTTCTAACCATTCTTAGCTGTCAGTGAAATTGATCGCTTTTAGTCTTTTCCTTTTTACACTTACAAAAAGAATACACCGTGATTTAAACACATCAAGAAAGGAAAAAGACCTTTACAAACTAAAGATAAATAACTGCTGGTTACAAGAAAAGAAAATGTTTAGTTCATAAACCATATAATACATTGTGAATGCAAAAACAAAACAGAAAAAATGGTAAAGGACAATTAAACAGTATATACTGTATGTGAATAAAGCATATATTCTTGTATAGTGGAAATATACCTTGACTTTAGACATCCCCTTATCATAAAAGCAACTCTGGCGTAGCCAGACATCAGCATGCAGAAATGCTTCAGAAATATTTGAACTTTTTCTAGATTTGAAGTGATATCTTGGAGAATAAGATAACAAAAGTAAAAAACCTAAAAAAGCTAATAGGTGCTTAAATACTAGAAAGGTTAAGCATCCAGCATTTTATATATTTATGCATAGATAATCACATATAGTACTGTGCAAAAGTCTTGAGCCACTGCTCATTAAGCCACTGTTTAAATGAAAGAAAAGGAAACAAATGTTTTACTGTGACAACTTAAAAAAACAAATTTCCTCCCTCATCCGTTCCAACCACTCAGCGTTCAGCATCACCAGTATACTAATCACCGGTCTGATCATCCGTCATCACCTGCACCTGGTTCATGCCTTTAGTTTGATTTTTATTTTTTGCTTGATTGTTTCGCACCGTTATGCCCAAAAGTTAGTACCCTCTTTTAATTAATGTGTTTGTGTGTAAAAACAGAAATAAGTCATCTGAAAAAAAAGAAAAATCTGATTTGCAAATACAACCTTGGACAAAGAACACTATATCACCTTTTTCAATGTGCCATTATGTATTTAACAAAAATCTGCTGAAGCATTCAGCTGCATGTTAACAGAATGCCAAGAGGAAAGGACATCAGCAATGGTCTACCTTACAGGCCGCAGTGAACATGTAAAATTTTGAAGTCCATGACGGCACAATTAGAAGAAGACCGAACAAGTCTGGTTTGTTTGGGAGGGTTGCCAGGAGAAAGTCTTCTCTGTCTAAAAAGAGCATGGAAGCATGATTGAGGTTTGCAAAATTGCAACTAAGCAAACCACACTGCTTTTAGAACATTGTCCTCTGGCCAAATGAGACCAAAGTGGAGCTGTTTGGCCTTAATGTCCAGTCATGTTTGACAAAAACCAAACAGCATTTCAGGAGAAACACCTCATACCCACTGTCAAACAGCAGGGGAGGGGTGATTACTTAGGTTTGTTTTGCAGCCACAGAACCTGGGCACCTTACAGTATTCTAGTGGTAAATGTGAGGCCATCTGTCCGACAGCTAAAGCTTGGTCGAAATTGGGTCATACAACAGGTGAATGGTCTGAAGTACACCAATAATTCTACTGTACATCAGAATGGGTGAAAAATAAAAGAATCAAGATTTTGAAATGGCCCAGTCAAAGTCCAGACCTCATCCCAATTGAAATGCTGTGGCGGAGCCTTAAGAGAGCTACTGTATGCATAAGCGAATTCCCAAAATTCCCAACTGCAGTAATCATGTAAAGACGAATGGGCCAAAATTCCTCCACAACAGTGTGAAAGACTGATAAAGTCATGCGGGAAATGGTTACTTCAGGATATTGCTGTAGTTTTTGTAGTTTTATCTACAAACTTTTGAATCATGGAGATGAGTTGTATTTCCCTTTCATTCTTCACATTCCTGGTCAGATGGTCAGGTGCAGGGACTGGACTGAAAATGATAGCCCAAAAGTCCTTCAGGACAACTAGTCCTCAAGACTAAATTAAAAATACAAGGAAGTCGGTGCTTTAGATGACTTCCTTGCAGGAAGAAATGAGGGGTGGCTTAAGACTTTTGCACAGACCAAATATTCAATATTTGGAATTTAAATAAACAAATACTTCAGTTGCAAATTATTGCAGTGATTAATCTGCTACAGCTGGCATTTTTGTAACTGATGCAGTGAGTAGCTTCTCATTTCTTAAACATTACAATTCTTAAACAAAAAAATATATATATTGGCCTGCATCAAGCAAAGAAGACAAATAAGATTTCTGAAACGACTGGAATTAGGTTAAGAACTGTCAAACAAGAAAGGATAGTGGTGAACCATCAATTTTATGGAAGAAATATGGTACAAAAAAAAAAAAAATCACAAATGCCCATGATGGGACATGCTTGGCATCGTAAAAATATTCAACATTAGAAATCACAGCTGTGTTTAATACTGAAATTAAGAGCATTTGCACACTTGATGAAAACTCTCAGGATTAGGACTACACAGCTGTGTGGCCATAGGAAAAGCACTTGTTAGTAAGTGTAACTGGAAAAAGCTTAAATTTGCTAGAGAGCATAAAGTTTGGACATTTTGGAGCAATGGAAATGGTCATGTGGTCAGATTGATCCTATGACAGACAGACAGGCGTCTCAGGGTAACTGTTACCGCACAAGACTACAGCAGCATCTACTGGTCAGCTATGATATGTGCAGGTAAATAATAATAATGCATAAGAAAAGCAACTGTAATTAGCACTACAACAAATGTCAGTAAAATTCAAAATGCTCACAGTATGCATTCTGTAATCTGTTGCTTTAGTCTACTTTACACTACTGGTTATTACACAATCGAATAAATAGTATGCATTCATCAGTACCATATTTACAAACCCATAAACTACCAGAACCAAATGGGGGGCTTTTAAATAGAAATCCAGTTTTAAGGGACATATTTGACATATTACAGTGGAATACTCCACTGTATCTTACATTTTTAACATATTCTCAATCAACTGCATGTGCATTGTTTGTTATTAGCAATAATCCTGATGCGCTTCCTGTACTGAGGATTAAACAGAAAGGCCAGAAAGATCTTAGTCTGTATGAAACAATTCTTTTCAATAATTTGTGGTTATTCTACAAGTACGGAGACGTTCACGTCACATGAATATCAAAGAAAAGTCACTAGAACTTGGTATTTAGTATGACATTATCATGTTTTGAGTTTGCGTTACATATTTACATATGATTGATAGAATTTAGCAGTCATTATAATTAAGATTCTAATTTAAACAGGCTTCATTTTTGTCAGTAAAGTAAATAGATTGGCACTAAAGATTATTGTTAATGCACTCAGCTTCTGTCCCAGTACTGGGAATCATATCTGTGAGAGATATCATAACTGCATAAACCCTGTATATCATGTACAAAGCGAGAGAAGCCTCGCACTAACCCATGAGCCTGAAATTTCTTTCCAAGAACCTAATAAATATGACACACACGTACACACATACTGTCTGACAGATTCCAGAACCCAAGGCCAAGAGGATAAAGATGGATTCTCCAGAAATCCATCTTCCGTTGAGCTACCAGTGCTTGGCAAACTCCGGGACCTCCATGGTCATCTTCAGCTCCAGGTTACCAGGCCTCTCCAGGGTAAATATGGGGTAGCAGGATTGGCTGAAGGACTCCTGGAACGAGCCAAGACACTGCCCATTCTGAGCGTTGAAGAAGACCAAGCGTCCTTGCACGAAGTCTAGGAGCGTCCCGATACGAGCAGGAACGTCCGTCACAAAGATGTCAGATTCCACATTATCGTGGAGCAGCTCGAACCTACAGCTGTGACAGTGAACAGTGAAGTGGAGTGAGGCTCATGTGAGATAATGCAACCAGCTCCAGCATTATGGTATACATGCAACAAACCTGATGGATGTGGGTACACAGTGCAGACACCAGGAGGTGCTGCTTTCACCCACTGCGCTGTCTCGTGGTTCAGTCTGATAGGCAACTCCAATGCGGTAGGCCTTACAGCCAGCCACCGCTGTTTCCCAGTAGTGACATCCAACATGGGGAAGAAGCTCGCCTCTCACCCCTGGACATCTGCCAAGAAAAGTTCAAACTAGAATAGAAGAAATCTTCCAACTTTTTCATCCCAAGCTAACCTGTAGGGCATGCGTAATTACCAAAGACAAGAATTTCCTATGCTAGTCAAAACTCATTTACCTTGAAAGTTCAGGGCAGTTACTTAATGCAGAAAATGCGATTATATCAAAAGTACATTTAAAACAATTATGATACCAATGACATTCTTAAAATATAACAAATATATATTTGTTAGTATTTTTTTTTTTTTTTTTTTTTTTTTTACAAATTCTGTCTTTTGAAAAAGTAGTAGAGAAGGCAGGAAAAATCAATTCAGTTATGAATAATGATTATTTTGTATTTATGTATTGCCACATTGACTTCAAATACATTTTTTTATTATTTGTTACATATTTAATAAAGATGCTCTGGCTGATCAGCCAGTGACCGCAATTAGATATTTTTCAGCTTGGTGATCACATTGGACCGATTCTGTGCTGAGTGCACGTGTGTCTGAGCGGTGCAACAGAAACACAATTTTTATGGTGTTACATTATCAAAAGTTGCACAGGTTAAAAAACATCCAATCTGCATATTTCTCCAAACTCTACGAGTGAATTAGTCTCAGACCCACTCATTACACATGCTTACGCCAGTCTCAATACACGACATGTGCTAATAGGTCTCGAGGCATGCGCTTTAAAAACCATGCATGCCCGAGTTAGGAGCTAAGCACGCCTGCATTAGAAGACTTACTCTATACACACTCAAGACTTTGGAGGCAATTGAGGAGGAAGAACCGTCACTGTTTCTTTATAACTCTACAGGTGGTGCACCCTGACCTATTCACACATTGCCATCCTATGCAGTGGGAGTGAATTATTTGCTACATTTGTGTAGAAATTATAATTATGGCAGATGACAGAGATACTGTACGTGCTGCTCGGTAAAAATGTAGATTTCTTTTAATTTAATTTTAAGTTCAATGTTAAACTCCTGTATTTAAAGTTAGTTTATATTGTTTAAATGTTGCCCTTGGATGAAATGAAAAACTAATGTCGTAAGAAAAAAGGAATGGGCTGCATTTAAATACCTTTGTTCAGTTCAATTGTGAAGCTGACTGAAGTTTCTTTTAAAGGTTCAAGATCTTAAAATTGTAAAACTGATTCGGAATATTTGTAAAACCTATAAAATCGTGACACTTACAGAATCGCAAGATTAATTGAATCGGCACCGAATAGGTGTCATGGTATCGTATCGAGCTGTGACTTCTGATTCTAGAGTTTTTTCGAAACATAAAAGAAAAAGCACACAAGCTAATTTAACATTAATAATGTTTACAGCGACAAAAAAACTAACAAAAGACAACCCGTGACCAGTATTACAGTTGCATTAAATAAAGGCAAAGAGGCCCTAAAGAAACTAATACAAATACTTGTTAAACAAGCGAGTTGCCGAATAAAATAGTCAATTATATTACTATAATAATACTCATCAAATAAGTTCAAGCGCTCACTCGATTATTGCAGACATCTTATTGTAGGTTTCTATGGGATACTGCACAGAGTTCTTGTCCTCAGAAACCTTAAGCACCACGTCAGCTGTTTCACTCAGTAAGTGGAACCTCGCACCTGAACAGTTAGAAAACATTATATGAAATATATCTCGTATATAAAACACAGATGCAGATTAAACTGTAACGAAACACTGAGATGGTTTCGGCTCTAACCTCGTGTGGAGATGAGAGCTGCCTCGCTCTGCTCACTTGCTCCTGCGCTGTTCACTGATTTGATGTAAAACAGGAAATTCTCGTTGGGTTGCAGGAGAACCTTGTGCTCGCAGCTTTTTATTCCGGACACAGACCTGTGAGGAAAGAGATCATTATCATCTTATTATGTAGACTCTATGTGGTATAAACGGTGCCTTTGGGAGCATGAGGGCAAATCGTAGCTTCCTGTGTAGTATAGTTAAGAATAAATCCTTGTAGATGTTAGAAACTCTTGCTTGAGGCAGTTAGGTCAGAAAGTCAATTATACCTATGGGCTGTAGTGCTATTTCTTGGGCAATATGTAAGATAGATTTGTGGTGTAAATGCAGTGTAAAACAAAACTGATGTTAAGGGAATACTCATGCTTTTCTATCTACTGCATACTTAAGTGGATTATTTCCCTATAACACCATGTCCCTAAGTCACTTATTAGACAGTGATGTGCTGAAAAAGTTTCATTTTTCATTTAATAATGAATCACAGTGCTTGTTTTTCGGATCATTTAAAGGTACATTTACTGTAGACTTTTCTCTCTTAAAGTTAAAACCATAAAAAAGTAAGATCTTACTCTGAAAAACAGGAAAGTGTAACATCCTCCGATTCTTTTCTTAGAAGCCCTAAATTGCTAGAAATCATCCATTCAGACACGAGTCTCATGTTTCTATTTGTAGATAAGTATTACTCATAACCTGACCCTGCATCAGTGTCACGAACAAGGAAAGGTGTAAGTAGTTGGAATTATATATAATCCGACTTTAAAAGCTTTAGTGAGAAATGTTTTTTTTTCTCTCATCTTAAGGATTGATGTTGGATGTAGTATTAGATCCACATTATAGTAGAATCATTTGCTTTAATGGAATTATACAGCTTCCCTTAGATTCCATTACAAATGGGAATTCTCAGTCCTCTTTTTCCGTCCCGGTAAACATCTTGTATTAGTATGACATTCGCCACAGTTTCAGATAGTGCTGTGTCAATAGGAATGTTACAGGAATGTCAGAATCTCTCAGGTTCTTGATGAGTAGGCATAAAGTGCAGTATCTGACACGTACCTGAGGCCCTCTCCCTCCAGGGCGTACTGACGGCAGTACTCTAGAGTGAAGCTCTCCGCAGAACCGGGTTGAGATGAGCTCCAGCGGATTGTAGCAGTGTCCCACAACACCGTGCACGTTTCTGGGTTAATCACTGGAACAGACGGGGCTGTCCGAACAAGCACAGTAAAGGATTTAAGTGTACTGTAAATAAATAGAAGGATCAATTTTAATACTAACACTGAATACTGAGATACAGTATCTATAATCCACTCTAATTCAAGATGTAATTTCAAAGAACTTGATTAATCCCAGAGGGAAATTGCTTTGTGTCTAATATACTGCAAACATATGGATTTAATTCTAGAGTTCTGGCACCATCAGAAGTCCTGAAGTTTTTTTTTGTTTTACAGTCAGTCATTTTGCCAACGATACACCGATCAGCCATAACATTAACACACTAACATTGATTAGTAATTATAATCTGGTATGTACATACTGGCGACAGGATCATCAGCTTTTATGCCTGTGGGGAGCAAAAGTTTTCCTGCCTGGTCCCATCCCACAGAAAAACCAATGTAGAGAACTCGCCAAAAAAAGTAATTGCTGTCCACAATGGAAAGGACACCCAGTACACCAGAGCCTGCCGTGCAGGGGATCAGCAGGCATAAATGCCTAATTCCACTTACCCGACCTCCAAACTCCTCAGATCGAGCACCCGTTGAATGCATTGGACAAACAAGTCTAATACACAGAGGTCCCATCCCATAACCCATAACACCCAGAGGATCTGCTGCGAACATCCTGGTGCCAGACACCAGCACACACCCAGAACGCTAGTTGGGCCAGAGCTTCCCAGGCAGCACAAGGGGAACATACATACATAGTATTGGGCATAATATTTTGCTTTAGAATATTCTGGTCATTTTTGTATACAACTTGTCATAAAAAAAATAAAAATAAAAAGGATGTTATTCAGACTGGCCATAGAATATTGCCCCTCAGTGTGAATTTGTGTGTGAATGTGTATGCATAGTGCCCCGTTTAGTGTCTCTCAACCAGTGTTACCGGTATTGCCTCTGGAATAACCGTGAATGATCAAGAAGGGGACTGAAGGTGTCAGCTATGTCACTAAAGGTGACTGAAATAAAGTAATTCACATTCACAAACATGCAGACAGGCGTCCATGTGCTTCTTCCTCTGGTACCTTTGTCAGTGAATCTTTTACTTTGACTGTTATCCAGAAGTCTTTCTCTTTTGTGCTTTAAGTATTACGGTCTCTAGGATCTCTCTGGCTTTTTCCATTTCTTTGAAAACGTATTTCTTACATGAAATATGCCAAGAGCTCTCAGGCGTCCAAGCAGTTACTTCGGTGCCAGAACACATTTGTTTATGTCCCATGAGGAAACTGCGGAATTGTTTATATTTATGTTAGACTGCATTGATTCTAAAAAACAATAACACACAAACACTTACCGTATGGATAATTCCATGGAATTTCTTTCCAGACGCTCCATGAAAAATAATTTCATGGATCGTCTGAAACCTTTGTACTAAAAAAAGAAAATCACACTGACCTGTGCTGAAAGGAAGTCTCTCACTGGGCAGGCTGCATCCGGTGTAGTTCACTGCCATGACCCACACCTTGTAGCACTTATCGGGCTCCAGCTCCTCAAGATTACAGTGACTCTCCTTCACTGTCACTCTGTACTCCTCTGAGATGGCTACAGATAAAAATGGCATTAAAAGAGCCAGAACAGCAATCTACTGCGGTTTAACCAAATAAAACCTTGGTATCAGGTAACGGCTGTATAAAGAACAAAGCACAATGGGGAAAAGAAAATACTGGCTCCTTTAAGAGCATGTTCACAATTTACTAGAACACCACACTGTACTTTCTGTCAATTTATAGTTACATTTGATGTTTCTGAACATCCATGAAACATTACTCATGGCATAAAACCTGGTCATTTTTACCCCCTCAATTTCCTGGAGTTAATAAAATGTAAAGTGCTCACACTAAAAGTTTCCTTTCAGGTAAATCACGCTTACTCACAGAAAACCGAACCATATCAACAATTACGCAGCAATCATTTTATGTAGAAATTCAATACCACAAGCCCCTGTATTAGCAGTTCCTGCCGAAATAATGAGCTGGGCTGGAATACATGCATTCGTTGCTAATAAAGTTAGTGAGCGGACAAGCCGTGCATGCTCGGCAACGGTAACAGGTTCATCAGTGTCTCGTATTCACATCTTAATATAGATGGTGTAACTTTCTAATTATGCTCTCAATCAATTGTCACAACACATGACATACGACGCGGTCGAAAATAGCTGGTAGGTCACTGTAAATTTGTGTGAAGTAAAACGAGTGCCAAGACAACCCTTAAAAAAGTAAGTATAAGAAAATGCCAGATTTACTTTAAGTATTAAAAAAGAAGATTTTCAAAAGGACACTTATTATAAAAGATATTTAGAAAGATTCAGTTTATATGAAGTTTTCAAACGATTAAACGTACACCAATCAGCCATAACTTTAAAACCACCTTAAGCTATTGGAGTGGCTCCACAGGGCCTCTGTGTGTGTGTGTGTGTGTGTGTGTGTGTGCTGTGACCTCTGGCACCAGGGGTGGGGCCTCCGCGGAACGGCCTTGTTTGTTGGAATATGACTGCCTGATCGGTTTGGGATCTGAAGGGTGGATTGGCAGCCCTGGGCTACTTGCTTTCTGGGCCCTTTGTGCGGTGGGCTTTGGTGCACTGGGTGTTCTGGTGCCTTTCTATCAAGGCCAGCATTGACTTTTTGCAGCGATTTGTGCTGCATTGGCTTTTCTGTGGGATGAGACTGGACAGGCTGTCCTCTGGGGCTCTGTGAGCATGGATAAGTCTTGGGTAACTATGATTCTGTTGTTGATCAATGTTGCTCTGTTCATCTGGCAGTGGTGTTAATGTTATGAGTGATTGGTGTATTGGTAAACCTTATACATTGCAGGAAAAAGCTAGTAACATTACCAAAAAAAAGTGCCAAGGTCACAGCTTATGTGCACACGTATTCGTTGAGTTGTATAAACTAGCTGTCTAAATACAATTTGTTATATGCATACTGGATCCTGTACTGTTACTGAATAGAAAAGTTAGTTGTGCTACATGTTCTAACAAATCTAACTCCCTCCAGACCAAAACACACAGAAAGGCCATCAGTATTGACAGGCATCACTGGAAAGACTACATGGTTGTCTCTAAAGCCATTTTCAATTAAAAGACTCTGCATTCCTATAAATTGGATTCCACCCTTCCCGTCTTCCTGTCCTACCTCCTTGAGGTTCTTCCATGCAGTAAACCTGGAAACAGTCGATGATGTCTCCTTCATTCACTGTCCAGTATACGGTGACAGATGTGCTTGTGGCAGAACTAGTCTCCTGCGGCTGAAGATGGGGTTGCTGGGGCACTATTAATAGCAGAAACAAACACCCGGATCAAAATCTGATAAAGTGCACATGTAGCTTTACTGAAATAAACAGATTAAGTTAGACCTTCTTATCATCGTCTTACTCAAATCAGAGCGCATACCTGGAATCACTTGACGGTTTTTCTTCCCATTTCCTGTGGTGCCTTTGGCATAATCCTCGAACACATCCAAACCTCGTGGGCCAAGCTCTAGAGACATGGCTGAGTCTAATGCTGTTTTTAATCTGTAATTAATCAATAACAAAAGTCGGGGATATTTATTTTTTACTATACGGAGATATAAGATATTATACATCACAGCACTTGCATTCATCTCTATTTACAATGCATGCATTCCAGCTTCTTAACTATAGTGCTGTATATGCATGCAAAATGTAATAAATCACCACAAATAATTAGACAACTCATTAGAGCAGCAGCAATGACATCAGCAAACACTTCAGATTTGTAACAGATTGTTACAAGATCAATCCATGTGCAGCACACTCATTGTTTACCTCGTATCAATGTCTTTGTATGACTGGAAGAAAAAGACATTTGATTCAATAAAGTTTCTGCTGAAGAAGTATCTTTACAAACATTATGACAATTTTGATAATCAGATCGATGACTTTTTACACCTAATTAGATAGAAGCTTATTTTTACAAGACAATGAACAATGGCGTTGAACTAAAACACAGGACTTGTGATCAAATTTGTCGTGAATAAGGGTTTAAAACCGATTCACATTTACAGAAGACTTCAAGCACGGTAGGTTTTAAAGAAGGCTGTACTGTATGTCTAGGAATGACGATCCCGGCCGAGGTGGCCGAGGCAATTAGTTTTTACTACTAATTACAATTGTGTTCTGTTATTCTGCACAAGTCAAAAGTCCACATTTGATCTGAACCCCCCTTGTGCATTTTGGCAGAGTTTATCGGTGCAATATGTTCTTTATTCCTTTATACTATTACAGATAACCTGCTCGGTCACACCACTTCAATTCAAAAAAGATTGTGAATTAGTCAAATCAGGTGTGCTGGCAGCTGAGAATCCTCAAATATGTCCAGGGCATGGGGTGTTTCATCATTGGCATGATTTAAGAACAACGTTTTAGCCGATTACAGTAAACAGTACAAAAAAAAATTGCTTATTTAATTAAGCATGGGTGGCAGTAGTGGTTAGCACTATCACCTTGCACTTATGGATTGGCACCCTGCCTTGTGCCCTAAGTCTCCTGGGATCGGCTCCAGAACCCCCCCTCCCCCTCCCCTCCTCTCCCCCGCCATCCCAGTATACAGGATAAAGCGATATAGACAATGACGATAATTGAGCATGGATTGGCAAACACAAAAATATGTCAATTAAAAAAAAAGCCAAAACTCACCGACAAAAATACTAAGTCGTCTGTCTCTTCTATCTCTTTTGTGCTCGTCTCCATCGTCTCTTTGGCCGAGTCAGTGCTCTCTTGGAAGGACACAATTTGATCATAAAGCTGCTCAAGTTTGCTCTTTTTCTCCTCCTCCATCGTCTGAGACATTTCATTGTACCGCTCCATCACCAGCTTCAGCACCTCTTCGTTCTGCTCGTCCAGGGCTTTCTCACTGTCTTTACATTGCTCCTGTGTGACCCCCAGTCAGGGACAAAGTCAGATGTACTTTGGACATGCGGTCATTGCTGATGTAATGTCAAATACTTCTACATTTATAAGAGAGCATACCTCCACGGAGTTGTACGCCAGCTCGAGTTCAGATACCATGTCTTCAATATTTTCGGATCTTTCTTGTAAAACCGATATCCAGTTACTCAACTGAATCTAAAAAGTAGAATTTCAGAACAGGTCACGCTTTTCATGAAAGAAGGTTAGATGTGGGTCAGTAGGTATTTCTCTTTGTGCTTTCACAGGCGCACTCTTCCAAATTTCCAAATTAAGACTGATCTATTGTTTGGAGAAAACTACAGCTTTAACAATCAATTACAGTTGTTTTTTTTTTGTTTCTGTAACATTTGATAGATTTCTTTCCTCTTACAGAGTTAAGGTAACAGTATGTTGAAATCTCTATGAACAGGCAGTGAAACTAAAAGTAGTCACTACTGTATGTAAGTAGTTCTGTCAAGTTATATAAGGCTTCAAATGTGAAGAGTCACTGGCTCTGCATCAAAAGAAATATCTGTTGGTGACTTCATTATACAAGCTTCCCCAAGAGAAATTGATGAAGATCAGATATCAGCCTGCTGTCAAGAGATGATGTCATGGAGGACCGTGGAGGAACATTCCTACCTATATACTCCATCATTTCCACTATGATATGATTCACATCGTGGTGGAAATTTTGGAGGGTACCGGCAGGAATGTTTGAAGCAAAGACACGCTTACCTTAATGTCATCGAATGCTTTTTCCAATGTTGACACCTCGTGACTTTCATGGCCACCATCACTCATTAATATTGGGCAATGACAAACAAGGCAGAAAGCATCCATTGGCAGAACTTCTCCTTTTTCCTTCAGCAGCCTGAGCTCTGAGATATGAGCTCCTTCCAAGTCCCCAATAAACTCATAGTCTGCCTCAATAGCTGGCTCTGGAGATTGCTCCTGGCCACGTTTCTGATATTCTTCTTTACTTGTAGTTACTTCAGTCTCTGATTGTCTTGCATCTTGCTCGGTGACCATCTCATAATCTAGTTCCTCATATATTTCCTTTTGCAAATCATGCCCTGCCAAATCACAGCCAAACCCAGTGAGGTCCTCCAGTGGGCTGAAACTTCGTAAAGTCGAGAAGCGGCCTTTGTCCCTTTCTATGCTTTGATCCACTGCAAATATATCATTTTCTTTATCGTATTCTACTTGCTCTAAAGGTGAAACCCTCATTGTTGAGTCCGGTATTTCCATTGGAGGGGAAGGACTTGTAGGCTCCAGAGTTCTCCATACCTCTTCTCTGTGTGTATCCTTTAGCGGTATTCTCTTTGGTTTGCTTTCCTTTTTTCCCTCCACCTCTTGTTCTGACACTTTAGAGACACTATCTACTTTGTCTACAGCTACTGCATGTACAGGCTTAAGGGCTACATTCCTTTTTTCACCGTCCTGCTCCTCTCTTACAGGTGGAGGCACAGTAACACCGGATGAGTCATCTTTTTCTGAAGCAGGAATGAGTGAAATCATCTTAATCTCAGCATGTGAGTCATTTAAAACATGAGCATCTGCCGGCTTTAGGTTTTCTTCCCTGCCTTCCTTCTCGTCGAGCACTGCTGCTGCCAGATCTCTGTCAGTAACGTCTGGAGCAGAAGGACACTCTATGGGACCTTCTTCAGTTATAACATCTCTTTTAGGCTTGTGTGTTTTGCCTGAGGTCTCTAGGATTTTATCATAATCTGTTTCTGAGTATTTCTTTATTTCCACTGACTCACTCTCCTTTTCTTCTGTCGTAAAGACACACTTAGCTACGTGATCTAGCATTTCTTTCTTCTCTATTGTTACACTGTCTGTGGTTGAAGTCTTTCGATCAAACTCTGGTACTGTGTCTTTCTCAGTTTGTTCTTTTAGCTTTCCCTCGACCTTGATTTCTTCAACTTTCACTTCAGGTGTATCTGGTTCACATACCAGTACTTCCTCCAACACTTTCTGCTCACTTAAAGTTTTCAAATCAGCTTTTCCTTCGCGGTCTGCAACTCCACTTGTAATGTGGTCTTTCATCTCTGGTAGCACAGTTTTGTCAGTGACTTCCTCCAGCTTCTCACTTTCAGGTAAATTTGATTGGATTGCAGATCTTTTGAAGTCTTCCTCTTCAGCGGGTATCTGCTTACTCTTGAGAACTTCAGGTTTACTTTCCAGAAGTGCTTTACTAACTTTCACCTGATAGTCAGGTTCAGGAACCGTCATTTTTCCACCGGAGCGCTTGGTCACTTCTTCACATTGCTCTGGTTCGCAAACCTTTTTTCCATGGATTTCTTCATGAGGTACACATCCTGTTTCTTCAGCTGCTGAGGTTTCTTTATCGTTTAATAAATTTGCTTTACCTATTTCTTGTGTCGTAGTTGCAGCGTTTTCCCCCTTGTCCGATGTGTCTTTCTTGGAAATAATAATGGTTTCGTGTAGTCCAGCTATCACCTTTTTGTCATCGAGTTTTGTTGGTTCCTGAACTTCACCTCCTTTTCCACGTTCTGTCAATACAGATTTATCTGATTCCTGATTGGCTGTTTCAATTACTTCATTTATTATACAAGGAAACATATCAGATGAGACCATTTGAATTGCGCAGCCAGTTTTCATTTCACAATCCTCACATCCTTGTGAAGTCTCTGAAACACTATTAACTGTCATACAACCAGTTTTCAGTTCATCATGCTCTTCACAGTCCTTTGATGAATGTGAAGGCTGACATTCATCTTTTAAAACATCTTTGCTCTCTACCTCCACTTGACTGACACCAGCATCCTCTTCTTGGGGAGCAGTGTCTTCCTTAACACGAATTAAACATCCAGTCATTTCAAATTTATTTTGTGGCCATAAGACTCTATCGCCATCATCCTGAGTATCAACTTCATGCACATCCTCAACTGCTGAAGTGTCATCCTTCAATATGAATTTCTCCAGGTAGCCATCTCCATCATCCGAATCAGAAAAACGTCTTTTAAATGACTTTTCTGAAACAACACTTTCGATATCTGATGCGTCCTCATCCTTTTTTCGATATCCAATAGCATCTTCGTAAAGGTCTAAGTAATGGAACGACATTGCTCTTGGCTCATCAAGGAGATCCTGATCTATGATCTTGGGTGGGCCAGAGGGAAGGAAAATCGGAGTAAGTATAGTCTCCTGACTCCCAAATAAAGTTGAACCACACTCTTTGAGTGTTTTAAAGTTGGCACTTGTATGTTCTTTGTCTTCCTTAGTGTGTGATGGAATTTCAGGTTCTGTATTGCAACTTGCTCCATAAAACAATTCATCTAGTTGATCATCTGCAATTTCCACCTCACTCACAATGACAAAGGAATTCTCATCCACGGTGTCCTCCACCTTTTGTTCTCCTACAGGGACATGAGGTTTGTCTTGCTCGATATCATTTGTAGCCTCAGGCTTCTCCTCATCTGGTGCATGTTGATCTAGGAGTGTGAATTTCTCCAAGTAGTCCATATCAGTTTCATCTTTCTTTAACTGCTCGTTAGCAGGCGGCTGAGATAAGTCTTTTTGATTATCATCTTTTACTTCCTGAATGTCAATGTCTATATCTGTGACCGTAGGAATGGTGGTGGGAGCTAGGCTTTCAAGTTTGCATTTTGTTTTGAGCTTTGGTGTGTCCTCCAAGTACGCCAAATTGTCTGCCAATTCTGTACTGCATTCCTCGTCCACTGTAGGAAGTTTAGATGGGACTACAATATTGAGGATTTCAAACCCCTCAGAAATCAGGTTAAATAGCTCTTGATCCTTGTCCGGTTTTCCTTCTGCTATTGGAACATCCTCTGAATCTTCGCATCTTATATTTGGCACAGATACTTCAATCATGGCAGGTCGCTCCTCTCCTATTGCAGAGCCTGACAATCTGGAGCCTGGTCTGCGAAACCTGTCACCCAACTTTCCTCTGCTGCTTGTTTTTTTCTTTCTCCTCACCCTGTCTTCATCCATGATGATAACTATATTACCCTGTGTCCCCGATCCCTCCAGGCTATATGAATCGGAAGGAGAGCTGGCCTCTGATGCCCACGGTGTTGAACACCTGCTGGATGCAGTCTCCCACACAATGCCACTGTCCTCGCTCTGTACTGTCACCATGGAGAATGATGGGTCCACCATCAGGCACTGGAATTTGGGCTTTACAGCAGGATCTTGGACTACTTCCTTTAAACTGTTCAAATAAATTTCAAAAGCAAAGCAGGAGTTATAAAGAGTGTACACTACGGCAAGTTGAGAACATGATACAGTAACTTGAGATCATTTCAAGACTGTTGAGTGGTTACCTGAAGATGTTGGGACATTGATTTGTAGTTCTGTATGTATCATAGATATTCTTTTCATGGTTTTTTAACATGGGTTTTTCTTTTTTTTTTTAAATAATGTATTTGCCACAGATTGTACTAGATTTTCATTTTAGATAAATGAATGAAAATTTATAACTTATATACAATCAGGAGCATAAAACACATTCTTAACTATATCTCTTCCATCTAATACAATACCTATTATCTATTATAGTGCACACACAGTGCATCACAGCAAGTATCATTTTCACCGATGATACTCAATGTTAGAAAGGAGGTCATAATATTATGGCTGATCAGTGTATGCCCCCTCTCCCCTTTTGCCACCAAATCAGTAATGTTCTGTGTGTCCTGACACCTTTCTATTGGACCCAGCATTAACCCAATTTGAGCTACAGTAGCGCTCTGTTGGATCGGACTACATGGCCAGCTTTTGCTCTCCACCTATTTCATTCTTTGAATCACTTTTTGTATGTCCTGACCACAGCAGGACCATCCCACAAGAGCTGCGGTTTTGGAGTTGCTCTGACCCAGTCCTCCAGCCATCACAATTTGGCCCTTGTCAAAGTCACTCAAATCTTATGCTTGCCCATTTTTTCTGCTTTCAACACATTAACTTCAAGAAAAAAGAATCACTTGCTGCCTAATATTTCCCATCCACTTCCAGCCGCCACTGTAACAAGATATTGAAAAAGTAGCTACTGTGAGAAGGGCCAAATTGTAATGGCTAGACAACTAGATTAGAGTAACTCCAAAACTGCAGCTCTTGTGGGATGTTGTCCTGGTCTGCAGGACATATCAAAAGTGACCCAAGATAATAAATAAATAAATAAATAAATAAACAAACAAACAAACAAACAGTGAACTGGCGACAGGGTCATGGGTGGCCAAGGCTGGCTGATGCACATGCAGAGTAAAGGCTGACCGGTGTAGTCCGATACAATAGAAGCACTAGTGCAGACCAAACTGACGAAAAGGTGTCACAACGCACATTGCATTACTGTTACAGTGGCAATACTGAGAACATACTTAATATTCGGCGGCTGATCAATCATATCAATAGGTGAAAATCGCCCTGCCTGTGCACTATAACGGATAATAGGTATTGTATTAGATAGAAGAGAGAGTTTAATTCTAAGAATGTGTTTAACTCTCCTGATTTTATTAATAGGTTATAATCAGACAAAAAAAAATTAAAAACAATATGTGGCAAATTCATCATTGAAAAATGTATGGTTTATTTAAAAAAGTCTTTTAAAAAAGTGTTTGTCTTCAAAGTTTTTAACGAAGCATGCATTAGTCATTTCACCTTAAAAAATAGTGCACTGGGCTTGGCCAGCTACCTGTTATGAAGGTCCTCAACCTCTTCGTCGTCAATGCTGGCAGCCTCTGTCCCGTCGCCCTGAATCTCCGGC
The DNA here is from genome assembly GCA_030347435.1 of Clarias fuscus. Classification (NCBI taxonomy): domain Eukaryota; kingdom Metazoa; phylum Chordata; class Actinopteri; order Siluriformes; family Clariidae; genus Clarias; species Clarias fuscus. The sequence continues at coordinate 14,947,059 of CM059208.1, read as the reverse complement.
TCAGTCCTGTCATTTTCTTCCATTTTTTTTTTTTTTTTTTTGTCCGGTTAAAACCGTGTAAGTTATTTAAATATTTAATTTACAGGAGAGCAGCTTGGTGTCGGGACCATCGCAAGAGGAGTGCGGCTCGCCTTACTCAGCGCGCGCTCGAAATAGAATGCAAACTATTCTCGAGAGCTCGGCGCGCGCACCGTGAGCGAGAGAAAAAGCGCGCGTTTTCCTTCTCAGAAGAGTTCTCACCCTGCGCTGGGCTTGTCCTTTCTGTCCCCTGCTTATAGAGGAAATGAAAACAAACGGTGTCCTGTGGTGTTTACATGATAAACTATAAGAGAGTGCTATGCTGTGTAATATGACACTGGTTGGACACCACCATGTTGTGTGAGGGGAAGGCCTGGGCCTCTGTGGTGCCAGGAGCTAATTATACACCACACACTCTTCCCTCAAATGCTTCATAATCAGCTCAGTGCTCAGGCATTAACACAGGGCCTCATTACACCAGAAAAAACTGGACAAGATAGGTTAGTTCCTTTCACATTAGAGTGTTCTTTTTGTTTGTTGTTTTAAACTACAGATTAAAACCTGGGCGGCGCGGTGGCTCTGCATCTCCAGGGTGCCGGTTCGATTCCCGCCTTGAATCTGCGTGCTTGTTGGGTTTCATCAGGGTACTCCAGTTTCATCCCATAGTCCAAAAACAAGCTGATTATGGCATTTCCAAATTGTCTGTAGTTTGTGAGTGTGTCCCGCAGTGAATTGGCACCGCGTCTGATGCTACATAATGTAGGCTCGTCCAGTCCAGGTTTTCACACAACTGTCCCTCTTTTTAAGTATCTGTCCTGGAAAATACATGGCAGTATTTTCACATAATGTTCTGTTTTTCACTCAGTCTATTAGTCGCTTATTCTCTATACTTCTCTTTGAGAGAGAGAGATAGAGGTGTGGCTGAAAAATCACCCGTGGAATACAGTATAATTGTCATCAGAGTTTTCAGGCTTTAGCTAAATTTACAGTCCAACTACATTTAGTCTTTTTGTAGGCAGCTCCCAGTGCACATTAATTCATTCCCATCTCAGACTGTTGACAGTAGACAAATCCAGGAATTGGTGTAGCCAGATCTTTTTCCGTGAGCAAAAAAATCATGATTTGCTTCCAGAAAAAAAAAAATAATAAAAATAGAATAAACAGCAGTAGTGATTTTCCAAGATGGAAAACTCGTGGGACCTCATTACAAAGAAAGTCTTGCGTCACAGTCTTGACCATTCTCTCAAATGAGCTCAAGCCAAATTGGACTTTTATAATTTGTTGTTCAAGAAATTCAGATTCCGTTTTTGTTTGTCATGTTACAGTAACAAACAAAAATGTTCGATGTGTTCGATTCCCGTCTCGGGTCTGTGTGTATGTAGTTTGCATGTTCTCCCCGTGCTTGCTGGGTTTCCGCCGGATGAGGTCAATTGGCACCCACAAATTATCCGTAGTGTGTGTCCTGCAATGGATTGATCCAGGGTGTACGGAGTACACATGTGATGTGGAAAATGAATAACTGAATGTTAGTTACAAAGTGAAATTATGCTAAAAGATGCAACGAAATTACCACCAATTACACAGGATGTATTTCTCTGCAAATTCCTACAGAATGTTGAAATTTCTGATTATAAAATAAAATTCCTGAATTCATTTGGCTGTTACCATCATGTGCTATTTTACGTTACCACTAAAGATTAGTGAGCACAATTCAGAAGCAAGTATGTACCCCTAACCATGCCACTACCTCCACCACCATTCCTGACTTGAGCCTGTGCCCATGATGGCCTCAGATTCTTGGCTGGAAGGACTGAACCCTGATATGATCTGGTGTTATTTCCCATCCACCTCGGCTTGATGTGTTCTGTTTTCTGAGATGCTTTTCAGCTTCTCAAAGTTGCAAAGAGTGATTTGAGATCCTATAGAGAGTCTCCTCTTATTGTAATAACCAGTGTAATGCTAACAACATAAAAAGACAGTTTAGGTTTTACTGAGTATGCACATCAGACTGTAGTTGCAGAAACAAATTGCACATTTTTGAAAGATTCAAATAGAAAAAAAAAATGACTAACATTACTTTTCACCTGTTGTGTCTAACGTGAATTTTCTCTTTTCTTGTCCTTGATTAAACTGCACATGTAACAAGAAGGCACTCATGATAACATTTAAATTAGGAAAGTTTAATTCTTTAAATAATCATTAAAAGGTCTGTACAAAATGTACAAGAAGTGACAAGAATAGTCAGGAAAATCCAACATACACCAATTACTTATTTTCAAATTCTTGGTTTTGAGAAGTCAGGTATTAATTAAAGTGTCAGAAATAGGCATTAAATCAGAGATCAGGTACTAATTATATTTCACTGAAGAAATACAGAACAGAGTAATGAAACATGAGCTGTTTGGCAAGAGAACCTGATTATTATGCCATAAAGAACACAATCTCATCTATACACATGTCGCTAGCTCATGAGAGACTTTGGCTGTTTGTGCTTCAAGAGTAAAGAGTTTGCAGCGAGCATCGCAGTGCTGCCCAAACCCCAAACCCTACGTAAGCAACCAAACAAAAGAGCAGACAACTCTTTATTCACTGATTAAAATGCAGACAGGTCCAGGGTAGGAGTGGTAGGAAGAAAGATGATTCGAGATGGCAGTGGTACGTAAAAAAGATCACAAAGATGGTTCATCACTCTGAATGAAAAGGTTCATAAAGGGCTTGGGTTATCTTTTCGGAATTGTCTCTCTGATGGGTAAAATGTAGTTCAGATCTTTCCTCACTTGCAGCACCTGCCAGGACTGTAAAGAGCAAAAACAGACAGTTAAAGTAATTTTTTACTGTTTAATAAGCAGTGTGTGAATTAATCTTCAAGTGGTCTTGTAGTTTGGTAAGTATGTCAACTAGGTTATATACCTCTGTGAATACTGCTTTGATGGCATCAAACTTGATTTTCTCATGAACTGCCCTGGCTGTGTTCGAGCCATCAAATGGTTCTGAAAGCAGAAACAAACTATTATGTAATGCAAAATAAGAAGTTAAAAATATTGTGATTTTAGTATTCTGAATTAAACTGACTAGCATATAACTATAAGGAATATATATATATATATATATATTTTGCTGTCTAAAGAAGAAAAGTCAATTCACCCTCCACATAAAGAAACTTGCTTCTCCATTCCCAGCAGTTTGCCTTTGGCAGAGCTTTTGCTTCACGAACAGAGATGATGTTTTTGTCCCATCTGTAAGATGAACAGCAATACAATGACTTCAAATGTAGCACCATGATGGCCGCACATGTACACTTGTTTATATTGTCCTACACATTGTCACTTTTGAATGTGTCAAAGTAAGCCATGCGGGAGACTCAGCCAGGGCCATAAAGAGGGGAAAAGTCAGACCTGTTGCTGTCAGTCAAATAGTTTAATGAAACAAGAGCCTGGGAGATGTGTGGGACATGTAGCACTTTCAGTCTAACAGAGGACTAAGCCAAGCTTAGCTTCTAATGCATGTGGCATTCACAAACGCGAAGTGTCTCTGAGTCGAATGAGAGTGAATACAAAAGTATTCAGGAAGTAAGGAATAAGGAAGTGACATCACTTAAACAAAATACTAGAGCTATGGTCAAATCCCACACTGAAAATCTCACTGTCAGCAAAGACTAAATGTACTGTATATGGTAACATTACTCACTTGAAAACTGTGGCATAGTATTTCAGGAAGCCAAGGAGCAATTCTCCAAGAGATAACTGGTTCTTCGACACAAAAGGAGGAATGTTCTTGGGGCCGTCAGGTACAAGATGAATATCCATCACAGGGCTGAAACACTCCTGCAGGAACATTGTTGCCATGTTGACATATTAGGTCTTACATCATCAAACAAATCTGACCATTATGTTGGGCAAACACGTGAATCAAATACTTACTGGATAATCCTTTTGAAGGCAAGGAATGACAGGAACTGCAAGAGCTAAACAGGAGTAAATGTATGTAAAAGATGGAAATGGATAAAAAAGACAGAACAGTATGCCTGATCAGAACACCCGCCGTATTCTTTTATTTTTGGTATACACTAAAGACATTTTGGTTTTCAAATCAAATACAAATATCATGACTGTACAGCTAATAGCACATCACATTTTGTTTGTATTTTTGTAAGTGCCGCTTACTTTGGAGGTAATGTAGGACCATTAGGACCAGTGTGTAACTGCTCAGGGTTCCACGGCTTGCATCATTAATCTTGTGATGACTAGCCCACTTCTTGATCGCCAGGATCATGGGACGAACTCGCTTTTCCACTGATAACAAGACACAGATGCACATATGTTCACAGAATGAATACTAGGCCAAAGTCTAATAACTAGGCACCTCATGTATTATGTAATGTGCTTGGAAAAACTGAAGCAAATATAAACCATATTAGTGTTGTGAACCCAAACCTGTTACATTGTATTAATATCTACAGTACCAGTTAAAAGTTTGGACACAAGTTTGGATTTATTTTCTACAGAGAATGTATTGGTCTACATTATAGAAGAATATTAGATTTTTTTTTTCTAATCTTTTTTTTTTCTCTTTTTCAAAACTATAAGACAATGCATATGACAGTAAGTAATGAAAGTCAGTTGTTATTTTAAGACACAAGAGTCAGCTGTTTTTGCAAGAACAGTATTGTCAAGTACATTTGCAAAACCCATCAAGCACCATGATGAAACTGGCTCTCATGAAGAGCATCCCAGGAAAGCAAGACCTAAACTTACCTCTGCTGCAGAGAAGTTGTTAATTTAGAGCTATACCAGCCTCAAACATCAATTAACAGCACCATAGATTAGAGCTGTTATGAAGTCTTTACAGAGAATAAGTAGCAGACACATCTCAATATTTTCAAAGGAGATTATTAAATGAAATTTTAAATGATTAAAATGATCTATGACCTTAAACTTTTCAAAGGAGATTATTGCTTATTAATGTATTGATTCCTTCAGCATTTTTTACAATGTAGGAATAAATTAAAATCAGGAAAGACCATGGAGTTAGAAGGTGTCCAAACTTTTGACTGGTAATGTATTTAGTATTCAAACAGCACTTTTCCATTCCAACAAATTTCATTTATATTTAAGCTGATATTATTCATACCTGCATTTTCTTAGCTTTAGTTGAAATCCTAATTAGGTTGACCTGATATTATTCTGTTATAATAGTGAGATAGCAGCCTGTACTGATCTCCACTTGCAACACATCGGATATCAGACCCTGATTTGAGAACTTTACATGGACTCACGGTATGCGTACGTCCGCAGCAGGAACGTGTTTCTGATTCCCACGGTGTTGTTAACATTTAAATCAAACTCCACACCCCTACAATAACAGAGAAAGAGGGAAAAATCGTTATACTCTGGTTCAGTCATCCAACTCCACCAGCAAAGATCAGGGTTACCAGTGAACACAATATTTTCCGTTCTTTAATAATAATCTCCAACTGCATGAAGGCTTGGTTTAAAAATAAACATTCACTTATGACTTATCAATACCCACAACAGGCCAAGTTAATTTACATATATACCAAGGTGTAAATTATGCAATTAAACTAAGTAATGTGTGTGTACATCTAAGTGTAGCTAAGTATTTCACCCATACACCTACACACACATGCCATTTCACTGCTGGACTGAGAACATTCATCATAACAACAACTAGAAATGCATCCATCTGACAGCAAACACGAAGGGGCGAGAGGAAGATTAATGCAAACTGTGTGTTAAAAATTGGGCCAATGGTCTTTAACGCTGCACCTACAGGAGGTACATTTACATGCAGGCATTTGGTAGACGTTCTTATCCAGAGCGACATAAAAAATGCTTAAGTTTCAGTGATTGGATAGATCTTTACACTGGGTTACTAGGTTAATAACTATGTACCATCGGTCAAACACTTTTACAACGTTTTTTTTTGTTTTGTTTTTTAATGGGGGGTGGCGACCCAAATATTGAAGAAACATATATATTCATGATACATACAGTACAGACCAAAAGTTTGGACACACCTTCTCATTCAAAGAGTTTGAATTTGTATAATGCAAGAAAAAAGCAGCTAAGTGAAGAAAAAAAACGAGTGGCCATCATTACTTTAAGAAATGAAGGTCAGTCAGTCCGAAAAATTGGAAAGACTTTGAGTGTCCCCAAGTGCAGTCACAAAGACCATCAAGCGCTACAAAGAAACTGGCTCCCATGCGGACCGCCCCAGGAAAGGAAGACCAAGAGTCACCTCTGCTGCGGAGGATAAGTTCAAATCAGAAATTGCAGGTTAACAGCAGCTCAGCTCAGAGAGCAGGTCAATGCCACACAGAGTTCTAGCAGCAGACACATCTCTAGAACAACTGTTAAGAGGAGACTGTGTGAATCAGGCCTTCATGGTAGAATATCTGCTAGGAAACCACTGCTAAGGACAGGCAACAAGCAGAAGAGACTTGTTTGGGCTAAAAAACACAATAAAGAACACAATAAAGAAAACTCTTTGAATGAGAAGGTGTGTCCAAACTTTTGGTCTGTACTGTATGTCAGCATATAAAGACTGCCAATGACTCGGCTGTACGGACATCTAGAGGAAGTTAAGTGCCAGAACAGAAAACAATCTACATGCATGTCTTCCTCGATCTCTGAGAGATGGTGGGACCAGCTGAGCAATGCTAGAGGATTGGAAGGAACGTGGTGCGGTGCGAGGTGTGATTAGAGATGAGAGGTAAGTGGGTGCTGGGCCGTTTTTAGCTTTGTAGGCAAGCATCATGGTTTTGAATTTGATGTGGGCAGCTACAGGAAGCCAGTGTAGGGACCGGAGAAGTGTGGTGGTGTGGGAGAATTTGGGACGGTTGAACACGATGCGTGCAGCTGCATTCTGGATCAGCTGCAGAGTACGAATGGTGGACAGGGGCAGACCAGCCAGGAAAGAGTTGCAGCAGTCCAGCTCTGAAATAACAAGTGACTGAACGAGCACCTGAGTAACTTGTGTAGAGAGAAATGGGCGACCAACTCTGGGGGTACCAACTGTATACCAGTGCCTTATCAAGAATGGTCCCAAAATACTCTACTAATAATCAAAATAATAGACCCATCTGAATAAATCGTACAGTTCAGTGAGGATATTAAAAGTGATGATACTTCAAAGCTGTTATATTTATAAATTTAATAAAGTTTGGCAAAAGAATTATAACTACTCTCATACAAGGTTGGTACAAGGATATATACAAGAGGGAGAGAGAGAGAATGTAATTGGGAGAAAATGTCATGTCCTCGTATAAGGACATTCGGGACACATTTTTTGAGCAGCAAGATAAAAAGTAGACTACGTAAAACATAAAAATGGCATTTTTCCAACCTCTTTCTCTAATTTTAGGCACAAAAACCCCTCTTCTTATATTTTTCTTCTTCACAGCGGGCAGAACCATAATGTACTTGTCAAAAAAAGCATGTAAACACCTAATTATCAAATTAAAGCCACCAGGCTATCCAGAGTGACAAAAGAAAGTCACTCTGGATAAGGGTGTCTGCCAAATGCCATAAAAGTACATTTCAATAGAATTGAAGGAACATTGTTCATGTAACTGCAGTTAGTGTGTGCAAGCACAATGTAGGTGTAGCACATAACTTGGTTGTGTAATTACTGGCCTCTGAAATGTACTTCCACGCACATAAGCTTTTTCAGACCCATCAGTGCAGCGGTTTGTTTTTAACACAGGTCTGGAGTGCACGTAATTCCCGAAAATATCCCAAAATCAATTAATGGATGAATGGCTGAATTGATGCTTGAAAATATTCCAACCTGACTCTGTCCTTGAACTTCAATATTGGCACTTTTGCCCGGATGAGCTGAGGTCTCTCAATGTAAGCTGTGGACCAAAGAACATTTCAAATTTTATCTCAGCTCGTGTTACAGCTCAGGTTGATAAACGTCTGGAAAATGTACTTACATAGTTTGTACAACAGTCTTTGCACAAGACTGAGTATGTACACTGCATCGGTTTTCTGGTTAATCTACAAGTTTAAATGCATAAACGACATTAATAATTAAGCAATGAATACATTTCAAGGTGAATTTCACTTATGATAGCACATATTTACTTACTGGACCCTCTTGAATAACAAGACATAAATCGGCATCGCTTGTCCGACTGCCGAAACCATTCAGAGATGACCCTGCCAGGAAGATCCTCGCGCCTATAAGAAAGATAGCGTCGCATTAAATACAGTTTATGGGTCTTTCCGGTGCAGCTAATAATGGAGGTTAGGAACAGACATACATGGGAAGAGTCGTTGAATGTCTGTCTGCAACTGCGCACGACAGAACTCTTTCTTCTCCAAGTCCTCACTCTGTTGCTCACAAGTGTGGAAGAGATCCAGGATCTGCTGGCTCAGCTGAACCACAGTTCATACACATAACTACTCAGTGGTGTAATACGGATTAAAGATAAATAATGCTCATGAATCATAGTTTACCTTATCTTTGATGACATATGATGGCAAGGAATTCTGATTTGTCTGGGTAGGAATTGCCTCCTGTCTGAGTAATGGCACGCTGCATTGTGGTTTCGATGTGACCGAAGTATGCACAAGAGAGTGAATAGGAGTGCATGCCTCTCTCTGAAACCCACTGGTTTTTCCACGCTGGTCCTGAGGCGCAGGGCTAAATGAACCCATTTTAACCGGTTGTCCATATGGATGGGAGGAACTGAAGCGCTTTCTCTTCTGGTCATGCTGACTGTTCCCATCACTTTTCCTCCTAAACGAATTGCATTTGAAGCTGAAGGTCATTAAAGGCTGACAAAGATACTCTGCAAAAACACACTACGTTAGGATGGCACTGAAGAGCAAGCCTTACTTCCTGGATACGTTTGGATTGGTGTGAGAAATTTCCGGCGCAGCTTTCCACTGGTATTTTGGGACATGAGGGAATATATTGAAGGGTTGGCCATGTAAGCTGAGGAAGAAGGAGAAAGATTTCAAACTAAATGCATCTTCTATAAAAAAAAAATATTTAAAAAATGTGTCTGTACATTGGTCAGAACTTGCTCTTTGCTTCACGTTTCATACAGTACATTGGAGAACCAGAAAGCAGTCTCAGAAAATGTTCTGTCTATCTATCTGTACGTCTGGCCAGCCAGATTTTATCACAGCATCAGGCAATACTGGCTGAACAGAATTGAATGAAATTTTTGCAGTACTAAATATTCACCTTAAGTTAACCTGCACCATAAATTAATTCAATAGTCAACCATATGTTGAGTAGAAGTGAAGTTATGAAAAATAGATACTTTAAAATAAGCTACTTGCTCAATGTAAACAAACACCTGCAACAATAAATATGAATTATAACTGAATATTAACTAAATTGAATATTTTTTTACTGGGATTACTTAAGATTTTCACCATTGGGACAACAGTGCTGAAGTGGTATAAGTGAATTTTAATATGCCAGAGTCGTTTTAAGACAACATTGAATCTTTATCCGATCTACTTTATTTTGATTTCTCATCGGTGATTCACTCTCTGATTACCGAACAGGGAGTTTATTTGGCTGACGACGAAAGAAGTACAATTTGGAGCGTAAACAAGGTGTAAGATACTTAACCTTACAAGATTTTATTTCTTTGGAGTAATAAGTTACACAGAGAGTACTGCCATACTGAAAGACAGGCAGACATGTACATGGGCTTCAACCTGAAGTAATAATATCACTGATATTAAGGCTTTAAAGCTGATCATCTTGTTTTTTGCTTTTTAACTACTTCTACAAACTCGTTTCCTGTGCATGACGGGTACTAATGCTAGTAAGGAATAAATTGTATGCATGTCTTTTGGTTGTAATTAAAGCAATAATGAAGTCAAACAAGAAATCAAGAGACTCACTTGGTGTTATTTAGATTCAGGTGGGTTTCAGGTCGTTGCTGTGGTTTGGGGTAGGTTTGGGGTCCCATGGGCTGGAGGAATAAGCCATTAACTTGCCCATGTATGTTTGGGAAGACTGGAGACCTCGAAAACATGTTGTTTGGAAAAGAGAGCAAACATCTGATTCTTGAAAAGGAAAAACAGGGGAAAACAAGGCAAATGTTTTAAGATAAGTTACATCTCACTAAATGTGTTATTAATTTATTAATCACTCACGTTTTATATAACAGCGGGTAAACTAACATTGAAATAAGGTTACTGCTTTATTCGGTACGCTTTTACAACTCTAAAAACAAACACACTGTAAGAGATCCATGCTAGCTCGCTAACACCACACAGTCACTCCTGCTGACTAGCTAGCTGTGTAATCTCCGGAAATTAATATAATGTAAATTAAAGCTGAGATTTCAATCTTTCAGTAAGTAACTTATCTGTTTCATAATATGTAAACAATAACACGGGGACTTACAGTCAGACAGGGCAGATGGTGTGACTTAGCCACTGACCTAAACTACACTCAGGAAAATAAACCAGGCAGCATACATGGGTGGTGTTGTCCTTTTTTTCTACTTCCGGGTTCATTTTAACTTCCGCTCGCGCCGTGTGGGCGTGCGCGCGCGCGCGTGTTAGCGCTTGTGAAACGTCCGTTTACTATGTTGAACTAAACACAACTGGAATTCTTGCTATGCTAACAAGAATGCTAACAAGAATAGCCTTCTTCCTATTATTATTATTATTGTTGTGTTGGTGGTTTATGGGGTTGGGTACAAATCATGGATCAATTCTAAACAATAAACTAAACAATAAAACACCAGGTATAACACAAATGTTCTTGAAAAAAAAAGCCAGAATAAAACAATATATATATATATATATATATATTTTAAAAAGTGTATTATTAATTAGTCAGAAATTATGTGTGTAGATGTATGTGTACAAATATTAAGTGAGATTATTCGTAAATTTAAAACAGTAGGCCTAATGGTATTAAAACTACCAGAATTGAAAAAGCACTTGAAAAGAAAAAAAAAAGATTATAAAAATAATGCGGCAGCACGGTGGCATAGTGATTAGCACTGTGGTCTCGCACCTCCAGGTTCTGGGTCCGTTTCCCGCCTCCGGGTCTGTGTGTCGAATTTGCATATTCTCGTGCTTGGTGGGTTTCCCCTGGGTGCTCCAGTTTCCTCCCACAGTCCAAAGACATACAAAATTAGGCTAATTAGCATTCTCAAATTAGCCATTGTGTGTGTGTCCTGTGACGGATTGGCACCCCTGCAGGTTGTACCCTGCCTCGTGCCCTATGTCTCCTGGGATAGGCTCCAGGCCTATGCGACCCTGTATACAGAATAAAGCGATATAGATGAATGAATGAATGAATGAATGAATGAATGAATGATAATGATAATAATTAGAAATACTATTATTCCCTGTTGTTGTTAATAACATATGCGTGTATTGTCACACAAGAGTGTTAGTGGTAATTGGGTGGTGTACAGATAAAGGAATAACAATAAACTAAACAATAAAGGGCAGTACAAGACAACACATTTAATAAAACACCATGGACAGCACAAATGTTCTTTAAAAAGTAAGAAGCAAAAAAAAAAAAGACTGACTAGTTAAGTTCATTATTATTTAGTCAGAGATGTATGTACTGTACAAGGATGTGTGCAAATGATAAATGAGAACACTGGTACATGTATAAAAGTAGTGTCATTAAAACTACCAGAATTAGAAGTGCAGATTAATGATAGTGAGGCGACACGGTGGAGTAGAGGTTAGCACCGTGGCCGCGCACCTCCAGGGTCCAGGTTCGATTTCCACCTCTGGGTCTGTGTGCATGGAGTTTGCATGTTTTCCCAATACTTGGTGGGTTGTCTCCGCATACTCTAGTTTCCTCCCACAGTCCAAAGACATGCAGGTTAAGTGGCATTCCCAAATTGCCCGTAGTGTGTGTGTGTGTGTGTGTGTGTGTGCAAATATTAAATGAGATCATTGTTAAATGCAATGGAATTAAAACTACCAGTATTTGATGTGCACATTTAAAAAAGTAATAATGATGAGGCTGATGATTATTATTAGTGCTGGTGTTGTGTGTGTGTGTGTGTGTGTGTGTGTGAGGGATGATGCTGGCAGGGCTGTACTCTGCAGCTTAGATTCTGCTTGGCGATTGGCAGCAGATTCCTCTTCATCTTCATCCTCTGTCTCCATTCATCCAGCTCGTAGTGACAGCGGTGTGTGTGTGTGTGTGTGTATCTCTGCGCACCGCACGCGCTGTAGAGGAACGCTCTGCGTGGATAGATCATGATATAACCGATAAGATCCGTGGGCCTCTTCCTCAGGTAGGCAGGCGGGCTCAGTGGGAAAGAACTGACGGTGGGATTTAACCCACAGCCCACACAGCGTCGGCCAGCACCGCTGCATGCGTGCGTGTGTGCGCGCGTGCGTGCGCGCGCGTGTGAGAAAATGCCGCCGTGTGGAATGGCAGCGCGCGCGGAGGAGCCACGGCTCCGGCACTGATGGACACGTTACGGACACGGTTCATTTCATATCGACACGAGGAGGCCACTCAGACGAAACGCGAGAGGAAATCGGTTTAAATCTGCATTCCGTCTCAGGATCATTCAGCGCCGAGGAAAGGAAGAATCATCCACCATGGGGTAAGTGAATTACTGCGAATCGCATTAATCAGTAAAAAGGAGTCTGCCTTAAACATCATTCAGAAAATCTTGATTTTGACACAAATGCTCTGGTTTATTGATCTCCACCCATACATGCGTGGAACTTATAGACCAGATGGCAGCATCCAGAAGGAGAAATGACAGACACCCCTACCCATCTTACAGAACGCACAGGCTGATTTCCTTTTTTTCTTTCTTTCTTTCTTTCTTTCTTTTTCTTTTGTATGTGCATTTTCTCTTTATTTCTATTCACCCCATTTAACTGATCAACCTACTCTCCTAAATGGACATTAAGCCCCAACTTTCTCTTCTTTCAACCTTTCAAGAACTGGACCTCTCTGATATAACGTGCAGGTGTGGGTATCAGTCCTTCACTGTGTAACCTTTATCTACTGTATATCTCCCTATTATATAACTATTAATCGTCTGTCCATATCATCCATGCATGGCCATTACATTGTAATGGCTGGCTTATTGTCGGCTCCTGCAGTAAGTAGGCAAGCCGGCTTGCATTCCAGCACTGGCGGTTCTGGGAGTTCTGGGAGATTCGATCGTAAAATGTACAGATAACAGCTCAGCATTTCATCTTTACGGATGGCTATAGATTTGCGATCGATAGAGAAGGTAGGCTTTGAGCACATTCACCATGCACATAATTGGCTGTCCGCTCTTTTCCTGGATAAAGAAGGGCAAAGCAATTAGATAATGCGATGTGTGTCATCTGCGTTTTTTGCTGGAACGTGCTGTCATTGGTTGCTGGTTGGAAAAATGGAGGCTTAAGCTTGACATTTTTCTAGTATTTGAATTTACAGAAGGACAGCTATTATTAATGAAATGAATGGCACACCGGCGATTATGACTATAGCCAATACTGAGACATGGTTAATGTATATCATCAAATGAATAGATTCCTCACTATTTGACTGATTATTTTTATTTGCTGAGGAATTGCTTGCGTATTAAGCGTTCTTTGTTGTCATGGAAAACCACTTTGCCCTTTTTAAGCTGCGCTTTGTGTAAAAGTGCACTGCCTTTATTACTTAATTAAATTGTGATAATTGTAGTTCTGAGGCAGCACAATGGTGCAGCTGGTTGTGCTGCCACGTCACAGCTCCATTGTCCCCAAGTCGATCCAGAGCTTTGCGTAAAGTTAGTGTATAGATTTGTGTGTGCTTTCAGTTTCTCCGTGGGTTTCCTCTGGGGTTTCTGGTTTTCTCCACTCTAAGGTGAAATTGCCCTAGGTGAGACTGCGTGTGTGAAAGGTGGAGCGGTAGCTCAGTAGTTAAGATATTGGACTGCCGAAGGTCACAGGTTCCAACGCCAAGACGACCGAGAGGGAACTTCACTCTCAACTGCTCAGTTGTATAATTGAGGTAAATGTAATCCGATCCGGATAAGGGCATCTGCCAAATTCCATAAATGTAAATGAACGTGGATGCATGGTGCCCTGTGATGTACCGACATCCCGTTCATGGTGTGTTCAGTGTTCCCGGGATACACGGGTTATGAACGTTAATAATTGAAAAAATGAGTAATTGTAGACCCATGACCCTGCAAACCCACAGAAGGAGCCTGCAGCCTTCGTTGTGTCTTAAAAAAGATATTAGATTTTCTCCATTAAAGTCTATTAAATCTTATCCAAGGATTAAATTAGGCGAATCCAAGCTGTTTGCCCTACTGAAGTAAAATATTGTAAGGGGATAGGGGTTGGTACAGTACATTATGCTGTACAAGTTCTGCTCTTTTCCACTACAATGAGTAAAGATGTGTTACAAACATGCCTGGGAAAATATTTGCCTCTTCCAATTTCCTCAACTCTTTACATTTGTTTAGAACAATTTCTCGAACCGATTTGCTGTTCTGCATTCTAGGCCACTAGATGAAGCAGATTAACTTTGAGGATTTGAGACAAAAACCAGCCTGAAACCCAACCACATGCGTGACAGTTACGTCACGTCGACCACTACAGGAAAAAAAAAAGGATTGATTCATGACTGTTCCCTTAGAGTACAAAGTCGTTTGAAATGATATATAGGAGCGCTATTAGACAAGGGTGAACACTTTTATCCTTGGGTGCTGACTGGTTGTAGGAGGCAAGTAGTGTGAAATGGTTTTTATCACACCAGAGTTACTACTATCACTCCTCTGGGGTGAATGCAGATCAGTGTTTCACCTCTCACACCAATGACTGCTTGGAATTTAGATGTCGGCGTGACTCCATTAGTGTCGGTACAAAATCAAAACGCTAATTAATTTGCTTAGGTGCTTTAAAAAAAGAGAGAGAAAAATTCGACTATGAGAACAGATAAGCTACGTATGCCTGACGTAAGCTCCTCACGATGAAGCCCTAAAGCCTCCCACACAGCATCCAAACTGCTCTGATATTCCGCACCACAGAAAGGTGACACAGTGTGCGCACTTACTTTGAATGGAGAGCTGTGCTTAGATGTAGAGGCTGATGAAACAGACATACTAAAAAAAAGTCCAATGTTGAATAAATATCTACAGCATTCAGTATTTAAGTTCATGCAGAAAAATACAGTGTATACACCTAAAGCTAAACGACACTCACTTTTTTTTTCCCCCCACAGCCAGTACTATCACTGTGATTGCTGGTGAATTTTAATGGTAATTATGCAGCGCGCCTTTGATGTTCAAAGATTTTTCAGCGTCTGAGTGCAGCATAAGATTTACAACGTTCCAACTGCACCCTTTCTTTCCCTAATGTTCCCCTTTTTGCTCACAACACCCCTAGCTATCGTTGCTCATTCCGTGCATACAGATTTCTAAACATCAGCCCAATGGCAGCTGATTAGAAGTACCCTAATGGTAATTAGACACCTCATGAATGAGTCGAACCAACTCTATCTCATAAGGACCTCTGTGCTTGATTTCAGTCGGATTCTCTAATTTTATTGCACTTGATTCTGTGATTTGATTATGGTGTTACTGTATGTAGAGATAAATACTATAAAGTATTAACAGTTCTGGGGGAAGTGGTTATCTCTGGAATTAGGTCATATGTAAGTCCAGTCTGATGATGACAATGATGATGATGATACAGGAAAACTATAGAAGCTGGGGCAGTGGACAAAACGGCCAATTCTACCCAGAATATTATTTGTATTGCACTTTTAACAGTAGACGTTGTCACAAAACAGCTTTACTGAAACCCTGATGTAGATCCATAGCAGATCTCTAGTGAGCAAGGAAAAAACTCCCTGAGATCACATGAGCAGAAAACTGTCGAGGAATGGAACTGTCAAAATGGAACTCATCCTCTTCTGGGGACAATTCCAAAACATTACCATAAGCGCAGACCTTCAACATGGACCAGTGTATCTGCAGTCTTTCACTCCAGCCACGCAAGAGCAAACTTTTTAACGGTTAGTCTTTAAACCGCGGATCATCTGTATCAAGTAAACATACAATCTTGTTCTAGACACAAAGCAGCTTTTTTTCAGAAATCCAGATGTGCATTTAGATACCTAATGAGCAGGTCAGATGTGATAGTGGCCAGCAAAACCTCTGAGTCGATGTGAGGGAGAAATCTTGAAAGAAACCAGACTCGAATGGTAACCCATCCTCTTTTGGATTTAATGGGAAGGTTGGGATTAGAAATCAAATGCTGTTCAGTGTTGTGAATGAATGCTACTGCACAAGAGTCTTTACGATTACAGCAGCAGTTCTTAAGTAATCATCTGTAATAACCAGGTGAGTTCATTCATTAAAAAGAAGGTGAGAATTGGACTTATAGAGACCGTGGGAGGTGCAAATATTTAGGGGCTCCATTGGGAATTATAAGTATTTGAAATAAGTAATAATACACATAAGGCACAGGAGCGTTCAGCTGGACTGCAGATGCATCCAGATGCCTGGACTATATCCGAGGAGACTTAGGGCATCAGGCTGGGTACACCCCGGACAATCTGTGGCACACACGAACACACAGCCGCACGCTCATTCACACACTACTGGCAATTTGGGAACACCAGTTAGCCTAATCTGCATGTCTTTGGACTGTGGGAGGAAACCGGAGAACCCTGAGGAAACCCATCAAGCATGGGGAGAACGTGCACACAGCCTCGAGGCGGGAGTTCAACACGGATGGCGCAAGGCCACCGTGCCTCTATAAAACAAAATATAATAACAGCGATTATGGTCTTATAGTTATTCACTGCAGCAATTTAGTATTAAGAACCTTTAAACAGCACAACCCTCATTATATTAATGAACAATGAAGAATCTTCTTTTGTTAAAATTTCAGTCAAATCACATGAAGTCACTTTGATTTTAGAGCAAACACTAGCACAGGAGTAACAGTGTAGATCATGGGACCGTGACAGATTACCTTCTTCCATACTATATTTAGTCCCCACCCCCCACTCTGCCCTGTCCGACCCCTGCCAAACAGCTGGCATTTCCATCTCAGCTGAGCGACTTGTATCTGCATGTCTAATGCTCCGTAAAGCAGGACACCGATGCATCTAGCTAGGTGGGCGGGACCACATGAGTCTCTCAGGTTCCTGCTCGAAGCAAGATGGAGGCCAGGGAGATGGTCCTCCGACTCCCAGGCCGTGCAAGTTCACCCAGCGGCCTTGCTCAAACCACAGTACTGCGGCACAAAGAGGTTCACCATTTCTTTTTTGTCCCCTTCAGGGAGCAGCCTATCTACAGCACACGGGCGCACGTCTTCCAGATCGACCCCAGTACCAAGAAGAACTGGATGCCCACCAGCAAGCATGCCGTCACTGTCTCCTACTTCTATGACAGCACCAGGAATGTGTACCGGATCATCAGCCTGGACGGGTCAAAGGTGAACCAACCTCTGTTTTGCATGTGCAGGCTTTGGGTGATTCTTTCCTGGCACAAAAACGTGTCGCTCTTATTGTATATTTACATGTTATTTTATTATTTGTCAGGATTGTTTTGACACCTTATTATTATTGTTTTGGTCACCTTATTAACGTGATCTATATTTAAGCATTAATAAAACATGTATAAAAGTGCAATTATGATATGCACTGGAACACTGCATACAATGTAATCCATGCACCAACACAGATATAATAATAATAATACCGAAAAAAGCACAATCCCTGCCACTATTCATTTACTTACATGCTTGCACAGTTCACGTTTTTACATTACGTGTGTGATTTGCTAGCTGCAGCTCCAGATGGTCAATATAATACCAAAATCACTACATTGATTTCATATGGAGCCTATTTTGGTGCACCAATCCTGCATCATAAGCCCTTAAGGGCAGCGACCATGATTAGTATTGGAATCACACTCCCTACTTTCAGAGAGCGCCAGGCAGAATCTGAGACATTACTGCAATGTAAGGCATCCATATTCATCGCCATGGGGGAAAAAAAAAAAAAAAAACGCATACATTTTCCTCATGCACTACATGTCTGCTCACGTCAACTTCTTAGGCGCGATGAAACATTGCATTTCAGGTCACTGACAAATCAGGCAACTCAATACTAGTATCTTACCCCTTCTTGCAGAGAGACCTCAGAAATAGCTCACCCACCCAATGTGTGTGTGTGTGTGTGTTTCTGCATTAGAGTTCTCTGTACCGCAGTTCCAGAGCTTCGGAGACAGAAATAACATGTGAAGTGATCCAGCATGGAGTGCTGAAGTGGTTTTAACTACTCGGTGGAGCCTATTGCCTTTATATCCAAAACAATAACTACCGCTTCTTTTCATGCAAATTGTCATCAAAATTGATTTTAGCACTTTCACTGTGGCTGTGACGGCTTTAGCTGGTCTTGGTACACCGTGTTAAGTTGTAAAAGTGCCTCTGGATGTTGCTCTTGTACAGCATCTAAAGTATTGCAGTAAACATATTTCATATTAGAGGTCTTTATGAGAAGCAAGGTGAGACTGGGGCGGTGAAATGAGGTCAGATGTAATAAGAGCACGGTCGTAGGGCCACACCGGGGAGATGAGAGTTCAGTTATGGCTGATGGCACATTAACAGGGCGGTCCACTAATCCATTGGTTTATTTGATGCCTTGCTTGATATCTAAGCTGTAATATGCCTCTCTCCTCATCTTACTCAGAATTTATGGAGTCCACCCTGACCTCTGTAAATTCCAGCGGAGCAGATAGAAACACCACTATTGAATGCTTTTAAGCTTTGAGCCACGCCGAACTGACCTGGACCTATTGAACAGTGTCTGAAAATCAGCAATGGTGCACATTATTGTCTTAGGATGACATTTTGATTAAACCAGTTAAGTTGCCATTTACATGCTTGTATATTGCTGTTTATTTTGAATGCGAGTGCATATGTTTAGCAATCCAAAACCATACCCTGTCAATCCAAATTTGCTCACTCTGCAACTTGCATTTAAAACTTTTAATGCACAAACAGGAAATTTATTAATATACCCAATCCAAGTTATTATGTCTTATTGCCTTCAAAATGTATGTTAGGTCAATATAAATAAATAGACTGCATTTTTTAAGCAGGAAAAAACATCACTCAGTCACTCACCCTCCATACCGCTTAATCCTGTATTCAGGGTCACGGGGGGTCTGGAGCCAGGAGACTTAGGGCACAAAGTGGGGTACACCCTGGACAGGGTGCCAATCCATCGCAGGGCACAAACACACATACACACACTCATTCACACACTACAGCCAATCTGGGAATGCCAATTAACCTAAGAACATAAAACAAGGCTCACAAAAAAGCAACAAGTCACTCATACAGTAAGTCTTTGCAAGAGGAGGAAAAAGGGAAGCAATAAGATATGAATAGGCCAATGAATTAGAAATATGTGCACAAATCAGGGCACGAAGAGAGGGCATAGACGTGACTGATACCATATCAAAAGGTGAACGTGCACAAAAAAATAACAATAGCAAAAGCACATGAGATGCTTACAAACATGCTGATTTATAGCAAGGACCTCTCTATGATCCATGTCCAAAGACAGCATAATCCCCAGTGTCTGGGTGGTCATTCAACACTGAAGATTGTGCTGTGAACTTATTCCCACTACAACTACTTAATCAAATACACACTGAAACTAGTCTTAAGTCAACATAAAACGTTTGTGTTCTTGGAAATGAAAGTTCTTCCCGAATCCATGCGATTTTAAGCCTGAAGCCTGATTACTAATAGGCGTCGTGTGTGAATTTTGATCAGAACTCCCACAACGCTGATCATCAAATAAATAAAAAGTAAAACAGTACCATCTATGGACATTACAATACTCGAACTGTCAATCTCCCGAGATCCGACAGACGTCCTTTATTGGTTTACACTTTGTCCCCGTGTTCAGACCAGTGTTTGAGTGATTAGCTGGGACACTGTGGTGCTTTCACTAGAAGGCTTTGATTTAGATTGGCTGGTGTTTACTTGATTGATTAGCTGACATTAGTTTTGGCCGTCAGCAGTAAATTAAGAGTTGATGAGCTGTCAACATAAATTCTGATCTCATTCTGTTATATATTTAACGGTACTGCTTGTCATCCGGGAACATTAGTGCTGGTGTTCGTGATCCTGGATCACATACCATACATCTAGAGCTAAAACCCCCCCAAAAAAAAACAACCTTAAAGGAATACTTAAGCGAATTATTTGATGTACTATACGTATCGTGTATATCTTATGCAATCATTATGACACATGTCCTTGTAATTAATAAGCAAAAGTAATTGTGATTACTCAAACCTATCAGTACAGTACAGTGTGTGCTTTATGAATGAAGGTATGTATAAAGATCTGACTCGGTAGAATTCACCTTTGAAAAGAGAGAACGACTTGTAGGGATAAACTACTCAGTTTTAGTCTTACGTACATTGGGTGGATAGCACTGAACCCGCAGGGAAAGTGTCATTAAGCAGAATTGCTTTGTTGTGTGCTGCTCCAATATTGGAAAATGAGAAATAACTATTTAAAGGAAAAGTCCTTCCTGAAAACATTAAATATGCTTTATTGAATTATTTGTATGCCGTTTAGTGATTTACTTGCTAATATGTTGGTGTATTCATGAAGTTAGTGGTTGTGTGCGACGGTAACGATTGAAAATGGCTAATGCTGTTATAACGGAGTTCAATATAAAAAAAAAGAATAATTCAATAATAATCTCCGACATCAGGGATAACGCTTTGATTTCATCATGCGCCATTAAAAAATAAAAGCGCACATGGATCACCTTTTTAAACGTATTATTTTCTACCAATGCTGGACTTAGAGTTTTAAAACACAGTGCATACAGTATGTAGGCCATGGCTTAACTGGTTAGTGATCTACTGTATAAGATGAGAAGCATGATGATGTGACTTATTTAAGCAGAAAGAAACTAAAAGAAAAATCAAACTGAAAAAGTTCATCCATCCAACCGGTGCAAAGACCTACAGTAAGTCTGCGCGCCACCACCTGGAAAAGCCAACCCAATAGACCTTTGATGTGAACAAAGATCAAATGTTCATTCTATAGACATAATAATAATAATAATAATAAACAAGTAATAGTAATAAACAAATGGGGCATTCTCTGATTTCTGTCTGATCTTAAGATCAATTAATACGCATGTTACAGTCATGTATTATAAGAAAGATTATTAATGAAAATCAGTGACTGCTCTTATGGTAAGTGAGTGAAGATTAATGGCTTCCATTAAAGGCTTTCATTTACTGCTGTAAGCTGTAAGGTACAGTACAAGCAGGGAGAGTCATTACTCCTCCATGTGAGCTGGGAGAAAAAGGAGACGGAGGAGCGAATGCTCCCACTTCCTACTGCTTAGATTGTATAACGTTTGTTACACAAGCAACGCTCGAGCCCACGGTCAGTTATCGTCTACGAAATCCTGTAATGCAGTTGTATGGAATGAATCTCTGACTACCATGTTTTCAGATGTGTGTGTGGGAGGATGAAGATCTCGAGCCTTTTATACCAAATACACGCATAAACATTGATTCACTTTCTGATCAGGATACATGGAAGGCTTGACTGAGAAAAGAGAGAGGAAAAAAAAACCAACCCTTCCTGCTCTATACTGTGCTGTACTGTATGTGCTGTTAATTTAGTGTGGCGCTGCATTTCATGACCTCTCATTTTTATCTCGCTACTGTTTGCTCTTTACCTTTGTCTCCCTCTCTCTTCCCTTCTCTTTCTGTCTTTGCTCTCCGTGCACGATCGGAGCGCCTTTCAGATTTACACCCACACACGTTCACAACACACTTGCTCGCAGTAATGCTGGTCGTTCCAAATGCTCACATTTCACCGTCTTAGAAAGTCAGCGACGGCTTAAGACTTAGCAGACGTGTTTATGGCCGGCGATGTCTCTATTCTTTCGTCACCCAGTTCAAAAACGTTCGCTCAAACAGACGTCGGATTAATCTTGCGATCGTTTGTACTGTACGTTTAGTGAGAACAGTATTCTATTGCTCACTCTGGCGTTAGCTTTCACATGGGAGCTCTACCGTATTTTGCACACAAAGGTGTTCAATAACCAGATCAATACTCCTTAAGAGTATATGACCACACTCCACGGGATCCATTGCATCCCGTCTGTGATCAGGCCGTCCGTATTAAATCAACGCCGCACACGACTGGAGCTCTTTATCTCGCAGATTGGCATCCAGGCCACGTTCTGCCGCAGGAAAGGTAGACAAGAATTATGGCTATGGTATTCTCACGATGACACCATCCGCCACGCCCATGCTTTATTCATCTACTGTATGCTCACCAAGATGAGAGCTCCAAAACCTCCCTGTCCCCTCACTAAAGCTTGTTTCCCCATCAGTGATTTCACGTTTGCTTGTTCTTTATGGGTTGTGATGTGAAGAATAAAAAACATTTTTTGTTGTTTTTTTGTTTTTGGAATTGCCCACAGGCTATAATAAACAGCACCATCACCCCGAACATGAGCTTCACGAAGACGTCGCAGAAGTTCGGGCAGTGGGCTGATAGCCGCGCCAACACGGTGTACGGCTTGGGGTTCTCCTCAGAGCATCATCTGTCGAAGGTGGGTGGAATTCTGCACTGCTCTGGTTCGCTCAGTCTCTTTCTGTGCATCTCGGTGCTGGGGAACACCTACACACTGTGCCCTAATGAGCAGCTGTACAGTCATCAGTGCGTGGGAGGCTTCTTCTGCGTGGTCCTTCCCTCTCCCCTTTCTCTCTTTCTCGCTTTCTCTTTCAGTATTTCTCTCTCTGGCTTAGTGTCTCTCTCTGTCTTTTTTTTTTTTTCTTCTTCTCTCTTTCTCTCCTCCACATTATGATTAAATACTGTCACACGTCGGGGGTGGTAAACCAGCAAGGCCTCACTATCAGGCTTATGCAAGACAGACATCATGCCTTCACACCCTCATATGCACATGCACGCACACTGTTCTTTTATGATCACTCTTTCTCCTTTAATCCTTCGGCTGCATTAAATAGGCGTGATTCATCCTTTATAATATCCACTTGACCAGTTACAGTTTATTGAACCAAGCTCGAAAATTCTCAATGCTACATCTTTTCAGAACATCCTTAGTATACTGTATATGTAGGTTGGTTTAGCGGCTTTAACCCACTGTTCTCTTGATTGCATGTTAATCTAATATCGACACCTTTCTCTATTTGTGTGTCCACACTAAGGGCTAAGCACTAATTACAGATTTTTTATCATCCATTTGCGCCAGGGGGCAAATTAACACAGCCGCACTCGTTGTTAGCATAAAGCCAGCATAATCTAAACTATTTTTTCCACATGCTAT
The DNA here is from genome assembly GCA_030347435.1 of Clarias fuscus. NCBI lineage: Eukaryota > Metazoa > Chordata > Actinopteri > Siluriformes > Clariidae > Clarias > Clarias fuscus. The sequence continues at coordinate 14,923,698 of CM059208.1, read as the reverse complement.
CATGTCAGCAAACTATAATAATTTGCACATAGAATCTGACCAGGTTACGCAAAGGATCCATCCAAAATGGCAAAAGCTCAACTGGCCCTTTATCTCATTATAGGATTTGGGAATGTGACTTCATGACCATGTGTCTTATGACATATTCACTGTTTCGAAAAGGTTAGACAGTCAGACTGCCGTCCAAGCTATAAAATAAAAAAAAAAGAAACCCTCTTACAATAGACTGTCATGTTCCCATCCATAAACTGCTCAGGGGATTTGAGTGACTCAGAATGCACACTCAACCACTCACACAGATGTGCCAAGATGTCTGGAAATGAAACAGGAGATATAACATATCCAGGTCATTACTCCCCTCTGTTTAGGAGTTTGTATGGCTGTACTGTCAATAAGACAAATGTGATACCTATCCAATTGCAGTCTCACATCTCCGGGGTCTCTGGATCGATCCTGAGCTCGGGTTACTGTCTGTGTGCATGTTTTCTTTGCATCCCTGTGGGTTTCCTCTGCGTTCTCTGGTGTCCTCCGACCTCAAGAAAAGCAAACTGGTGTGTTCAAAATGGCCTTTAAATTGAAAATGAGTGTGTGAATGTGGCTTGTGATGGTGATGGCAATGGAGTTTATATATATATATATATATATATATATATATATATATATATATATTTTTTTTTTGCATTACCTGGTGTTCCTGGAATAGGCTTTAGATCTACTATATGCACAGTACTACGTGAAATTCTTGAGTCACCCCTCATTTCTGCATATTTTGCCTCGAAAGAGCCAGACGATCTTGTATGCTTTAACATTGAGGAATAGTTCTCCAGGCTCCCTGTAGGACTTTTTTTGGCTCTCATTTTCAGTCCAGACCCTGTACTTGACCAGTTTCAGAGAAATGTTTTTGACAGATGATCAGGCTGTTTAGTAGTATACTGGTGATGCTGAATGCTGAGCGGTTGGAACAGACGAGAGGGGTAATGAGGTTGCTGCTGAGGTTGTTACATAAACAACCAATGTCTGTATATGTGTGCATTTAGCATATAAACAATGAGTTTACTATAACTGTGCAGGGGTGCAGGGGTGTCTTGGTGGTTAAGGTGTTTGACTTCAGCCCAGGAGGTCCCTGCCACTGTTGGACGCTTGAGCAAGGTGCTTCACCCCCAAGTTGCTTAGATACAAATAGGCGTCGAGTTGGCAACCCGTCCCCGTCAATAACTGCCACAGAAACGTGGGGATGTATATCCGGTGCCGGGTGGCAGGTAGACGGAACCATCCATCCATCCTATGATGCAGAATAACTTGATGACAATTTCCAAGAATTTTAAGTTGAAAAGGTCATTACAGTTGTTTAATGGCTTGGAAGTACAGGCATGATTTTTGTTGTGGACCTGGAGTCATGTCCACCCTTTTCTCCTTAAAAAAATAGTTGCAAAACCATTTTATTATAATTACAATATTATTTATTGCAATGGCATCCATATTGCCTCTATCCCCTGCATTCGGATTACCACAATGATCATTCTAGTGTGTATGAAGCGAGCCTGTCACTATGGCAACTGATGTAACCAAGCTGTAAGGTCACAGTCTAGTTTACTTCGTCCTTCTTATTTATCTACAGAGAAGATTCTGTGCTGGCTGATAAAACAATCCCAGTCAACAGGGGGAGAAAAATGTGACATGCAAAGCACAACCTTTGCTGCATTGCTTTTACTGTATATCGCTTTATACTGTATTGTTGAGTGGAAAACAGTCAGCAGGGGATTGCAAGAGATTATCCTCAGCACTGACCGAGGCGAAGTTATGCTAACGATCCCTGCTTTTTAAATCCGAAAGTGCGGTCGCGAGCATACAAAATATTCATAGGACCGCACTTTCGGAGATATGACCCTTAGTACTGATAACATATTTCGCCTCCTCAAAACTGCTTATTGTTATCGTTCTCAGTGCACATTTATTTCTACTGGCTCTGCAGAGAGTCTTCAATGCGCACTGTTTATTCAAATCTGATCTCAAATGTCTTCTCAGTTTGCCGACAAGTTTGCGGAGTATAAAGAAGCGGCCCGCTTAGCCAAGGAGAAGTCCCTGGAGAAGAAGGAGCTGGCGAGCTCTCCCTCTCAGGTAGGGATGTTTCCATTGTAAAGATCTCTGCTTGTTTAAGTTTTTTTTTTTTTTTTTTTTGAACACACTTCATTAGAGCATGTTTTATTCAGCTTGATTCCTTTGAGAGTGAAATTAACTTTACTTAGGTCTAAATCTGAACTCCCTGGGTCTTTGCACTCGGGCTAGTGGGATTAATTAACAGTTTTTTTCATGCTGCACAGTTAAAACCTTACAGCAGTAGATTAATGTTGCTATTCTTATCAGAACCCGAACCTGGGGTCCTTACTGTAAGTGATGTATTGTTCGTTAGTCAATTGTAGAGTCGTATTAAGCAACTGTTAATTTCCGGTCGAGGATTTGCGTGTTATCAGCAGACACGAAAATCGTGAGTGGAATTTCTGCAAGGACGTCTTCATAATTCTCTGCACTAAAAAAGACTACATTTTGGCCATTCGTGCCTATTTTTAGTAAATGCAGTATTTTGATCCTGCTTATGACTGTCATATTGCGCCTGCAGTAGTGAAGGTCACAATATGTCAGTCTTGGCTGATATGCAGACCAGAAATCATAGCAGCGATTGTGGTTCCTTACAGGAATCGCCTGCTGACATCCACTCGCCTCTGACCCCTCCCGTCTCCGCTGACCTCTGCCGCATCAACGGCACCGGCGATGACGCCACCCTGTCAGATACATCGCCAAATTCGGAGCTCCAATCAGATCTATCGCCAACCACCCCGACACTTGCGCACAGGTAATTAAGGTTTTGTGTGTGTGTGTGTGTGTGTGCGCGCACTTTGCAAGAGGAGCTTTTAAGGCAGTTAAAGCCTACTTGATCTGGGTTTGCATTTAGCACTCATGCTTTTATTTAATCAACTCAACAACCCAATACAGTTACCTAAAAGAGCTAACTGTAGTTACATAATCTTACATTATTATGCATTGGCTCTCGAATGAAATAAAATAAAATAAATAAATAAATAAAATGACAATCTTAAAATAAAAATACACAAATCATATATATATATATATATACAGTGGAACCTTGGATAACGAGCATAATTCGTTCCAGAAGCAGGCTCGTATTCCAAGAACACTCATAAACCAAATAGACTTTTCCCATAAGAAATAATGAAAACTCAAATTATTCGTTCTACAGCCCAAAACAATAAATACATAAAAATAATTAATACAACATATAAAGTAAAAATTAAACAAATTAACCTGCACTTAACATAAAAAAAAAAGTAAAAATAAATCCAGACAGTTAAGTGTTTCTATTTGTGCGCGCAGGCGCCGTGTATTTGTATGTGTGTGTGTGTGTGGAATTAGCCCCTCGTCTCGTCTTAAACAGTAAAACTCCTCCTCCCTCCCACACCTCGCTTTTTAAGTTTCACAACTAACATACACAATGCAAATACTGTTTTAACAGGAAAAATATAAATCTCTCTAATGATACTCGCGTGAGCATACTAACAGAATCAAATTAAATTAAAAAATAAATGAACCAGCACCTTGTCGTGAAAAGAATCGCGACAGAGCTTTCTGTGTAAATAAAGCGCGTTTGCAGATTGTGTATGTGTGTCTGTGTCGGTGTCAAATAACGCGCGCACAAAGTAAGTGTGTGTGTGTGTGTGTGTGTCGGTGTGTGTGGGGCACAGTGTCAAATTACGCGCGCGCACAGAAGAGAGAGGATGATGTTGATTATAAGAGACGAGCACTAAGACGCAGCAGGGGACTCTTATTTTGACGCAGGGGAGACGATTACCCATAATTCCCGCAGCGCAAGAGAGAGAAAAATCATTGGCTCAGTTGGGATCACTTGCCGCTCGGTGTCAAAATAAGAGTCGCATGCGTGATACATGATACTCGGCGCTCGTAAACTAATACTTGCTCGGTTTCCGATTAAAAATTTATAAAAAATCTTTGCTCGGTTTGCGGAACACTCGTAAACCACGTTACTCGCAATCCGAGGTTCCACTGTATATATATATATAAATCCTTTTGTTTCTTAACACTCTCCATTACCGCACATTTTAATCAGCTCGATTCCTTGAGAGTAATATTTAATTTTCTGTAGTTTAAATCTAAGACAAATCCTCTGAGCTTTGCACTGCCTGGGGTTGTAATAAAATTGGATTAATCAAGACTTTTAGCCATGCAGCAGTTAAATAAGTTTGTACCGTATTCCCCTCCATACGTGAGGCAAATCAAATACGAGCCCTTTCTGGGATGCCTCCAGTATGATGCCTTCTCAATGCCAAGTAGATCTTGTTTATTAGTTTGAGGCATACGTCATCTGCTTTTCTTCATCTGTTCCTCCTGAGTCAAACAGTTGAGTCAGCAATGCATCAGTGGTCCATAATAAGTGAAGGTTTTTTTTTTTCACTATTAAATACATTATTTTTGTATCTTCTTCTTCTTCTTTTTTTTTTTTTTTTTTTTTACAGAGACGTGTTTCAAACATGTCAGGTCTTCTCGTTCTGATAAAGCCATTCCTGCTGCTCGTGATACAAAAGCACACAGGGCTGTATTTCTGACGGTACTGGATTTTTCCATAATGTCTCTATATGCATATTAATTTTCCTGGTGCAGACGGATTGCATTCCTCTAATGTTCTGTAGCTACCTGAAAGGACTCTCTTTAAGCCTGTCTTTGTTTCATTACTTACCTTGATTCATATTCCTGCAGGGATAATATGATTTATTTTCTTTGCCAGTATTTTGTACACTTCTTGTGACTTTGTGACTGTTGGAATGCACTTTCCTATTGTAATTTGAGAATGATTATGCACTTCTGTAAACATATCTGAGAAGAGTTTTATTTTCTGTATTTATTAAATATTGCATCCTTCTTCGTTTCTGACGTTTTGCTGAATATCTAGTTATTTACTGATCACATTTATTGTTTAGATAATCTTGCACTAAGTCCAAAAAGTTCAAATACAACGCTGGGAAAGTTATGTCTATGTCAGAGTCGGAATATGCAGCAGATTTAGACAAGTTCCTGGGCTCTTTGTTATGTAGTTTTCAGCTCCCAGGTAGACACATTTTTCTTGAGTAGAAGTGTCTAAGATTTATATACAACAATACACTCTGCCTTTTAAACACAAACACACAAAGATTTATTTAATATAATGGAAAGTATTCCTTCGTCTCCAAAACCAAAACGAAAGAAAAACTTTTCATGCATTGTAAAGGCATTGTATTATTTATTAATTCATATGTTTATGTAATTTTTCATCTAATATTTGCCTCAAAAATCCATTCCAAGGTTAATTTGAGACTCATATACAGTAACGTCTGCAGGTCTTCTGCAGGTTGCAGAAGCTGCTGCAACCTTCGCAGATTGCAGAAACTTCATATTGAGTCTCAGCTCAACTCTGTAATGCATTTTGCACAGAGCAAGGGTTGTGGAATCTGTCCCCATTTACTTACACCGCACTCGCGTTCTGGCTCGGTGTGCAGAGCAGGAAAATGTACAACAGCCGAGACTAATGGTAATGATCTTATGTGCGCCTCAATTTTGATTGAAAAAAAAAACAAACAAAAAAACTGGACTATCCCTTTAACAGTGCCCTTTGCTTTAGGCGCTATTGCGCAAGAAGTCTGTCAGACTAATGCATCACCTCTGTATCAGGAAAGCTCCGACCCCATGTTCACAGTTTTTCACAGATGTGCACGATAGCCATAGACCTAAACTCTAAATATGGCGCTTAATTGCTTCCTTTTAATTCAATCATTTTACTCATAATTTAATTACCCCATAAGTGCCTCACGTATTATTTTTAGGAAGAAACTGAGCTCACTGCTGTTATGCTGCATCTTCCTGCAATTGTAGTCATTATGTGTGTGCGTCTGGTGTGTTTGGAGTGTGTGGGTGGTAAATTCACTCTTCTCACAGTCACTTCTGCAGCACATGAGTCAGTCAGATGGCCTGTTATGTCATATCGCTAGAGAGAGAGAGAGAGAAAAGAGAAAAGGGAAAAAGTCTGGAATGCACGATGTTTAGAGTTTAGGTTAAAGTGTATACCGATTTGGCTGGATGAATAGTGAAACGTTACACTGACACTTCGAGTGCTGATGAAATCGCTGCCATATCCGTGTATTTATATGGATACAGTGTACAAATAAATACACAGTAAAGAGGGTTGTGTAATGTGCTGCACCGCTGACTGAACTGGCAGTAAACTGTTATGTGGAATTGTTTATTGATTTACTTCCTCGTTTGCTTTGGGGAATTTGTGGAGATGAGCATTTATCCCGAATGTTATTTCGTGCGCGATGCCGAACATGCTTGGTTTAAATCACTGTACAGGGGTGCTGACGTTATTTATGCAGCAGGTGAGGAAACGAAGCACAGTGTTTTATGGAGGATATTGCAAAGTTTATTTCAAGAGTGTTAAAAGGTTCAATAAGTACAAGCACGAAGTGACAAAAAGAAAGAAAAAAAAAGGCATGTGATGAGTTTGTAAATTCCTTTCTATACAGTAATAAGCGTATGATTTTTTAAACAATTTAAAGAAATGTAACCGTTCCACAGGATGTTGGTTGGTATCCGAAATAAATGTTTGGTCTGAAGTCGAAGAGTTGAGTAGAAAGTGAAGGGCAGGCATGGTTAATGCACACAGCGGCCTAGATTTGTGCGGTTGAGAAATCAAGATAGTAATCATTACATAAAAGCAGGCATTTAAAAAAAGATATATATTGACATATAATATATCTTCATTGCAAAGTCACCAAGTCACATTGACCGAGTCAGTAACTCATTAATTACGCAATTATTCTAGACGAAGTTAGCCATGATTGTTCTTTATTAATCTTTAATAAAATGGAATAATAACAAAAAAGAGATTATGAATGTTTAGCTCTAACACACACCTGCTACACCTGGTCCTTATCTGAGGACGGGAATCATTTGTGTTAGAGCAGCAAAAACAGTGCTGAACTTCAGTATTATAGAAAAACACTATATATTTAGACAAAAACTGACAGTGGGAGCAATTTAAATAATTGCAAACTTCTACCTCTCAAAGACATCGGCTAATAACATTGAGAGAAAATGTATAATAAGAATACACAACTTACGGCAGTGAGGCCTATCTGAATGATCTTCTTCCAGTCGAGGACAGCACTCTCTCTCTCTCTCTCTCTCTCTCTCGTTCTCTCAGACACACAAGTGTCTCGTTGAGGCCCGACCTGCTTCGCACGCTCGTGTGATGAGCTTTATAAGCATGTGTGGACCCTTGTCGTGTCCTCAGTAGGTGTCAGGATGTGGGATGAGGATCCGTCAGTCAGAGTGGCAGGCACGAGGGGAAGGTGGCGCTGACGTCAGCGCTACAGTCACAGTGCCGTGGGAGATGAATGCGAATTATCGTCAGGGTCCGTGGGCCTGCAGCGTAGGCACTGTGCTCGCCGGAGTGTTTAGACGTGGTGTGTGCTACGCACTGCCGTGTAGGTGGGTGAGAGGGACAAGGGAAGAGGAGATGTGCTGGGGAGGGAGATGACAATTCACTAACCACTCTGCAAAGTGTGGGGGTTGAGAGAGGGAATTCTGTGGGTTGTACTCTGCATTGGTGGTAGAATCGCAATCTGTCTCATACAGGAGTTCTGTTTCACTGAGCAGGGAGATGTTAGCTTGCTATTGCATAGTGATGTCGAGTGAAATTGCGATTATTTTACACATGTTTATAGTTTACTGGATATAGTCCACTATCTTTTGTAAGGGGATTTTAGATTTGCTGAAGGTTACCGAAATGATCACATGAACAGTGATGTCCTGTAGACAGCATGTGATCAAAGGCGTACAGATGACTGACATTTACAGAAGACTTCGAGCACAGAACGTTGATGAGACTCTTATCCGCAGTAAAACATCTGAATGGTGAAAACAATTTAAAGAAGGCTGTACATCTGTGAATGATGATCCCGGCCGAGTTGGCTCAGAACATTCAGCGTGTAGGACGTCTGATCCTTCAAAAAAACACGAGAATTGGTGATGATTATTCATGAACACCACTTGCACATTGTAAGAACTCGGTTAGAAGTTATTGCCCCCCCGTACAGTCATGATCTTGCCATGTTTGAGCCATTAAGGAGTTCCTGGGAGGCCAGGAATATGAAGCAGGTAGTCCGATCATAACGTTTTTACCTTCCAACACTAGTGAAACGTTGGGAAAAGTGCATTGGTATAGTAGGGGATTATATCCTAAATAAAAAAAAAAAGCCTGACTGTATACTATGTTTGATTGTGTGTGCATGATGCCCTATGACGGGCTGGTGTCAGATGTTTGACTGAGCTTGGCCTGCTCTCGCTTCCAGTGCACTCCAGTGGATAAAGCACAGAGCTGCTTTGACAGACAGTTTAAATTAAACAGCACTTTATAGTTACCCAGAACAGCATTGTAATTATATGTGGCCTTAAATAGCCTCTCTTTGGCTTTTTGTGCCTGACTGTTATGAGAGTAACCACTGCCTCTGAGACATCCATGCTTTTTCTTCTGGTTTGTTTGTTTGCTTGTTGGTACATGATATCAATAGAAAAAAACAAATCAGAGCAAAATTTGTAAGAGTATTATTTATATATCATAAAGAAATTACCCACAATCATTTGGGTAACAGTTTGTTTTTGGCATCATCAAGGCCTCATTGTTCCTCGTTTGAAACCATTAAATTATGAGCCATTCAAACGAGCCTGTAAACAATCAGAATAAACCCGCACTGTAAAATTTACAGTGCTGTTTAAAAGTCGATGAAGCAAAGAATAAGTGAAATCTCAATTTCCAATTTCCAGCGATACCCCAGACAGTCATGCTCGGGAATCTAGAAAACAAATTTGGCCATGCTTATAGGATGGGGGAGATGGCATGCTACTCGGGCTCCCTTTTCAATTACACAAACACTAAGAATTCATGATCATCTGTGAGCACATGTACTGTATGTAAAAGAGTGCTGATGTCCTCACGATGTGATGTAACATGAGCCGCAGAAGAAAATGCATCAATGCACCCGGCTGCCTTTATGAAGACTTCGCCCTCCCTGTTTCGTGCTGTAGCAGTTGTATGATAGGGATGAGAAGGCTATTGGGTGGAAATTAGCAAGTTGACCCAATTGAAGAGAAAATAAGGACGGATAAAAATCAAACGGAACCCTGTGACATGTGACTATCGTTATTGACTATAAAGGAAAGTAACATGAATAAATTAAGACCAATCAATATTTAGCAAGAGCACTCTTTTTTCATTAAAACTGCATCAGATCTCTTGTTGTGCAGGTTTCTAATGGTATTGCCTTGTAAGGTTTTCAGAGCATATCAAAAAACCTGGCACTGTCCTCGTGAAGACTGTAGCTACTGTAATGCACCTGCTTCTGTTTTTGCATGTGATGCTAGACAGCAATGAAGCGTTCCATCATTTAAAATCATTACTTTTTTTTAATGCCATAAGGGTTTGTAAGTGCTGAATTATTGCCCTGCAAAAAATACTCTTCTATAATCTGAAGAGCATCGTTGCAAGTTTTGGTATTCGTCCAATACAACCTCAAACAAACAACAATATGTCATTTTTTAATGTAAAAAATTTGCAAAAAACAAACAAACAAACAAACAAAACAAAAAACATGCAGGCTAAGTAATACTAAGGAACCCCATGATTCAACAGCTTATAATCTCCTGTATTAGTTTCTCAGTCTCTCACATTGTTTGGGTTTATTCATCTTTACAGTGTTGCTTCAGTTAAATTCGCTTATGCACATCTCTCTTAAGATCCTGCCACAGCATTTCGGTCTGGACTTTGACTAGGCCATTCCAAAAACCTTATTTTTCATTTTTTTTTTTTTAAATTATTATTATTTTTATTTACTGGTGTGCTTAGGATCATTGTCCTGTTGCAGGAACCAATTTTCAAAATCAAACAGATGGCCTTATATTTGCCTCTAGAATACCCTGGAATAGAGAACAGTTCATGGTCTACTCAATGATTGCAAGGTGCCCAGGTACAGTGCCTGAGAAACAAGCAGAAATCATCAAACCTCCACCACCGTGTTTCACCAAGAGTGTTTCTGATTATATGCTATTCAGTTTTCGCTAAACATGCGAAACGCTGGGAATTAAGTCCAGATAACTCCACTTTGGTCTTATCTCTCCATAGTACATTGTTTCAGGGGCCTTGTGGTTTGTTTAGATGTAGTTTTGCGAACATTAGTTTTGCTTTTTAGACACGAGAGACTTTCTTCTGGCAACCCTTCCGAACCCTTGTTCAGTCTTCTTCTAATTGTGCCAACATGTTCAGTGAGGCCTGTAGGGTCTAAGATGTAACTCATGGGTTTGTTTTGTATTTCTCTGAGTATTGCACGTTCTGACCTTGGGGTGTAAGACTGGCTTTCCACTTGTGAATAATCTCATAGAAGTCCAAATTGTTTGTAAATGGAAACCCTTTCTACAATAATCCTCAACAACAGTTACTTCTCTAAGACCATTGCTTTTGTCTTTCCTCCTTGCCATTGTGTTAACACACACCTGGATGCTCATGCTGTACACTCAGCATTGCCCGCATGTTTTTTTCGTTTTGGCTTCATTTCCCTTAAATAATGAATGGTACGGTGAAAAAAAGTTACATATTGTTCATCTGAAGTTGTATTTGACGAATATTGACATGGGCTATGATCAGATGATTTTTTGCACAAAAACACTTCGATTTAAAAGAGGGGGCACTAACATTTACACATGACTGTATAATTGATCTCTCTTTTTATCATGTTTGCTGTTTCTGTCACAACAGTCCGACTACCACCAAGCACTGGGAGGCAGAATTGGCAGCACTGAAGAGTAACAATGCCAAACTAACGGCGGCACTGCTGGAGTCCACCGCCAACGTCAAGCAGTGGAAACAACAGCTGGCTGCGTATCAGGAGGAGGCTGAAAGGCTTCATAAAAGGGTAAGGATCAGAAAAGCTTTTTCATCCCAAGATGAAACAATACGACTGCAAAGCACAGAAGTGACTCATATTATTAGGAACGGTTTGTTCATCATAATGTCTGACTGAAAATATATGTATATGTAGCCAATATACAGCCAATGTTATGTGTAGACAAATACTCCAATAGATAATAGAAGGAAAGGAAAGATATTACTGGAATATTTCAACAATTACACACATTTTAATCTGTTTATGTGGAATCAGTGTGAAATCACGGCCATTTAAGGACTTTGGAATAACAGTATTCAACATACGGGGGGGCGTTCAAGTCAAACCGGGACTTTTGACATTTACAGGAGGCTTCAAGCACAACGCGGTGCTGAAATTCTTAGATGGAGTAAAACCAATGAATTTTAAAGAAGGCCTTACTTTTGTAAATGACAATGCAATGCAGTGAATATTCCCGTAAATATCCAGCAAGTGGAACGCCTGGATGACTTGACCGCCGCCTGTATGCTGTAGGTAACATTATGGGATTTGTTTGCTATGTTCATATTTGTAAATAACCATTTTTTAGATATTTTAGACATGCTACACCTGACAGTGATCTTATTCATGTGTTTTGTTTTTCTTGGGGCTTGCAGGTGTCAGAACTCGAGAGCCAAAGTAGTCAAGCCAATGCGATCAAGTGTCAGAAAACAGAGCTCAACAAAACCATAGAGGAGTTGGAGGCCACACTGAAGACTAAAGAAGAGGTACAAGCTTAAATAAACATTTTTACTAGCATTTTACATTACCCAATCTATAACAAAAAAAAATATTCTGCTAGGAAATGGACCGCCTGAAAGAGGAAGTTGAAAAGGCAAAGCAGCTACAGTCACAAAAGGAGACGCTTGAACAGAAACTAGAGGTAACGTCATCTTACTGTACATTGTACTGTACACACCTCCATATACAAGTAGTTACATCTTATCCGGAAAGAAGGCTCTCATGAGGCTCGATATTAAAAAGCAGCGGCAGCTTTCATCGCATCTCACAGCACCTTTGTTCCAACCCCCATTCTAGGCCACAGACGCAAGGAACAAGGACCTGGAGGAGCAGTTAGCCGATGTGGAACAGCGCCTGGAGACGAGCCAGCTGGAGCAGGAGAATTTCCGCAAGAGCCTCAAAACGCTGCTGGAGATCCTGGACGGCAAGATCTTTGAGCTGACTGAGATGAGGGACAACCTGGCCAAGCTCATAGAGGACAGCTAGAACATGTTACGTTCGCTTCTTCCTCAGAAAAAAAAAAAGAAAAAAAAAGAAAAGAAAAGAAAAGAAAGAAAAAACATGACCACATTGCGAGGGACACGGTGACAAGAACGAAATGCACAGCTCTTCTACCCAGACCTCGTCGTGTACCTTCACACTTTTAAAGCCTTCTTGACTGGAGAACTCATATTATTATATACTCACTTATACGGTAATGATAATCATTCAGTTGCACTTGAATTTGTACTTTTTAGGTGAACAAGATTTCTTCAGTGCCACTGCTAATCATCCATACATGGCTCCCGTTCTTTTTTTTATTATTCAAATATTATTATTATTATTATTACTATTATTAGAATTGTTTTCCTTAATTGTACGCAGGTAGTGTAGAGAAAGTAGGCAGCCTACAAGGATGAACACTGCTGCACATAGGCTCTTCCTTTTTAAGGTGCTGGTTTAGCGTGCCTGGTTACTTGCGATTAAAGGACATCTACTATGCTGCTGAGGACACTCGAATCAATCACACCCACCGGATCGTCCGTTCCGAGCCATATGTTGTAGCCAGACCGTGTCGGCTTGCCTCGTCACCTTCAAGGAAACTGCCTCAATGTTCAGTCAGAGCTTCAGGATATTCCACCATCGACTTCCTGACAAGAACAAAAACACCCTGGGATGTCCGAACATTTAGATACAGGTGTGGTATATTGGCCTGTAATGTACAATGAGCAATATTCGAAAACAAGTCTTTATGTCACCTCAGTGTATTTATCAGGTATTCCAACTCTGGACTAATCTGTGGACTAACGTGGTTTAGTAGATGTACCCCCGATAGTTTTCCTCAGACCAGTCATAGTGCTTTCGGATTGGTTTGGCCTTAGAGTATAAATTCTGCACTGGATAGCAGATTTTGATGAGGATTTTTTTTTTTTTTTTTTTTTGCATTACCAAATGCAGTGTTCAGCTTACAGTTTAAAATCATGTATTATTCTGAAATGTATATGCTGATGGATATGTTACAGTACATAGAGCACTGTCAATATGATTGTATTTATAGACGGGAAAGTTCAATTTTAAAATTCCCAAAATTAATAAAATATTGAAAAATATCCACAAGATGATGTTTAAAAAAAGAGGCCGTATTTGCGTGTTTGATCACAGATTTATTGTGTCCGTCGCAGTTCTGATGACAACAGCATATCCCGGAGTGCTTTATTGTTGTTCTAACATAGCTAACTGCCAAGGATTCATTTATGAAACTTTTTCCTGACGTTCCATCCAGGGTTATTTCTCCTTTCTTCTCGTCGCTGTTCTTGGGACAGTAGAACAACCGGTCACTCAGGATGAATGAATGAATGAATGAATGAATGAGAACTTTGATATTTCTGGTTAGTCAGTTGTGACTTCCTCACTTATTGTTGTGAAATGTCCCTGAAAAAACGGATGTGGAAAAGCGTTTTAGGTCGAATGCACTGGAATTTTAAGCAACTGTCGGCCATTTTGGTTTATTATGGCTCATGGAAAAAGATGATATTTACTGAGGTGAAATTATTTGGTACTGTACTTTGATGTCGACCATAAATACAGTGATAAACGTGATAAGTTAATACTGAATAAAAAAGAAAGAGTAAAAAATTGGCAAGTAAAAAATACACCAACATAAAAACCACTCATTCATTCATATTCTTTTGTATACATGGTTGTGGGGGGCTTGGACATATCACAGGACATACACACATATATATATATATATATATATATATATACATACAAACACTTACACACACTCACACACACACTACGGGCAATTTGGGAATGACAAATATGGGAATGTGTAAGGAAACTGGAGTACCTGGAGGAAACTCTTACAGATCCACGGCGGGAAAAAAAGACCACCGTGCTGCTTGTATAAAAACACTCTCCTTTGCTGAACTCTAAAAAGCATAAATATAAACCATAAATATAACTGTAAAATAACATATTTTTCAAATTTCGTTCATTTCCTTACCTTCATTATTATTATTAGTAGTAGTAGTAGTAGTAGTATTTTGTTAGAGGTTTCTGCTGGAGTCATAGAATAAGAATTCTTAGCAAGTCTCTTGCAAAATCCTCTGTCCTGAAGACTGTGTCCGAAACCCAAAGCTCTGGCTTTTGGGCTGTTACAAGGACAGGTTCTGGAATCTTCCAAAATGCTAAAGAATTTCCTCTTCACAAAGAGCTTGATGCGCACACACACACACACACACACACACACACACACACTCAAATATGTTTGTATTGTATATAAATGTGTGTGTATGTACAGGGTGGGCCATTTATATGGATACACCTTAATAAAATGGGAATGGTTGGTGATATTAATGTCCTGTTTGTGGCACATTAGTATATGTGAGGGGGCAAACTTTTCAAGATGGGTGGTGACCATGGTGGCCATTTGGAAGTCGGCCATCTTGGATCCAACTTTTGTTTTTTCAATAGGAAGAGGGTCATGTGACACATCAAACTTATTGGGAATTTCACATGAAAAACAATGGTGTGCTTGGTTTTAACGTAACTTTATTCTTTCATGAGTTATTTACAAGTTTCTGACCACTTATAAAATGTGTTGAATGTGCTGCCCATTGTGATGGATTGTCAATGCAACCCTCTTCTCCCACTCTTCACACACTGATAGCAACACCGCAGGAGAAATGCCAGCACAGGCTTCCAGTATCCATAGTTTCAGGTGCTGCACATCTTGTATCTTCACACCATAGACAATTGCCATCAGATGACCCCAAAGATAAAAGTCTAAGGGGGTCAGATCGGGAGACCTTGGGGGCCATTCAACTGGCCCACGACGACCAATCCACTTTTCAGGAAACTGTTCATCTAGGAATGCTCGGACCTGACACCCATAATGTGGTGGTGCACCATCTTGCTGGAAAAACTCAGGGAACGTGCCAGCTTCAGTGCATAAAGAGGGAAACACATCATCATGTAGCAATTTCAAATATCCAGTGGCCTTGAGGTTTCCATTGATGAAAAATGGCCCCACTATCTTTGTACCCCCACACCATACCATCACTTTTTTGTTCCAACAGTCTTGGAGGGATGTGGGTTAGTGTCAGACCAATAGCGGTGGTTTTGTTTGTTAACTTCACCATTCACATAAACGTTTTCCTCATCACTGAACAAAATCTTCTGCGTGAACTGAGGGTCCTGTTCCAATTTTTGTTTTGCCCATTCTGCAAATTGTGTGCGCCGATCTGGGTCATCCTCGTTGAGTAGCTGGAGTTTGTAAGGGTGCCATTTGTAAGTAGCTAATATCCGCCGAAGGGATGTTCGGCTAATGCCACTCTCCGAGTGCTACGCTGTGGGCACTTGCTGAATGAAGCTAGGACAGCCACTGATGTTTGTTCATTAGTGACAGTTTTCATGCATCCACATTTTGGCAAATCCAACACTGAACCAGTTTCACGAAACTTAGCAAGCAGTTTGCTAACTGTAGCATGGGAGATGGGTGGTCTCGTAGGGTGTCTTGCATTGAAATCTGCTGCAATGACCCGGTTACTGCGTTCACCAGATATCAACACAATTTCGATCCGCTCATCACGTGTTAACCTCTTCGACATGTCAATGGCTGTGAACAAAGAGAAACTTGTAAATAACTCGTGAAAGAATAAAGTTACGTTAAAACCAAGCACACCATTGTTTTTCTTGTGAGTTTGATGTGTCACATGACCCTTTTCCAATTGAAAAAACAAATGTTGGATCCAAGATGGCCGACTTCCAAATGGCCACCACCCATCTTGAAAAGTTTGCCCCCTCACATATACTAATGTGCCACAAACAGGACGTTAATATCATCAACCATTCCCATTTTATTAAGGTGTATCCATATAAATGGCCCACCCTGTATATACTAGTACACACACACACATGCACACACACACTGTACTGCTAGATACAGTTGAGTAATGTTAAATACACTTGAGGAGCCCAATAGGTTGTGTAACCTGCGTTTATGAAGTGTATTAAAAATCTTTATGCCACGTGGTGCTGTTTAATTGTTCAGTTCTGATTGATCCAACAGTGATGATTAATTTTCTATAACAGTGGCTCTGACAGATTTATATTAATGCACTATTCCATTATTGTTCCCATAGTAACAAAACACACACACACACGCACACGCACACACACACTTCAACACACTGGGGTGCTCATCAGTGCTTTTTTGTATTCAGGATTCAACACAAAAACATACATCTCACTCTAACACTCAAAGTAATGGTAGAAAATCTCAGCCATAAGTCATCATTATAGCTATTTTTGTGCATGCAGCTGAACATTCCAGCAAATACAGGACAGAGATGCTCTAGTGCCGCCCACACACTCTAATATCCACATGAAGAGGGAGACACCTTGTGGTCCATGTGGAAGCAGCAGTGCGCGTGGGGGGTTTGTTTAGCACCAATTTTCCTCTTATAGAAATTGGGTTTGACTCAGGCATACACGTTTAATTTAATTATATGGATTAGTTATTTTAAAAAAGCACTTATGTAAAGTATTGCTCAGATATTATGCAAAATATTACTCAAGTAAAAGCAGAAGTCCTCCATTTGTAATTAATAACTGATCAAATTGTACTCACAAGTACTGAGCTTGTATTAGACACATACTGAGTGGTGGCTCAGTGGGCTAAGGCACTGAGTTACTGATCGGAAGATCGGCGGTTCGATTCCCAGGTTGCCATTGTTGGGCCCTTGAGCAAGGCCCTTAACCCTAACTGCTCCAGGGGCGCTGTACCATGGCTGACCCTGCGCTCTGACCCCAGTTACGCTGGGATATGCGAAGAAGGAATTTCACTGTGCTGTAATGTATATGTGACAAAATAAAGGCTTTGCTTTACTTTAAAGTCATGATACATGAAATATGTACTTAAGTACAATAATGAAACAAAAGCACTTAGTTACCTGCCACCTCTGATGTTAATGTTCATGCAGTTTAAATTGCACTGAAATCCTAGCCATCTCTTTTTAGTTACTTGCGATTTGGATAGATATGCACCAATGTTCCACTAGTTGGCTTTGTGCCAAATTGAGCTGAATTAAAAATTGTTTAGTGCTTTACAAGAACTTGTGCTACAATAAATTCGTTTTTCTGCAAAGCAAAGAAAAAGGGGGTTATGAAAGAAAATTCAGGTGTTTGGTGTACCTGTTTTTTAAAACTGTAGTTGAGCTAGAAAAATTGCTAATAGCTGACATTACTGGTTAATATCATTAGCTGTTCTGTGTGCACACTGCTGAACACAGTTGAACAAAGATATGCATAAAGCTGCTCAAAACAAGCATTGTACTAGCTTGTACAGTGTACAACTTCCTGTTGTCATCTCTTAACTGCTCTTTTACAGAATTCCACTTAAATGTACTAGAAAGTGGTAGCATGGTGGCCTAGTGGTTACCATTGTGGCGTCATGCACCTCCAGGCTCGAGAGTGTGAGTCCCATCTTGGGTGTGTGTTCATGGAGTTTCCATGATCTCCCTGTCCATGATGGGTTTCCTCTAGGAACTCTGGTTTCCTCACAAGACATACAGAGGAAATTAATGGTCATTTCCAAATTGTGTGTGTGTGTGTGTGAGTGAGAGAGAGCCCTGCAATGGATTGGCACCCTACCTTGTGCCCAAAGTCTCCTGGGATATGCTACAGGCATCCTGCGACCCTGTCATGATAAGTGGTACAGAAGATGAATGAATGAATAAATGCATGCATGAATGAATGTATTAGATAGTACACACATGGACAAAATTGTTGGTACCCTTCGGTCAATGAAAGAAAAACTCACAATGGTCACTGAAATAACTTTAATCTGACAAAAGTAATAATAAATAAGAATTCTATGAATGTTAACTAATGAAAGTCAGACATTGCTTTTCAACCATGCTTCAACGGAATTATTTTAAAAAATGAACTCATGGAACAGGCCTGGACAAAAATGATGGTACCCCTAACTTAATAGTTTGTTGCACAACCTTTTGAGGCAATCACTGCAATCAAACGATTCCTGTAACTGTCAATGAGACTTCTGCACCTCTCTGCAGGTATTTTGGCCCACTCCTCATGAGCAAGCTGTTCCAGTTGTTTCCGGTTTGAAGGGTGCCTTTTCCAGACAGCATGTTTCAGCTCCTTCCAAAGATGCTCAATAGGATTGAGGTCAGGGCTCATAGAAGGCCACTTTAGAATAGTCCAATGTTTTCCTCTTAGCCATTCTTGGGTGTTTTTAGCTGTGTGTTTTGGGTCATTGTCCTGTTGCAAGACCCATGACCTGCGACTGAGACCCAGCTTTCTGACACTGGCCAGCACATTTCTCTCTAGAATCCCTTGATAGTCTTGAGATTTCATTGTACCCTCACAGATTCAAGACACCCTGTGCCAGATGCAGCAAAGCAGCCCCAGAACATAACAGAGCCTCCTCCATGTTTCACAGTAGGGACAGTGTTCTTTTCTTGATATGCTTAATTTTTCCATCTGTGAACATAGAGCTGATGTGCCTTGGCAAAAAGTTCCATTTTTGTCTCATCTGTCCATAGGACATTCTCCCAGAAGCTTTGTGGCTTGTCAACATGTAGTTTGGCATATTCCAGTCTGGCTTTTTTATGATTTGTTTTCAACAATGGTGTCCTCCTTAGTCGTCTCCCATGTAGTCCACTTTGGCTCAAACAACGACGGATGGTGCGATCTGACACTGATGTTCCTTGAGCATGAAATTCACCTCGGATCTCTTTAGAAGTCTTTCTGGGCTCTTTTGTTACCATTCGGATTATCCGTCTCTTTGTTTTGTCATCAATTTTCCTCCTGCGGCCACGTCCAGGGAGGTTGGCTACAGTCCCATGGATCTTAAATTTCTGAATAATATGTGCAACTGTAGTCACAGGAACATCTAGCTGCTTGGAGATGGTCTTATAGCCTTTACCTTTAACATGCTTGTCTATAATTTTCTTTCGAATCTCCTGAGACAACTCTTTCCTTCGCTTCCTCTGGTCCATGTTGAGTGTGGTACATACCATGTCACCAAACAACACAGTGACTACCTGGATCTCTATATATAGGCCCACTGACTGATTACAAGATTGTAGACACCTGTGATGCTAATTAGTGGACACACCTTGAATTAACATGTCCCTTTGGTCACATTATTTTCAGTATTTTCTAGGGGTACCATCATTTTTGTCCAGGCCTGTTCCATGAGTTTATTTTTTAAAATAATTCTGTTGAAGCATGGTTGAAAAGCAATGTCTGACTTTCATTGGTTAACATTCATAGAATTTTTTTTTAATTATTACTTTTGTCAGATTAAAGTTATTTATGTGACCATTGTGAGTTTTTCTTTCATTGACCGAAGGGTACCAACAATTTTGTCCACGTGTGTACATATGTGTACATATACAATACTTCACAATATTTTCCTACTGCAATCTATGGTTAGGAGCCATAGCTTACTGAAGCTAAGACATACAAATGACTGGAGATTCCATTTTTCAATACAGTACAGCAAGTCATGGTTTATAATTACAGGTCATAGTTCAGTGCACAGTGTAGCGTATTTATTAGATTTATTTTATTTTATTTATTTATTTTTGAAAATGGCATATCCAGGGTGTTAAACAGTCTTTCCAAAGCTTTAGTAGGACCATCACATTCATTCTGATTCACATCAGTTTAAAACCTACAAGGAGCAACTAGGGGGAGCCAAAACCTAGTGCAATACCCATAATCATAATAATATGTCATATTTAGCTGCTTAAATATATTACTACACACATTTTGGTGTTACATGTGAAAAAGAGTGCAGTTTATTTCTATTAAAATAGTTGAGTTTAAACAGACATTATGATCTGTCAAATCGAGTTCAAGTATACTTTCAGTTTTACTGAGGTAGATTTAAAAAAAAAAAAAAAAATACAATATTGATGCGATTAAAAGGTGCGTGCTAATGAGCCACATCATTCAAGTATTCACATGTCTTCGGGTGTCCTGTCTCTTCAGTCTCAAATTTTCCCACTATTTAAAAGGGCTTGTTTGTTCAATAGAACAAATGCATGTCCAAATTTCAGAGTATTTGCAGATAAAGAAACATAAAAGACCCAATCTTTCCTTAGAAATTACATGCACTTTATATAAAACATATAGTCATGTTGGCAATAAAACCAACAATCCTTTAATTTATGGAAAACAAACCTGCTCCATGATGCACTATATGGCCTCCACTCGTCTGGGAAGGCTTTCCAATATATTTTGAAGCATGGATGTAGGGATTTGTGCTCATTCAGCTGCAAGCATTAACGTGATCAGACACTGATGTTGGGCTGTGGTGCAGACTGTGTTCCAATTCATTCCAAAGGCATTTAGTGGGGTTGAGGTCAAGGTTTGGTGCAGGACACTCATGTTCTCATGCTTGCTTCCTCTGAGGTTATGGGTCATGCTTCTGACTGGAATCTGAATGTTGCTCTCAGAAATTGTTGGTGATACTTACATTTTGACTGGGTAAATCGGTGAATGGTTTAAATACATATTTTGGTTGTCTGTGGGTTTATTCAACTTTTTGACGAGCACGCACAGCTTCAGTTCTGACTTTTCAGGAACAGACTGTGGATGGGACACCAGTCGTTCAATCTCAGAGCATCATTTCGTTCAGCCAGGCATTAGTATGGGAGCAGTATATTCATTAAGCTGATGAGCGCTGAATTCCGACAGGTTTGCGTATTCAGAAAGTTGGACTAAAATTAAATTAAAGAAAACTGCAACATGTCAGTTTAAAAGGTTTTACTTGTTTCGTCATAGGATTTGGTAATGTTTGTCTTGAACTGGACCTTTGGCAGGTCAAGAAAACTTGGCAGCTTTATAGCTTTGGCATGTGATAAAGTGATGAATCACGTAGCGAATTCTCTGAGCTCTTAATTCCAGCATGACTCCAGGACATCGTGAAGTCATTGCTTTGAAAACTGTTTTGTCTGTATTGAATTGTTTTATATAGAAAGCTGTGCGAACATGTGCTGAATGATAATTACGATGGTGTTGAATAATGTTTTTGAAAGATGAGTTCTTACTTCTTTCTTCTTATTTGTTTTGGGACATTACAAGTAAAGGAGTAATGCTCCACCAGGAGCCACATTTCCTCAAGGAGTTACTTACGTATTCAAGTATGAGACACACAGTTAATCTAAATATTTGTGCACTGCCTATAAACACGCTCTGCTCTGTTTGGCCTTATGGGGTATTTTTCCCATATACTGAGGAAATATGTTGCCATGATCCATAAACTGTTGCTTAAACCATGATCTCATCACATTCGTTGCTGTTAGCACTGCAAGCACAGCTAGCCGAGTTGACAGCAGACTGGTTTCCTTCAAGTTGAATTCTCATTATGGATTTGACAAGATACATGAACACTTTTTACTCTTCTGCCTGGATCATAGGGGAAAAAAAACTTGTGCAGTTCTTCCTTATAAAAATTAAAAATGGGTGCATATGACATCATACTCAGCATGATCGATGGCTGACACATAGACATTTGGTTTAGATAATTTGTAATATAATCTTTTTTTTCTGACAGAAAAGCAATCAATGTAAATGGCACTGTACAGGCAACAATTTGATTTGCAGAATACCTCTTTCATTATTCATTTCCTCTTGGCCATTATGATCTATTTGCTTTAGGGTGTATGATAAACCCATTACAGATGTGTGACGATCTTTCACATTTGATGAACAGTTCTTTAGGTGAAATCACTTTTTGATTGAACACATGATTGAAGAGCATAACTGCAAATAATAATGTAATGTGACTCTGCTCTCATGTTAGTCAGACAGTGTAATTCAATACGACAATAATTTTAAATGACTTTCAAATGTGCTGTTGTTCCTACATACAGAATGGAGCAAATAATTAATAGGCAATTTGTAAATGTATATTTTATTTCTTTTGCATTGTCACAAAAGATGCAAAACTACCAATTTTCTAATAAAACTCTGCATCATTACTTAAGTAAACAAATTGCATATAATGTGTATTTGATATAATTTGTTTAACCCTTCTTTATGAATATTTTTATGTTTATACAGTAAATAGTATTGTCACCTCCCAGCTCTAATCATGGGTTACTGTCAAATAACTTTTTTTTTTTTTTTTGAGTCTTACATGTTCTGTGTCTATAAGGGTTTCTCCTGACTTCTCTGGTTTTCTTCCACCTCACATAAATCCTTGACAGGACATAGGAGTGACTACTCTGTGGACTCCATTACATCTCTCCCTATCCAACAACCTCTGTAAATATATAATTTGTAGGTCAATTGCATATTACAAAATGCTGCTTGACATTTCTTCTTCTTCTTCTTCTTCTTCTAGTAGAAGTATTGTGTTCTGTAATGGAATTCCATTCGGGGTGTGTCCTCATTTCATGCCCATTGTTCCCGCAATAAGCTCCAGATCCATTGTGACCCTGACCGGGATTGTGCTTACTAAAGATGAATGAATTGTTGAACATTTCCTTTTATTCTTTTTGAAAGCAACTTCGCTTTGCACAGTACTGTATATGAGAACTGAGCTGCTTTGTCCAAAGTAAATTACAAGTGAGGGAAAAAAATTCCAAGCACTTAGCTGTTAAAGAAGCTCACATTCATACAAGTGCTGCAAGTTTCCACCAACTGACCATAAACAAACACAGGATGGTTTTAGGAAGAACAGAGGGCCCTAACTAATCAGGAGGGTACAAGAAGTGCTACAAACATTTGTCAAAAAACAACAACAACAACAACAACAACTAATGGTCCAGATGTGTAAGCGAGAGGTGACTAGCATTCAGTAGTGTGCCATGGACTTATATACACAATAGTGAGTAAGGATAACCCCTCACATTCACACAGGTTAACATTTCCAAGCTATCTAACACATATACAGCTTGAAACAGGAATCGGTTGATTTAAATTTATAAGCTTAAAAAAATTACATGAAATCTCTGGAAAAGTAGTGAGATATGAAAAGAGTGGGGGACTGATTCATTTCTCTCACTCATTCATCTTCTATACTGCTTTATCCTGTATTCCGGGTCACGGGGAGTACTGGAGCCTATCCCAGGAGACTTAGGGCACATGGCAGGGTACACCCTAGACAGGGTGCCAATACATCACGGCACAGACACACACACACTCACTCATTCACACACTACGGGCAACGCCAATTAGCCTAATCTGCATGTCTTTGGACTGTGGGAGGAAACCCACCAAGCACGGGGAGAACTGGCAAACTCCATGCACACAGAGACAGGAATCGAGCCTGGCCGGGGGTCAAACCCGGACCCTGGCGGTGCAAGGCAACAGTGCTAACCACTACACCACTGTGCCACCCATTCATTTATATATTTAATTGAATTACTTTCACTGTTGTAACAGCACCATTTTTGTTGTGGTTTTGTTGTTTTTGTTTTTAAGTTTGTAAAACACCTGGCTTACCAAAGATAAATAAATAGATGAACAAATGCTTATAATTAGTATTATTATTCCGGATTAAATTAACCCTCCTGAGTTCGGTAAAAGATTCTTGCATACACACACACACACACACACACACTCACACGCTTATTTACATCTGCATGTCTTTGGACTGTGGGAGGAAACCGGAGTACCTGGAGGAAACCCAGGAGGCATGGGGAGAACAGGCAAACTCCACTCCTGTGGTTAAGACAGTGCTAACCACTAAGCCACCATGCTGTCCTGATTTAGACATATTTGAATCATTTTCTTTAGATTCTGTAAAGCTATGTAAATAAACTTGAATTGAATATATGAATGAATGAATTAATGAATGAATGAATGACACATACAATAACACAGTTTTTGAAAAGCTTTTGTGTGTGTGTGTGTGAGAGAGAGAGAGAGAGAGAGAGAGGAGAAAAGCAAAAGGAGACAACATAAAGACAGAAAAGGAGAGAGTTGGGACAAAAAAAGAGATGATTACTGTAATAAGAGGTAAAAGAGAGGGGGAGAAATCTAAATAGAAAGATGAGGAAAATGATAAAAGAGCAAATTAAAAATGAGAGAATATATAGGGAGAATAGACTAAATTTGAGGAGCAAATGAAAGAGTAAAAGAAGAAAAAAGTGGGGGAAAACGTAGAAAATTGTAGGGTGGGAAGAAAGACAAAAGAGACGGAAAAAGAGAGAACAGAGACAGATGAAAGTGTGTGTGTGTGTGTGTGTGAGAGAGAGAGAGAGAGAGAGAAAGAAAGAAAGAAGGGGAAGATCCTGTTGAAGACTTCCTGAATGGGCCACAATGCCGGAGCGGAGCGGAACAACAGCGGGAGAAGAATGAGACTCTTCACCACCACACAGGTCAGCTTTAGCTTCTTTCTTCTTCACAACTACACAGCATTCCTCCATTTTCATTACCTGCGCTTCACGTACAGGCGCAGTCGGCTCGCGTTTTCTTTCCTTTCTCTCACTAATTCCAGCTCGTGAAAAATCTTAAGTGTAAGCCGCTTCACAAAAGAAGTAGTTTGGCGTTGCTCTCCGTGATCCGTTACATTTTCCGTTGTCACGCTAAAGCTAAAGTCGGCTCCGGACTGCATGACCGAGGAACAGCTCGGATTAAACGGAGTGCAGGTTTGTGTTTCAGAGCAACTCTGTGTTTCATAAAGGGAAATCTAATTACTGGAGGAGAAGGGCAATCCTGCATGGTGTGGGCTGACCGAAGATGAATAAACTTTCCGCAGAAAGCCGTACTAAAACAAAACGAGATGAAAAGTTCTCTTGTAAATGTTTTATTTTTGACAAAAACATTGTGAAACGGTAGGGAGGTAGGGCGAAACCGGACTGCATAAATCTGTAACTTTTACATCTGTTCTTCTGTTCATGAAATAGCAATACCGTACTAACCAGTGTAATGCCTCCTGCAGGGAAATAGCATGAACGCTCTCCTTCGCAACTGTTTAACGTTACAGCCAATAATGTATAGCCAACTGTTACCTTTACGGTAGGAAAAACTTTTAAACCTGGTCGACAGGCAACCATTAAAAACAGTTCAAATACTTTGAAACGGTGAAAGGAAAAGAAGAATAGACTTATATGTATATATATATAGTCTATTTTACCGTACTACTATATATTGTCTATACCTTACATACGACATAGCATATAGTTTACCGTACTATATAGTGTATAGGGTGCCATGATCTACAATGTACAGTTTACAACATTAAACAGGTTATAGTTTACCATGCTATATTGTGTATAGCTTACATCCTTTGCAGTGTATAGTTTACCATTCTATATAATGTATAGTTTACCACAAGAAATAGTCTAAAGTTTACCATGCTATATTGTGTATAGCTTACATACTTCACAGTGTATAGGTTACCATGTATGTAAGCTATACACAATGTAGTACGGTAAACTATAACCCAATGGTACATAAAGTACGGTAAAATATACACTGTATTGTGAGAAAGCTGTAAACACTATATAGTGTATAGGTTCCCACACTAGTGTATAGATTACTGTACTATATTGTATGTAGTTTACCATACTATATAGTTTATATGCTGCCATACTATATAATGTATAGTTTCCTGCACTAAACGTGTTCTATTTTATCGTACTATATTGTGCATAGCTTACATATTTTGTAATGTATAGGTTACCGTACTATACCGTGTATAGGTTGCCACAATAAATAGTGTATAGCCTGCCGTATTGTACAGTATATAGTTTGCATCTTCCTTGCACAGGAAAATAGTATCTTGTGTATAGTTTACTGCATTATATAATGTCTAGGTTACTAATCTTTATAATGTATAATTTACCACACTATATCGTGTATAGCTTAGCATACTATGGTGTATAGTTTGTCTTACTATATTGTGAATAGCTTACATATTTTATAGTGCATAGGTTACCATGCTATACACTGTAAAGTATGTAGGCTATACACAATATAGCACAATAAACTATAAGCGTATGTTGGATATAGTATAGTATGTATAGTTTGCTGTACTGTAGTTAGCTTACATACTTTATAGTGTATAGTTTACCACACTAAATAGTGTATAGCTTATCATACTATAGCAGACAGATTATATAGTGTATAGTTTACAGTCATGTAGAGGTTGCCTCCCTTAATAGTGTATAGCTTAGTGTATAGGGTACCATACAATGTAATGTATAGCTGGCCATACTATGTAGTAAATAGTTCACCATCCTATATTGTGTATATACAATACTTACTAAGTAGTGTATAGCTTGTACAAAGCTGAGTATGGCTTACAAGCCTTTACACAAGTAAAATTACAGTTTCGCAAGTACGTCTGTTTTGACAAGTTCAATGGTTAAATAGGTTTTTTTTTTGGTACAGTAAAGTAAAAAAAACATATTAATTTTCATTTATTATGAATTTAAGTTATAAACATATAAACTAGTAAATATTGTCAAACTGTCCATAATTTGCTAAATTAACATAAACAATAATTTTTTTGTAATTTTTTTTATCAAAACATTATTAATCCCATTAGAATTTTTTTTTATTAGTGAAAATAAGAAACTTTAGACTATTAATGCACATATCCTTCTTTTCACCTTCTACTTAGATTATGAACTTCACCAAGGCATCATTTGGATATGATTATGCAATGTCACAACATTTATTTCCATCTAGAGTTGCAATAATTTCTCTACAATACCTTGTATTGATGATGGAAGAGTAGGACCGCTGTGTAAAGCCTTCTCCTGCACTTCCACACCACAATAGGGTTAAGGGTTTTGGCCAACTCATGTGTGAAACTGATGTCTCATGCTTCCTGAATCACTCTTTCACTATTTGAGCCCGATGAATCCTGGCATCATCATCTTGGAATATTCCTGTGTCGTGAGAGAAGAAAAAAAATAAGTTAATGGGAGAAAACTGATCATTCAGTATATTCGGGTAGTCAGCTGACCTCATTGTAAGGGACTTCATGTTGCAGAACCTAGATCTGACCAACAGAAGCAACCCCAGATCATAACACGCCTCCCACAGGCTTGTACGGTAGGCACTAATCATGGCGGGGCCATCGATTCATTCACCTCTCTTCTTCCATCACTCTGGAACGGGGTAAATCTGGACTCATCAGACCACATGACCTTTTCCCATTGCTCCAAAGTCCATTCTTTATGCTCTGTAGCAAGTTGAAGCCTTTTTTTCTGATTAGCCTTGTTGATAAGTGGTTATCTTAAGGCTGCACAGCTGTTTAGTCCTAATCTCTTGAGTTCTCATCGCATTGTGCGTGTGGAAACGCTCTTACTTTCACTAAAAAGTACTTTCATTCTTTTTTTTTTTCCATCCACATTTCCTCCTTGCTGATGATGATTCACTACTATCCCTGAAGGTTTTAATAATTCATTGGACAATTCTTAACCCAATTTTAGTAAGATCTTTGCCATTTGACCACAGGACATGGTCTTCTGACATGGTTGTTTAAAAAATGAGAATCCTTTCATTTTTGAACCTGTACCCATTCCATGTGACTGAAGTGAGATGTGAATCACATGCTGCCTGTTTATCTTGCCTTTTTTAATGCAGTGTTTGTGAGCAGCACATGCTGGAGGGGATGTTCAACAGGTTAAGAAAGCAATGGTTTTCACTGATATTGGTATAATCTTTTACATAATTTGATAATGGTTTAATAAAAGACTTAAATATGAATATACACTAAATGACTAAAGTATTTGGCCAAACCTGCAATGACATTGTATCCAAATACATACACTTCAATATGTAGTTGACCACAGTATGATGGCTTACACTCTTCTTGGAAGGATGTCCACAAGATTTTGGAGTGTTTCTTTGGGCAGTTGGTCCAGTTCATCCCAAAGGTGCTTAATGGGGTTGAGGCCATGGCGCTGTGCTGGGGCCAGTCAAATTCTTTCACATCAAACTCAAATGATGTCTTTAAATATGCCCTTGCTTGGTGCACTGGGGCACAGTCATGTTGTCATGGAATAGAAAAGGGCCTTCTCCAAACTGTTGTCATTAAGTTGGAAATAGCATTGTCCAAGATGTCTGCTCAGGCCTTAAGATTGCCCTTTACTGAGGATAATTGAAACATGTTAATTAAAAAATGAACAGGTTTGATCAAATACTTTTTTCCTACAGTATATAATGTATATGAACATATACAATCTTAATTAGAACATTTTGAAAATCACTAGTTTGAGTTATTCACTCAAATCACAATGTGCATTGAACCAAACATCCTCTACCAATATGCATACCACGCATGTACAAATAAACTACCTGGCCAAAAAAAGTCGCCATTTAAAAAGAGTCAAATTATTGGGCTGCATCAAGCAAAGAAAAGAACTAAGGACCTTTTAAATTACTTGAACTGGATTAAGGACTTTTTAACACATTATTAAAACCTGGAAGAACGGTGCTGAATCTTCAACTTTGTGAAAGTATGTGGTTGGAATAAAATCCTGAATGGAGATCATTTAATTAAACATTTGGTGAAGTTCCATTGTGTTAAAGGTCAACAGCTATGTTTAATAGGGAAAGTAAGAACATTTCCATACATGCACAAAATGTGATGAGAACTCACAGGATTGGGACTAAACAGCAGTCCGGCCATAAAACAACACGTGTTAGTAAGACTAATCAGTAAAAATCAGCTTGAATTTGCTAGGGAGCATAAAGATTGGACCTGAGCAATGGACTCGGATCATGTGGCCTTGAGTTCAGACTGACTTTATACAAGAAGCGATGCACCCATTATACAGTACATAGTGTCCACTGTACAAGCCTCTGGCGTCAGTGTTATGGTCCGGGGTCACTTCAGTTGGTCAGGCGTGTGCTCAGCAATGTAATGTGGTAATAAAAAATCAGCTGATGACCTGAATAAACTGAACACTATGCTGTCAAAGCTAAAGTTGATTGAATAAAATCTTGTTGTTTTTTTGTTTTTTTTGGCCAGGCAGTGGATCAAGTGTAGTGTTTTCCATACTACATACTGTATACATTTGTGGTCAGAAGTTTACATACACCCATCATGAACATGAGTTTTTATGAACAATTTCATTGCGTTACTGGGCTTTCAGTTATTTCTTTGAACTGGTTTTTGTGGCAGAATGACTGTATAACACACATATTTTAATAGAGGAAAACCCCAAAGAGTTTAGAGCACATGATGTAATACTTTCTTTCTCTTTTTTCGCTGAAATCAACACAGGATTGAAATATGCAAACATCTAGTTAGATCATTCATTCATCTGAATTAGATCATTCATTCAGATGCCAAAAGATCCAAACCTTTTTAATTTGTTCAGCTCAAGGCCTTTCAACTTCCTGTTAGTGCTGATTATTGACTACAGCTGGTAGCTTCACTGTGCCAACATAAAAACGGATTGTTTTTCAGCACTAATTGAATTGACCAATTGAAAAGTGCATGGAGCTCAGTGCAAATCTGAGAAAGAGGATGATGCGTTTACACTAGTGTCTTCGAACCATTTCGAATGCTAGTGGCTTGAACTGGAAGATGCTGGAACACCTCTGTCACTGTCTACAGGCAAGTGAGTTTTACATCAACTAAATAGGCTGCTGTCCAAGAAAAGGTTCCAAGTTTGCAGCTGACCACATGGACAAAGAAAAAGCCTTCAGGAAGAAAGTTAAGTTAAGTCTGGATTTGTA
This sequence comes from Clarias fuscus, assembly GCA_030347435.1. Taxonomy (NCBI): domain Eukaryota; kingdom Metazoa; phylum Chordata; class Actinopteri; order Siluriformes; family Clariidae; genus Clarias; species Clarias fuscus. Next base: position 14,893,747 of record CM059208.1, on the reverse strand, counting down.
TACCACCTCAATAACGCTGTACCAGTTGGTAAGCATGGTGGCGGTAGCACCATTTGCTGCCAGAGAATTTGTTTTTGCTTTGCAGAGAAACTGATGCTTTGCATGATGTAGATGGAGTAACCTTCAGCATAACCTTAAACCATCAGGTAAAAGTTTGAAACAAAAGCACGATGACCACAGATATCAAATATCAAAACCGGTTTGGAATGGATAAGGAAGCCTTAAAGAAACTTTAAACTTTTGGCATCTCAGACTATCAAAAATGTGTGAATTGCTTAAAAGTTTGGTTTGTGACAGGAATCCAGTGAATTTAATTGAACACAAGCAATTCTGCCATAAACAGTTGTCAAAGGTCCAACCAGAATTTGGCCAAAAGTGTGTTTGCTAAGTGACACCAAATATTCGGTGTGCTTTTATGTATGCAGTAATACCAGTATGTGCACCAAATTCTTGGGGCAGTCTTCTATTAAGGTTACTCCGGGTTACTAGAGTAGCTCAGGTTATGTTACTCTAATTTATGGTGTGTAGCTTACTGTGCGAAACTGTATAGCGAAGTGTAGTAAAATAATATGACACACAAAAAGGTAAAGCAGTAGGGAACTAAATAGTAGAGAATCATATCAAATGGTAGAGATTGGGTGAATATGGTGACACGTCATGTATTGTAACAGTAACTCCAAAATCCTTTTAAATTTTATTTCAAAATTCGTAAATGTTTGCATTTGATGTGGTAAAATGTCGCCCTTTCTCTGTGATCCTGAAGGAGACGTACTCTGAACTATTTACGCATTAACAGGCAACACAGCATCCTGCATGGTCGGAAATTAGACACACTGGACAAGGTGATAACCCATTGCAGGGCACCCAAGTGCCCACACATGCACACACACCACGGGAAATTTGGAAACTTCAGTTAGCCTCATATGCATGTGTTTGGACTGTGGAAAAAAACCAGAGTAAACAGAGGCAACCCAGTAAGCATGTGGAGAACATGCAAACTTTCCACACACAGACCTGAGATCGAACTTTCAAAGTTGGGGCCACACACAGTGCTAACCACTACACCACTGTGCTGCCAGAATTGTAAAAAAAAAACTAAAAAAAAAAAACTATTCTAATAGAAAATTGCAATACAAATAGAACCGGCACCTGGTTATCGTGATGATATCGTATCGGGGGATTCCCATGCTTACTAAATGGTGAATAGGCCAACCACTTAAATAATATAACATTTGATTGAATTTACTCTTAAATATTATATGACATTATAAAAACATTTGGTATTTATTAGTTTATTATAGACAGTTGTAGTAAAATAAAAAGAATAGTATGCCTCCTTTTAGTATGGTGGTCTTAGTATTGAGGTCTTTTTAAACAAACAAACCAACTTAAAACTTACATTTATAACATCATCCATTAATGTCAGGTTAGAACTCCGTGCAAGACAACTTCTTAAATTACTTGAATGTTTTATTCTTGTCTTTGTTCAGGGGCACGCAGTGGTTAAAGTAGACCGGTGTGGTGCTGCAGAAAGCCGTGCGAGTGTTCTGCTAGAATGCTGACCCTGCACTTTAGGATATTAAATAATGAGACTGGGTTTGGACCTCATTCTTTATCTGGCTCAGTTCACTTTAAAAAAAGATGCATTCAGGGATCACTTTTTAATTACATATGGTTTCGATTCTAAATGCGGACTTCATCCGAGTAGGCCAAACCAAACCTCGAGAAGTCTTAAGACTGTCATGTCTAATGTTTCCCTGTTTAGAAACAATAAATTGTTTGCTTTTAATATGGAATAATATCGATGATGATATTCAGAGAGGGCGTAACGAGGAAGCGTTCCCGTCCGTGTGGGCCCGTGTTTCTGAGGCAACATTTCATCTGTCTGACTTTGAAGCAACATCTGTGGCTCTTTGATCCACATCACTGGGGGTCCGAGAGTCTGATCATCCATGTTTGAGGTCCATGCTGGGACCGCGGCGTGAGACGCCATTGTCTCTACGCCTCTCAGCAACTCCTGGCCTGTGAAATTCCTCTCTGATGTCTCTTGAGGATCCGAGGCGCTCTTGCCTGCGTGCCTTTTATTGCAGGGAAGTCATGCGCTCTGATTTGATTAGATTGCTCTTGAGTAAATCTTCCTTGTGTGAGTTCTGGTTTGGACACATGCGCCTGTCTAGGTAAATGGGATCACAGCATGACTGTATATAATTGCTGTAAATAGGTTTCTCATATAGACAGCAGCTGGGGATCCTTTTTTTTTTTTTTTTTTTTTTTTTTTTTTAGCGGACGGTATGAGCCGATGTGTGGTTGAGGGCGAATGAGCTGTGTGCTTCATATACTGTATGTTGAAGTCAGAGAATCGAATCGAAGTCTAATAATTGACACGGCAGGGTTTAATGCTTTGAGACACACCTATGTTTATGAATCATATTGCTAGCCTGAGGGCAGTTTTTTTTTTAAACATTTTTTTATAAAATAGGTTGGAAAGATGTAAAAAAATATATATATATTCATCAGAATCTTGGACGTATAAGGTTTTATCTCTGCTTTAACAAAACAAAAAAATATTTAATGTGTTATTTACATGGACAATGATTTAATAATAATAATAATATTTGTCACATGCATTTTACAGCACAGTGAAATTATTCTTCACATATCCCAGTGGGGTCAGAGCTCAGGGTCAGCCAGCTTACAACGCCCCTGGAGCAGATAGGGTTAAGGCCCTTGCTCAAGGACTCAACAGTGGTGGGGCTCGAAAACTCCAACCTTCCAATCAGTAACCCACAGCCTTAACCAACTGAAGTGTAAAAAAAAAAATTAAAAGCAAATTAAAGGTGTGTAATCTTTGTGCTGTCTAAAAATACTTCCATTTAACATTTTACGCTGTTTATTGCTACTAGGGTTGATGTCATTGTTTTTTCCAGCAAATCTATCTGATATCAAACCTGTGTTTACCGTCATACCATGTGTAGTCTACTTCCATTTTGTTTAGAAGAAGGTATGAGTCAGACAAAGGTTTCAATCCCATGTTGTAGCACTTCATGGTCTGCGATGATTGTATTATGACTACCTAGGCACAATTTTGTTCCCTGCATCGGTTTCCCCTGAGCTTGCCTGCACAAGCTTAAAGCTGTGTGTCTGTTACAGCTTTGCCCTGTCAGTGCTTATCTCAATCTGCTTAACGCTCCAAGCCTCCTTTGATGATTTTCTTAGGAACTATCTTTGTTCAAATATTTCTTCCATTGCTTCCTTACTAAAGCCTTAGCGACTATGGATAACTTCAAATATGCTGAAAAAAAAAAAAAAAAAAAACGTAATATCTCTGAACCCATCTGTTTCACATTTCCGTAGACAATAGCGTTACAGGGCATACCTGGCATGATATCAATTGGGAGTATCGACTGATGTTTTGAGAAGCTGTGTAGAATTTATCAGAGCGTTTTTACCAACCAAGAAGACACCCGATGGTGCAGTATTGTATTTGGAGAAAACGTTATTATCCCGTTTTAAAGAAAATGAGATATCGAATCAGCGTGTGCCTATAGGATTGATTTTTTTTTTTTTAGGAGCCTCGTGCCTGTTGAGACGGGATGCGTGCAGTCGGTGTTGCCAGATGCAGCTGTAATGTTGAGCTCTGACATGCTGATTCATAGCCTTTGAGCAATCTGTCAGTGCCGAAGGGAGGTCCGTCCATGAAACTCCCTTTTAAATGTCATTCTGTTTTCCTTTATTCATAGGTGCCCAGTTTCTGTTTGCTTAATTGGATACACTGAGAATGGATGAGGATTCTGTTCTGCCTGGCGTGGATCGTGTCCAGCATGAAAGTCTGCACATGAAGAGGGATCTATGAAGATAACCCTGCAAGTCTTCAGTCTTCTTTGTCTATTAGAACGAACGCGTCAGCATAAAGGAGCTTTAGAGGCGAGACAACATGTGTCATGTCATTGTGACATGCCGGTCTATGCTTTGGACCTTGTTGAGCATCGTGGTGGCGTTTGCTGAGCTGGTGGCCATCATGAGCGCTGATTGGTTAGTAGGGGTACAACACCCGTCTCAGTTCAATGCCTCAGCTCCCGGACCTCCAGACCCCAACCCGCCCACGCTCGGCCTCTACAGTCGCTGCATCCGAGTGTCTCAGCAGAAGACGATTCAGTGCGGACCCTACGCTGCAGACTTTACCGAGATCGCGAGTGGATTTTGGCAGGCCTCGATTATATTCCTGGTTGTCGGAATCTTCCTGCTGTCCATCGTGGGCTTTCTCGCCGTCTTTAGCATGTGCTTTCAGAGTATAATGGGGAAAAGCATCTTCAATGTGTGCGGCCTACTTCAAGGCATAGCAGGTAGGAACATCAGGTTTGAGATCTTTTTACTTTAGCTGTATATGTACAGTGTTACCATCGTTCTTGCTGTGGCCTTTACTAACATAGTGCCACTTAAATCTGAATGTTCAAAGTTGGAATCGAACATTTGTGGAAGTAATCAGAGTGTGATCCAGCCTGGCGTAATGTAATGTAATGTGGAGTAGCTGCTCCGCCACTGCTGAACTTGACTGTATTATTGATTAATTCAACAATGACATTTAGAATTTAATATCTGTTTTGTTTAAGCCTCATACCGTGAGTGTCATTAAATTAGTATCATTTATCATCTTTAATTCACGACTTAGAATTCTGGAAATTTTCCACTCTCTGTTTAACTCTGCAACGGATTAAGCGTTTGTTTTGCCACAGAGACACAACTGCCAGTCGTCTAATATATGATCTGACACATGCCTAAACATAGCACAACATTTCCTCATACTGAAAGAATTTACACCGGATCAAATAAACAAACAAACAAACAAAAAAAAAAGCATCAACTCGTAGCAGGTGTTTTAACTGAGGGGAAAAAATATCAAATGTATATAATCTGCCATAAATTAGTGCAAGTTTCATTTCTTTTGAAGCTATAGTTAAGGGACTTGCGTAGTTGCCTTGATCATGTGAAGAGAAAATATTTTTATAGAATGTAAAAGTGCACGTTTAGACTAGACAGGAACTGATGACGTGACTCTTGTTTAATCCGTGCAGTCTTGGTTGAACCATGAGAACATAAAATACCCGAGACCACTTTGGAAAGACAAGTGACAATAGTGAATCCTGCCCAGGAATATGAAAACACATAATACGATATTGAAAAAAAGATTTATTTTTTTTCCCCCCAAAATACACACATCATGTTGAGAAATGCTTCAAAATCAGCGCCGTTCAGTCCTCACGCCTGTCTCTCTCTCTCTCTCTCTCTTAAAAAAAAAAAAAAAATTATTCTGTATTTTGCCCAAATTACAGTATATGATCTTAGCCCCCTTCCCCCCCCCCCCCCCCCAATCCCAAGCATACAGATATAAGCTGAGTGTGTGTATTCAGGTCAGATGTCAAAGCCTCTAAGCTGACAATCCTCACATTCCTGACAGCCTCAGAGGTTCAGGCTTGCCTGGAAAACACGTACTAATGTCTTCCAGGACTTTCACAGCTTATCTACAGCATTATATGAGTCGTGACGTGGACTGTATCCTGATAACAGACCTGGGTAAATGATTTAAGCACGGCTATAAAATATCAATGCGACAATAAACTACAGGTGGAATGTTAAGGGACTCGAGAGGTTTTGAGAGATCCTTGCGACTCAGTAGACTGCGGGTGCGTGCGAGTTGTAAAATCGCTATCTCTTATGTCAGTGGTAAGTAAAGCATGTCAACCACATGTTGCCTTGCCCCATCAGCGCTACGTCGCAGCCCAACCCGCATGCAACAGCGCTTGTACTGTCGACTATGGCGAGGTCTACGGCTTGCCCGAACCACCATTCAGTCTTTCCAGTTAAGGAGGGACCAATCCATCAGCCCTGTCACTCACTACCCCATCCCACACCGCCGTCTTTCATTTCCGTACTATAGAAAACACCGGTTCGTAACCCCATGTAAAGGGTTTTTCGTTTCTGAACGGGTTTATCTGGGGACAAGAGAGCTGTGTAGTTGTGCTGAAAGCTCAGTGAAATATTTACGACGGCGGGATTGAGCAATTCCCAAACAGTCAGAAGAAAGGCTTTTGAGGCAGGACCTCGCATGCCTGATTTGATGGCAGAGCGAGTGCATTATGTGGCTGAGAAAGAACGTCGGCCTGTTTGGCGAACTCGAAAGACAAATCGAATGCAAAATCCATTTTAATTTTCACTCCAGCAAACGGGCCATGGATAAGATACCGAGATATTAGTAATGATAGGAGCCCTTTGTGCGCACATTGTAGTGTGATAGATGATATATGGTATCACATGGCTTAAAGGAATCCTAGTGTTTATATAGCATGGGTGAGGTCTGGGTTTCTAAACATTAGCGGTAACGAGGGAAAGAAAAGCTTGTGGATGTAACAGTAACGGAGCATTCGCGGGGACTTCTAACCGAGACAGTCTACATAATCGAAGCCTAATGGTAAACAGATTTTTTAAATGTGTTATTTAATAAAGAAAAACATATAATTGTGGATATGGTGAAATTTTCCCCCTGATTTATGGAAGGAATTTGAGTTGTCAGAGCATGTTAAAGGTCGGTAAGTTTTCCACCATCTTCAGGAAAGAGGACGTTCAGTTTTCCAGTAACATGACAAACTGATTTTATTATATAATATAATTTTTTTTTTATCTTCTTGCAATGTTATCTTTATATAATGTATTGTAAAAGATAAGAAACTGTTGATGATTAAAAAGCAGAACATTAATAAATCATTAATAAAATAAAAAGTGTAATCATTGGCGAATCGTTCCAGCATTCGGCCCCATCATATCACACTACCCCGCTGTAGATTGTGCTCTTATAACAGCACGCCCCATGATGAGTGAATATACAAGCAAGTAGAGATGGGCACAATAATCAATTCAGATTGATGGATTGTGATTCTTTTGTGTGGCAATTCATATGTCTCCAAAATCATTCTTGTTAGTCAGTTAATTCATTTATGTTTGCATTTGAGGTGGTAAAATGTTGCAGATCCTCTATAGTCCCACTCGAAATGATTCACATATTGGCAAGCAGCACAGGGTCCTGAGTGGAATGGGCAAAAAATTATTATTATTATTATTATTATTATTATATTTTGTATAAAGTATGTTTAGAATTGTAGCTATATCTAAATAAATAAATAAATAAAAATTGGTATAATTATAAGATTTATGATACTTTTTAGAATCGCAATACAAATCGAATCAGCACCTAAGTATTATGATAATAGCTTATTGGGAATTCCCTGGTCAGGAATATAATATAATGTGAAATTTGCCAATTAAAAACACAAACATTTTTGAGTCACTGATTCAAAATGTATGAATATGTAACGTTTTTATGCCTAGTATAAATATCACATTTATATGTTAATATATATTCATTCATTAAATGTTTCTCTGTTGTATATAACAAATCTACTAATACACTGTTTGGTCAAAAGTGGACGCATGGCGCTTTCTTAGGCTGTCTTTACTCTTCTAATAACCTACACCCTTCTGGGAAGGCGTTCTCATAATGTAATTTTGGAGCATGATTGTGGGGATTTGTGCTTTTGTGAGGCCAGGCACTGATGTAATTAAAAGTTAATGCCAAAGATGTTCAGGTCAGGACTATGCACAGGACCCTCGTGTTCTCCCGTACCGCCATGTCTTCCTGGGGCTTTCTTTGTGCACAGGGGCACTGTCATGCTGGAAAAGCTTTAGGCCTCTTGGTTCCAGTAAAGAATGTATGATGTAAATTCTATATCTTTTTAGAATATAGAAAGATATTCTAGACAACTGTGTGCTTTTTAGGCCCACACATGGGTGTGCTAGTCAGATGTCCACAAACTTTTGGCCAAATGGTGTATTTATAACCCGGGATTCCCCCCCCTTTTTTTTTTTTTTTTTTTTTTTTTTTTACATCCAGGACCACTATCAATTATCGAATAAATTCCACAAGTGTTGTTTTTAAGTTAATGAATTTTTTTCATTAAATCTGTTCAGGTTAAGTCAACCGCACCAATAGCTAAAATATATGAACAAGAATAATTCTGATAACTTTTGATAATGCCAGGTCATTATCTCCACTACTATAACAAATGTTCCACAGGTTTCTGGGTTCCCCCAAACCTCACACTGAGAATCACTACCTTCTATCCTTTGTTTTTCTCCCCAGGTCTGTTCCTGATGCTCGGACTGATGCTCTACCCAGCAGGCTTCGGCTGTGAAAAGGTGCTCAGCTACTGTGGGCCTGAAGCGTCCCCGTATAAACCGGGTCAGTGTTCAGTGGGCTGGGCTCTCTACACCGCGATAGGAGGGACGGTGCTCACTTTCGTCTGCGCCATGTTCTCTGCCCAAGCCGAGATCGCCACCTCCGGCGACAAGGTGCAAGACGAGATAGATGAAGGCAGGACGCTCATCTGTGTGCTGTGAAACGTTTAGCTAGAGGACAGACGTCTCTCTCTCCGAGTCACTAGCTAAACGTTTCCGCGTTGTTTTTCTGTCAGCGCTCTGCAGGGCTCATTGATGTTACACGGTGCTCTCTTTTTGATCGATCGACTCTAGAAGAGACTGTAGCCCGATGATGATGATGATGATGATGGTGGTAATGATAGCGATAACACCCTTTACTCCAAAATTCCTTACTTTTTTAATGCCAAATTCAAAACATGCACAGTTAGTAATCAGAAGTAGTATTTTGAAAATGTAATGTTTTGATAATATTGTAAAACATATAAAGGGTTAGAAAGTTAGGCTATGAGATATGAAGTATGAATATAAACTGATGCCTAGTGTGTGTATCCTACTTATTAGGGGCGTAAATTTTTCCAAAATCGTTTGCCTTAGGAACATGTAGAGGAGGTGAAGCTACAATTCCGAGGGCTCCAAAACCAAAATGAAGTTTCTCTGGCTTCTAAATTCCATTTGTTCCTCTTTATGTACTATTTGTATTTAGCCCAGATAATCCACTTCGAGCTCAAGAAGGCACTGATATTTTTGTGCTGATTGTATCCCACAGTTCTAGAAACAGATATAAAGCTCTCTGTTCATTAAGGTACAAAAGACATGAATGCAACATCTGTGATGCAATATGTGAGCCCATTTCCTAATTTTTTTTTTTTTTTTTTTTTTTTAAGGTATGCAATCATTTCTGAGGTTGTTGTAGAGGGTAGGTATAAAGCTCCAGGGACAAACTGTCTCTTTTGTCTTTTAGAGTAGGTCAAAAATCATTTATTTTTAGCTTCAACTATAGTTAGTTCGTTGTAATTGTGATGGCAACAGGCTACATTTTTTTTTTTTTTTTATTTGCATTTAATTCTTACTGTTCTTTCTCTCCCGCATTCTCTCACCCACACCCACACGTTTATCTAACGGTTTTATGCAGGAGCTCATTGGATCTTTCCAAGTGGTTTCATTGAACTTTTGCTGCCTTTTATTTTATTTTTTTCTTTCATGTATTTGTTATATTAACAAAAATATTTTGTATATTTTTTATATCTGTCGCTGTGCTTTTAGTGAGCAGTATGAATAAAATTTTTAGACTACAAAAAACATCATGTAGTGTGTGTGGTTTGTTTTTGTCATATTTGACGGAGACGGTGCAAGACAAGTCAGGAAGCAGATCAGGAAACAGGAAGCACTATATCACTGGCTTGAAGAAGGAAAAGGAGGCTTCCTCACTGTATCCCTGATCAACACTGTTACAATAACAACAGCTGATCAAGTTTTTTTCCCCCCCTTACATAGAAATGACAAAAACAGAGTTGATTTTTAATATTGAGACAGAAGTCGGTTCTTAAAAATTAATTGGGGACTGGTTTTGCTTATGCATTGTAAAGATTAAAGTGTTTGTTATGAAGGATTTGGGTAAGATTCTGAGTTTTTGAGCTCAACTGTGATGCCATAGATGCCAGGGAGAACCCCTAAAGCTTGGCTTGAACTTTCTCACTTTCTCACAAGCCACTTGGGATAAATGTGCCCTAAAAAAATAAGTGAAAGTAAATAACTTCATAAAAACTCTACTATATTTGGAACTGGTAGTAATAAGCTCCACACATAGCCAGCTCTGTAAAATATAATTTGATAATGGGTTATTGTGATAGTTATGATAATGGGAGGATTGTCCTGCTACACCCTTTTCTTGTATGACTGCCAGTCTCCCACCCAGACCTCCATGGCCTTCCCGTACTGATCAGAAATGCACGACAGGCCTCTTCATCTTGCATGACTGTGTAATCAATTTATAATTAGGTTTCTGGTGATTAATGCCTTCCCAATGAAGTGGCCTCTTCCCTGATGAATGTATGCAGGACTTCCCACCTAAACTGCTGTCCAAACAGGCATGGCTCACGGTTTCGTCTCATTAGAGCACCGTGTCCTGGTTGGAGCTGGCTGATGTTCTTTTTCTACACATTGATTTTTATAGGCATAAAAACTTTAGTGCACACATAGAAACTCTCCCAACTTTAAAACAAAGTTCTTTGAAGTGTTTACATCAAAGAAGCATTTGAAGTTTCGGTTTTCTCTGTGGCCTTTAATAAATTTTACAACACGCATTTCTCTGAAGATCACAGTGTTCCATAATAGGAAGTTGATCCAACTCAATCATTCACATTTAGCTAATGTTTACGCTAGTTGAGTAGTGTTTACTCATTCAGCAATCAGTTTACTGTCATGGTGGAGTCAGTGCCCCTCCCTGTAGCAGTTGGTGCAAGATGGGAAAAATTCACCCAAAACTATTTCTTGGGTTTCAGGAGATGCACCCACAATTTACAGCCAAAGACTTCCATGTGGAAGTGCAATGCCTGCATACAGTTCTATCTAAAAGTTTGCATACACAGCTTTCCTTTTATTTCTACCATTCATCAGAAGTGAATGCTGCTCCCTGTTGAAATGAGTAAAGCCTACATATTACAGTAGTCTGCGATAGAATGGCAGCCTCTCCAGGGTGTGCCCAAAAGACAGGCTTAATACAGTTAATACAGGATCAGTCGTGTACAATATGAATGAATATTACAGTAATTAATGTAGGTCTAATATAAAAGCATGAGTGCTGTAAAGTTTGTAAGGAAAGTTAAACAGTGTAGTTGAGAGAAGAACCTATGACAAACACAAAGATTAGAATCTGAGAAAATGGCATAAAAGTGTTTCGGAAAGTTTTTTTTTATGAATACCACATGGTGCTTATTATTAACATGATGATTCACATCTTGTTTACATCTGAAATTTCAAACACACTTTCATGTACTGTCATATATTTTTCACATAGATGTGAAAATGTAACACATAATTAAATGACTGAAGGGAAACATTGCAAAATGCAAAACTAACATCAAGAAACCTGAAAAAAAAAAAATATATATATATATATATATATATATATATATATATATATATATGTGTGTGTGTGTGTGTGTGTGTGTGTGGATTAAAGTCTACATTTATTTTACATTTAGAAATATCATTGATGATTTCATTAGTGTCATTTTAACATATGCTTTTTGTTAAAATGAAGGAAAATCTGTAAAACATCAGAGAAGAGCAGCTGTTGTGCTTCTTTCTCGAGGTAAATAAGAGGTAGCATGGTGTAATGACGTATGTGTAACACTTGGTGGCGCCTGTGTCAAACTCTTCACAGTTCCCTGTAACACCTCTCCGTACAGACAAAAAGACCAGAGGCCAGGGCTCGTGCAGACCAGCTCCAACCAGCTGGAAACCTGCAACTGTAATGAACATTTAGGAGGCATTAGCTACGATTACTTTCACATCCATTTTTAACTACACAATGAGCCACGGGAGAGTTTGCATTTGTGACACAGTTTTAAATCACAGATTGGCTCTAGCGTGTAGCCTAACAACCCACAAGTCTGGATATTTAACTTATTACACACACACACACACAGATTTGCTATTACACCCGACATGCTTGGATTATATCTGAATAATTGTGTTTTCTCTCTTTTTTTTTTTTTTTGGTTTGCTCATTTTTGTTTGTTTGTTTATTTGTTGTTTGTCTGTTTTATTTGTCAGCTTGTTTATTTCTTTGTTTTGTCTGTCTGTTTGTTTATTTATTTTGTTTATCTGTTTTTGTTTGTTTTGCCTATTTGTTTGTTTTATACTAAGGGTATGGATATTTGGTTGTTTTTTGTTGGTGTGTATTTGTTTGGTTTTCTTTCTTTCTTTCTTTCTTTCTTGTTGTTCTTTAGTCGTTTTTGTGTGTGATTGACGTTTTGATGATTTAAAAAAAAATTCTTTGTTTATTATACTAATAGTTTATATGTAATAATAGCTTATGTTAAGCACGTTTTTCAATGTTAAGACGACTGATTTAAATCTGAGTAACTCACTACTGTTATCAAGTTATTTAAAACAAATGAGGCTACTATACACTGGGCTATATATTATAATATTAAGATAAGTATTGTGCATATAGAAATGATGGTGGTCAGAATTATAGCCTAGAAAAACCTGGAATAAAATGAATGTAAATTCTACATCATCCACTAGAGTAGGCTTGTCCACGTGCACGAGCTGTAAATGTGCGGAAAAATCATTTGCTCCATTGTAAATTCAATGATATTAAAGGCCCCCTAACCTGCTCCATTAACACTCTTTGGCGTGCTCAGTGGGGCCGGCATCAGTGTGCGCCTTGCTCTTACAAAATTTACTTCCCACTTGATTTTGCATTAATGGGCCCGAATCAGAACCCGTATGAATAATCAATGGATAGTCAACAGCCGGAATGAACTCTCCCGTAGCCGAGCATGAATCTTGCTAATGGCACACATCCCCGGCTTTTAATTAGGAATAATGCTGCGCTTTGGGCACACGGGCCATCACATGGCTTGTTTGTCGCTGAATGTGAAAGGTAAACACAGAGGGGATGTGGGGGGGGGGGAAGAAAAGAAAAGAAAGGGGGGGGAAAATCCCGCTCCGGTGTCACGTTTCCCTCCGGCTAATTGTTTGCGTTAATGGCTGCTACATTAGCGGCCTTAAACACCTGGGCTACATCCAAATACTCAAACTACCGTACTAAATAATATGTCACAGTAGTACGGAACCGCTGGCAATGACATAGTGTTTAGTACGGTAATGTGGCAATTTATTGAAGGTTAATTAAGCGCCGTGGAGCACGGTGAAGGACGCAGACTCTGCGCGTGCGCAGTTAATGCCAGTCAAGTTAACCAGCGAGTGCACGAGCACTTTAGAGTTAAACACCGGGCCAAGTGTTCAAAGCCAACGCTTCAATTATCCACTTCTGATTCGACCCGGAAGTGTAACGAATTATTGAGGCAATTTGCGGATTATCAGGCTGTGATGCGGGCATGGCTCGCTACAAGTTTATATAATAATAATAATAATAATAATAATAATAATAATAATAATATAGTAATATATATAGTAATTATTACTTTCATATATTACTCTTATTCTATTAATTAGTCTATATCTATCTATCGTAATTAAATCACACACACACACACACACACACACACACGTGATTATAGCGAAATAATACTTGAATTAATATTAATACTCCAAGAAGTAGTAATTATTCTATTTATTATAATTATTGTCATTTTCACATTTAAATCAATTATTGTGTATTAGCAAACTATAAATCAAATATTATTAAATTATTTATCTTAAATCAATTAGTTTCCCATATTATTCACATACTGTTTCATTTAATATACGAAAAAAAAATCCATTATTTCATGACTGTGCATTTGTTAAGGCAGAAATTCCTATAAATGAGCTTCAGCGTTATTCAAATCAAATATATGTGAGCATAAACAGTAAGCGAAGCAAATTCCATATCTCTAAGCTAAAGTATCATTACAATAACTATGTATATGAGCACTTCTCATTTTGCCGGGGTCACCGGGCTGCATCTTGGCCGAGCGCTTTGGGATGATTGGCAGGCTGTAGCGAAGAGCAGGCTATTGCTTTTGTGCACCTTGCTAATTCAGCAGGTGGATGGAGAAAAGCCCGGGTGAGCCTGTGATCCTTTTCCTCATCACGGCCAGGCCAGGTGACAGCACCATTAACCTCCCTGAACAATCTGCTTCCCCATTTCAGTCCCAACCAAGACTGAGATCAACATCTGGGTCTGAAATTGCTGTATCTTCCAATTAACATTAAAACAAACTAGTCTCTTAAAATTATAGAAACAGTAATATGGAATAGATGACATTTTGTTTATACATTTCAATGATTTGTTTGAGCTGAGGTTATGTCTATTGTTGTTATACTGTGTAATGTATGTCTTCTAGTCACATATCAATCAGTGTAACAATGTGAATGTTTCTAAAGAAGTATAGTCTCTATAAATCTGAATCAGAATCCTTAAATTTTTAAAGAATAACACATTTGGTCTCAGCACCACATAATCAACACACTGGCTGTATATCCATAACCGTGTATGTGCTCAGAAACTCAAGCACGGTGAGCTCAGGCGTCCTCTGGATATCGACTTAACACAGTGGATGGTTACAGGGTGGTGTGGGGGACGAGAGAGGGGCAAGAATGTTTAGTGCGTAGTGTCAGCAGAAATGGTGGTGGTGGTGGTGAGTGTCTCTGTGTGTGTGTGTGTGTGTGTGTGTGTGTGCAGATGTTCCATTGTGATGGATCTATTATCCAGCTATTACAAGATAAATGAATGATCTCTCCTATTTTCCATGCCTCTAGAAAATTGAAATTGGGGGGTGGAGGTGGTGAAGTGCGTATCCTTGATGTTGTGTGTATGTGTCGCGGGTCTGGTGGCGCTGGTAGCTGTGGTGGGGGGCACCATCCTTGCTGCATTATTAGGGTTGTTGGGATGGCCATTAATTTAAGGAAGGAGAGGAACTCAGGCAGCTCGGGCCTTGTGTCTTCACATTATCAATCAAGCCTCAGGCATCTTGCTGTGATGACCGTGCACTCTCAGGTTTATGCCACCTTAATTAGAATTCATGGCAAAATATATGCAAGGCAGCATGCTGTAGCCCTCATCATTTCATGGAGAATTTATTGTTATTTGGCCAAGCATTTTGCTTAGAGTGATATTTCCTATTACCAGCCTGTCAGCTAATATAGCTCACCAAATTCACCGTATGAGATATTAGTTGTCTACAGCTACAACCTGGCCACAGATATGCAGAATGAGGTTTCAGGTGCAATTCAGGTACCTGATACAGATACAATATGCTTAATTAGATTTTAGACTTTTGACATGGGTACGTAATTGGCAACTGACAACTATATGTACAGGTGGTTGAACTGAGCAATTAGCTGCTGCACACATTTGATGACGCTATCTGTTATTTTGTAAAGCACATCCAAACCTGTTAGTATTTACATTATGCGCTCAGAGAAATGATGATCGGCAATTAAACGTGTACCACCCAAACAGAGAGGGGCATAACAGTATATTTCCCATAATTTACTGTCAAAGCTGGCATTCCGTATGATAAATAGTGAATTGCGGTCAAAGCTGATTACACACTGCACTAGAAGTGCAGTTCACTGTCAGGAAGAAGAGCGATTGACTTCCTATTTACATATTAATGAAAGGCAGCAAGAATATGCGAGAAAAAAAAAACACAGTATTCATAGGGCGCGACATTTACAAATAAAGCTGATGCCGTGAAAAATTTAAATGAAACCTATTTAGATTAATAAATGGAAAGGGCCACTGGTAGACCACACAATTTGCATTTCCATTTTCAAATTATAGTGGGTGAATTCTGAAGTAATGTGATGATGAGTCTCTAACTGCGTGCTGCATTGGTGGCTTTTTTTTTTTTTTGAAGTAGAAGAAGTTTGCAATAAGCATGAATATGAGGACCTTCCTTATAATTTGTCCTCTAAGCAGCGCTCAAGAGGACTCAAACACTGTTTACAGTGAGTGGCCCTGAAGTTTAGAAAGATGGATGAGATTTGCCAAGTATATGAGCAGAATACACTTCAGACTTGCAAGCTTTATATTGGATAAATAATGTTTTGTTGTACTCTTCTTGAAGGTCATATACAGACACAGATACACATAGTGCTGGAAATGGCAACCTTGCTTTGCTTTGATTGTGTCACTTTGGTCATTATGTTACCCTATGTACATCTATAGTGGTTACACAAAAAAAAACCTGTCCTAAAATGCTTCACATTCACGTCTTGCTGTGCTCAGTCTTTGGGAAATCATGTTGTCATTGGGACGTTTGTGCTAACAGATCTAAAGTCTGTAGGCAAAGCCATGCTAGTTTTATCCCTCAGTTCATAAAAACTAGTCACGAGTGCATAATGGCCCGCACAGAGAAGGTCCATCCAGCCCTTCTTTTTCATAATAGCTTTGATGGACGTCAAACCATTGTGAAAGTGCTGCAGACGGGGGCAATGTTCTGCAACATATGCAAACTTATCAGGCATAGTTTTAATGTGCTGCATCTCATTGGCTGCCTTATGTCCATGTACGTTTTAAAGGGAAAAAAGTGTCAAAGAAGACAAAGATGATAACTGAGTTCATAGTGAGGGTGCCAGCTATTATATCTTCTTAAGTGGTATGGCGATTAGATTTGGTGAAGATGAACTCATGGGCTATCTGTAATTGGGTAATTGGCTAAAAAGCTTTATCCTTGCCTCTACAATGAGGACAAAGGTATTTTTGTGACTGAGTGTGAATATGTGTTTTTTTTTTTTGGATATTGACAGAACCTAAATGTCCTGACTAAGTAACAACCATACCCCCATTCACGAAAAAACAAAACAGGGGAATCAGCAAGTATATATATTATTGTGAGTGCGTGTGTGTTGGTGTTGGTGTGTGTTTGTGTGTATGTGCAGGTGTCATTGGCTTAATCCAATGACAATTTGTCTAAACCTCCTGCATGCTTTACACTGCAACCTTTAACACAAAACTCTGGCACCGGTTGCCATTTGTGCTTGAAGACCTGGCTTGATTTTCTGTCAATTACCTGTGTTCCCTATTAGACTGCTTTGTGACTTTGGCTCTGTGCTGTGATCAGAGTGCTTCTTCTCTTGCCTAATAGATAGAAGTCTTCCCTAGCGTACCTCTCCAGCCCAGCCTCACAATGTGCATGAAAGCTCTCTTCTCGAGATGGCCAGATGTGACCGTAATTAGTGTTTTAAAAGTGCAGTCTTCCGAGTAAGCAACGTTTTTTTTTTTTTTTCCCCCGCATCCCTGCTATACTCTGACTTCAAAGTTGATTCAAATGAAGATGTTCTACATTCGATCCTGGATAGCTGTGCTGCAAAATAGGAAATGAAACCAAACCTGGAACTCTAGACAATTGTCATTTTGCTCATAAGCACACAAACACGTACACACATCCCGCAGACAGTCTAAAATTGGCCCCTGTGACCAGTCTCTCTCTCGCTCAGCCGTGGCCTTGACGCGTATCCGCCACACCCTGCTCTCCCTATTACACATGCTAATTATGCTATTTCACCCTGCTGCTTCCATAACAACCCAGCATAATGCCCAAATTAAGACTTTATTAATGTAAGTCAGCATCTAATGGTTTTAAAAATGATTTATATTGTTTTTCCTGCTCTGAACAAATTAAATATGTAGCTTAGATTAACACAGGCTTTTCGTCAATGGAGAGTTAAAAAGCCTGTTACTGTCACATTTTCATCTTTAGTTCCACATCTGAAACTGCCAGGCAGGCAGAAAAACAATCAGACGCCGAGGAATTTAAATGGAAAACAGTATCTGTGGTGTGCTTAGGCTTCCTAAATCAGATACAGCAGCTTTTACCATAATTTATAAGTCGTAGGGTAAAGACTAAGGGTTTAAAAGCTTCATATTTTCAATTGCCTGTATTAGAGCCTTAATCAGATTTCCAGATAACCATAAATGGGTTTATATTATCTCAGGAATTATTACCTTAACGAAACTGGTGAATCTAGGTTATACACAAAATATTACATTTTAGTATAATTTAAGTACAATTTACTATTAAGTCAATAGCAAGTACTCGGATGTCCTCATGACTATTACAGCAGCTGTACAGGTTACATAGGCTAAGAAATAGTCTGTGACAATTTCTGAATTATTTGACAGGCAAATACAGCAATGCAGATGAAATTTCCAGGCAATTTTAGGCAATTCTGATACTTGATTACTAGGTAGCACTGAAATGAGAGCATGCATAGTGAAATGTATTAATAAATCAGTACTAATATAGCCCATTTCTTCCCCCCCCCCCCCCCCCCCCATCCCCATTACTCTTAGCATGCTGTGAAATTCCCATCTTACACACTTTGCTGGCCAAGGCCATGAATTATGCATTGTGCCACAGAAATCCTCAATCTCACGCTTCAAGACCACCGTGCATTACCCTGCTTCTATCTCTATTACCAAGATGAATTGTTGAATGGGGAGGTATTTGATGGGATATGGTTCTAACTTCATTGTTTGTTTTCTGTGTAAAATCTCTCTTTTGTGCTGCCGTGCTTTGTGTGTCGAACCAGTGGTGGATTTTATGGTTCTTCAGAGGGTGAAAACGGTTGGGCTGGGTTATGGAAGTGTGCCATTTGTGACGGACGTGTTCACAACATCATATGTTACTGTAGTGAGGCTGCTGTTGGGATCATCGTGCTTGTGCTTATTTTATATTATGGTATGACAAGGCATGACAAAAATGATCAGCGTCCCAAATTACGAAACACGAGAAACAAACAGGTTTAGAGCATAAACCATGAAAACAGTGCTGTTGCAGTGTGCAGTATTTCACTGCATGCTTACGTTTATTTCTGTCTGAAAGAATAGGTGTGTGGTTAGGACACCAAGCAGAAAAAAAAAGCATATTTAATGTAAGTATTTTTATACTAAAAATTTAACAGGTACAAGTAATCTGTAATTGTATACAGTAGCTCCACTGTATTAAGTCGAAGGGTAAAAATATTGAATGTGTCTGCACTTGCTTCATAAGGATCATTACTATCTGTCCTTTCCAAATCATCTCTATTACACAGACATATTCGAGTGTGTTGGACCCACTTTCCCCATCTTAATAGCCCTTCTTTAGCATGTCTTATCAGTCACTGATTGAGCTTCTAATATCATCATGAACATTTATCCTACTGTCTGTCATCATAAAATATTAGCTATGCTCTCAGTGCCCTAATTTAATTTTCGGTTGGCGTTTGAGGTCAATTCCAGGTATTAAACTACTGAACTGATATTTTAGACGTCCGTTTCTTACCTGCATTGTATATACAAATGAATAAACCTTAGTCAATTTTAAGAACTTACAGAAAATGAATACATGGAGCTCACTCATTCTAACTCAGGTCAAACAAGCATTTTCTGTTTTATAGTAAATATCGCTTAGTTTCTTTGCCAATGCTAGAAGGCTCTGACATTTTGTAGCGTTCATTTTAAGCAGTCTTATTGGGTTTGACCTTCTCTTTAGCAGTCATGTAGTCAAAAATAACACTCAGACATTTGGATCCTAACAAAAAAAAATGCATCTAATCCACCTTTTCAATAGGTGGGCCTCTGATAACTTTTCACTCATAATTAGCCCGTCTTGATATGAGAGACGTTTGGAGGAAATTGAACTGTCAGCAAATGGAGGCGTGCGTTTGGCCTCATCACAGTGAGTTGGGCCCATCATAATTTGGTGCAATCAGTCCAGCTTCATCTCCCAGGCGCCAATCCATTGACCTCCCCCTCCTCAATTCCATTTGGTTCTGCTTTAATTATGAGTCAGCAAATCCAGTGCAATAGCAGAGCCCACCTCGAACACCCCTTCAGCTGTCACTCATGCGCTGATTGACACAAACCAGATAGGTGGCGTTCTTCGAAGAAAATTGAACCAGTGGCAGCTGGAGATTAAAACGAGTGCCGCTGTGTCCCTTCTTAGCCAAGCTATAACCCACTGATTCTCCTCTTTCTCTGCCTCCTCTTTCCTTTTGTTGTTTGTAATATTCATGATGGACACTACACGGCAGCATGCCTGGTCTGCGGGCCTACATGTGATTAATATAAATAGGTGAAAAAGCTTTTAACATTGCTGTTTCAAAATGTCACCCGTCACTGGGTTCTACTTGAGTGATTCAGCCATGGAAAGGTAATTAGTCCAATCTTGATAATGCATCCATTCATATACTCATTCTGAATGCCTCAATTAAGCGGATGTTCCGTGCCTTTAAAATGAAAGTCTGTTTGCCAGTCACAAAAGTGTTGTGCTAGGCTACATGCTCTGCTTGTTGAGCCTAGGCTTAAGCTAAGCACTTAACAGCCATTTACTCAAGGGGCATGGCATTCTGCTTGACATTGTACATTCATTGCCCATAATAGGACGTACTGAAAATCTTTCTCAGAAGAGAGACAAAGGGCACCTTTTTTATCAGACGGATGATGAAGCATTGATTTTTGTCTGTTGTAAGAGAAAACGATGACTGTCGGGGCCCCCCCCCCCAAGGAGCAATGGTCCTGATCAGTATAGGTGATTTTAATTTGGTTTGCTTCTTCACATTTGCTCTTAAACCTCATGGGCTCAACCTGCTACTGAAACTGAAAAAACATTTTAACAACATTACTTCAACACAGCTTTCTCTCTGTTTACTTCGAAACTTCTGTCAGGAAGGCAAGAATTGCACACTGATAGTACCTGCCAAGTTCTTATCCACAGGGCAGCTAATGGCTTTAACTTAAATGATTTTCTGTCATTCTCTTTGCGGGGGTTAGTCTCAAACCGGGGTTTTGTAATAGGCCAATTTGTTAACCCTTTCAGAGTGAGGGCATTCAATATGTGTCTGGTCAGCAGAGAATAGGTTAGGGCTCTATGTTGATAAACCTGGATGTCTGGTTGCCTTTTCAAATGTGAGTTTTTATTGGCTTCTTTGACATTCTGCAATACGCTGGGAACAGAGGGAAAAGGAGGCCAGATGAAAATGGAAAAAAGGGAGAAAGGGTAGAATGGAATATATAAAGTATTATACCCCGACCCTAGATAATTGCATATCCGGATGCACGTCGGATTGTAACTCGGAATATGTCCGGATATGGTTTCTGAATATGTTAATGATAATGATATTGTACTATATAAACATATTGATTGTTTAGAAATACAGTACATAACTACTCAGATATCAATGCTTGGTCCACATTTTAATATTATTTTTAGGAGAAACACATTTGTTAAAAGATTCACTAAGAAGTTGTTTAAATGACAGTGCATGTTCATAACACTCTGTGCTTAATTTAGTTTTTACTTAACTGTAACTGTTATGAAAGATCAGTAAATCAGAAGCATTCCTTCTTTGCCTTTATATTTTTCCTTATAGTTTTATTTCCTTGATTTTATATTTCTATATATTTTTTGAAATAGTATTGCAGTTTAATTGTATTGTGCATATTCCATGCCTGGTTCGTGAGTGATGTTACAAATCTGAGGTTGAACCAAACAAACCCAAATCACAGCCACTGTTTAGTATAAAATTATCATACAAATTGCATCTCTCCTTATCGATTTCATGCAGACCATCACCACTGTGTTTGTTTTTTTTTTTTTTTTTTTTTTGGAAGGGGGTATGGTGTTAATGTGTACAGTATTAGAAATACAATTACCCTACCACAAGTCTCTGCGTAATTGTTTATTATTTTCCTATTAAGCAAACATTGATAATCAATGATTTAGAAAATAGGGCCATGAATAACATCAGCATTAATACATTTTTCTCTCTGACAATAATGATAGATTATTTTAATGATCACTACAATGTCAGTTCAATGGCACTCAGACGCGAATAGCCTATTCACCGAGGCATCATGCTAATGGATGTGTTATGTAGGTAATTCCTTAATTTAGAGGTGTAGAACTATATTTCCCTTTTCAAAATGCGGCTTATCAAACCGTCCTTGTGTGGAACGTTGCTCTCGTCCCTCACATTACAGCAGATATTGATGAAACTCATTATTCAGAAATGCTAATATGAGCAACAACAGATAAAAACTTGCGGAAGCCAGTTAGCATGTTGCCGTTTGTGTAATGCTAACTGACCCCTACTGCGGTAGGAAGCAGCCGTGAAAAATCTTTACCGGGCAAAATGAAATGGATTAAAAATCTGTTTTCTTTCTTTGCTGCTTCATTCCCGAGGTTGTTATTTATCTCACATTCCAACAAAATTGATCTTGAAGCAGTGCAATCACAATTACTCAATTCCTTAATTGGCCGGCTGTACATTAGCGAAAGAAATCCGATTCTCTGGGCAAGAATCGATGGTGTTAGCGGAGCGAGTGTGGGGACAGGGATTGGGCAAGCAGTGTGGAATCAACCAGCCCTGAACGATTACTGATCGTTTTGCATTCACTGACAAAAAAAAAAAAAAACAACAACAAAAAAAAAAAAGCAGCCACAAGTTCATACACCTTCCACTGTTTGAAAAAAGGATGCGCTGTCTGAACGGACTAATAAAGGCAAGTTCACTACAAAGAGGATTATTAAATGCAATAATCCAAACCCTACATTGCAATAACAGTGGAAATCAAGTTCCAGTTGTCACTTAAAGTGCAATAATAGAGGTGCATCATGGATAATAGTGACCTCTCATCTTCCTGTTGAATTGCATTGCTTATCTGGCCATGGAGCTGGAAAGAAAGCCATCATAACATTTGCTAATTTTTAAACAAACACTGTGGAATGAAGCAGATCTGGCCTTAAAAAGGACAAACAAACTAAGCAAACGAGACGTGCAAATGACCTTATTTACGAGGCCGAGAGTTTGCATTATGGCGAGTTATTAGTGTGAAATTGATAATTGCTTGATTACGGGAGCTAATGTCTGGTGGCATGATGAGCAAGACCCATTACGCTGTCACGTTTGTAGATGTCAGCGAAATATAATGAAGGTCAGACGGCACAACAGCTGTCTAATGACGGGCCTTAGTGCACAGAGGAGAGTGGCGAATCTCCAGTATGAGCATAGATTTTTTATTATAGCATGCTAGTGTGCACATAATTAATGCTGATTTTTTATTTTTTTTTTTGCTTTTTTTGCTTTTTTTTTTTTTTTTTAAAAAGAAAAAAAGGGAAAAAATCAGACTTTTTTTTTTTTTTTGATTGGGAAACTGGTGAGTAAAATGGACATATTGTCTCTCTGGTGCATCAAAGCTTTGTGGCTTTCATGTCGAAGAATAAGATATATTTCACAGTCATATTTGCTTTGCTTAGAAAGAGCCAAAGCGCACTTTGGCCACAAAAGTGGCAAAACTCTCTGAGGACACTTTTTCCACATTGCTGTTGTGTTTTATTTTTTGCTTCTCTATCTTCTCTCTCCAGTGGTTGTTGATGATGTGTCTGAGTGCTTGTGGCAGCTGTGTGTTATGTCTAATAGAGCAGAAAGGCTACTCAGAATAAAGCTATTTGAAAATTTGTTTATGTGAAATATTTGTAAATAGAGGCAGGCCTCCTGGCACCGTGGCATCATATTCTCCTGTCAGTCTGCATTCAGTCTTTGACAGGGGATTCGAGGCTGGCAAATGCACCACATGTTCAAGTGAATCCCACAGTGTCTCGCTTCCCTCACCACTTCCACGGCTCAGTTACGGTGTGTTTACGGGGGCCAGTGAGCACAAGACACATGTCTTATCTCTCAAGCACAACAGTAAAGCACATCCTAAAAGTATTCCCCTCTGGAGTCTCAGTTCTGTAAAAGTAATAACTGAATGTCTTTCTTTCTTTCTTCTCCATACACACACACACACACACACACACACACATGTATATATATATATAGTGTCTTGCTTTCCTGGGATGGTCTTCATGTGAGCCAGTTTCATCATGGTCCTTGATGAGTTTTGCATATGCACCTGACCATACTGTTCTTGCAAGAACTACACCAGAACAGCTGACCTTCATGTCTTGTAATAACAACCGACTGCTGTTGTTGTTGCTGTTACTTAATTATCTAATGCTGTGTGTGTTATTCTATAGTTTTGGGAAAAAAAAAAAAAATCCAGTATTGTTCTAGAAAGTAAAAAAAAAACTTGTGTCCAAAATTTCCACTATGTATAGGGGGCCAATAATAAATACACACAGTTATTATCTATGAACTCGTTTAAACTATATTTGAATTATGGCCACAATGTGTAGTATTATGTTTCCTGTAATGTTAGTATTTGCACCATCATTGTCTGTCAGAAGAGATAAGTATATATATATATATATATATATATATATATATATATATATATATATATATATATATACTTCAGAAAAAGAAAAATAGTATAATGTATATTATGTTAATATAATATTAATTAAAATGCATAGCAATAACATTTTTACAAGTTTTTCTTGTACTATTTTTTTTTTTGGCTGACTATATACATATTGTAATATATATATATATATATATATATATATATATATATATATATATATATATAATGTATATAATATATAGTGTAATATATACACACTTTCATTTTTTAATTTTTTTATTTTTACTAAATAACAAATTACATGCCTGATTATGGCATGGTGTAATTTTAGTGTAACACAGTTACAATTAAATCCACAGTTGTTTCAAAACTGTTTAATAATTGAAAATGTAATAGTTATAGTATTTCTACGAATATGTTTTAAAATGATCACACATTTTACACCAGTTTCAGAACCCTATTGAATTTTATGTCAAATTTGTACTCTTCTGCTTGGTAAAAATCTTGCCATTTTGGTCTGTTAACTACCTTGAGCAATCACATTTGATGCTCCTTAATTTTGTCCCACTCTCCCAAGCCTTTTTTCCAGCTCAGCAATCGAGACAATGTGTTTGCTTATCAAGCCGCTTCGCTAAGTGTTCCTTTGCATGTAAATTAATCTTGATTCAGTTGACACTGTCTTGCTGAGTGGTACAAATTGCCCATAGCAATAAAACAGCATGAATGGGAAAAAAGCCCAAATTGAAGCACTTGATGGGATGTTACTTTGCTTTATGCCAATACATTAGCAGCACATAATGTATTTCCCTGCTTGGAGAAATATGGTATGGTGGATTTTTAATTTTGATTTCAATGGAGCAGCACTATGTCTTTTTAAAATCTGACTCAGACAAACCATTAGCAACGAGGATGTTAAGGTTAAATAGGAAGCAATGCATTCACTTGCACAGACCCTGAGTGCCATCCATCATTCCATTTGCAACAGCTTGACAAAAGTACTTGGCTTTAAATAACACTCGAATTTACTCCCAGTGCAGAACAGGGCTTTAGCATAAACAAACATGGCTGCATTAATTTATTAAACAACAATCTTTCAAAAAAAAAACAAAAAAAAACCCAGAGACGGATGGCGATAGGCCAGCATGTAATAGATGTTCATAAGCACTGTTTTGGTGCTATTTACATTCATTTCCCTGTTCAAAAGCTATGGCAAGCGATCATTTTTAAAATGATTGCACTGAACATCTACATGAAAATCTTAAAATGAGTAAAAATTGGACTTAGCACCGATGAAATCCATGAGCAGACAAATATCAAGTATATGCGTGCTTGTCTGTAACTGTTGCTGAGAATATCCTAAATCATATACATGATGCATGGTGTATCATTTCCACACTTTACACACTGAGTGGGCAGTGGATTTGACCACTAAGAGGCAGCACTGCTCAGTGCTTTGCTAAAAAAAAAAAAAAATGAATGTGTTAATGGCTTTATAATTACCAGCATTACTGTAATTTTTGTGGCAATGTTGATATTGGGCAGATTAATTAGATGAAGGTCTATTACAGGTTAACTAGCTATACCGAGACACTATTTTGTATGATAACCGTAACATTTAATTGTGTTCAACGCCATCAGTACTATCACAGCACTGATAATTTCCATGGTTTGGAGATTTACTGAAGTACGTCTTCAATTAATATCATAAAAATAAAATTGAAAAGAATCTGATGGCTTGTGGTCAGCGCCACATTCACTCTGTACGCTGTTTACGATAATCCATGTGGGGCCTCAGTGCAATTTACCAACTCGAGGATAATCATTCTGGCAGCACAAATGAAGGGGCCAGCCCTCTTTTCTCACTCGCTGCTCACTAATAGGATTGTGTCTGCTTCAGCACACTTTAATTGAGGACTCCATGTCAAAAGAGAGCTCGGCTGAATGGGCCGCCCTCCTCGATGGCTGGTCACTGTTCAAGTGACAAGAGTGAAGAGTGACACCACCTGAGGGAACTGTGTTATGATTTTTATCACAAAGCATGAAAATGACAGTAATTGCTTGGTTTTAACCTTTGGACATGATATGTGGTGAACAGAAGACAGCTTATTACTGGCAGTTACACACAACAGTATAGTGCCTAGTGTGTTGTTCGTGCTGACGGAAAGCTCTATAAAGTAAAAAAAAGACAAGAAAAGAAAAGGAAAACATAACCATAATCTCTTAATCGATATACTTACATAGTGTAATCCATGTAATCACTCCTCTATTGATAACTGTACTCATTAATTGACACTTTCACTGTATAGCATGTAAAACTGTGGTGTGAGCAAGAGGTTACTTTTTTTTTTTTTTTTTTTAAGGAATAGCATAATTTATTATTAATAAGCATTAAGGATAGGCATTTAGAATAAAAAATAATCTCGATTTTAGCCTGTGCATCTGCGCTGTAAATTAGTTAAATAAATCCCGTCACTTAACTACATATGATGTATGTTCTTACAACTCACTGTCTGTTTTACTCATTAACCAACTCAAGCATGGTACTACTTTTATCCTGTCATTTACATGTAAGAAACGTTATATAATACGGAATGTACTTGAAATGAAAAGTGTATGCTATTTATCCAAGCAGCATGCTTGCACATCGAATTCGCCAACGGAGAAACATTAAACGTAATAATCACAACCCCTCATACCTGAGACATAACTGATAAAACATAACTTTTTCATCCGACTGACTTAGTTCAATTGAATTCCATTTTAGTTCACTTTTATATATGAGTTTTGAATATGACATAACGTGGCGACTCCTTCAAGTTTTCTGATTTCTGGGGCTTTTCCTCAGTCTCTACTTGTTAAACTATAATCCTTTTGTAGCATTTTTCTAAGCCCTCTTTCATTAATCCTCGAATAGCTGTCGTCCACACAACATATCCCTTGTTATCTGTAATGTATGCTTTTGACACATACCGAATTACAAAAAAGCAGAGTCAGAAGAAAGGACCCTTGAGTATATTACTCATTTACTCCTGATTAAGGCTGAAGAGAGAGGGGGGTTTAAGAGTCTGCTGATAAACTCCCTTTCTTCTGTTGATGGTAATTACCCATATCCCCTGAGACCGTGCTGAGCTGCTGGCGACGGGTAGAGTGTGCTAATCGTCGAACATGAGCCACTGTCCAGTTGGTGTACAGGCGAATGGGACCATGCCGCATTCTCCAGCCTCACTGTGTGTCTGAGGACGGCCTATTGTGGCCCTTTGTCATGGATAACTGGCCGGCCATTGTGGCCAAATATGTTAGGCAAATTGAGGCAGATGGCTCCGATTCAGACACGTGGCTTTCCCAGGGCTGCAGGGAGGGCTGAGACACTGGAGAGGGGTGGTGCGGGTCAGGGCCCTGCTTGGCACTTGTTACTGCCTTCAATAGGCCCATGTGTCCCTGTTCACCCTCAATACGCTGTTGCTGAGATACGCGGCGCTGAACACGCTCCTCCAGGCCCGCCGAGGACGGCACGGGGGCGGTTACCCCAACACTCCATCTTCCCCAGCAGGTCTGGGTCTGCTCCCTGTCTAACCCCCTGGGGCACTGCTGAATGGCTGCGATTGACAACGAGGTGGTGGCCCATCCTAAATGGCTTTTCAGTCAGCTGCGATAATAGACTGGCCGGTTTTGTCACCCTCACACTAATAGCTGGTAATTATAGGATTTGTGGTGTTTTGATATTCTGTCCTAATCTGTGTCCTTGTGTGTTTTGGGTACAATGTGTCAAGCCTGAGATAAAATCACTTTTATGATATAAAAATGTCATTATAAATGACATTGTGATATAATGACTGCAGTAGGGGACTAATTTAAAAAGGTTTTTCCCACTATACAAGTTGGACAGACCAGTATTAACACTAATTTTAAGATTGTTAATAATTAGTTATGAGGTATTCTGACAATGTTGTTGACAACTGAAAAATGTTTTGTGTATCTAAATTAGTTCTAGTAATATTAATATAGTAATATTACTATATATACAGTATATATATATATATATATATATATATATATATATATATATATATATATATATAGATAGATAGATAGATAGATAGATAGAAGCTGCTTCTTTTACAGCTACAATTTCTTATCTTACTGTATCTTACTTTTTTTTTCATGAATATGAAAACTAGTACATTTTTGTATTTTTTTTGTGTTCAAGTATATAATATGAAACAATTACATTTCAGTTCAGTAATGTAACACAATTAGACAAAACTTAACATTTGTTAGTGGTAAGAACTCTATTATTCCTCAATATGAAACCAGTTTATTATAATTTTTTTAAATCTACCTTCAAAAGCCTTAAATTTTCGGGATAATATATATATTTTTTTAAATAAGTATAATAAGTAAAATAAAAAAAACATTTGCAAAGGATTTCTTCTGAGCTACTTTAATATAAAGTCAGCATAATTTTACATAGAATATTCCCTTCTATGTGCACATTTAATATGAAGTTAAGTCATTATTCTTTAAAAGAATTGCAACAACCTGCTAAAAAAAAGCTCTAAGATATTCTTACTTTTCCTAAATTTGGAGACTGAAATCAACTGGTAACTAACATTGGGAACCAAAACATTTAACTCAATCATATTCAAAATTAAGCACTTTATTAAGGAATGTATGGAAAATATAAAAAGTAAAAAAAAAAATGCAATGCTAGACATTATGCATTGTGGTATATTAATAATACAATTTCTGTTAGGTGGACATCAGTACAATTTCATTGCTGGTTCTGGCCATGTATTCAAAATGCTCAACTGCCATTTTAAAAGCCATGCAAAAATAAATTTGCTTTTTAAATGTAATGAAATTTACAAGATTTTAGTTTTTGATATAAACTAATAATTTTACATTTTAAGCTGTTATTCTCATATTTGCCATACTTCTAGTGGTTCACATGATGAAGGCTGCTAATGTGCTGCTTCTGCCATTGCCAATGTCTTTATAAAGCTAACAAGCCCAAGACAATGTACAAGGGAGCATCCTAGGCATATACCCTGTTCAACCAATTTACTGCACAGTTAATGTTGTTGCTTTTGTTTTAAAACCAGGAAACACTTTAAGTCTACATCTATGCATCGGCAAATACATCTGCAAAATGAAAGAGTTTTACACTTTTTATCCTAAAATAAAAGTGTAAAACACACACTCCAACAGTGTTATTTTGTATAGACTGCTTTGTAGATGCTCTCACACAGTACCAAGACTAAAGTCAAGTCATACAGTAGTGGTAACAGACAAAACATATTTTTCTGCAAGAAGCTCTATGTTGACTTCTCTGGCATCTCAATTACCCACAATGCTCTTGGAGTCTTCCAAATGTGAATGGCTTCCAGTTCATGTGCATGAAGTAGGTCCTCTGTAATGTGCTGCTTATTCAAACGTGTGGGAGGTCAGGAGTGAAGATGTTACCAAGCGGCCATTTATCACACCCATGACACCCTCTCCCCTCTGCACCCACACCTCCAGGCAATGCTTTATAGGAGAACAAACACGTCACCGCCAGAGGCACGGTCATCCATTTTCCAGCGCCTTGCATTACGGCAACATGAATATACCCATGCAGGACCTGTGGCTTTGTGTGGAAAAATGCGAGGGGGATGCTAGAGTGGTGGTGCACTGAGATTTAGACTCGAAAAATACAACATTATCACAAGAGCTTATAGGAACATTATGATCTTTTCAAGGAGAAGGATTTTAAATATAAGTCCTCAGTGTCTAGGGAACAATGAACACACGCCCCTTTACATTTTAATTAATGGTTCATATGCAAGTAGACAATATGCACTTAGTGTCCTAAACCCAGTAGCATTAGTTCATTGTCTGAAGAAGCCGCAATCTGTTGCAGTGACTAGCAGTGTCCTCTCATTATTAGCAGACAGCATGCCTCCAATCCCCTCCCTCCTCTTCATTTGGTGCCCATGTAACCTCCCCCGACAAATCATTGGCTAATTATGATTCCGGACAGAGTTTGACGGTGGCTAGCGCTGCATCTGGCCCCTGAGGTGCCTCCGGCTGCAGCTGGCGAGGTTGCTCTGCAGCAGCTTGGCTGTGGCCTGTCATAAATAAAGGCTCTTATAAACTGGTTATGAACACCTGTTAGATCATCTGTCAGCCGAGCCCAGCTCCCATCCATCACCTGCAGCTCAGGGAAGACATCTTACCCCCTGTTCAAAACCCCTCAGCACTCGCTGCGCCCTCAAACCCAGCCCGAATCCTTCCGCGGAATAATAACAACGACCAGCACTGCTGAGTAGAGGGAGAGGATCTCTTAGGGACACAGGACTGAACAAAGTATAAAGTTTATTTTGCCAATAATAAATCAGTGCAGAGGAATCTGGATGGAGCTGTCGCTAACGTCACTGGTGATGGACAGTCTGACATGATAAAAGTAGCTCAAGGTTGCACTGTCATTACACTTTTATGACTGTGTGCCTTAACCAAGGAGAGAGACACTACTGTGGGCAAGAGGGGAGATGGTTTATGGGTTGTTCAGGATAAACATGCAAAGCTGTTGTGCCCAGTGAATTTTTTTTTTTTTTTTTTTTTTTTTTTACATCTTATTTATTTATTTAATATACAGCCAGAAACGACCCAGGCAACCTAAATACATCGATCATAACATGGACAGAGTGAGAATGGTATAAGTGTAAACCAAATAAACTACAAATTTCTTTTGATATAAAACGGTGTCAAGAGTATCAGCACATGGTGTTGGACAGAAAGAACTAAAATATGTCTTTACATGAAGCATGAATGCTATTTAGATATCATGCATATTTAAAAAGGAACAATATGATTCACTGTCATTGGTTTATGGCAACTATTACACCCTAGTTAGTTGCAGTTTTATGTGCATTATCCCAGGCCTTGGCAGAAACTATAACTTTTATGCATTCATAAAATTTAATTTGAAAGCAATGAATCAGGAGTCCATCCAGATCCATCCATCTCAGGAAGCGGCCGTTAGATTAGACAGACACAAGTTAAACTGATGGAACTTTTTCCTCTTCTCTGCAATATTTATGATCTTAACTAGAGAGTACGGGTGGGCATCAAAAAGTGCCTGATGCCTTTCAAATGTTCAGCATTAATCTCTCTGTTTCTCTCAGCTTAATCCACTCTGAATCGTGGATCAGCTCTGATTTAGAGTCAATTCAAAAGTTGTCTGTATTTCATACCGTTTCGACCATCCTAGAGAGAGTCCAACTTTTCTGTGTAAACTCTAAACGACAAATTTCAAACAAGGAATGTGATTTAAAAAGCAATTATGTTTGAAAGTACGAAAGTGTGCCTGGTTCTTGGTAACAATCTTACACGAGGTCAAAGCCGAACCTTCGGCATGGTGGCTTCAATCACATGAACTGAAACCCTCCGAGTGATCAGCATGGAGGCCCCAATTCGCAATCACAATCTGTCAGCAAGAAGCAAGTAATGAGACATCAGAATGCATCTCACAGTAAACTGGGCACTGCAATGCATCTCGTTTCTGGCACATGCTATTACAGAGAAGCAGAGAGGAGATGAGCAGTCTCACTGGCCTGGCGTGACAACTTGATTTCCTGCTCTCTTGGTGGGACCCCTGAAAGGGTGACATGATAGGCCTGTTAATTTGGCCACGTCACTGTGCCTGTGTCAGCGTCCGAGGCGAGAGGAGGCTATCTAGTGCTTCGGGGAGAGGGAATGGAGTCTGTCTGCACTACGGAAGCACCTGTCCAGGCTGACAGGGAAAAGCACTCTGTTTTAATGCACTGGGTTCTGGGCTTGGTCCTGCGATTGACAGTAGGATGGATGTGCACTCACACACGTGCACAGGAACATACTAGCTTTTGCACTGTGACAGGCGTGTGCGGAATGGAGCAGCAGTGGCTCCTTCTGTTTACCCCTGATGAGCATGAGATTAATGGAAATAGGAGAAACGTATGGGTGCATCAATATTCAAATAGCCTGCCATCTTCCTTCTATTTCTTCTATTCATGTGCCTGGTGCCTTCGAAACGTTCATTCTCAATCAGTCTGTCTCTCTTTTTCTCAGCTTAATCCATTCAAAAAATTCACTTTGAATCATGGAGAGGGGGGGAAAAAAAGCAGTCTGGAGACAGACAGACATAAAATGAATACCTATTTACATGTCTTTGTCTATGAATTTTTTAAAATGATGTGTGAAGCACGTGAAACCTCAGTATAGGCTGCATGTACTTCAACCTTCCCGAGCCAATTCTAGGC
The DNA here is from genome assembly GCA_030347435.1 of Clarias fuscus. NCBI lineage: Eukaryota > Metazoa > Chordata > Actinopteri > Siluriformes > Clariidae > Clarias > Clarias fuscus. The sequence continues at coordinate 14,861,284 of CM059208.1, read as the reverse complement.
TACTAAGCTAGTGCTACAAATAAACACTCTAAATCACTCGTGGTGGCGTGGACAACTCCAAGCGAGAGTCCATGTACTACTTACAGGCTTAATTGGGCTGATCTGTGTTCAGTTCGTTAGAGTAATTTATCACATAATTGACTGTGGGAAGTAAGGATGGGAGAGTCCTTAGACAGACAGCTTCGTGGAGATGCACAGACACAAGAAGACAAAGCTGTCCCTCAATGGGGGAGGAATAGCAACAGCACTATTGGCTCAGCTTTTCGGTAGAGAATGAAACACAGCAAGGGAACAGAAAGTATTTCTGTAAGAATGCAGCCTTGGGATTGCATTTTTAAGCATTCAGGTCAGTTAGGTTTGCAATATAGCTAATGAAACACAATTTATAGTTCTCCTGGTCTTCTTCTATCATTCGAATATTTATAATATTCTATATTTTTTTGATGTGAAATATTTTTGTTTCAAAACTATACCCACAACTAACGCAGCCAAGACCGAAATCAAATCAATGGCCAATTTGGTTCCTCTTTCGGGCAAAAGGTAAAAAGGGCTGCCCTTGTACCCGGAATTGTAGCAGCTTTCTCTTGATCAGGAAGTGAGCCTTTTGTTAGCCGATGATCAAACATGACCCTATTGTGCTGGTCGCGCTGCTGGTGAATGCCGCTGTTTTGATAGTGTCTATTGACTCTGACTCCTTGAGTTTGGGCATAAACACTCCACTGCAGGTGCAGCGCTCTGACTCACAGACGTCGCAACTCCTTCCTTTCTGGCCACGGGATTTTTTTTTTTTTTTTTTATGTTTGGCTGTAATTAATGGAAAAAAAGAACAATGCGCTGCTAGGCAAATGTAGAGAGCGGTAAAGAGGACGCCTTTTCGTCTAAAGGCCTTTTTAAATCTAGCTGAGACTGTGACTGCCAGTGGGCCTGCGTCTAATGAAAAAAAGAAAAACTCCTCATTATTTCAAGTCATTCTGCTAAGAAGGGTGGCACTTAAAAGCCCCCCAGCACCAAGGTAAGAAGCCTGGAACAGCCTAATTCTATTTCCTATTTGAATGCTGATAAAAAGGGAGGTGAGTGTGCGGGGATGAAAGTATGACGGAAAGTAAGAGGCAAAGGTCTTCCATCTATAGGGGGAGTGCTCCAGGAACAAGTCACTCTTTTCAGTGTAGAGTGCGATGAAAGAGCAGAAGAAAGAGCACTGCATTGGTTTATTCAAAAAAAACACTCTGCTGATAAATTGAAACAGGCTTTTCAAGCTGGTTTTCAGATCCACAGTCCTAATAAAGGCCCCAAATACACATCTCGCAATAGGCTAATAAAGGCGGCTGCGTTAAGTGCCTCTCTCTCCTATGGCAGAGCCACTTTAAATGAGATCTTTGCTTAACACTTGCCTCTCTGCCTCTGGAAGATGGCTCCGCTTTTCCAACAGTCCATTGCTTTTCTGTTTCCTTTCAGCTTTGTTTTGCCTCCGAATAAATGTTTATTGACAGCCAATTAGGAGGAGAATAAGGACAGAGTACCATGTACATGTCAAGTGTGCAGAGAAAGTGTCCATTTACCTCATGCCTAACTGTGGTGAATCATGTGATTGTGCAGGTTGCTTTTTTAGAAAATACAACAAAAAAAAAAAAAAAGAAAGAAAAAAAAAACCTATTTGTCGAAGCATACATTAGTATTTGCATAGACGTCTGGTAATAGCATTGAGGAAAATAAACGAAGTCTATTAAAGAACGTTTACCCAAGGGTGAGGATTTAAATACAGACTACATTTAGCCCACCTTTCTTTGATTTCATTAAGGATAATCATCAATGCACTGTTTACCCATTAAGATTACTAATGCGTAACAGAAACAAATCATCTTTCAACACTCAGAGTTGCCCGGTGAAAAATGAGGCTTGTCATTAGCTAGTATTTCATTAGAGATTGTTCCGTGCACTATATTCTGAATTTATTTAGATGCGCACATGCTCCCTCGAAAGCATGTGTTATTATTATTATTATTATTATTATTATTATTATTATTATTATTGTTAAACGTACCTATCGTGAAAACTAGGCCAATGTCATGCTTTTATCTCGAACGTGGCGGCTCGCCTCCAATTGCAAGCCTCAATCAATTAAGCGGGTCCGAGCTGCAGGGCGCCGTTCAGGGACTATTTAAATTTAAATTTAGATGCGCGTGTCATCGCCGCACTTCTCACAGGGTCTCGCTTCTGTTCCAAGGGGAAAAAGACATTAACACCGTCTGTCCTTTTTCTCTCTGTCCCCCAATTCGCCCCCACCCTCATGCCGCCCTCTCCCTCTTGCCCTCTAGAAGCTAATTCTTTAGGCACCTCAGGAGACTGAAGGCTCTCTCTGGGACCGCGCACTCGATGTTCTTCGAGTTGGTGTTTCGAAAGTTTCCTTTGTTTAGCCCGCACTCCCCCGCAGCGCCACTCATTCTTCCAAGCGCTAATTAAAAGTGACAGGTCTTTAATCGAGGCACTCTTAAAGCAGTTGCTGTCTGATGAATAACGATCGTGGTTTCATCCGAAAGTATATTGGTGCGCCGATAATGAGGACTTAGCAGACCAGGTGTTCTGTGCGAGATCACCATGACAGTGACCTATACATGTACATTTGCGGAAAAAAAAAAAGTCTAAAACAGTTAGAATTCCGACTGTTGCTATTGGGAACGAGAGCACACCATTTATACACTTCAGCATTACATACTACAAGGGAACACTTCAATCTATTTCAGGTATGATCGCCGCTCTCAGAAAAATTATCTCTGGGATGATGGCACCTTCTTGTACCTTTAATATCTCAGCCATAACATTACAACCACTGACAGGTGACTAGCTCATCGCAATGGCACCTGTCAAGGAGTGGGAAATATTAGGCAGCAAGTGAACAGTTAGCAATCAAAGTTTATGAGTTGAAATCAGGAAAAATAGACGAGTGTAAGGATCCGAGTGACTTTGACAAGGGACTTTTGTCTGGGTGATCAGAACATCTGATTTGTACTGGATCAGAACATTTCCAAAACAACAGGACTTGAGGGGAGTTCCCAGTATGTTGTGGCTGGGACTGCACCTGCTAAAACTGGTGCAAGGCAAGGCAACCAATGAACAGGCAACAGGGTCATGACTGTCCAAGCCTCGTTGATGACGGTCGGGAATAAAGGCTAGCCCTTCTGGTCTAATCTGACATAAGAACTATTGTAGCACAAACTGCTAAAAAACTAGTGCCGGCTTCGATAGAAAGGTGTCAGAAGACACAGTGCATCGCAGCTTGCTGGATATGGGGGTCAGAGTGCCCATGCTGTGTATGCAGGTGTTATAGCTGCAGACTGGTCAGAGTGCACATGCTGACACTTGTCCCCCATAGAAAGTGCCTACAATGAGCATTTAAGCATTGGAACTGGACCATGGAGCCGTAAAAGACGGTGGCCAGGTTTGATTAATCACATTTTCTTTGACATCAAATGGTCAGCTGGATGTGTGTGTGTGTGTGTGTGTGTGTGTGTGTGTGTGTGTGTGTGAGTCTCTTACCTGGGGAAGACATGGCATCAGGATGCACTATGGGTGCAAGTCAAGCCTGTGGAGGGAGTGTGATGCTCTGGGCAGTGTTGGGTCCTGACATTCTTGTGGAAGCTACTTTGACATGTACAATCTACTGTATATAAATATAAAAAATTTTCACCCCTTCATGGCAGCAGTGTTCCCTAATGGCAGTTGCCTCTTTCAGCAGGAGTATGGGTGCTGCCACACTGCAAAACCTGTTCGAGGAACATGATAACAAGTTGAATGTATTGACTTGGCCTCCAGATCCCCCAGATATCAATCCAATCAAGCACTTGTGAGATGTGCTGGACAAACAAGTCTGATCCATGGAGACTCACAACTTACAGACCTTAAAGAATCTGCAATCTGCTGGCAATTTGTTGGTGCCAGATACCAGAGCACACCTTCGGAGGCCTTGTGGAGTCCATGATTCAGTCACAGTGATTTAAGCCAAGCTAAGTTAAGCCTTTATTTGTCATATATGCATTACTACACTGAAATCCTTTTAGTCATTGCATATCTCAGTTTTGTTAGTAGGCTGGGGTTAGGAGGTTAGGAGCGCAGGGTCAGCCATTATACGATGCCCCTGGAGCAAAAAGGGTCTTGCTCAAGGGCCCAAAAGCAACAACCTAGCAGAGCTGGGGCTTGAACCTTCAACTATCTGTTCAGTATCTTAGAGCCTTAACACACCGAGCCATTACAGGCACCACATTTAAACCAAAAGTGGGCATGGCCCAAACAGGAAGGTAATCTAATGGTTCTATTTCGAAAAATGTAAATAAACTAATAGCTGAAATTAAACCATTGCATCACCGAAGTAGTGTGCTCAATGATTCATATCTATCTTATGGCCCATTGGAAACATATACCGTAGTATTAGTAGTCTGAATAATATTTGTTTGTATTTACATTCCTATATAAAATGTCATTTCATTCCATTTATATAGCCATTGATGTACATAAATAATTTTAAGACTATGGAATTTCCACATTAAAGGAGGGGATAAAGAGGGGTACCAACCTACTGCCGAGGAAAGGAACAGTTTAGTAACTTTTCTGATAGCAAAGCAATAATAAATCATCTGACATTTTGAAAGCTTACACATTGTTTTCCCCTTCCAGAAAATCTACATGAACATCTTATGCGAATTTGATACATTGCATGACACTTTTCACGCGTGGTCTTTTCAAATATAGAGCCTATTTTTTAAATGAACATAATTACTATTATATGATGACACATTAATTGTGCTGTTTCTGTTAGTAGTTATTTTTATCTTCTAATTATCAGGCCCTGCTAAGTTCTAATCTTCCACTATACCTCATTTAATGCTTTTTTTTTTTTTTTTGCAAATTGATCATGTGTTTTATATTTCACATATGATCACATATTGTTTCAGCAGTGTCACCTGTTTACCCGTTTAATGCATATGCAATGTCAGGATATAACACAGTGAAACTCACTTTATAATCACATCCTACACACAGAGACATGTGAAAAAACATACAATTCCATGTGAAATGGAAACTTAAACTATTGTTTAAGCCTTATACTTTAATCGAGAGTAGGTGGTAATTAAATTCCACAGGCCAATTGCACTTGCAATCCTGATCTACCATTCAGAAAGGTTTGATTCTGACGTTCAATAGCAACACTAATCATTAGCTTTAGTGCGCAGTGATTTAAGATTTAAGGTCTTTGGTCAATGCGCACGGTGATTAGGGGGCTGGTAGAGAGCAGTAGGGTGTCCATGGAGTAAATAGGCATTTTTATTTATCGCCATGCCAGGCGCTTCTTTGCGGAACAGCGCTCTTCCAAATTGAAATACAGCAGAGTTTATCTTTCTGATTAGGTCTTCAAGTACAGAGCTGCAGGCTATCATCTAAAAAACACTGCCCTTTGTCATCTAATTGTGGCAGGATTAATGTGCAAACAAGAGCCACAGATGGGGATTAGGATTGATTCAGGGTGAGGGCAAATGACAGGCTTTTGTCCACTTTGACACACAATAGTGACAACTGGGTTAAAAATCTGCCTTAGCACAGATAACGTGACCTGCCCTTGACCAGTTTCACACATACTCACACATCCGCTGAGTCCGTACAGCGTATAATGTAGATAACAGACCACCTGACAACACATGATGCCGAAATATTGTTGCTTGTTTGCTCAAATCGGCGAACCTCTAAGGGATTTAGCATGCATAATCAGTTCTATTGTATTTCTTATTGCATTTGTTTTCCAATTGAGAAATGCCACTTCAACCCCTTTGACCAATTTCCTTCAATATTTAATTAATGACCAAACAACCAGGAGAAACAAGGCATCGGGGCTTGAAATGGCAATCAAATTATCAGTTAATGAGTCATCCAGTGAATATCATGCAGATTTCCATTTGTTATGATTGTTCCAGGATAAAGACAACCTGGTTACATAACCAAAGTAATATATATATATATATATATATATATATATATATATATATATATATATATATATATGTATTTTGTTTATAAATGCAATTTTTTTTTTTTTTTTTTTTTTACAATACAAAAAAGTGATTAACCATGCAAGAAAAATTTCTGAGAATTAATATCTTGTTCGGTAGTTATGCCAGTAGTGATATCATGAATAAAGCTCACAGAACCAAAGATCCTGCTTGTGAGAAATGAATACTGGGCTTAACAAGAGGAAACATTGTGTTGAGAAAAAGTGGTGTCCATTAAGGTAATTTATTAAACACAATTTACTTCATGTCACTCAGATAAATAATGCGTAGACGATCTCTAATGATAGCATGGGAACGTATTCAGCCAGCGAAGGCACGACATAAACCGCTGTATTATTTCAATACTCCGTTAAAGCTGTACTTGTTGACATTTTTTCCATCAATCAAATACAGTATGTTGTGAAATTGTGCCATACTCATCTTATGCACGCACACACACACACACACACACACACACGCATGCACACACGCACGCACGCACACACACACACACATACACACACACACATATTTGCTTATTCGTGGCTCCTTTCTGGGATAGTTTCTATAAACTATCTGCTCATTTCTTGTCTAATGTCATGTGCATCCTGTCAACACCTACTGCACAAAGCATATTTTACCTGGGCACTAAAACTAAATCTGGCAAATTATTGTCTTGGAAAAACTTTTTTTTTTTTTTTTTTTAAGTTCACTGGAATAAAATCCATAAATTAGAAATCTGTTAAATGACCTTTTACTGACTTGTTCAAATGTACCACCACCACCACCACCACCATGACAGCTCAGTTGAGTCTCTTACACAAACGCAACCAAGCCTAGCTAGCTATTTGTTGAGATCCATTACTTTTAATCAAAGCTTGTGTAGCGGTAAAACACACAGTGTCTATCACAGTTCTGATTAGCTTGTTAGCGCCTGCAGTATGACCTTGGAAGCGTTTGCTCTGCTAAAATGCCTTCTGATGAGTGGAAAAGAAACGAGAGTCCGGACATGTGACAATTGCCAAATGGTCAGTTTTTCATGATTGTCATGGTGCTCTTCGAACACTCAGGGACGTCCATCAACATTCAGGGGATAACAGCATTAAAGAACAAAACACGAAGCATGTTTCAATTGACACGCGATAGAACGATGTTTGTCACAAATACATCAGTGTGATAGCTTTTCAGTTTAGGTCAGTTAACGGTTTTCAAACTCATGATCTGTTCACAAGTTATATATTTAGAGCTGATGGGGGACTTTTTTTCCAGGCTTTATGCTATGCTCTAGCACAGGAGCTTATTTCTTAGGGGGGTTGCTGTCCTAACATATTTAAGTTCAGCCATCAGCGGTGATGAAACACCTGCTGTTGGGGAGAAACAAAGCGCACTAATCCAATATGTATTTCAGACATGTTAAACATCACCTGGTCCCTAGGCACCAGGCACTGCATGGCCATGGAACTGAAATTTAAAGCATATTTTTCTAATTTGTGCATGGACAATAAATCAAAATTAAGGGGCAGACAGTGAAATACATTTCAGTGCGAGATGACAAAAATGCGGCGACAGCGACTGAACCACATATGTTGCCCTGCTCGGTTTGTGTGTGTGTGTGTGTGTGTGTGCCAGCACATGTGTGTAAGAGGTGATTTAGAAAGACAGAGCTCTTGTCGTTTTGTACCTGATTGTTTGTATGAAACAATGACATCGAATGATATCTTTGCAGAGCAAAAATATGACAGAAGCCCATTAGGATTTACTACTTGAGAGACAGTGGTTTCAATGCGTCATAAAATTTAATGCTAGGAAATATGTGCACGTCTGCATTTTAATGTTCATGGAACAGCCTTTCGCTTATATGGTAGGTCATTGATACTGTGCTTGGAGTTGTAGATAGAGGAAACTATGGGACCGAACCTTACTTAGTGGAGAGGCCCTGGTTCTGATTGTCTATAACACACAATAGAGTTTCTACAGATTTGGGCCTCCTTATTATATAAAAATGTCAGTACAGGGTTAAAAAGATCTCTGAAGGGGTTAAGACTGTAAATCTCAGGATGTTACTGTAAATACGATAAGCTGTAATGTGTTGTTGTGCCAAATATAGTGTATAAGTCATTTACCGCTCAGTTTTGCTGTTGTTTTTCCTTCACAAGCCAGAATCTGAGTGATGATGATGTCCATGTGGTGGCAGCTGCAGATCGGACGTTGATAGATGTAGGGAACAAGGCTGTCAATCAGCGAGCTGGAGTCCTTGGCCAGTCATGCAGTCAGTTACGGATATTCTCATACACACCCAGAAATGGCCTTTCCCACTTTATGATGTGATGAAGATACACTTCAGAGGCTGTATAAACCTATTTCTACAGGATAAAGCACACACACACACAAAAACTTTAATCCACTATATACGTGAGTCTACAAAGCACCAGATTTTTTGTCTTCACGCAATTCATCTTTGCAACACTTGTGTATGCGGAACAAACATTTTCGATCAGAATTATGTTAGCAAAATTTGCTGCTTAATCACTTCAAAAACTGCCTCAATGTACAATCATCAGATACATGATTCCTCAACCTCTGTCACTCTAATAGATGGAAATATTCAAGATTTTATTATAGGTGAATGCATTATACACTCTCATATTAAAGCAGTCTCTCATTAACAGAAAGCACAATTAGTGATAAACTAGCCATGGCGGCCCGACTCATTAGATGGTGAAGGTTTATTTAAAATCTGAGCAGTGCCTTGTTTCCACTCTATTCTCCACCATATGTATGCATTAATTAGGGAAATGTGGAGGAGGAGTGGATTTGTGTGTGCGTGTATGAGTGTGTGTGTGTGTGAGAGAGAGAAAGTGAGCGAGAGAGAGAGAGAGAGAGACAGAGAGAGGGTGAGATAGAAAGACAGAGAGAGAGACAGAGAGAGAGAGAGAGAGAGACAGAGGGAAGCTGAGTGTATGATGTTTCATGTTTCGCTTCAGCTCTAGCCCTCTCTAACTGAGGATCTAATCAATCTGCCGGCTATTAAGTTTGTTAATTGATAATGCATACAAATTAGGCTGAGTGCTGGTTCTTTGGAGACTTAGAGCAGGTGATTTTAGGCACTGGTCCAAATGGACTTTTAAAGCAGTCAGGTGAAATCTATGAGACCAAATGAGCAAACCTACAGCACAGGAGCGCTACAATGTGTAATGGATTTTGTTCTTGGAGAAAACAGACATAGACTGAGTTTACCATAAAATTCACACAACATGCATCACTAAATGGACCCTTCACACTGTATATGTTGGCCAGGGATCACCAACTGTGATATAGACTAGATCTTCAAGCAGACCAAATAGTTTTAGGAAAAAAATACTTTAATAGAAATAATAAATGTACGACTATAGTTTTTAAAGCAAAAATCAGCACGGCTCCTTTTGCACAGGCATTATGTAAATCATTTAGCTGAAGGCAGCTCATCAGCCCAGAGACTAGCTACAAGGCTAAAAATGTTAGTCAATAGTTTTCACACACTTCCACAGACAGAGTTGTTTCAAATAAATCGGCAGAATTCAGAATAGTCTCGAGGCATATGATAAAAGTAGTCATGTACAGTACAGCATCACTAGAAAGAAAAAAATAGCTCTTAAATTTTACATGTTAAATACACTTATGTTAGTCGCTTATCTGGAACTTAGCAAACAAGGAATTTTATGTAGCTGAACCTTCAAATATTTTTACTTGAATACCTTTGACTCAGGTAAACCATATGGCTGTTAAGTTTTTTTTTTTTCCCATATCAGTACTGATGCGGTACTAGTGGTACTAATCTACTGTACCGTGGATGTCATTACAATGCAGGAAAAACATCTAATTTCGCAAGGTCTTGTTTTCATTATCTTAATGTGAAAATGCAATTTACGGGCACGTTCGAATCTTAACAGGCGCTTTCAGAATGATTTAGCCACTTAACAAGTCTGAGGAAATATTCCTTCCCTTTCATCTCTTAAATAAAATCTGGTGACCAGTCCAAGCATGTGGGATGAGACACATTAGAGCTCGAGAAGGCCAAGTGTTTTGATCTTCTTCCTTGCACAGTCAACATTCAAAATCTTCCACATTGCCACTTTCACTTCCATCTCACGTCATTCCATTTCTGAATCCATCAAATGCATCTCACAATGCAAATGAGAAAAAATAAACATTAACAACTCGCAGGCACTGTACCATCAGACATAAATTAGCCAGGCAAACCTGGAGTGACACATACCATCAGGGTAACGAGTAATAAAGGCTAAATAATGATCCAAATATTCACCCATCTTTATGGTTGATGCCAGGAAAAAATTCCATTAATCTGCCACTTAATTAGTAATGCACTTATTTGAAATGCAAAACAGTTTTTCATAACAGAAAAAACACACTCAGAGGAAATCCTGCACTAAACAACAGTGCAGTGCAAGTGCATTCTAAACTTGAGCAATTAAATGAATTATTCTGGGATAAATAATGATCATAACCTTATTTATGACCCTGTGGATTTTTTATAGGTTGTAAGAAGGGTTTGGTCACAAGGACATTTAATGTGTGGAACCCTGAAACCTTGTGGAGTCACTTGTCAGATCAGTTTGTGTACTTGTCTGGTTATTGCTGTGCATACATCCCACCGAGACAAAAAGATGTCCAAACTTGCCAGTTCCATTCTCTAATCAAAGCTATCTGATTTGGTCAGTTTTGCCACATTGGAGACATTCTCTATTACAGAGATAAATAGCAGTGGGCCAATTGTCAACCCAAACTTGTAAGCTAATAAATTATTCCAATTTTCTCCCAACAGATTTCTCCAGAGAGTACTGCAAGGAAATACACTTTTTGATTAGCGAATTTTCTCTGTGTGTGTTGGGTGGTGGTGGGATTGGTGTGGGGGGGGGATGCTGCTGATGCATGTGTGAACGCATGTGTGTATGTGTGTATGCATGTCGACTTTGATTAGAGACACCGCTTCTCGGGGTGGACGTTAGCTGAAAGGCTGTCAGTTTCTAATGAACTGACAGAGGCTGCTTTTGCCCACCTCTCCCAGTCTGGGAATGGTGGGGAAAATTAGCCTTAACCACAATATCCTCTCTGAGATGCAGCAGGGTTGCGAGGACATGTGACTGAATATTAATGTAGCCAGCGCCCAGGAATATATCCAATGTGGAACACATCCAGTGCTGAGAAAAATCATTCAGGAAGGACATCAACAAAACAACATGGCTCGAATTTTCAACAAAAAAAAACACAAGTGAGCCAAAAACTTTAAATTGTGTCTGAAGATGAATCCTAAATGGCTATACAGTTTTCTCAAATCTTAATCCAAAAATATAAATTGTATCTTATCAGGACATATAACTGACATGAGCTGTGTCAGCTGTGTATTTGTACTGTATAAACATACATTATAAAGATTTATATATTATCATTAAAAAAAAAAACAAGAACTAATATCATAAAAACTGTATAAAAACTGTTTATATATACAGTATCAGTACTTTGATACAGAGACCTAGCAGGCTGTTTGCTAGCTAGCTATCAGTAGCATGCTAGTTTATACAGATAATACATATAACTGGGTATAACTACGTCAATATAAAAAAAAAAGATAACACCAAATTGTATGAATATTACATGACAGCAAAAGCTAACATTAACATAGCTAGCTAACAGCCAACCCCTGCAAAACATTTTTAATATTAGCTGGTCAGGTTAGTTAGCTAGCTATTTAAAAAAAAAATCCGTACTGGATTTTAACACATTTTATTTGACTCTTGGGTTGGGATTTTGAACTGATTTAAGTTATATTTAGCAACAAAAGACCTAAAACAGGATGATGGGTGTAATTAAAATTTTCTTTTTAATGCTACAATGCTGCACATGCAATTGTGCTATCATGAAGTAGCACAGCTGCAACTTTCCAATCTTTTTTAACAGTTTATATTTTTAAATATAAGCTATGTTAGCATATTTATTTTATTTTATTTATTTCACATTTGACCTAGTGCTGTTAACTCTGAACCATCTAGGATTTACTTTTTATTATGACGTCTGTACTGTGGTATAGATCAGGACTTTAGGCAGACCAAGTAGTTCTGGAAAAATGACTGTAACAGAAGTAATAAATGTATGAGAAAAATATTTTCTGCGGCTCCATTTGCAGTTCCAATAACAAGCATTTATGTAAATTATTAAGCAGAAGGCAGCTTATCAGATGAGACATTAGCTACAGGTTTTATTATTATTGTTAAAATAGACACAATAATAATAATAATAATAATAATAATAATAATAATAATTATTATTATTATTATTATTATTATTATTATTATTTGTTGTTGTTGTTATTGTTGTTGTTGTAGAAAAGAAAGAAGTGTAAGTAAAGGCAGACGATCTCATGTTAATGGTGGATCCAGTGGCCCATCTTTATAATAGCTTTGTCTATCATAAGTAACATATATGTACACAGTGGACAATATACTGGCACCAGTGAACATGAACACACAGACCATTTATCATTATCACAGAATGCCCTAAATTATTACCTCTCCAAATCTCAGAACAAGGTCAAGGAAATGCTGAATGTAAATTAAACTTTGAAGGGTCAGCGGTTTTTACTTTCCCTATTCATCTTTTCTCACCTTCCGGCTCCGAGTGTAGAAGTGCAAGGTAATTACATTTCAATGGGTGGCAGAGCCTCATTATATCCTCCTACAGCAATCTTGTAGAGACTGAACCCTACGTAGAAAGACTTCAACAACATCCATAGGTTTTGCTGATTGCACATATTTGTTGATTTCATTTCTTACTGTACACACCATTCTGCAGCAGGGTATATGCATAAGTTCCCATCATTTTCATATGAGAGTTCGTACACTTCAGATTAGACTCCTAATAACAATGTGAGCTCACTGCTGGTTTCAGCTAATGAGAAAACTTATTTTTCTACCGTCTCTCTGTTGGAGGCAACGTTCTGGAGGAAGGACCCCTTCCCCAGGGTTGCAGTGTGTGTGTGTGTGTGTGCGCAGAGAGCAAAGCAACCAGCTGGGTTGTAGGGGTAATAAAGAAGGAGAATCAATAGGGCATGCAATGGAGCCAAGGTGCTGCCATTTATCACGGCGCTTCTCTGACTCCAATCATTCATCATGCTCAATGAGGCAGCAAATAGGAAAATGACTATTTGTATCAAACACATCTGCACTCATCCACTGAGGTATTTTATTCCCATTAACTCCCAAAGTAAAATACCCACTTTTTTTCAGCCATACTGAGGGCCTGTGTGTGTGCGTGTGTATGTGTGTGTATGATGTGTGTTCATATTTGTTGCAGTTAGTGATCGTAAAAAAATCACGTTGTACAGATATCCTCAGTGCTACATTCCTTTGGCTTTCCAGTACTGCTCCATCTATCTACTTCAGTAATCTTGTGTGTTTGTGCAAATTTCTTCTTTGCCCGTTTGCTTCAATTCTCTCATTTAATTATTTAAACCATAATTTTGGTAGGTGTCTTGTTCACCCCAGTAATGAATATTTCAGTAAATATGCATTTCATTATCATGTAATAATCTCTCATTTTTATTCATAAATGATCATTTGGAGGTATGGCAGATGTTAATTTTCTCTGAATGAGACTACATTATTAAAAATTAACATAACTTCGTTAATGAAGTGCTTGGGAATATTGAAAAAATAGACACGTGTAAGACTTTTCTCAGTGTTTGTGCTTTTAAGACATTGTATTTTTACATCAGTTCTATGCATTAAGCTAGAATTTTATATAACAGGATACATGCAGTCGATTTGAGGCTGCACATTTTGTAAAAACTATTATTAAGGAAGTTAGTGTCTTTTTTGTGATATTATTATAATGCTCTGAAACATACCTTATGGATTCTATTGCCAGCTTATTGGCACAACATGGACTCTGTTGAATGAGTATGCACTACATTGTTGCCTGTTACATATCTGAATGACATATTTTGCATTTTTCATCCTGATCCATCCTTGTCCTCCATGTAAGAGGCACAGTATTATTCAATTGATTAGAATGGCTTGTGCTTTGTTTTTGCAGACTAATAGTGATTTATCGCATGGACCTCAAATCAATTTCAATCATACTAGGAAAAAATACACATAAAACACAATTAATGGCCTGCACGACAATTTGTGCTTTGTCTCTTATCATAACCAAAAAAGAGAGATTGGATAAAAAACGGCTGTCCGTCCTATGGCAGAAACTACAGCTGTCACCAGGAAAGCTTACCAATGTTAAATCACTGTGAAATTCCCTGACACAGCAAAAGGGTGTTGAATTTACAGCTACAGTGTGTTTTAGTCCATGAGTTTTGTAAGAATGAAATACATCTTTTCTTTTTTTCCTTTTTAATCCCCTCCAATTACAAATACACAATGTGCAGCAATTATAAGGAAGGTTTGTGGCATATAAAAATCAAGTGACATTACACGCTTTTGCTTTTTGCTTTTACTGGAGTCTTTGTAAAAGTTTAAAGCTTCCCAAATAAGCTCTCTCTCTCTCTCTCTCTCTCTCTCTCTCTCTCTCTGTGTGTGTGTGTGTGTGTGTGTTTAGCTGGCACAAATTCGTGGTAATTCATTGGAAAAACCACTATGTCATTCTTACAGTACAATATGTGGCATTTATGACTAACAAAATGTCTACATTTTGAGTTAGGTTTGCAAATTCTATTTGAAAATTGGGACTGTAATTTAATTATTTTTGACTGAATAACTAGTAATCTTGATCTTTAATATGATGGCATTACATAAGTCATTTGTGCTATTAATTATATCAAGGATGGCATGTGCACAGGTAGGAACACCAGTTAGAGGTCATCATTTTGAGTTCAGCATTTTCCAAGATGATGTCAACAGCATTTCAAATTACATATCATTAATTTCAATTATCAATCAATTGATTTCTATACAATTCTTTTTTTAGGTATCAGTTATATTGCAGGATGAATGAAAGGTGTGACTTTGTTGAAATAGAAATGATCCACTAGAGAATTTCTATAGACTTTACTGGAAAATGGATTGCTTACATCATGTAGGGAATTCTGCTGGCGCTTGTTGAAATGGCTCATTATACTGAACTTTGACGCTGGGAGCACTTGTCTAATTGCAACGTTTTGTACTTTAAAATTTAAGTTTTTAATCTTGCTAATATAAATGACATGGACTATAGGAACAATGTTAAATACACAATACCAGTCAAACATTTTGAGACACCTTCTAATTCCATGGTGTTTTCTAATTTTGATTTATTTTTACATTTCTAAAACAATGCTGAGTGCATCAAAAAATATGCAATAATCTTCCTTGAACGGGTGATATTGAGATGTGTCTGCATTGAGATGCTCTGTAAAAAATTTATAATGGCTCTAAGCTGATCTGTTGTTAAGTGGTGATTTTTGAGGCTGGTAACTCTAAGTGAACGTCTCCTCTGCAGCAGAGGTACGTTTTGGTCTTGCTTTCCTGTGATGGTCTTCATCATGGTGCTTCATGGGTTTTTTTTTTTATGCAAAATGCAGTTTTGAAAACTGACTGTTGTTGTTATTTTGAATTACTTAATGCCATATGTGTTATTTCATAGTTCATGTGTGTTATTTCAAAAAATTTTAATGTGGAAAATAAAGCCTTGTGTCCAAACTTTTGACTAGTGCTATATATACACTACTGCTCAGAAGTTTGGGATCACTTGCAAATTTCTTTGTTTTTGTTAAGTGATTTATTTTCTACATTTTACAACAACACAGGGGATTTCAAAACTATGAAATAACATATATGCAATTAGGTAATGATGTAACAACAATAACAACAACAATCAGTCGTTATTGTATTTTAAGACATGGAGGTCAGGCTTTTTGGAATAGTTCTTGCAAGAACGATATTGTCAAGTACATTTGCAAAACCTATCAAGCACCATGATGAAACTGGCTCTCATGGAGACCATCCCAGAAAAGCAAGACCAAAACTTACCTCTGCTTCAAAGGAGAAGTTCATTTAGAGTTACAAGCCGCCAAAATCACCATTTTACAACACCTCGGATTAGAGCCATTATGAAGGTTTCACAGATCATGAGTAGATACATCTCAACATTAACTGTCCAAAGGAGATTATTGTATATTTTTGACAACTTCAGCATTGCTTTACAATGTAGAAAGAAATAAGAATCAGGAATGACCATTGAGTTAAAAAGTGATCTAACTTTTGAGTGGTAGTATATATATAATATATAATGTATGATATGCCTGTGTGACAGAGACGCTTAACCAGATAAAGAATATTTATAAATATCTGCAGGAACCTTTATAGCAGTCCATCTGGCTTCTAGCAAAAACTCTTCCTCAACATTTTAAACTCTTCCTTAAGATATTTTAAAAGGATTTGAAATGTAATGCAGAGTCAACCCCGTATTTACTATGTAAGAAGTTTAGATATATATACAATGATGTTTTGGGTTTACTGAACCTGGTTAAATTATGTCCTGACCAATAATAAGGGACAGGTGTATCACCACCATATTGTGAGAATAACTGCTGATATATTAGCAGGAAAAGTACCCTACCACACACACACACACACACACACACACACACACAAACTGCGCCCCCAGACACCACCCCCAACCCAGCCCGACCTTATAGGTGGACGCCTACAAATTCATAAAATTCATAGGATTTTTCACAAATGAATGAACACAATTTTATACCGATTTCCTCATTATGCAAATATGCACAACATCGAATTTGGGCCAATTAGGTCTCCCTACAGATCCAAATTCACCCGTTTGTGCTGTAATTGCAGGCACTATCACATAATTACGTGGCTAATTGGGAATATTTGTGGCAGATATAGCAAATTCAAACTCAATTCGTTTTTAATTCAACTAAACATGATACGCCGTTAACTGATTGAAGTCTAATATCTCCAACATTGTGTGGGGATTTTAGGACTTGCCATGTTATTTGCATAAAAGGCTTTGAAATACTGATTGACCTAATGCATTTATTGTAACATCTACAAGTATATTGTTAATGCTTCTTTAAAAGCCACTTGATTTTGCATATGTGATATAACTGGAGTGAGATGGGGAAAAGTAGGTCGAAGTAATATAGGCCATTGGGGGTTAAGCTGTTAGGAAGTTAGGCTTTTTATAGACTGATGGACATTAGGGGAAATTAGGAACATGGATTACATTCAATTATTGAAGTCATAGTCTTCTTGCCAAGCTAAAACTACTTAGCCTATATGTACAGTACTGTGTAAATGTTCTGAGCCACCTATTTTTTTCTTCTTCATATTTTGCTTCCAAAGAGACAGTCATTCTTGTATTTTTAACAGGGATTTTTTTGCCAATCATTTTTGGCAATGTTTTGTTTCTCATTTCCAGTCCAGTCCCTGTACCTGACCAGTTTCAGAGGAATGTTTTTTGTTCATTAAGCCACACAGTGACCTATGAATCATTCAATCGTTAAAAAAAAAAAATCTAACTTTAGGCATGAACCAGTTAGAAACAGGTGCAGATGATGAAAGATGATCAGGCTGGTGATTAGTATACTGGTGAAGCTGAATGCTGAGTGCCTGGAGCAGACGAGAGGGGAAATGAGGTTGCTGAGACTGTTACAAAAAAAAAAAAAAAAAAAGTAAATTATGAAAGGTTTGCAGAAAAACATTTGTTCTCATTTTTATTAATGTATTCTGCTTAATTTAATTTAATAAAGTTAATGTAAACTGATATGAAGAAATAAAGAGGCTTCAGACTTTTTCAGACAGGCAAAGCAAGTACATATATATATATATATATATATATATATATATATATATATATATATATATATATATATATAAGTAAATAAATACTGTGCATATACAAATGAATAAAAAAAACAGGCAATTAAATAGACATTGGAACTAAATTCTTGTGTATTTACACATATGTCTAATTTCTTGCTGTAAAAATATTAACAGGGACATTGAGGTTGGGTTGGGGCAGTAGGCACGCTCAGTATGTGTGTGTGTGTGTGTGTGTGTGATTTACAGAGGCACGCGCTCATAAATCCACGCAGCTCGGCTCCTCTCGGCGCAGTGATGATGTCTCCATTACCACAGAAAGGAGAACACACTGCTGCTTGCACCACTGCAAATAAATTTCTTCGTTTTATTCGAGAGGCTGTCATCAAATAGCCGACAGAGCTCGTTTATATGGCGCAGTGCGATATTGCGTGTGCGTTTTCTTTATTATTATTATTATTATTATTTAAATAAACGCAAGGAAGATAATGGGGAAGGTGTACATTCAAGAGAAGATATAAACTTAGACGTCTCACCTATTATAATAGCTATTATTGCCTAGATCTAATCGACAACAAGGTCGGGTGTTTAAGTGAGATTTTAATGTCACACACACACACAAAAAAAAAAAAATCTAAATGTGTATTAGATTTCCAGCAGTAAATATTATTACATGCTATCAATAGTAGTGCTACGTTTTTTTCTTCTTCTTCTTCTTGCATTCGTGTATGTGCTTTTATTAGAACACAAGAATAATGAGCTCAGTATGGTAGCAGTGATGATCATAACATAATAAGGCGAAATAGATTGGTGTAGCCTCAATGCTAATAATGCGTAACAGGAAATCCTTCATCAACACTAATTGCTCATTAGTGATTAACTGGACCCTCCATTCGCAAGTCTTTCAAAACGATGACACAGTAGGCAACAATTCATGTAAACACAAAGCCAGATTATTGGGTGTGTTTTTGAAAGTTGACATTTTGCATGCAGCTCCACCAGTAAAGAAGTCACTGGTCTCCACTCTCTCCTGTGACTTCTTAATATGAAGCAGAGAATTTTTTTAAAAAGCAGATTATTGTAGGTTTATTAGTCTCTCTCTCTCTCTCTCTCTCTCTCTCTCTCTATATATATATATATATATATATATATATATATATTATATGCACATTAGTTAAGAGTTAATTATGTTCTATTTTTAAAGTATATTATATATACTACTATATTATTAGTTTATTTCTAGATATGTCTATGAAGTAAGCACCCTATACCTTGCCAGCTGCACCAAAGGCTACAGTTTGGTGCCATTATTTCTGAGGTTAATATTTTAACATTTTCTTTGGCAAGCTCTCATTTCTTCATAAATCTCCCCATAAAATGAAAATAAAAATCATTTGTTTTCCTTACTCTTTTAACTGCCTAACATAAGTGATGAGTTAATTGATTAATTAATTATTACATTTATTTAAGCATTATGAACAGATTATTTCAGCTCTATGTATTTAAACATAGGCAAATTTATTTACTGTGAACATAAATTAACAAATTACAGATAAGTACAAATGGGTATGGTAGTGTCTCTCTCTCTCTCTCTCTCTCACACACACACACACACACACACACACACACACACAGAGAGAGAGAGAGAGAGAGATACTTATAGTATAGTCAAATACCTTAGAAAATAAAACAATATAAAATGAGAGAAAGAAAACATAGAAAAGAAAGGGTGCCCTAAAATATCGACTTTTTGTTGTTGTTTGTATTTACAAATCGAGCGCATTTTTACAGATGTATGGCCCGATAATTCCTCACTGGATTCTCTAAATCATTTCATGTTCTGGTGTGTGTTTTGCCCCATCCTACAGAAAGGGGCGCCTTACACCACGAGTAAGAAAAGAGAGAGAGATGAAGACGGGATATTAAGGAACTCTGCAGAGCATCCAGGCCAGAATGGAATGATTGATGGCGGGACAATGTGAAAACAGCAGGCCGGAGGAGGCTGTGGAGAGGAGGCTGTATGTGTGACAATGCGAAAGAGCCATCTCCGAGCGCCTCTCGCTCCTCGCCGTCTATTTGTGTGTGTAATCAGTGCAGCCCCCCACTCTGTCAGTGCTGTTTACCCGCTCATTCTCTCTACAAGACACTCATTGACATGGGATAGATGGGGATAATCTGGCGAAGAAAGCGCCGTCTTAAAAGAGGTTACAGCCAGGGATTGGGTGGTGTATAGTCGAGCTTTCCTTTCCTTACATAGTCGAACACACACACGCACGCTCGTACTCTCTCTCTCTCTCTCTCTCCTCACACACACACACACACACTGCTTTGTTTGAGCACAGTGAATATCTAAAATCGGTATATATTATTCGTGTGTATATGTGTATGTGTATGTGCGTGTCTTAGTTGTTGCACGTGTAGGAATATCTGATATTCATGACATTATGGGGACATTATGCAAGGCCACATTATTATTATTATTATTATTATTATTATTATTATTATTATTTGTTGTTGTTGTGTTTAGGTATTCATTAACTGCATTTTGAAAATCTGTGGAAAGTCCTAACAAAGAGAGAACAGGTGCTTGCGTACTTGTGTTCCTGCGTGCATGTGTGTCTTGGTGGACGCAAGTGTAGGAATATCTGACATTCATGACATTATGTAGACATTAGGCAAGGACCCTTAACTGAAAACTTCTTTTTAATAATAATAATAATAATAATAATAATAATAATAATTGTTGTTGTTGTTGTTTTTGTTGTTGTATTTATGCATTAATTAACCACATAAAAAAAAACAATGCAAGGTCCTCACAAAGACAGGTGCATGCGTGCTTGTGTTCATGCGTGCATATGTGCATGTGTGCGTGTGTGTGTTAACAGAGCACATCTTTACCAGCTGATGCCCTGGCCTACCCCCTTCCCAACACAGCATTTAGCCTCCTTTTTCCTGAACATCACTAATTGCTATGCCCATAGTCAAACGCACACACGCACTGTTCACTAATGTTAGCATTGCTATTCAGCAGGCCATCTCTGCATGACCACCCGATCCATAGCTTGGAGATGGACGTGCGGCTGGGGCTCTCTGTCTGTACTGGCTCATCGACAACCCTGGGTGAATCGAGTTAACAACGTGCCCTACCACAAAGCTGCCGGCTGGGTCACGTTTCCATTTCATCTAGCGTTTTCTTCTTCGAACACTGCATTACTAATTATAGCATATGAATATGTAATTATTTGTAATAATGCATTTGAATTATAGTTAGCATTTGCAATATACTGTACATATACACATTACACATATATAATATTTTGGGTAGATTTATGAACTGGATTAACAGTCCAACAGTTTGGACCATAATTAAAATGGACTGGAATTGCCAGTTTAGGCAATGGATAACTCAACCGTGTCATTCAAAGATATAATAATAATCGTAATAATTAGCAATGAAGAAATGTTGCTTTGCAACACGATTTAGGATGATGCATTTTGTTATTACCTCTAGAGAAATCCCAAGTACAGGCTAAGCTGTATTTTCCCCCTGCACATCCTAGTACAGTCTATAGAGCTATATCAGCATCCTGTTCCAGGGTTGGTATGTTAACAGACATTCATTTGTCCAAAATGTTTAAGGTCAGCTTTGCAGTCGATTGACTCGTCCATATGAAAGCTCGCCGCCGCCCTTCCGGTTTCTCATCGCTTTCGAGGAAGCCACAGTCATGCAGTTCTCTCTAATCGCCACAATTAGTCCTGAATTATCACCGGACCCTGACAGACGTTCCTTGTAACTCTCCTTTATTTTCAAACGGGCCCCTAATCAGCGGCTCTCATTACAGACGCTGATTAAACTGCAAATTATCCAGCAGCGGCCCCTCTCGCGCAAGGAACGGCTCGCTCAATATCAATTAAGGCGCGCGGCGTGTCTGCAGCCTCCGACTGCTCGACGGTGCCACTTATTAGTTTGGAAAACAAGGAAATTGCTAAAAAATCAACGGTCAGGGGGAAAAGTGTGACACGAAAAGGTTTTACGTTTGAAATGAATTCTCTGGTCACTTTAGCTGCTGGGGAGAGAAAATAGGCTTATACCAAAGATTTAAAATCTGTGTAAAATGCCTTAGCTTTAAATGTCATTATCCCACGTGACCAGTATACCACCTATTAATAGTAGTTAAACTGGCATTCATAATAGCAGCTCATAAGCTCTTTCTTATCATTGCATTATTCAATTGTTACAATTTTATTATAAAATAAAAAATACATTTGCTAAATTACTTATCATATATTTGAGTTGGAACCATGTTCCAGTTCAGATTGTTTAAGGTGATGAGACCCTGCTAATATGTCCCAGGCTTTAAATAAATTGTTGCTTCACTAGGAAACAAGAACGGGGGAAATTGTTTCCACAAAAAACAGCACCAAGCCAAGGGTAATTTATCATCATCTTGTATAGGTGAAGAAGAATATAGGCCGATATGCAATTTACACAAAGAATGATTTTCAACTTGTCATTTTGTTTTAAATGTAAGTCCTTTTCATTGAATAAATCAGGATTTTACATATACTGCTGTTGGATTTCTTTGGGGCAATACTGATTTTATTTAATTGGCTCAGTTAAAAATGACTCTGTGAATACCTGTATAATGGCTTGCCTTGTGTTAATCTATCTTAAATTAATTCCAATGCACTAAAGGTGATGTGTGGCAACATGTTACAAAATAAATAATATTTAACAGTCGAACATTTTAAGACCTTGCATTATGTTGTAATACTACAATAAATCTTACAGTGTACAGGCCTAGTACATGGTATGTCTCTTCAAATAAACACCTAAAACGAGTTGTCTTCGATACAGATCTACATGAACAGATACCTGATAAGATGCTTTTCGTAATTCATGTAAAGGCCTTCATTATTTATATTTTCTATATATTGCGTACCCTTATGAATGGAACTTACTTGCATAGTCCTGAAGCCAAGCAACATCATCAATGTTAAATTAACACCTACAGAGCAAATGTAAAAGTATTTACTTGCTCACAGCTGGATGCATATTAACACTGTAGGTGTTAATCCATGGACAAAAAGGGTTTACACTGGATATTTTTGGAAGTGGCAAGTGAATATTTCGATAGATAGATAAATGAATAGATGGATAGATGGATTGAAGGATCTATTATTCATTTGATCAGATCTTTCAACTTTGTTTATGTTGCCCTTGATTGTTTATGTATGTATATATGTACATATGTTTATGTATGTTTATGTATGTATAACGTTTTTTGGAATTTGAATAAATATTAAAACATCTGACATAAGACATATTTAATCGAGCGATATGAATGCATGATTAAATAAAGCATATACAGCAGCTGCCCTGAAAGCATTTCCTTTCACATCATTGGTAAACTGTATTATTCGGCATATTCTATATTATTATTGTCGTTTTCTCTGCTATAGCTTACATTATCATCACATTATAGTGCATCTCAACTCTAATAGGGCAAAGAGCAATATTCCACGTGTGATGAGAGATTCAAATTTATTTACAATTTTTACTGGTTAAATGTAAACTAGTGCATAAAATACTTTGTTTTGTATATAATTACATTTCTTATAGGTTGTTTGACCTAATAGGCTAAACGAATTATTATTATTATTATTATTATTATTATTATTATTATTATTATTGTGATTACATCACAATATATTGTTCGTTTTTATTAAAAAAAAAATAGTCCACCTTGCTTGGTCATTATCCCCTACCTTCAGAGATTTATTATAAGAAACTGAAGATTGAACAACAACGTCTCTAACCGCCAAGTTATTCTGCCCTAATCAGTTCCTCCGAGCTTGAAGCTAGCATAACTTTGACATCATCCATTTGGAGAACTTAACTTAGCATAACCTAACAGTGACAGGATGCCTTGATGGAAACGCATTGAAATCCCAAGTAATTGACACAAAATATGACAAACTATTTCAGGCTCTCTGAGCAAAGAACACACATTGCTATGGATGAGCCCCCATAATGCAACTGATTAATGCCGCCTCGCGCGCGCACACCAGCCGACTCCATGAAAAATGAATTCTCTGCTGTCATTCCGACAAGCTAGCAAAGCCGGAAAGAGACTATTAGCACGGAATCATTATCAATAGCGATATTTTCAAACTCTATTATAGCAATCAGGCTGGAATTTATTCAGTAGATTTAGCTCGTTTGGGCATAATTGATAAATAATCAAAATGTGTCAATGCAACTTGCACAAATTTCACTAACAATCAAGTAAAAGCAGCCAATTTACCACCTGACTTGGTACGAATTAGAGCTAAATTGACGATCAATTAATCTTGGGAGGGCCAGCGGTGTATTTTGTGGACAAGCAGCAGAGAAATAGACAGAAAGGAGCAGAAAGGAGTTGAAATGTCGCGGCCTGTCCATTTAATAGTCGTAAATGGCTAGATTTATGGCATCAGTTAACGGTTTGAGAAAACACACTGATCGTGCTATCACTGAGCAGTGCAACCCATGTGCTGTTCATCACCGCGGGGAACTACACATATGACTTCTAAACGATGCTATTGTAGATCATTGCGGATGACTTACCATTGAAAGAAGGCACTTTTGCTTCTGATGGTCGCCTCCTGCAATGTCACAGAGTTAAATCAGCATAGTTGTCTTAAACTAAAATCATGACCGAGTCATTAAATGCTTGTTTAAATTAGAATGAGGATACTAAAACAAATTGCACGATGATGTACAGTGTTTTCTTTCTGTTCTGGTTTTAGCTGAAAAGAAATTTCTGTTGCTATATTGATATTTCTCGCCATATGGAGGAAACTGTAATGACCTAGAGCTTTTTTTTTTTTTTTTTTTTTTTAAGCGTTTCACTTCTAAAAAGTAAAAGATGTAAACAAACAATTGTTAAGCTACTTTTATTGCTACCTTATTATTATCCCATGAAAGATATGGCTGAATGAACAACAATTTTGGGTGCGCGAGAGGATTGGTCTGACTCAAATGCATTCTGGTTCACTGTAGCCTTCCAATGTACAAGGTCAGTGAAACTAATTATTTTCAGTACTAATTTGCTGATGCATTAAATTGCATTAGCGGTGTGATTAAGCTGGAATTTAATAATTACCAGCACATGTTCTTAATTTAGCGCAACTCAGAATGACCACTGACCCAAGTCCTCCTTTCTTTCAAGCCATTGATCCACCTCTTTTGAATGAAAGATATAGGATGTAGCCTGTTCTGCGTTTGTGTTCATCACTATTCGTTC
This sequence comes from Clarias fuscus, assembly GCA_030347435.1. Classification (NCBI taxonomy): domain Eukaryota; kingdom Metazoa; phylum Chordata; class Actinopteri; order Siluriformes; family Clariidae; genus Clarias; species Clarias fuscus. The sequence goes on along the minus strand of CM059208.1, from coordinate 14,836,132 downwards.
GTTATGTAAGATAGTAAAATTCAGGTGGATCTTTATATACTATTGGAAATATTTGCCAAGTACTATTTATAATATACTTGTGTGTTTTTTATTTATTTATTTTTTTTAACTTTGCCCAATTTAGGCTAATGTCTTCTCATAATGTGTGTTATTAGTACATCATTATATTTTATCATTTCCAGTTTTATTATCGAGTCTGGACGAAGGCTCTATAAAACTTTGACATGAAAAAATGAAAAAATGAAGAAGAAAAAAAAATACTATAAACCCTATTTATATTTCCCAGCCTTGCCAGCACTGATTAGAAATGAACACCAAGGTAAACTGGTGCAAGTCCGAGATGAAATTAGGCGTTTGTAAAACGCTTCTAGGATATCAAGGAGTAGATATATGGATACAAAGTGTAGTGGACAATATGATAAACATGTGTCCATCAAACCGGACGTTAATAGAGTGCGTTTGGACAGTTGTCGTGTTCATCCCCTAAAGTCTCATTACCCAGCGTAATGGAGGCGAGTTGCTCCGTGACACACCAGAGCTCGGGTTCATTACGGTAATCGCCGTCCAATGCTGATTATTTTATTTAGACCCTTAATTGTATTCTTTCCGGATAACTCACGTTGTAATCGGGTCCACACGGAGGGCACCGAGTCTAATCACGGTTTGAAATGCGACTGGGGTCAGCACCTTGTCTGGACGAAGGAGAAGACATCCGTTTGAGCTTGGGGAAGTTACCCTTTTTTGGGGACAGCTATTGTCCAAACGACATCCAACCCACCAGGAAATGTAGATAATAATAATAATAATAATAATAATAATAATAATAATAATAATTGTTATTATTATTGTTGTTGTTGTTGTTGCCGGGTTCTTTAGTTTTAAATCATATGTCATTATTGTTATATATATATATATATATATATATATATTTTTTTTTTGTTGCAATGAACAGCGCAGCGTTTCATGCATTATTATTATAATAATTATTATTATTATTATCGCTTAATTTTCGAACGTCTTCCACACTATTAATACACGTATGCTGTAGAAATGTGTATTTTATTTTATTTTTATAATACCATCACTTAAATATAATTTTCCTTTTTTCTTTTTTCTTTATTTATAACTTAAATATTGTCAAAAGCATGTGTCGCGCGCCCCTCTTAATTCTGAGTGGATGTAAGGTTAAACGCGTAAGGACGAAGAAAAAAAATCTGACAGAAATAAAGAGAAGGAAAAACTAACCTATAGATCGTCTCCTGTAGGCTACATGCTGTAAAATATCCCTGCTCGACACGACACGGCTGTTTGCTGTGGGGAGTCCACCGGAACCGGAGCTTAAAGCGCACTGAGTGCGCGCGCACAGAGCCACGGCTGAGCCCCGCGTTCAGAACCTGCGGGCTCACGTGCAGGGGGAGACATGATGTACATTGTCGGCTATATACAAATCTGCACACGGCAGGGTACCATGCAATAAGTACAAAAATTGCCATCGCTATTGCTAAACCACAAATCGGGTTTTGACTTTCTCAATAGTATGTACATTATAATACCGTAACACAAACGCTATGTTTATACAGAGAGACAGACTTTATATTTACATATTACAACAACTGAGGATTTTTAGATTCGTTTATTTTTTTTTCCCCTCCGTAATCATTCGGGAGAAGGCCTTCTGTAAAAAAAAGAAAAAGAAAAGTGGCTTAAGTGAAAATTCATGCTAGCTTTCCACCGTGCACTGTGAAGATATAATATTAGCAATGGTTTATTATTTCCAAATTGTATCTTTCAGTTAGAAATAAATATATGACATAAAGCGCATCTACATCATGACAGCTATACGAAATAATGCAACACCTTGCAACGCAACTCCTTTAAAATGAAATGCATTCATAGTTTACACAAGATGTGCACTGTATTTAACTACACGGTAGTGTATTATAGCAATTCATAGCCTAATAACCTACTAATCCCACAGTAAATATCGAATTTGGCGCTAAATGCCTCAAGTGCTTAATGGCCTTGAAAATGACTAGTTGGAAATGTACTTTGGATGTGTGGTTAGCTGCCTCAGAGAATTAATCGCATGTGATGGATGGATTCTCCTCAAATAAAGCTGCACTCTGCAACTGCTTACACACACGCAGCACCACCCTGACAAAACGTAAAGCAACCACTGTTGTTGTTTTTTTTCCCCCCTTCGCCTGGAAATATGGGTGCACTTTTCTCGCACGCGATTCATCCCCTTTCAGAAAATAGCTTAGACTACTATTCGTAACTCCATCAAACGTCAATTCCTCTCCGTTCGGTGCCTTTCATTGATTTTGCCTTTTGCACATTTAGCATTTAGCATTTTTTCTCTAATAAAACTAGATTTATTACAAACTGTTTGTGCGCCATGATTATGAGCTCATTTTTAGCCTACAATAAGGGGCTGATACTATAAATCAGGGCTGATATTAAGGAGACAGTAATTGCAGACGCTGCTGGTTTATGGATGCTGCTGGTTGGGCGCGTGCGCTCGCAGAGGCGACATTTCCAGCCTTCAATTCTGATTGGCTCTCATCTGTGGAAGCTCACGCGCTCATGCACCTATTAAGCGCCTCCCTGTCTCTCTAAAGAACATTATAATGCTCGCAGCCACCTTTTTTTAAACGCGCCGAGAATTTTTCTTCATTTGGCCACTCTATGCTGTTTAAGGAAGTTAAAAGTTTTAGGGCTAGTTTCGGCACCGGTGCGCGATGCTCTCTCACGCCGACCTCTTGGACACTCGCCTCGGTGAGTTACCGACACCCAACTCCGGTCTCCAGCTCCACTGTAAGCTATGGAGGAACTTTCCATTTATACAATTATAATCGGATTTAGCCTTAATGCTTAATCTAATTTTGAACTCGATATTGTAGGCTAATTCATTATCTAGTGAATTAATTACATCTAACCTATTTGATCAACCTTGTCTAAATATTGATAGAGCGCACTGAGAGCGCATCTTAGTCTTGTGTAATATGCAGCTTGGAATATTTTCGATGCTGACCATACTTTTTTTTTTTTTAGCATTATAATAGATTATAAAAATGCGTAAATGTTTTACTGTGTTTTTCGTGCAATGGAAAAACTTCATTTTAAGCGATGATATTGCAGGGATGAAGGATGCAGCTGCTGAGCTGCTGGGCCACAGGGAGGCATTAAAGTGCAGACTCGGGGCGGACACCGGACACCCGGGCGATCTGAGTTCGGGCCCGGACGCGGTCGAGGGCGCCACGCTGCTCCCCGGGGAAGATATAAGCAATGGTGGATCAAACCCCAGCGGCATGCAGCAGGTCGGCGCAAAGGAGCAAGACAAACAGCAACAGCAACAAGGTTCGAGTCAGTCGGGTGGACAACAGAGTCAACAGAAACAGAAACGCCACCGGACCCGCTTCACACCGGCGCAGCTTAACGAGCTGGAGAGAAGTTTCGCAAAAACCCACTACCCTGATATCTTCATGAGAGAGGAACTGGCGCTGAGAATCGGATTAACAGAATCCCGGGTTCAGGTGAGACAAAAACACAATGCATCATTGATGGATATAAAGCAATGTAATGATTTCATGTTTTAACTAAAAACAGCAAATTATTATTATTATTATTATTATTATTATTATTATTAAAAGGTAACATTCAACAACTCTCACATGACTGAAATTGAATTGACATTATGATTATGCGTGACTTATATGATAAGAAACAACAGAACATTGCGAGAGTTCATATTTACTTTTTTTATTATTCTTTTTCGGCTGCTGTAGAAATTTTAAAAAGGGAAAACAACGTGTATAATTATTAGGATGGTTAACAGTATTCATAATATAGTACAATACGTATTATAAACGTTCTATTTGATATACGTCGTCATTTTCGGTCATTTCAAATGAAATTTTCAACGAATAGGAAAGTATTTATAAAACAAAATATCTCACCTATACCTATGTCATTGTTTGTTTTAATGCTGGGTTAAAGCAAATAGTGACGTAGCCTTTAGTGAGAAGTTTCCTTTTTATAAAAAATTATTATTATTGTATATATATATATATATATATATATATATATATATATATATATATATATATATATGTGTGTCTGTGTGTGTGTGTGTGTGTGTGTGTACATTGTTAGTAATGCAAATCGACTGAGAAATTTTATTTAAGACAATTAATGATGCACTTTAGGTTTCAAAGTAGCTATTTATATTTCGTTATTTTTTATTTAGTTTAAAGTATTATAGATATAAATATTTCGATTGTTTTGTAAAATGTTTACTGTGTAAATTCCCGTCGTCTGAGAACATATATTTGCAGTTCTTAGTATGTAACCATTATTTCTTAATATATTTAGTGACTTTAAAAAACATTTTCATAATATAGCGCATCATAACAAATCTTACATTAGCCATAACGACGTGGGCCGTTTGAAGAAATATCAGAATGATGCTAATTAGTCGCCAAATGATGTTACTTGCGATTAATTATACTGAACGCGATAATCATCATCAGTCAAGCCGAATCGCTCCCTCGTTCAAATATCAAACGTTATTTTTCACAAAATAGAGAAGAAGAAGAAAGCTCAGACGCCCGAACACTGCAGGCCTATTTTCTGAATTTATTTTCGGCGCAGGTGATAAAGCACCTAGGCCAACCAACCATTTGTCTCTGGAATTGCTCTATCAGGCACAACGTCTTCATTCCAGTCAACCAGCAAAATATTCTTCTCCACTTTATGATGGTATAAGAAATAGCATTTCGTTCTGTCAGTGACAAACCTAAGCTTTGAAATCGCTTGTGACCCCTAATTAATTATTTGTCAGGGATTCAGTACTATGTTAAAAAAAAAAAAAAAAACACCGAAGACATTTAGGCAAAACGCCCCTGAGCCACTGTTTAGTTAAAGTTCACTGAAATAAACCATATAAACCAAATAATAATAATAATAATAATAATAATAATAATAATAATAATAATAATAATGTGCGACATAATGGAAAACATTTGAATAGTATGAATTCCTTGTAAGTGGACCTATAATTTTTCAATTTAAATTTTCTTCAGTCGAGGTACTGTAGACAATTTTTTTTTTACCAAATTTTTTTTTCTTACAATTGATCGCAATGTGTGATATAAAATATACAGTAGCTATGTAGCCATTTGTTATAATAAAAAATGTAAAAATAATAAAATGTTTAAAAAAAAATAATACAGAATGAAATGTGTTGAATACATTTTCTGCATAAACTACACCCAAAAAGCCTTCTTTAAGAGTTTATTTGATCATTATGGATTTGTAGGCTCCAAAAGAGCTCAAATCGTTTCTGATAAAAAATAGAAAGTTCTGTTGGGGTTTACATGGTTACACTGAAAAAGGCTGTATCGTGTTCTAATAGTATATTACAGTACTGAATTCGTTATTTCAGTCTTTACTGGCTCTACTGTAATATTGCAGTGTTTACCGGTGTCCGGGTTAACTCATAAACACATATGTTGTTTTAATACAGGGTTTTTTTTCTGTATTGAAGGTCCGCTGTATTCAGGCTTATTGATTTTGGTTTTCCTGCGCAGGTTTGGTTTCAGAACCGTCGTGCCAAGTGGAAGAAACGCAAGAAGACGACGAATGTGTTCCGCGCTCCTGGCACGCTGTTGCCCACACACAGTCTGCCGCAGTTTCCAGCGGCCGCTATGGGCGACGGGTTGTGTTCTTTCCACGCCAACGACGGGCGCTGGGCCGCGGCGGGAATGGCCGGCGTTTCTCAGCTGCAGCTGCCGCCGTCGCTCGGGCGCCAGCCGTCCATGGCGCAGTCGCTGTCGCAGTGCAGCCTGGGAGGCGCGCCGCCGCCCAACTCCATGGGCCTTTCCAACGGTCTATCGTCGAACGGCTCGGGTCTGCAGTCGCACCTCTACCAGCCCGCGTTCCCCGGCATGGTGCCCGCCTCGCTTTCCGGCCCGACTAGCGCGAGCGGCTCGCCGCAGCTGTGCAGCTCCCCGGACAGTGACGTGTGGAGAGGCAGCAGCATCGCCTCCCTGCGCCGCAAAGCGCTCGAGCACACCGTCTCCATGAGCTTCACCTAATCACAACGTCGTTTGCGTCCTCGTTAAAAGAGAAAAGAGTATTTTCACGGACGGTCAAGAGCCACTCAGGATCCGAGCTCGTAACTGTGAAATTACGAATTGGCAGCCTTAAAGGAAAAAAAGCGGAATCTCAACAACACCCGGACGATGTTTGTCGCACATGCGCAGTAGTAATAGCGTCCATATTTTAAACGGTATTCTTTATTTCACGTGTTGGATATGATTTCTTATTTATTAACTTGTTTATATATATATTTTTTATTTTTATTTTTTCATTAATGTCCTTAACAATTAATATCCAATTTCCCAACCTATTATTGACAATGATTTATTTATTTATGTATTTATTTATTTATTTGAATCATGCTTGTTGTTGATCAATTATCTAAGTACAGCAGCGCGTGCTGTTTGCTTACTTCACTGATGAGAAATATTTATTAATGTTCTTTTTTTCTATATGTTCAAGGCAGCCACGTGTACTGCATGCTATGATTGGGTTAAAGCATGGGTCACGTGTGGATTTCTTTTTCTTTCCAATTTTGTACAGGCAACGAATAAGATGTATAATGAGCAAATTCTCAAATAATCCGATTCAGCTGCATGTATTGGCAAGAAAGAGCAAGGCAAATTTACTTAACGCGAAATGATCTTGAATAGGATACTTGTGTAGATAAAACTAATTCTTGTTACCTGCTGGTCTGTTTGTGATATGTTTTGACTTACTGTATGTGCTTATTACTGAAATGTGTTTTTTCTTAAACGTTAATCCTACCAAATGCAACACACCTGGGCAGGTTTATATCAATTTATTGTAAATGGGTGAATAAAATCATTTTCAGTAACGTCAAAATTGAGAATGGTCCGTCTTTGCATATAAGAGCATATGGGTGTATTCCAAGAATATGTAACTGTGCGAAGACTGAGCGATTTGAAGAAACTGCTCTTATGATTGGTACCAAACATCACCACCACAAATTACTACAGAAATAACAGTATATTTCACTGATTTGCTGGTTGAAGGTTTATAATGGTTTACCATTAAATCTGAGGATGTCCTTTCTTTTCATATTTGCTGTCAGGAGATAACCTGTGTTGGCATGTTCTATATAATACTATAATATTATATCATACATAAAATATAATTACAGGAACCGAAATAATACCAAAAGAAATCACTAATAAGAACCCTATTATTGTTCTTGTTAGCTGCGTTGCATGGCTGAGACTTAAATATCTATATTAAATCTCTATATTATATCGATTCTCTGGTAATTTTCATCTTTTAAATCATTTAAAGGGAGCATCTAAATATCTGTATAAAACACAGTCTGCCTTAAGTGCTTTAAATAAATGAAAATACATATAAAATAATAACATTTAACACAGATTGTAAAAAAAAAAAGAATAATAAAACATGCAATTAAATAAAAAAAAAATTAAAAAAACAGATACCAGATTTTTATCGTAAAAAAAGATGCACCAAGCGACATTGCTGCGTGTAAAGGCATCTACTGAATCTCTCTCTCTCTCTCTCACACACACACACACACACACACACACACAAAGACGTACACACACTCACTCATCTCTCAGAGGGTGAGATAGGAAAATCTGAGAACCCTGAGATCTAGTGATTGACAACTGACAGAGATGCCTTTTTGTCCACATGGGATGGAGTAGGATTGGAACCAATTAGCGAGTAATCAGAGACATGTTTTGCTCCTGCATCCTTTGTGTGCTTTGAAGCAGTTGCCATTGGGGATGCCTTACAGGCCACAAATATCTGCTTTGACCAACCACTGACACAATAAATGGTCAGCTTGTGTGTAAATGCACTTACAAAAAGAGTCAGGCAGTCAGAAGAGACTTGTCATTCACTGACAAATCGACAAATCAATGTGTTCATGGTAGGTCAAGTGTAGTAATAACAGTTTGTGGAGAGAAAAAAAAAAAGATTTAATATGAAAAGCAATTAATGCGTTGTGTTATTTTATAACAGTATACATGACAAAAGTTAGCTGTGTAAAATAAGCAAACGAAATTGAATATGAAAATTACATAAAGCTTGTATTTATATGTAATGTGTATTTGGAAGCATGTATGTAGCGAACATATAAATATTCTTGCGTAGAACGAAGATAATAGATAATGCATAGTGACACAAACATACAGACTGGTGACAAATTAAAGGGAAATCTGGTGGCTCTGTCATACAATAGGAAGCATTTTGCTGGCATGGTTTGGGTTCACTTGTCCCCTTAGAATAAAGGGTCACCGCAAATCAATACAAAGTTATTCTGACTGATCACCTTCGATGAAACATTTCTATCCTGATGGGAGTGGTCTCTTTTAGGATGACCCCGCCCACAACCACGGGGCTCAATGACCACTGAATGGTTTGATGAAGATGAAAACGATGTAAATTCTTTTCTCTGGACATCCCAGTCACCAGATTTCAACCCATATTTTAAACGGATGCGTTATTGCGCAAAACACCAGCTGGTGGAATAGCGTTGAGAAAAACCATGTTCCTACTTCTAGCACGGTTGTAAAATCTATGCCAACGCACACGGAAGCAGTTCTGGTGACTTGGGAAGGTCCAAACACTTTATGTCGGCGTTTGTTTTAATATGTCATCTTTAGGTATGTGCAGCATCTCTTGCCTTCAAAAGCTGTAGTCACTAACTAAAAATTACAGGGGGACAAAAGTAGCCGGTTTCGGTATGGTCTTTCACTTTCCATATACAGTTAATTGTCTCAGAGAATTAGTGGATAAGATCTCATTGAAACAACAGAATGGGCAGAGTGTGTGGAAAGCTCCCCCGGTCCCTGAACAAGCTTCGCGTACACATCGATCATCATCAGCCTCAGCATCTGCTCTGAGAGGCCCAGACTCCCTCAACCTCCTGTGCTTGCCTGTTCCCTACAGAGGCACATTTCTTATTTCCAGCACTGTGCTAAATTTATGGTAAACATCATATGATAATCAGATGATTGCTAGATGTCAGTAGATAGGGGTTGTTGAGTGATGCATTGGGTTGGAGAAAAACATACGCTTTTGAGTTAGGCATATGTGATTTTGTTCTGGCTCTAAGACATAATTCAGTGTATCAGCTAATTACCAAGGCTATTATGAGTTGAATCAAGTGTCAGAACATGCAGTGTACTAAAATGTCCCTTCCTTTGGTGCTCTAATTAAAGCAGCAATGACTCCATGGCTGCAACTTTGCATTCTAAGTAGCTGAGGTGTTAATCCAGTCCCAGTCATAAACTGGATGATACTGATGAAGAGCTACACAACACAGTCCTGCTGCAGCAATCCTTAAAAAAAAAAAAAAAAATACAGCATTTTTTCAACAGATAAAGCTGACATTGCTTTTGAAACATGTTTCCATGCCCTTTGCTGTAGCCTTCCTGCTTCACCACCTATACTTGCCCTTGATTTCCACTGTCAGAGCATGGAAAGCACCCCACAGGCCCTGACAGGAGCGACAGCTCGGCGGTAAATCAGAAATCAGTGCCGGAGAGGGGAGCAAGCCACCATGAAGGTCACAGCCACAAGCGTGCCATCTCATGTCTATCCAAACAGTGCACACATCCGTGACCAGCAGGATGGCCCTGTCTGAGACCTGAGTGGGTTGTCTATCATAATCTGGTAATCCCCTGGTGTTTTTGATACCCAATTATCCTGCACAAATGCATTACATTTAATTGCACCTGCGATGAAACAGATATAAAATAACACACAGAAGAATATAAAACCCCGAAAGTAAAAACTGTATCTGTTCTTGTATTTAGTTATTGAAATCACAGCTAAATGGTATTTCAAGATTTTATGATGGATTTTTCACACTGTGTTAATCTGAATAATATACATCAAATCTAGGTAATAATCCCGCCTGTTAGGCCTGTTAAGACTGAATATATTTGAAAGTGTGTTTGTCTATGGCAAGTGTATCGAGAATTAGTGTTTTACTCATGTTTACTTACTGCCACCTGCTGGTTTGGTTTCATGCAGCAGCAAGCTTGATAAAGCATCCTTATCAATCTGATTTATTTATTTATTTATTTATTTATTTTTGTCTTGAAACTATCACTTATTTTTACACCAGCGTTTTGCTCTGTCGTGGATTAAACTGTTTATGAAAAAGTCTAATAATGTGTGAATTATAACATTAAATATTAATATTAATGCTGTATTATTAATGAATTTCAATATAATGGCACTTTTCAGAGTTAAAAAGGTAGCGTGGTATAGTCTCCTCTCCATAACCTTTCTTATACTTTCACTTATTCCTGATAACCTGCATAGAAAAAAAAACATACATCACATTTAATATGTGATGACATGAAGCATATGTGAGCAAAACATATATATAAAGGTGCATTTTAAAAAACAAATTGCATGTGAGTTGATGTTAAACACATGTCAACGATACAGTATATGTATCATGTGAGAAAAGCATGTGTGAAAACTGAAACCACATGGCCTACATCTCTAACCATAATGAGAAAACAAATCAGTCGTGGGAAATCACATAAAAAAAGACACACTAATTACATGTAGAAAATAAAAATCTGGGGAAAATGTGGAGAAAACAGGTAGGCATATATTATTGCTTGCAAATGTAAAATGTAATTGATTAATGTAGTAATAAAAAGGTAATTATACGGGGGAGGACATTAAGATGTTCTACTTGAGAAAAATGGGTGAAATAATAAAATATAATTTAAATAACATGGCATAACTACATACATAAATGTGGGCATTGTTCACATATGATTTTCACATGAAATTTCTGTAAGGAAATATGAAGACTTGTTGCTGATTGAGGTCATTAAATAAAATGTTTATAATTTGTTTTCAGAAACAGAATAGTTTAATACACACTCTGGAATTGTATGGAGTATATCAGTGCTTAATGTTTGATGTCTGAGTAAATTTTCTTCACTTGCTAATCATGTGTTCTACATCAATCAGTCATTACATTAAAAACATTAACATTAAACCACCAGCGTTTTGTCTCTGGCCCATTGGGTCAGCAGGGCTCCGTAGGGTCTGTGGGTGTGTGCTGCAGTGTCTGGCACTAGACAAACTTGTTTGTCTGGCGCATCTCATGGGTGCTTCTTATTGGAGTTAGTAGTCCGACTTAGTAGGCTGAATTAGCAGGCCCAGTGATCGACAGGCTGTGGTGCACTTTGCTTTTTTTTGTTGATTTGTGTTGCATTAGGTTATCTGTGGGATCAGACCGGATGAGCTGGCATTTGTTCCACGCGGGTATGGATGAGCCTTGCGCAGCCAAGATTTGGTCACAAGTTTGGTGCTGGTGTATACTTAGTGATCAGTCTGGTTCAGTCAGTTCATTATATATGTGTGTATACAGAGTGAGCCAAAAAACTGTATGCACGCTATTACATTACATTATATTAATATAGTATTGATAATATTATTACATACATTTAGTATTAATACATTTAGTATTAAACTCTTGATACAAACCTGGAATTAATGAAAGAAAATTTACTTTACTTACAGTGTCAATTGGTGACAATTACTAAAACCTCATTCACTCCCTACAGTGGCACAAAATAGCCTCCTATAAATACTTCTGGATTCACATTAAGTCTCTGGGCTGTGTGCTAATACTCACTCTAAATGGCACACAGTGTCGTAACCACTTAGTCGAGAAGTCCCCACAATGCACTGATTTGTGATTAGCATTGCATTAGAGAAGGACGGCTGGTCATAGTTCAATGCGAAATGATTTCTGCTTGGACACACATACTACTCTTCCTCCACCCTGTGCCACAGTATGCGCCCTCCGCCATGGGTTGTAATGGTATTATGAGGCACACGTCATTAATCCACTTGCAGGAAAGGAAATCAGCCCAGTAGAAAGTCTTAGCTTTGTGCTGATTAGACAAGACAGGCTAGGTCATGGTGTGTGGACCGGTATAACTGTTCATTAACACACTGTATTAGATACAATGTGCAGTGTAAATGATAGGAAATAGGGTAATCGAATCCAGATGAATTAAATAGCAAGGAAATAATCTATTGCCCATGTGTATACAGCACAGTCTATTGTACATTTGATCTCAGACCAAACCTTTTAAACCACCAATAAGTTAACTTGTTATTATCATTTATTTTGCTATTAGGGTACTACCAGGGTATCACATACTCGTTTTAAAGAAGCTTTTTTTTTGTAAGGATGTAGACACTGTTTTAATCTTCTTTGGCTGTCAAGCCAAAATGTAATTAGCTTATGTAAGTACTGCAGAACGGAATTAGATTGCAGCTTTGATGTGTAGCAGAGGAAACAAAATACTCAAAAGAAAATAGTTTTAGGCATAACTCACTCCTATAATATATTAACATGTGTTCTTTCTTCCTGTGCATTCTGTGCTATTGTGTTGAAAATATATATAGCAATGTCGCAGATATGTTTAACCTGGGGACTTGACCACTACACATTGAAACCATTTTACCCATTGCATTACCGTTCGAAGGCTCGAGACAAAATCCACCAAACCCACAGAGCTGTTTTATTAGGAGGATTTATTGGAACGAGATTTCCAGTAAGACCTGCAGTAGTAGTGGAGATTGCAGAGGGCACGGCCTGTGGGTTTCTCATCAGCCTAGCTCCCAACTGGACATACTCAGATGGAAGATGCTCATTTCCTGAACTGAGCAATGGGTGCTGGGATTTTGATGTCCTGGCCTTTCTCCAGTCTCTTCTCACATTCAATCAGAAAGTTGACCCCATCGATCACACACTGAACAAGCTCGACCTGAAAAGAAGGAAAGCTTCAGGCATTAGATGAGCTCCTCTTATGCGCGTCTGCCGTAAAAACACCACAGTGGTTATATGATGATTTTTCCACACAAAGATTAAGCATACTACTGAATCCCAGAAGGAATCGTGGGGGTAAGAATTCAAGCACATTATACCATTTTAGTGACACTGTAGTGCATTATACAATGGTCTTCCGTGTGGAGAGGATGTTTTTAGATTGATACTGACGTGAACTTGAATTGAAAAATCTTGGCAAGGTGTCACAAATATGTCGATATGTTGTGTGACTGGGAGAGTAATGGGTTTATCTCTGTGTGTCCTCTGATTATCCCTCATCTCTCAGTATAATAGACTTAGTCTGCCTTCCAGTCTGAGGATTTACCATTCCTACTGATCAATCTTATTAAGGTGTTGGGTGAAGATTTCTTGTTAAGACAGGATATTTACCTCAGACTTGCCCAGACGGTCAAGGTTAGATATGTCAAAAACATCACCGACAGCAGCAGTGTCAACCCCGCCTGTGCCGCGCTTCTGAAGCCTGAGGTTTTCCAGGATCTTAGAGAAGCGTGAGTCCTGAGATAGCAAAGACATGAATGACATTGTCAAAGAATCACAACTGACAACGGTCAGGTTGAGATTATTTAGATTTCATTTTAAAATCAGATTATAATAATTAACAATCACATTAATCAATTTCATCCATCCAAACTATGCATTTCATTGAATTCTATTATTAACCGATTCATGCATGATTCAGCTCATAGTACTGTACCTTGCTAAGGAGAGGGAGGCGCACATGGACTCCTGCTCTTAGTCCAGTGCCCAGGTTGGAGGGGCAAGTCAGGATGTAGCCCAGGTTCTCATTCCACATGAATTCCCAGCCTCTCTCCTGAATCAGCCTCTCAACCTACAAGACCATAATCCGAAGCAAAATCGTATAGCCTTCCAACTAAAAACAATGACCGTGATTATTCTGTGCTCAATGATACCTCTTTCAGTCCTCTGCAGAATCTCTCAAAGACTCTCTTCATGTTGCCACCCTTCTCCATGGAGATGACACGAGTGTGGTCCTCTTCATTGATCCAGATTAAGAAAGTTTTTTCATGGTTGTGCCTGGGAGATAATGTATCTATCAGATTTAAATAACCTAAGCCTAAAGTTTCGTCCAGCAACAAAATGCATTTAAAGTGTTAATGAACTGTCTTATTAGATTTATATATTAGTCAAACATATCAAAAGAATCATTACATATTGAGTTATCTGTCAGGACCACAACAGTGTAATTTGAAAGTCATGCACAATATAATTTTCTCCATTTTCATTACTGATATTGTTATCAGAGCTTTGAGTACTCAGTCATACTCCAAAGATCAATCCAGAGTTTCAGGTCAATACCAACCACGATACTGGTAGTGAATCAGGACATTTCTAGAATAAAACACACACGGGCATGCAGTCTGGTGGTGCAAGTCTCATGCACCATACCAGATTCCCCTGGCATCAGGCCAATCACGAGCCATCCCTGCACAAGTCAGCAAGGGAGAGACAGGCTTGTCAAACAGGAAGTGATCCTGGGTTGAACAGACCGATTAGGAACAAAGGTGAGGAAGAGGTTGAACAAAAAAAGGCAGGCTTAAAAAACTGCTAAACATCTCCCAATTGGAGCGCAGCTCTGCTGAATTCTCACTTCTGATTGGTCAGGAGATATTGATGAATTTCTTATAAAGGCAACTAGGTCACAAGTTCCAAGTGAATGGTGTGTATTTACGTATTTTTTTCTAATATGATGTAAATATGACCTGTAAGAAGCATTTTAAGGAGTCTCCAGTGTCAGTGCTTTTTGACAGACAGAGGTAAAGCTATGAATTTGAATTTCTGGACAGAGGACTTTTGGTAACACCAAAGTGCATTCTTTTTGTTTAATTACTGTCAAGAGAGAGACAGTTAGGAAATTACTGTTTATAACTGCTGTAATATGAATAATAACATCTCATGACTAGCTTCACACCATTAAAAGTAGCTAAAGTCTTTAATTCTATGTGTTTTGTGTAAAAATATAATAAAATCTGAAAACATAATAAAATAATAAAATCATCTAATTATAGCAGGTGTGTGTATTAGGCAAATCCACTCCTCAGACGACAACATATAACTTTTTTTTTTTTCATTATGTAATTATTTATTTAACCAAAATGAAGCCAAAAAAAAAAAAAAAAAACATGTAGGCTAATTCTTACAGAATTTAAGCGGGTAAGTTGCAGCCAGGTGCTGCTAATCATCAGCCCTTGATTAAATGATCATCAGCAGGTGTACAGACCTCTACAAAAGCAGAAGTATTGGCAGTTCGCAGGTGTGGAGCACTCAGGTGTGTTTTAACACAATGTCAAAAAGGAAAGACATAAGCGAAGGTCTTAGGTAAGCAATTCTTGCTGCAAAAGTGGAAATGGAGTTCAACGTTCTACAGTGAGAAAGATTATTCACTAGTGGAAAGTATTCAAGACAGTTGCCAATCTCACCCAGGACTGGACGTCCCAGCACATTCACCCCAAGTTCAGACCGTGCAAGGCTCAGAGAAATACAAAAAAAAAAAAAAAAAACAAGAGCCACAACTCAGAACCTAAAGGCCTTAATGAGCATGTTACATGTGAACGTTATTGACAGCACAATTAGAAAAAGACATTTAGAACAAGTACGGTTCTAAGTTTGGATATGTTGCTAGGAAAAAGCCTCTTCTGTCTAAAAACAAAACAAAACATGGAAGCGCAACTGTGGTTTACAAAAATGCATCCAAACAAAGCACAAGGCTTCTGGAACAATATTCTATGGACAGATGAGGCCACAATGGATTTGTTTGGCCTTAATGCCCAGCACCATGTTTGCCGAAAACCATTTCATCAGAAACACCTCATACACACTGTGAGGCATGGCAGTGGACGGCACCTTGCAGGATCTGGGCACCTTGCAATTATTAAGTCAACCACGAACTCTCTGAATATCAGAGTAGTGTACAGTAGAGGTAAACGTAAGGCATTTTGTCCAACAACCTAAACTAAACCTAAGGCCAAAATTGGGTCATGGGACGTTGATGACACAGCATGAAACAACACAACAGTAATCCAAAGCACACCAAAAATTCCACATGGCTGTAAAAGAAAAAAAAAATACAATTTAAAATTGCTTAGTCAAAGTCCAGACCTCAACTCAATTGAAATGCTGTGGTGAGACCTCAAGAGAGCTGTGCACGAGGGAAGGCCGAAAAACGTAATAAAATGCAGCAATGTAAAGGAAAATGGGCCATAATTCCTACACAATGATGTGAGAGACTGATAAAGTCATACAGGAAACGATTACTTCAGGTTATTGCTGCTAAAGGTGGATCTACAAGCCCATGTTTTTTTCTTTTCTTTTTGGGTGTATTTTTGTTAAATAAAAAATGCAGTGAGGAAATGTTAGTTATTGTTGTTCTTCTGAGGTTGTGTTTACTTAATACTGAGACCCGCTATGATCAGATGATTTCTATTATGATTGATGATTTCAAACTGCTGTGGTATAAAAGGAATAATGCATTTTGGGATAAACTGTAAAACAAATGTATTCAGCTTCAGGGTGGTAACAGTAACTCCTTATTGTCTCAGATCACATCTCACCACTATTTAGACTGATTCAGTGACATAAAACAGTAGACATCATCGTGTTTCTTTCCTTAATTAATATCTCATATCCAGCTGCTTTCTGATTTCTCATGATAACCTTTTAATTCTTTAGCAAATGTACTAAGAACTACTGCACTACACAATAACCACTAAGAACTATCCTTACACCTTACCAAATGCCTCGAGCGTCAGGCCAGTCTCTGGCCATACCAGCTGCGGTGAGGAGAGGAGACACTGGCTTATCAAAAAGAAAGTGCCCCTGAGATAAACCAGCATGTGACAAGAGCAGTAATGTTTGTGTTAGGGAGCAGACAAAACTTCATCAAAGACATTAATATTTAAAAGAAAAAATGCCTTTTGGTTCATCGTTTCAATTAACTTGCTGGTTGTATTAATGTAAACAGACATGTTCAGAAAGCTTTTCTTATTATTATGTCGGTGAAGGATGTCGAAGGATGTCTGTATATACTACATTCAACGGATCTTGTAACAAGCTTACGTCGATAAGTTGTTGCTGGTCCTTTTCAGACATCTCAGTCAGACTGTAGTATTTGCCTGCAAGATCTCCTTTTAGTCCAGCCAAAGCTTGGACAGCCACTCGCTCCACCTCACGTCTCTCAGAGCGCGTGCAGGCCGGGGGCAGACTGAGGCCACGGATACTGCGGCCAGTACGCACACGGGATGACAGCACATATTTGTCATCGAATTTCCCAGAGGTGATCTGCACCAGACAATGACATTGTGTATTACAGTCAGAATTCAGATTGGAACACTGTTGAATAGAAGTGATGGTCCTTTCAGCCTATAAACTGAGCGAAGAGTACTGTATCTTCTACCTTTGAACAATCAAGATCCGTTGGGTGCTTCATGGTCTTGGGGTCATAGCCATTGTGCCTATCCTTGATAACCGGGTTAAAAATATCAGCAAATACCTGAGGAGGACAACACCAATTATTAACATAGGTCAAAAATAGGCTAAATACAAGCAGCTAAGTTTATAATTACATAATTAAAATGATATTTTATATAATAATAGTAATAATAATAATAATAATTATTATTATTATTATATTTTATATACAATTTTTCTTGTTTTCCCCGAAAACTAGAATCATGCTGATACACCAAGCTAGCAGTGCATAGATAACACACCTCATAGCTTTCCTCGTCACCTGCCACCATGCCTACAGTTTTGATAAAGGGATGCCCAGGGTTGTCCACCCCAGTCTGAATGCACTGGTCCAGCGTCCAATTGCTTGGAGTGGCCTTGTCCCTCAGTCGTGCATAGATGGCAGGGGTCAGTGCAGATGCCATGCAGTTGTTGTGCTTGCGCAGATCTGGGTAATCAGCGCTATGTAATATAGGTGCAACATTTTACAGTGAAATTCATAACCTATATTCATAACCTTCTTATGACAGGCATCCTAAAGCACGGCTGTAGACAAAACAATAATTGTTTTGTTTTTGTTTTCCCACATAGTATTACAATAACATGGCAAAAGTCTAAATAGAAGACACAAACCAAAACCAACCAGTTTGTATCTGTTCTTTTTTCTATTAGCCTACAGCATGTGTGTGGAGCAGTACAGCACATGTAGGTTCAGGCCTTATGAACTAAGATCATATTTCCCTGCATGTAACGTTTGGCAGGAACAGTGGAGCATAGTGTGACTTTCCTTTACTGGAAGTGACCTATAACATCCATAATCATAATCCAAGTGTGTCAAAGTTCACCAGGATATTTATGCATATATAGGCTGACCATTTCACACAGCGGACGTCTTGGTGAAATTGTATGACCTAATTTGATGTCAATGGCATTCATCCATAAAACTATTTTAATCTAGTTTAATCTAGGTAAGTAATCTGAATTATGCTTTGCCAAGGGTTTCGTTTATGGGGTAAATTTCTAGCATCTTAGTTTCAGTTTGATTTATTATTCCCTTGATCCCCTATCATGAACTTCATGAAATTATGAACTGCTTACCTGGGTGGATAAAGCTTCGTCCTCTCAGCAGCAGAGACACCAAATTCATTCATCAGATAGACGGATGCCAGTGTGCCAGCACCCACGCTAGCCATGAGCATAGCCTTGGTACGGCCTGACAGCATTCGAGTGAAGGTGCTGGCCATCTTTACTGCCCAGATGTCTGGTAAATTCTAACCTGGGGGAATGTTGAGAAATATATTTCTTGTACTAGGATCATCTTTTAAAATCTTTAGCATTCTTTTGAACCTTTCCTTTTGAACAAAATCAATCATCAAATAATGAAGGTGTTTTAGGGACCTAAACTTCTATGTAATTTCATTAATACAGAAACGTTCTTAACTTAGCCTTCCTTAGTCTTAGCCTTCCCAACAGAGGGGCAAACTGAGAAAGCCTTTAGGATGCTACAGTAGATTTAACCTTTTTTGTGGAGTGTAGCTAGATAATTGGAATGGCAACTGTAATATACACTGTCTGCCAATGATTCCAAGCCATATTGTCTTTTTTTTTTTTTAAAGCTGTGCAAGAGATTTCTGGAGAGGAAGGTGATAGTGCTGTCTGTAATGAAATGGGCAGCCAAGTCAGCCAACCTTAACCCAGCGGAGCTGCTCTGGGAGTAATTGGATCGAAATGTTTAAGAGAGGTGTCCAACCAGATCCGCAAACCTGTGGAAAGGTCAGCACGAGATATAGCAGAGGATCGTTGTGAAGCACCTGACTGCTGAGGGTTGCTTTTTAAAAGAAACGTACAGTTTAAAACAGAGGTTTTCAAAGTGAACCATGAAGCACAGGCAGATGGGATAACTTTTTGTTGTTTATTTGTTTGATGGAAATCACAACCCATCATTATCAAAGTTATTAGATTTATTAATGGGGTTGCTAATCTGTCGACTGATCAGTTTAATTGAATGCTCCCAAGTGCAAATCACTCAACACAATACGGTTCACATTAATGTTATTTTGGTAACATTAAGGAATGAAAAGCATTATGCTCCAATAAAAGACCAGAACAATATTTTGAATAATGAACATATTTAAAATTAATGGATTATGTTTATGAAATAACTCGTGAAATTTAAAGGGGTTCTTGACTATACAAAATTTGAGAAGCCTTGGTTTGGTATTTTTTCCCATACAGTAAACCTAGTTAGAGTTTTTGCAAATTGATAAAGAAAATACTTACATAAAATGGCATTTTGCAAAGCTAGGTAGTGTACAACTAACATATGAATAAAATGAATTACAATGAATTACAATGACGTCGGTGGAAGGCTGGGGTTTTTTAGGCAGCAGTTGAAAAATTTGCAACAAATGCCAAATAGAGATGACTGGGTCAGAGCATCTTCAAAACAACAGGTCTTCTGGGATGTTCCCTGTTTGCAGTAGTTAGTCTCTACCAAAAGTGATCCAAAGAAGAATAATCAGTGAGCTGATGACAAGGTTCACTGATGCATGAAAGTTGCATGGAATGGATGAATCGAAGGTTCTGCTGGGAAACTGTGGGTCCTGGCATTTATGTGATTGTTAATTTGACATGTTCTACCTACCGCAACATTGCTGCAGACCAAGTACACACCTTCATGGCAATAGTATTCCCTACAGATTCCAGAAAATTATCCTGCCACACTGCCATTGTTCAAGTCATGTCAAGTACTAAGCAACATGTTTAAGGAATATGACAAAGAGATTAAGGTGTTAGCTCCAAAATAATCCAGATCTCAATCCAATCGAGCACCTGTGGGACGGCGCAAATGGCATTTTATGGACTTACAAGAACCTTTTGCTAATGTCTTGGTGCACACCTTTAGAGGTCTTGTGAAGTCCATTCTCAAAGGATCAGAGCTGTTTTGGTGGCACAAGGGGAACCTACATCATATCAGCAAGATGGTCTTAATGATATGGTTGATCTGTGTATGTTCTATAGGGTATTTTCATTATTTAAAAATACCTATATATATATATAAAGTCTGGCTCTTTGGAAGCAAAATATGAATAAATGAGTGGTGGCTTAAAACTTTTGCACAGTACTGTATGCCACTGCACATTCTCCAGGGCCATAAATATCCTAGGCCGGGGTGCCATGTACCATTTAGCTTGCATAAGACATTCACACAGACTTGGTTTGTCATGAAAGCCAGGTTATACTTACATTCAACTAAACAAGTTATGAATTTAAAATTTCAAAGGATATCCAGTGCATGTCTACAAATAACATTATGAATATCATATTATTTATTATACAGTAATTGCTTCAGGAAATATAGGTAACAATCCTGGTTAAATACAAGTGCTGTCCTATATTTGAGCTGAGCAGGGAAGGCAGTATTATAGCAACAGGTGTAGAATTAGAATTACTGCCAAGTCCCTGCTGGCTTTAATTCAACTGACCACATGATCTACAGTGACATTCTAGATCGGTCAGAGGGACAAACAGACACGAGAGGGAGAAAGAGAGGCTCTGGTGTGAGCAGGAGCTGTAATGTTGCCCAAAAGCATTGAGACGTTTACAGCTGAATCAGAACAAGAAAAAAAAAAAAGTGATACTTTGTGGGTTAAAAATCTGGAGCATCATAAATTACAATAGTGAACAGATAGTGCTCCACTTTAAACCTTTTAAGCAGGGAAGGAACCCTTATTAATCCAATTAATATTACAAAATCGTTAAAAGAACTTAATTACTTAAGAATGTAAGGTTTGTTTGATAAAGACTACTTAATCAGTTGGGAAATCAGTAGATGTAAGCCATGAATTAATTTAAATGCACAATAATACTGCAGTTTCACATACTATACAATACTACATTTCACACACACATACAAAAAAGTGAAATAAATTCACTATCCAGTCGCCTACTATGAAAGTTGTTTGATTTTTCTTTTTTACTGACCTTTAGATCGGAGGTGAAAGGTCCCAACACACACACACACACACACACACAGTCCAGTAGGTAGCTCCAGCAGGCAGCTAGTGAGCTTACACTGGGCCACTCTGGCAATAAGAGCTCATCCCAGCAGCCAATCCTATTTCTACTGACAGCATGTGAGGGCCTACGTACCTCCCTACTGTCAGGACACTTTGCCCTTGAGCTTTCTGCTTCTCAGCTCGGTCACAACCTCATGGTTTTTCACACATACTGGACATACACGCAGTCACGTACACACACAGGGAGCTCTTCACAAGGTTATTTTCCACCCCCTGAAAATCTTCCCCTGTCTGACTCTCCCTCTCTCATATATCATGCTGCTGCTTCCACTACAGTCTGGTATATTAAGATATTCTTGAACAGGTCTCCATGACCGAAAAGTCTAAAGGTCTTGGTGAATAATAATATCGATAGCTAGATCAAAGTTCAATTCATCTTTAAATGAATATTATTTGAGGTGTAAAACAATGAAAAAAAGAAGAAGCTCTCACTATGTGATCAGGTTTAATGGTTAAATATAGCCATGGACTCATTTGGAGAAAGAGTACAAACAAGGTATCAAAAAAAGATCTCAGGTATTGACAGCTACAGCAGGGTTTACAAATCTGCCTCAAGTTCAGGACGTTTTCTTTTTTGGAATTACGATGACTTTTATCATCACTGTTCCTTTTGGCCATCTACCTGCTTAACATATTCTAGTTATTTCACACTACTTTTTACATACTCCATAGCAGTACTGTACTACATAATAGGTTTTAAGATGGAAAAAAATAATAATAATAATAATAATTTGGGACTACTCACACACTTACTGATGTTATAGCTGAAGAAATTAAGGATCACACAGAACACTAGCGATGATAGTACAACTTTCTGGTATGCATCGCACTTTACAGCAATCTGATTAATAAAGGGAGATACGTTCTTGGCCTTGCTTACTTTTGTTGACCTTTGCATCATATTGCACAGATTAAGTTTTCAGTTCTTGACTCTTGGTGGTACTACAGTACCACCTCCTAAAAACATGCCAGTAGATACATAAATGCTTAATTAAACCCTGTTGTGAATGAGTGTGTGAGTGTGTGTCTGTGCATGGTGCCCTGAGATGGACTGGCATCCCATTCTGGGTGTATTCCCACCTCAAGACCTGTTTTGCAGAGACAGGCTTTGGATCAACCGCATGGCTGACCAGGATAAAGCGGTTGCAGAAGATGAATAAATGATTGATCCTTGGCAGTCATCTCGCTGATTTCCGTCCAAATCGTTTTTACTCTGGAATCCAATTTTAGTTCCCAGGGAGGACATCAAGAATGATTTGTAGCATGAATTTTATAGTCTACTACCTCAAGCAATTAGCACAGTACACAAATGTGGTTTTTTTTTTTTTTCACTCTTAATGCTGGTTGGAATTGCAGTGTTCATGCTTGTTAGTTTGCCACTATGTTATCTGATGAGTAACATCGAAACTTGGGAACATACAGTAGGTTCTACATAACAAATGTGTAAAAGCTTCTAGCGCCAGCCAACCTCCAAGTTCCTTTCGCCTTCAGTGCAAAACAAAGACATGAACAAAATGAGCAGGAGAAAGAGAAAATTAGTGAGACTCGGTGAGAGAGAAAAAGGTCAACCTGTCAGTGAATTATGGCCTGCATTAAAACTAGCATAGCCGGCAGAGGGTTGATAGCGGTCACTGGGATCATATCAGAGCACAAAAAGAAAAAAGAAAAAAAAGGAAAGCTGAAAAAAAAAAAACCGTTTCAGAGCGTCCAGGACATGCCACGTCAATGACACAATGTCGTGTTAGCAGCACTAACCTCTCTACTAGCATACCGTGGTCTGCTAAAGACCATGTAGCATGCTACATGTAGCAGCTACAGTACCTGTGTCCACCCAAACACTATTTCTCATCACACCGTCACTGTTCAGGAAATTCAACTGACATGCTTTAATGGTGACTGAATTTCGCTTTTTAAATGAGTAACAGAGCTGAAAGCTTGAAGTTGTTGACATGTCTACTTCTTGTTTTTTCCCATAAAATTTAAATATTAAGGAGAAGAAATCAACGATTTATCCAGCTATCATCCACGTTAATGATTCACTTATATTGAAAATAATTATATTCACTAATTTGATTAATATGCCTGTACTTCCGTTGTGACCACCTCATCAGGTCAATTCAAAATCAGGTTTAACAGAAAATAAAAGTGGCTTAGTGGTTAGCACTGTCTTTTAGCAACTCCAGAGTCAAGGGTTCGAATTCCCGCCTTGTGTGTGTGTGTGGAGTTTGCATGTTCTCCCCGTGCTTGATCAGTTTCCTCCCACAGTCCAAAGGAATGCAGATTAAACTAATTGGTGTTCCCATAATGCCTGTAGTGTGTGAATGAAAATGTGAATATATGTGTGGATTGGCACTCCGTCCAGTGTGTCCCCCGCCTTATGCCCTAGGGTTCCCCCCGCAACCCTGTACAGGATAATGCGGGATAGACGAGTGTGAGTGAGTGAGTGAGTGAGTGAATGACCCCATAAACTTCAGGAAATTAGGATGATGAACTTCTGCATGTTGTTTTCAGCTGTTGTCAATTAGATTTTATTTGATTTATTTTTACACGTTATCTTCACAATTTATCAACCTTATGTTTAAAGTGGCGGATTTGGGGCAGAATAGTTTATATTAAAAGGTACATAATGATTTATGGGAAACTTCAAATTGCAATGTGCATGAAATAGCACACACACCCCCTCCTGTAAACCGGGTATAATTGTGTTTGTCCATTTTAATATTCCTTTGTGTACATTATAGTAGAGTACAGTAGAGTGCAGGATAGGTTGCATGAATGAAAGTGTTATTTCACAATACAGCTGTGCTGGACTGAACCGCTAGGTGGCAGTAGCTGCCTATAGTCAAGGACAAAAACGAGACAGGACACTCCCGAGCATGAAGTTTTATTTCAAATGAAAGCCTGAAACTGTAGTGCTGAAGCTATACATACATGTCCAGCTTAGACATGCACCAACATGCAGCACACAACTATGCAATGCCAAAATGCACATTACAGACATTTGTTGGAATGGGGGTGGGGGGTGGGGGGGGGGAAAGCAAGATAAATGACAGAAATCCAATCAGATATGCTACATTTCTTTTGTCTGGTTTTTCAAAGTAGAACAACACACAATAAGTGCTTGAAAAATAATTGCAAAATCAAAGTATTACATAATATGTATAACATGTGCAACATACTATATACAGAAAAGATCAAATAAATAGGTCAAGAAATAAATATTACTATAACCCACTCAGTTAAGCAACGCTACATTGCTGAATGTGCAACCCATACACTACTATAACCTGCCATGTTTGTCTGTAATGTATACACCCACACGCTCAATCAAGAGGAATCAATCTGAATAAAATTGCGTCAGACAAAAATAATATTGTCTTCGTGTAGCACAGTGGTAGATAATGTATTTATGGCCAGATTGACAGCTCTCTGCCAGCATATGCATATGAAATTTCCAGCTTTCATGAGCATAAAGGGTGAAAAAAGTGCAGTCCACTGGAAAGTCATTTACTGAACTTCTGAGGTTTGAAGAAAGACTATACACACCTGTGAAACATCAGCACAGAACATATTTCATGTAGTTTTTAAGCATGCAAACAAGATCTGTTGCATGCAGAACAATTAAAAAGACTGACACGACCATTTTAGTGTAATGTGGTGAAAGAAATCAAGCAGCTAACCCAAACTTTTGGCGTTAACAAAACTAGTCTGGGTTCATTCTCTGTTTAGAACTGTCATATTTTCAGACTCAGCCATCCTTAGATTTGCATTTATTATGTACTCAGCCCTAATTATAACAGAGTGCAAAATGGCCTATGCATTATTCCTGTGCTTAACAAAATGCTACAATCTCACCCCCTCTCAAAGAAATTAAAAAAATGTGTTCACTGAATATCATTGTAAGAGGCAAAAATACAACTTTTATCAAGTTCACCAACTATAAAGATGACTTTTGTAGTTGTACAATTACTGACTGTAGCCCGTCTTTTTCTCAGCCCCCTCAATTCTGCTGGCAAGTTATTATTATTATTATCATCATCATCATGATGATTATTATTATTAGTTGTTGTTATAGTAGTAATAGTAGTAGTACTAGTAATACTTATACTAATACTACTACTGCTGAACTATGAATGAATGGCCCACTGGTCAAATGATATCATCTCAGCTGTGGTCTCATAGTTGTGTGCACAGGATAGAGGTGGATTTACATTGGGGGGAAGGCATGGTTGGGGGGAACTGTGTAAACTAACAGATTATATTGGCTATAGTCCACTGGCCCATGCTCATAGCATATAAAATGGCTATTACGGGGTTTTAATTAACTCTATGATATGAATAGATTTAAAGCTAAATTCTAAAATCATGATCTGACATCAGTTAGCAATGCTTGATATCAAGTTGCTATAGTGACAAAAAAGTACTCTCATTTAATACCTGTTTTGAAAACATTAAAATTTATGACCTATGTCCAAAAGGCACCTTATACACACTGAATAATAATAATAATAATTATTATTATTATATATTATTTATATTATATAAACATATATACACACACACACACACACACACATGGCTGAGTCTAAAGTTATCTGCACTGGTTATATTAAAACGTCTGTTGGGTGCACTGTCTTATACTGTCTTATACAAAACGGCAGAGTACAGAACGGAAACATCCTCAATCACAGATCGAGAAAAAGTTCTAAAGGAAACCATAATGGAACGTTATTAGGAAAAAGGTTCAACAATCAACAGTGCTTGTTACAGTGAGATGCTTATTGAAGAGCTGAAGACTAAACTTTGGATTAAATGCAGATGACTGATATTCAAGAGCGTGATCTTGCATGACCATGCGCGTCCGCACACTTCTGCTCATGCAATCAACACTCTGTAAAAACTTTGTTTTGAGGCTCCCTAAAACACTGATCCATCAGACTTTCACCTCTTTGGGAATGCGAATCGAAAAGCAAGAAAATTAAATGCAGATCATTTTTAACTCATCTGTGTGTTTATATACAGTACATTATATATATATATATATATATATATATATATATATATATATATATATATATATATATATATATATATATATGTGTCTATGTGTATATGTGTTGTGTGTACATATAAAATAGATTGTTATGCATGTGATTTGTAAATTATAATTTATGCATTAAATTAATTAAAATTGTATCTTTATATTGTTTAAGAGGATCCAGAACAAAGCATATATAATTTTTTGAAGCACCATCTCCATAGACTATGATCTGTGACCTGCTGAAATCTGTAAATAGCTACTGTACATTTTCACCTTCTTCCCCTGACAGACCCAGATATTAAATTCTCCTGTGGCAAAACAGATATAAATGTACTGAGACGGGGAAAATGACAAACAAATGGAAGTACCAAGCATGTTCTCATTTGCTATGCGGCTCAGAGACATCAGACTTGGAGAGACGAGGGTGACGGCGAAAGACGGACAAAGTTACCAGCATGAGCTATGAGAGAACAGTACTCGAACCACTCTCTACCGGGATAGAGTTCTGCTGCTGTACATGCTACATTTCCATTTCTTCTCTGTTCCCTTTACCACACCTTCACTGCTCTCACCTGAACCCTCTCGGTCCTCGATTCCCAACTTAGTAGCAGTGGAATTAGCTCATGCCTTATTTATCTTCAGCAAACTTCAAACTATGACTTTCTGCTCTTTATTTACTCCTGATTCTCCACACTGGGAACGCTTGACCATAGCAAGCACCATGGCATCAGTAAAGCCTGCGAACGTGAAGCTTGTTTGATAGTCGGAAGGTCTCATGTCGAGTCTGCGGTTCAAGCAGGAAGCCTGGGTTCTATCTTTAGAGACAAGTCATACAGTGTGTCTTCATCCATAATCAAGGCTTTATCCAGCAGGTACTGTGTGACCTGATGAGAACAAGAACGTTAAATAAAACTGGTCTGAACAACAATCTTAAGCATCAGATTAAAAAAAAAAAACGCTGTGATACATGTGTCATGTTTGCATACAAAGTGGATTGAAATTTATCCCATACTTATTGCTGAATTGAAAAATTGAAGCTAAATTCCAGTGTCTTGTAGTTTAGCATTAGGTCAAGCCTCAACTCAAATCAAAAAGTAAAAAATATCACAAAGGAAATGACTTGACTTACCTTCGGCTGGTGCTCGATTCTGTAAGGTGTCTGCTGGAATTGTCGGATCTCACGGATAATATGAGATATCTGTTGGTAAATCGTATAAATATTTATGGAACCACAAACAACCCTAAAGACAACGTATAAACATGAAAAGTCTACCTAAAAAGGTTTACTTTACCATTCGCATCTTTGAGAAGTTAACCAGTCCCTCTTCAGTAAAGTTCGGGGTTCCTTCCTCAATAAACGCCAGGTCAGTCAGGTACATTCCCAGGTACGGGACGCATGGTGGATTACCGCTGTGGGTAGACATAACAGATGGCAAGATGAATAGCTAAGACATGTAAGGAATCAAACACAATGAGGTATGCGGGTTATAGAAACTAATTACCGACCTGGTGGTCTGATGAAGTCTTGCACAAAATGGAGGTATCACTATAAAGTGCATTATTTTTCAAGTGTTGTACTTCCCTTATGTAAAAGCAATATTATTTTAATATTAGCGATCACACTACCAGTCAAAAGTATGGACACACCTTCTAATTCCATGAACATTCCTGATTTTTTAAATTTCTTTCTACATTGCAAAACAATGCTGAAGGCATCCAGTAATCTCCTTTGAACAGTTGATATTGAGATGTTTCTGCTACCCATGCTCTGTAAAGGCTTCATAACGGCTCTAATCAGAGGTCTGTTTGTTAATTGGTTATTTTTGAGGCTGGTGACTCTAAATGAACGTCTCCTCCTCCGCAGAGGTAAGTTTTGGTCTTGCTTTCCTGGGACGGTCTTCATGAGAGCCAGTTTCCTCATGGTGCTTGATGGGTTACGCCCATGCACTTCACAATACTGTTCTTGCATGAACTGCTCCAGAACAGCTGACCTTCGTGTCTTAGAATAACAACTGACTGCTGTTGTTACTTAATTACCTAATGCCATGTGCTATTAGTTTTGAAAAAATCCAGTATTGTTATATAATGTGGAAAATGAATCCAACCTTTTGACTAATACTGTACATTTATTATGAATATTATAATTTTTTTTCATATTTATTATCCGTTTTTAATATACAGTATTTAATGTTGTGGAATGCAAGCTACTCAAGTAAGCAATAGTTATCAGTTTTATTATAACACCCCACCAGCCTCTTATTCTCTTGGAGAAAAATAAAAAAGCACGGAGCTGGTCATGTTGCAAAGAAACAGAAAAGTGCACATTGATGGAATTTAATATCACGGGAGCCCGCAGATCAGCTGCACAATTTTTAGCACAGAAACGTTGACATTTAATGCATATCGTACTGGTGGAATGATTGGGCTGCTTCCCCAGTGGGAATGGTGTACTATTACTTTTCTAAGAAATCGTATCGACGCTTTTCCCAAAATTCCAGTTTTTTTTTTCTTCACCCCCACGAAACCTATATCAAGATGTTTAGCTGAGTTTCTATGGAGCACTATGGACCCTTTGGAAAAAATGCAACATTTTCAAGTTATGAGTATTCGTCAGCAACCTGCGCTGAGCCCCTTTGCACTCCTGACTCCAAGCTCGTTCTGGTCACATCGAAAGGCTAGAAAATTTCTACTGCTTTGAAAAATTCATGTTGAAAAAAAATTAGTGACCCCTCCTAAATCCCTTCTCAAACTCGCTCTAAATTCTCTCCGTTGAAAAAATAATTGGGATGCTACAGTGCAGAGAGAGTGAACCCCCCCTCCCCTCCCTTCCCCATCAAAGAAAATAGCACCATCAATAGCAACTCCCAAGATATACACATAAGAAGGAGGACAGTCACTTCTCTTTTAAAGTATATGCGAGACATAAAAGCCATGCAGCCATAGCCATTGCTAAGACAACTGGACTAAACCACGCCCCCTCACTGTGTGCACACACACGCTGAATAGGTAAATGAAAATGAGAAAGTTAGGCCTATAAAGTGTAACGTGTTTTATTATTATTATTATTATTATTATTATTATTATTATTATTATTATTATTTTGTGGCAGTAGCAATAGTAGTATTAGTAATAGTAATCAGATTATGTGGAGTATCTGCCATCCAAGTCTCTTTTTAAGCTGTTACTATAGAAACTCTACCACATTACTACAAGCGCATTAACATAATCGTGGGCTAGAATTGCATCTGGCACTATAATCAGAGCTGCTATTATTAAAAATGAATCGACACCGTCCAATCCGTCACAGGACGTTATATGAATCTCACTTTTTCAAGGTTTCCCTCAGGTTTTTAAATCGTCCCTCTGATGACACCGTCTTCTGGAGTTTCTCCATGAGTGCTCTCGTCTGTCCACAGAGACAAAAAAAAAAAAAAAAAAAAAAAGAAGTGACAAAGTAAATCTCAGCTCGTCTCAGCCAGACGCAGGATTAACGACGCTTAATCTGTAATCTGTTCTCTCAGAGTTCAATCACAGAGGACTGAAAACGTTGCGATGCCAGCAGCCCCTGACCTGTTTGCTGATTTTAGCCCAGGTTTTTTTCAGCCTGTAGATGGCACTACGGTTCAGGGCAGAAGTGATCTCCAGGACACCGTTGTAATTGTTGAGACAGCGGCAAATATCAGCTACGGCCACCCACTTCTCTATGGAGCTCGACCTGGAGCCTACATCCGTGTGGCTCATAATCTGCGAGGCTACCAGGTTACTCATCTACACACGCAGAGTGAGAAAAAGCAACATAGCGTAAGAATACACATAATGCTGCTTATTAGAAGTTTACTTCAATGTTTTCTTGCCTCACATCATTAAAATGTTGACTGGTCTTCATGATATAAGGAGTTCTTTCATTCTTATCCATCTTCATCCAGCCTTGACCAAGAAACTCCCTGAGTGAAGGCACAAGAAAGATAAGTACAGTAGTAGGCAGCGATAAAGACAGCAGAAGCCTGTAGAGGAATGCTTCTAAGCTGTATTGATTTAGTCATTTGTTACACCATTAAATGATGAAAAACAGAACAGTATGTCCTGCTTAGCATACATTTGAGCATGAAAATGGTCAAATGAAATACAGGACTTGCAAACCAAGTTGCTGATTTTATAGTGCATTGTCAGTAATGACAGAGTCACCTACTGCTGCCCACTTCAATTCAATACAATCCAATGTCTGACAGCGCAAATGTACACTATATAATACGTACTCATAAGGGATGCTTCGAAAAATTATGTGGTCGAGAAGTGTAATCTGTTCAGCTATCTCCATTGCTGACAGGGATTCAAAGCACTCAGCCTTTGGGCATTCAGCCTGGAAGAGAAAAAAAACACACACACACACACACATTTCAAAATCTACTTCAAAAAAAGTCCTGTGCGCTTCCTTACGCAACCCTCCCATATTTTATCTGGGCTTGGAACCGGCACTACATGCAGTGGATGGGTAGGATGAGGTCTGGCAACCCACCAACAGCGTGGCACAAACCCGGATCCTCAGATCCCCAATCCAAAAACCTAGAGCCTTAGTCACCCGAGCCGCCACTCACACAACGATTCATGAACAACAATTGCCCAATACAGGAACTCAGCTGGGAGTTACTGCCACTTCACTCATACAGTCCCGACCTCACTCCAAGCAATTTCTACATTATTGGCCATTACAGGAGTTCCTGGGAGGCCAGCGTTTCAGAAGTGAAGAAGGCGGTCTGATCATGGCATACTGAGAAGACTTTTTGCCTTGATGGTATCCAAGCACTAGTGAAATGCTGGGTTAAGTGCACTAGTCTAGCAGGGAATTATATAGAGAAATAATATTTAATTTCGTCATACAGAAAAAGAAAACAATAAATTCTGAAAAGACATTGTGTAAAAAAAATATATTAAAAAAATAAATAAATAAGCCCCTTCCTCAGGTTGTGATTCTGTATTATCTCATTTCTGCATTTCTGTTACATGTGTATTCAGAATAAAATAATGTAATTAAAAAATTAACATAAAGTATAACCTGTATGTCAATTAAAATTTTAGACAATTTAATTTAAAGGGCTTTTGATTTGTAAAATGTAATTTCGCAATCTGTAAAAAGACTTTTTACAGATCCACAGATATCTGCTTTGTGATTTTTACATATTAATGATTTTTTTTTTTTTAATTAACCGTAATTTTGGGAACTCTTGATTTCTATAATTATCCATCTCTGGGTTTCGTCTAAGCTGTGCATAACAGAATTCTAATTAACAGATGAGTAGAATACAAGCAAAACACAAGCACGCACATATGCGCACGCACGCACACACACACACACACACAGTCTTAACAATACATTCTGGGTTTGTAATTAGCAAGCCTTGTTTGCTAAAGCCAGGACACAGTGAGCACATATAAAAGCTTTAAGCGGTGCACTGTGTTTGCGCGGTGTTGCGTTAATGTCACATGAATGATGAATGATAATCATTTTGTTTTGATAACTCTGGGATGAGTAAGAAAAGGAAACTGTTGCATAATTCTTGGAAAATATCAACATGTAGTGGTAACTGATGTGATTACATAACACGCATGTACCAGATATACAGCGTAACAGCTATTAAGACGTACAAGGGAGCTTAGCTAGAAGGCAGGGAAATGTGGTAGTGAATAAACTGCTTTCAAAATGATAGAGCGGTGAGGGAATAAGTGCACAGTGCTTCTGTAAGCTTTCCCAAAGGAGAGCTCGGTGTTTGCTCGGAGGACAGAAGAAAGCAAGAGCAACAGGCTCTGTGTCGCTGTTTACAGCCATAAGTACAGCCCTGTTGCCTGGTGAGACGCGCTGTTGCAGGTTCTAAATCAGTCCTCGAGCCTGATGTTGTTTCATAGTGTGTACTGCAGGATGAATAAAAGCTTATCCATCAGTTCTTCTCGCTCAGGATTAGAGAGTTACGCTATTATTATAAATTTACGTACATCAACAGGTTGAGAAGAAATGAAAAAATGAAATAATGCAGATAAATGCTGACCATTTGCAGAATGTCTTCTATCTTCAGCTGAGCGTCGTCCTGATCATCTTGCGAAAGAGCGCTATGAAAAGAAGAAGAAGAAGAAGAAGAAAAAAAAATCTGTTTATTATCAGTAGGTTATTAGAATACCGTTCCTAACTAGACCGCTCTAACTAACAGTGGTGGTATCAACGGTGTATGACTCATACAGTGTGAACGGTTAAACGATGCCTGATGAATGAGCGTGATCGGCGTGTCCAAGGTCACGAAGACCGTCAAAAAATTGAATCGGGTGTCATGCAGGGTGATCAGTGTCACAATCCAATATACATATGAGCTAGGGTCAGTCTGCACTATATTCAGACTGGTGTGGTTGCTTGGTAACCACTCTCACATGCTGTAGGCTTCAGGCATTAAGCAACCAGGCTGTATCATGTGTATGAATTGATCAGCACACTACTTTATCACTGAGAGAGAAAAAAAGACACACAGGTGATGAAAGCAGCACTGACTGAACAATGGCTTATCCCTTAAGTTTGAATGAAGTGACTTATAGCATCATAGATCAAGCTATATACACACAGTGAGAGAGAGGTGATGCAACGAGATTCCTCTTATAAAGTGTAAGTATGGCTTTAAAGACAACACAATAACATTTCTTTAACAGTCTTAACAATAAAATATGCAAAACACACTATAGAGACAAGCGCTTCATAGGGACCCACTTCAATATGTTTGCGGTGGCTTTCCTCTCCTGAGGGAGCAGATCAGGATCTCTCAGCACCTCTTCCAGAAGGCTCATCACACCCATCTTCAACTCTCTATTCAGCTCAAAGTCCTGTATGACCACAAGAATGATTGTGCATGAGAAACAATTTGTTCGGAGAAATCCGAATAGATAAGAATTTCAAAACACACTGTCTGCCCATGTGTGCATGAACTTTTCATGTTCCCCCTGTGCTTGGTGGGTTTCCTTAGGATATTCCGGTTTTCTCCCACAGTCCGAAGACATGCACATTAGGCTAATTGGTGTTCCCAAACTTCCTTGAAACCCTGTCCAGGGTGTTCCTCACTTTGTGCCCTTAGTCTCCTGGGATAGGCTCCAGACGCCCAAAGTCACTTCAGTTGGTCAGGTCTAGGCTCCGCAACATTATGTAGCAATTAAATGAAGTCAGCTAATGACTACGTACTGAAAATTTTATTTTTTTTGCTTTTGCTTTTCAGAACAAAGGTACCAATAGCCAGTTTTGTTTGTGGTAATCATACTCCTACAGATGCTGTATATACGCAAGTGTCCAAAGACATGTTCCACAGTCCAAAGACATGTAGGTTAGGTTAACTGACATTCCCAAATTGGCCATATTGTGTGAATGAGTGTGTGAGTGTGTATGTGTGTGTGCCATGCGATGGATTGGTACCCTGTCCAGCGTGTACCCCACCTTGTGCCCTAAGTCTCCTGGGATAGGCTCCAGGCCCCAGTGACCCTGAATACAGGATTAAGCGGTATAGATGATGAGTGAGTATATTATGTTTACAATGTAGTCCTGTAGTCTGAACAGATCACGCATCTAATCTCACCCATATGCTCATAGGAACACTGTGTCATGTGATGTGTGTTCAAGCTCACCGCAAATAACGTCTTTGGTTCAGGTTTTTAGCTCTTTTCAGTCAAGGTGAAGTGTAATGATATTTGTTTAAACACTGGCGCACAATATGATGCAATATTTGCACATTCGCACGTGCACTGTTTCTAGAAGACTCATAACACCTACATTATTTTTTACTGTTGTTACCTAATAATCTATTCCAAATAGAATGAAAAGATGTTTTGTTGCCTCATTTTTCTTAGTTAACAGATGGAAGTGGCCCAAATCAGAATTGAAAAGATGGGGTACCATGTTTATGTGTTTTTAAAAATATATATAAATTATTATTAGAATGCATTATAATTGAGTCATTACATACATATATATATTATTTTATCAAACAACAGTATTCCACTAGAAAATGAAAAATTACAGAAGAATATTTGTATGCCAGAAAAGAAAGCAGCATATAATATAAGTGACTTTTTAGAGAAAATAAATAGAAGCTGCTGGGTTTTGAATGCAAAAAAGAAGCAGGTGTAACAGTCACAGTCTTAAGAAAAACTGCAAGGATCTGCAGGATGCTCAGTAAAACTTACTAGCTAATTTTCTTATGAAACTGCACAACTTGTACTTGAAAGGTCCTCGAAGCGTTGTCATACCAAATACTGACTTGGCTTGAATCATTTCTGTTTACTCTGTTTTATAAGTAGCTCTTCAGTCTTCCAAATCTGATTATTATAGTCCTCCTGCCCCACCATAATCTGCTTTTTCTTTTATGTTTTCCAGTTAAATAGACAGAATATGCAATAGCAGAAATGTAAAATATTGACATCATATTGACTTGCTCATCAAGTTTCTATGTGCAAAAAAATGAAGATTCATCTCTTTTCTTCTTCAAGTGGAAACATGAGAGTGGAGTCACATGCACCTTTTTAAAGCCTTTCCATCCTTCTCTATGTGTGTGGGAAATGGTCATCAGAGATTACACCCCCTCAGCCTTATTGCTCTATGGTTACATTATTGATGTACACCAGTTGGCCAGAATGGTCACATGAACTACACTGGGACAACTTTCACATCCACAAAATAATGGACCAGGACCTGACCAAAAGGTCACTCGAATTGCAACCATAAATCAGTTCACACTGGGATGTTAACTCTATGCATTACGTTCCTGCGTGCTTGGTATGACAAATAAACAAAGCAAGAGGCTTTTATGAACAGATCAGTGCTTGGAGTGTGTGTGTGCGCAGCTGAGCACTTCTGTAATTTGCTGTTTGTTAGTGATATACGTTGCGGCTTATTGAGGGGTCACTGGCACTTCATATTGCCCATGCCTGGCAACAAACTCAAACGCAAATGTTCATAATTGTCACTATTTTGGTATCTACACTGAATTTCTTAGCCTTTGTGATGCTGTTTATTTAAGTATTTCCTCTAACTGTGATGCAATCTGTGATGAACACCGTGGTGCAATCAGCTACACTACCAGCAATGCACCAAAAAATTAGTAATATTTTAGTATTTCTTAATATATATATTTTGATACAAGAGATATTTTTGAATATCTGAACAATGTGTAAACACACACAGTGAACAACACAAGAATTCACCCTTAAAGTTCAATCCTGGGCTTGGGGCGTGTTCCATGCAGAGTTTCACATGTTTTTCCCTGTGTATTCTATGCGGGAGTTGTCTATGAGTTTACTTCTTTGCTTTGTTTGAGTATATGAAAGTATTTGTGCATGGTGCTCTGTGATAGACTGGCATCCCATCCACGGTGTCGTCCCACCTCATTTCCATTGTTCCTGGGAACTGCACTGCTTTTCTGTCTATGATGTGTAAAATTCATGGTTTTATAGAGCTCAGTTTTGAAGTCATGCTTCACTATTCATGGACATTTCATGGAGTTTGTGAAAAAAATCCATGAAATGTCTTTTGAATATTAATTTAACTTGTAAACAAACAAGCAAACATACCTACACACGTGGACAAAATTGTTGGTACCCTTCGGTCAATGAAAGAAAAACTCACAATGGTCACATAAATAACTTTAATCTGACAAAAGTAATAATTAAAAAAAATTCTATGAATGTTAACTAATGAAAGTCAGACATTGCTTTTCAACCATGCTTCAACAGAATTATTTTAAAAAATAAACTAATGGAACAGGTCTGGACAAAAATGATGGTACCCCTAGAAAATACTGAAAATAATGTGACCAAAGGGCCATGTTAATTAAAGGTGTGTCCACTAATTAGCATCACAGGTGTCTACAATCTTGTAATCAGTCAGTGGGCCTATATATAGGGCTCCAGGTAGTCACTGTGTTGTTTGGTGACATGGTATGTACCACACTCAACATGGACCAGAGGAAGCGAAGGAAAGAGTTGTCTCAGGAGATTCGAAAGAAAATTATAGACAAGCATGTTAAAGGTAAAGGCTATAAGACCATTTCCAAGCAGCTAGATGTTCCTGTGACTACAGTTGCAGATATTATTCAGAAATTTAAGATTTATGGGACTGTAGCCAACCTCCCTGGACGTGGCCGCAGGAGGGAAATTGATGACAAATCAAAGAAACGGATAATCCGAATGGTAACAAAAGAGCCCAGAAAGACTTCTAAAGAGATCCAAGGTGAACTTCATGCTCAAGGAACATCAGTGTCAGATCGCACCATCCGTCGTTGTTTGAGCCAAAGTAGACGACCAAGGAGGACACCATTGTTGAAAACAAATCATAAAATAGCCAGACTGGAATATGCCAAACTACATGTTGACAAGCCACAAAGCTTCTGGGAGAATGTCCTATGGACAGATGAGACAAAAATGGAACTTTTTGCCAGGGCACATCAGCTCTATGTTCACAGACGGAAAAATGAAGCATATCAAGAAAAGAACACTGTCCCTACTGTGAAACATGGAGGAGGCTCTGTTATGTTCTGGGGCTGCTTTGCTGCATCTGGCACAGGGTGTCTTGAATCTGTGCAGGGTACAATGAAATCTCAAGACTATCAAGGGATTCTAGAGAGAAATGTGCTGGCCAGTGTCAGAAAGCTGGGTCTCAGTCGCAGGTCATGGGTCTTGCAACAGGACAATGACCCAAAACACACAGCTAAAAACACCCAAGAATGGCTAAGAGGAAAACATTGGACTATTCTAAAGTGGCCTTCTATGAGCCCTGACCTCAATCCTATTGAGCATCTTTGGAAGGAGCTGAAACATGCTGTCTGGAAAAGGCACCCTTCAAACCGGAAAGAACTGGAGCAGCTTTCTCATGAGGAGTGGGCCAAAATACCTGCAGAGAGGTGCAGAAGTCTCATTGACAGTTACAGGAATCGTTTGATTGCAGTGATTGCCTCAAAAGGTTGTGCAACAAACTATTAAGTTAGAGGTACCATAATTTTTGTCCAGGCCTGTTCCATGAGTTTTTTATTTATTTTTATAATTCCGTTGAAGCATGGTTGAAAAGCAATGTCTGACTTTCATTGGTTAACATTCATAGAATTCTTATTTATTAATACTTTTGTCAGATTAAAGTTATTTCTGTGACCATTGTGAGTTTTTCTTTCATTGACCGAAGGGTACCAACAATTTTGTCCACGTGTGTATAATATGTCTACGTAATTATGTCCTACGTTGTTATCAAAAAAATTGCATTTAAAGGATATTTTTAAACATTATTTGAACTATTTGCTACTGGTGATGGCACTGGTACTATTCCTGAACAACTCAGTGGAACCGTCTTTTTTACATATTCCCAAATAATATATGAGTTCTTTCCCCTTTTATGGACTGATGCTAAATCAACATGACTGTGCACAGTACATCATCACAAATAAACAAAGCTAAACTGTTAAACTGTACACTGATCAGCCATAACAATCAACATCACCTAGACTTAAAAATACTGATCACCAACTATACACTGGCAAATTCATAACATGATCATGGGTACCCAAGACCCACCCATGCCATAGTGGACCAAAGGCCTGTCCGTCCAGTCTGGACCCAAAGTTAAGCCAATGCAGCACAAATCAGTAAAAAAACAGGCAATCCTGACCATGACAGGAAGGCACCAGAACACCCAGTCCACTACAGCGCGCCACGTAAAGGGTCCAGCAGTAAAAGAGCCCAAGGCCGCCTCCTCGACCTCCAAACTCCCCAGATGTCAATCCAATTGAGCACCATAAGGATATGTCACCCCCAGCACCACAAATGATCCACTGATTGGTGTAAAGCAATGCCTTTATACATTACAGCACAGTGAAATTCCTTCTTCGCATATCCCAGCGTAACTGGGGTCAGAGCGCAGGGTCAGCCATGGTACAGCGCCCCTGGAGCAGTTAGGGTTAAGGGCCTTGCTCAAGGGCCCAACAATGGCAACCTGGCTGAGCTGGGAATCGAACTGCCGATCTTCCGATCAGTAACTCAGTGCCTTAGCCCAC
Source organism: Clarias fuscus (assembly GCA_030347435.1). Taxonomy (NCBI): domain Eukaryota; kingdom Metazoa; phylum Chordata; class Actinopteri; order Siluriformes; family Clariidae; genus Clarias; species Clarias fuscus. The sequence goes on along the minus strand of CM059208.1, from coordinate 14,797,516 downwards.
TGAGCCACCACTGTATATATAAGTATGAGGATTTGAGGACTCAATATCAAGTAAAGCTATCTCTGCAGCATCTACCTTCTCTGGCTGAGAGATGAGGTGTAAGCCAGAAAATCACAGAATTATACAGTCATTCATTAAGTTCGAGAACCAATAAGTGGTTGTCTGGCATGTTAATCTCTACTGATCCAAACCTCAGCAACAGAAACAGAAACCTCCGTGTAAAAAGTCTCACTTCACCAGGCTCCTATATGACACTATAGCACTCTCCCTTTAGCGGCCATGCTGCTCTGAAGGGACGACTGCGCGGAAAGACAGCCGCGATCAGCAGCAAATGGGCCCGGCTGATAATTAATAGCGTGGATCTCTTCGCCTCTTATCCCGCGTTCTGCCACTGCAGGTCTACAATTATCCTTATTACAGCTCTGCACAGGCACGACTGATACTACTTAGTGCGGCCGCTGCTGCTATCTCATAAGAGGTTCCCTTCTGGGGTTTTAGATTAATAGGTTTGTGGATAGTATTAAAAGCATGCTTTGTCTCTTTCCAAGACAAATTTATGTGTGTCGGGGAAATAGACTAAATTGACCCGAGCTTTTGCTCAGAAAATTGCAAGTCCATCTAGAGGAGACCTTTCAACACGCTCTTTAAAGCCCCGCTCACTTTAAACGTCTCGTTCCTCCCCCCCCTCTTCACTCTGAGCCGCACCGTTCACCTACTCCACTGGAAAGGTCAGTTTTAACAAGCGTTCTCCAGATCAGTTCACCACACCCGCCTTGGCATAATTCAACAAAAGGGTACAACAGATCAATGCAATTAGTCTGCAGTGTGTCTCCAAAATGATTGGAGGGCTTGAAGAAGAGCACAAAAAAAATAATTGACCGAAAAAAGAGACTGTTTACTCGTTTGTGTGGCACTAATTACCAAAGAGGATCATAAGGGCGATTTGGCTCGGTAAAAGCTGTGAACATTAGCGCTTTAATATCCCACAGATGGAGACATGTGAGACAGGGTGGCAGGCAGCGCAAAGTTTATGAGGAAGCAATGCCCAAGAAGATTACAGATCAATTGGATGGTGATGGCTAGCTCCAGGATAACACCCCCCCCCCCCCCCTCTTCGCAGCCCCCCCCTCAAACACACACAGTAAGAAAAAACGAACCCAAAATAAAGCACTCGTGCCATCCAAAAAGGCTAATTCCCTATTCAGTCTATTAACCACTCAGAAGATTTCAAATAAGATAAACAGCATTAGCTAACAGTCCATTCAATTGCAATGCAGAGAATTTATTGTCGCATTCAAGAAACACTTAATGTCAAAGCACAGATACAATTCTCTGTTTTCATTTAAAAAGAAATCAAAAAGACTCCCCCCCCCCACCGCAACACTCTCTACATGTAAGCTGTATGGAAGCTTAAGAGCACAGATTGACAATCCACATTCATCACTTGGTAGCACGGTGACTGCACACACGTGATGAGATAATATCGTCAGCGAGAAAGCAAAGGACAGACCCAATAAAGACAGACAGGCATGATCACTTGTCCGCAGGGGAAAATAGAGTTTAGACAGCTAGATTTTTGTGGCTTAGTCAATAAAACAATGACCTTTACTGCCTTTATTGAATATGTACTTATCAGAGGTGAAATGCACTGAATACTGATTTACACTTTGACACGTCATGTGCTTCTCCTTAGAATGTTGGTCCTTTTTTAATAGCTACGGTATCAAGAAATAAATGTCCACTTGTTGCTGTTTAATTAAGATTCAGGACTGTTTGTATAAGGTAATTGTTTTTTTTTTTTGTTTTTTTTTCGGTAATAGTATGAAACAAAAGGCACTGAGCTCGAGTTAAAGCCTGGAGAAGGTCTGTGTGTTTATAGCAAGACCGACAGGAAGATGCAAAACTATTTTAAAGAAAGCAAAATGGCTCCAATATCTATATTAATCTGAAGGATAAAGTGACTTGAGGGTATAAACATACTTTAAAGGTCAGAGTGTAACACTCTGTATGACTTGGACATGCCTGGATCAAATTACATGGCTGACTGCAAAGTGATAATGGGAAACTGAGGACTTCTGGGACATCGCTGAACACTGTCCTATTTTGCATACGTCTTTAAAATTGAAAACTGATGTCTGATCTGTTCAGAGTCAGAGATGGATCAGACACGGATTACCAGCCATGCATGCTGCACTGGAACCATGGCCAATAGATCTGCTAGGAATGATTAGAAGATTTAGCTGGAAGATGATACAATGAATGTAAAGTCGCAAAATGTGTAGATATTATTGATATGCGGAAACTTGTAACCACTGAGCAGTCATTCGGGGCCTTACTGTTTTAAAATGGAGCTAGAAACGCAGTAAATCCATGGGTTAATGGCACTCCAGAGCTACGAGTGATCCGGACCCCCTCAGACCTCTGGACCTGCCTGACCAATCCTGATGCCCCCCGACTTCTGGTTGGAGTTCTTTCACATGCAGGCATCTGGCAGCTGCTGAGGAGGACCCATGTGATCTGTTCGGGGAGGCGTTTGGTGACTGAGGATGGTTCATCTTGCTTGCATCAGTGCTGTCTTTCGACTGCAGTCACATAATAGTTGTAGAGCTCGAATTGCCACAACCAGTTTTGTACCTGAACCTCCATCAGCAAAAGTGGACTTAATGTTACCTAAAACACCTTTTCCATTATATTGAAACTTATTGCACACACACATAGCAGGGATTGATCCATGGTAACATTATGTGGTCTCACCAAAATGAGGATGGGTTCCCTTTTGAGTCTGGTTCCTCTCAATGTTTCTTCCTAATATCATCTCATCGTTTTTCCTTGCCACCCTCACCCTCAGTTTTCTCTTTTTTGTCTGTACACCTTTTCTAATTTATATCAATAATTTGTTATTTCTGTAAACCCACTTTGTGACCATGTGCATTGTTAATAAAAGTGCTATAGAAATCAAATTGAATTGAATTGAACTCAATTCAATTGATTTAATGAAAATTAGGGGAAAATTAAAAATTAACACTGCGCTAAAAGATTCAACATGCTGTCACTGCTGGTCATTAAATCCAAGCCTGATGAAGAGATGGACTTTGGAGGATTAATTTGTGAGGAGAAAAGCCTAAGTCAAGACTGCCTTCATTGTATCGCCAAGATTACTTAAAACTCATAATAGATGTGTAATCTAGAAACACTTAATATTTTATTTTGCAAGGCTTTGTGCTTAGGATGCCGCCCAGGAGGTCCAGGATGTGCTAATCCATCCCTTGTGTCTTAATTATTGCCATGAACTAATCACTAGTGGTTAAGCGTTAAAAATGAAACTGTTGTCAACATTCAGTCGCAGTAGGCGCTTACTGTATATGGACCCTTGTATCGGGGGCCTATTATGCAAAATCCACAGTTAAATCATTTTTGACATTCGAATGGGTCTCCATTGTGCATGTAGACACAAACAACATGAGACAAAAACAATAATAACAATCCATTTTTTTGTATTGGCCAGAGTTTAAACAAGCCAATTACAGTAGGTTTTTCCGCCCCTTATTGTGACTTCATATAAGAAGATTCCCTCCCCCGGCTTGTTGCTCAGCTCTGCTGTTCTCTTGAGGGAGAGATCATGGCTCAGCACTAGCTCATTTACACAGACACTGAAACGGCACATTTGGAAGAAGAATGAAATAAAGGGATCTTGAGGTATAAAAAAAAATGCATGTCTGAAGGGTAATTCAGCTGAAGCATAAATATACAGTACACACACACATTTTGGGGTCTTTAAGACCAGTGGTATCTTATTAAATAAATATTAACATATGGAACCTTAGTATTAGGTTTAGCTGACGTTATTCTACATTTTAATTGGATGTTACATTAAAATTGTTATCTACACTACATAAGGATATTGCATTGTCAAATTCTTATACTGTAAATGTTCCCATATTTCTAATTTCTAAGTCCATGTCAGTTGATTTTAGTGATACAGAAATCATCAAAGAGTTAAAAACCTTTGATGTTCTCTTGTTGACAAAAACTTTTCATAATAAGGATAAGTTGTGAAACAATTGCCTCCACTGTTGCTAAAGTGTCCCTACTGCTTCATATATATAATGTACATACTGTACAGGTTGCAACCTGGATATCGTACCGTGATTCTATCTTACAAAGCCCAGATATCATTACAGGTGGGGACTAGAGAGAGGTGTGAGGAGAGAGAGAGGTGTGTACTGATCACACTGAGCAAACCTGGGAGTGTTTGGAGACCCAGTGGCGCAGGACGTTCAGAACACGGTTAGTGGCTGCTCTTCGGATGATGAAATCTTTATCGCACATTCTCTCCGAGTTGTTGAAGACTGAAAAAGAAGGTTACTAGTTACTTTTTTTAAATGGTAGGTTTAATAAGTTGCAAGTTTGAAAGATCAAATGTCGAACTGTAGAATTAAGCTGAACTGGGCTGTTTAGAATGAACTGTACAATTTTTCAGCTCTATCACAGATAAAAAGCTTACATCATTTAAGAAAGAATTCTTTCAGAGTTAAGATTTGTGACCCTATCGCCTATACCGATTTATCCTGATTTGAGCCTATCCCCCATGGGAGGAAACCGGAGCACCCGGAGGAAACCCACCAAGCACGGGGAGAACATGCAAACTCCATGCACACACACATCCAAGGCTGGAACCAAACGCAGACCCTCAAGGAGCAAGGCGACAGCACTAACCACTAAGCCACAGTGCTGTTGCTCTCTATTCCAAATTGTAAAATTTAATTCACCATTGTAGCATAGTAAAAAATTTCAAGCATCCCAGCTGAAGGGGAACAAACCCATGCTGCTTCAGTATACAAGAGACTGAGGAATGCAGAGTCGGCACATAATGTTATAAGTAATATTTTCTTGGTGCTTTTTTTTATGTAATATGACATTATGTAATAATGCATTATCACACAGCCTGATATTGAATACAATCTGCCAAGATAGCACTGGGATCATCTTTGGTCAGTAGGACACGTAATAATCTTAAGCGTTTAAACTGTTATGAGAATAAATGTAGAGATTTTTTAACTATATAAAAAAATACCCCTACGGTCTCTTTCATGTTTTAAAAATAATGCATTGTTGAGCTATTGCTGGTGATGTGTGTGTACCTGGAGGGCTGCTGTGGCCAGCTGCGGCTGTCGCAATAGCGAAAGCTGAGGCTGGAGACACTGAACAACGGGAGTTCTCTGTTGCTGGCACTGTGCAGAGAAAACATACAGTACATGTAGGTACAGAGGAAAATGCCAGGGCCATAATGAAGACAAGGTACGTGTTGAAGGAATGGGCCAGTGGGGTAATACGTAATATCAACCAACACAAGGTCTCTATGACTTTAGCAGAATTTATCAGACTCTCATTGTTGCCAACTGTGTACTGTACATAATGATTACAGAATCAACTACTTCTTGGGAAATTCTCCTCGCAAGGTTTAGCAGGTGTTCCCTAAAGCTAAGTGACCTTATGGAAATGGCTTGATGTGAAAATTTCATCATATGATGTAATACATTATAAGCAAAGTGATGAAATAAAGTGCACTAATACAAAAGATTAAGCTTTTTCACAACAGTATACGTGAAGTAATAAACTAAATACAGTGGAACCTCGGATTGCAAGTAACGTGGTTTACGAGTGTTCCGCAAACCGAGCAAAGATTTTTAATAAATTTTTAATCGGAAACCGAGCAAGTATTAGTTTACGAGTGCCGAATATCATGTATCACGCATGCGACTCTTATTTTGACACCGAGCGTCACTCCCTCACCTTTGATGATTTGGTTTACGAGTGTTTTGGAACACGAGCCCACTTCAGGAACGAATTATGCTCGGAATCCAAAGTTCCACTGTAAAGGTACAGTATTATAGAGCACTATAAAAAACAAACAACATGGATAGAATGATGTCCTCTACTGAGTCATGCCAACCATAAACAAGTGTCTGGGGAAATAAGACAAATATATAGAACCTTGTTCCAACCTCATGGTGATTAACCTTAATACTATAACTATAAGCGATGCTGCTCATTCCAAATACCACCACCCAGAGGGAGGGATCACCGTCATTAAAATTACTAGTGAAGTGTTAGGTTTTACACTTCATTGTATGCCTCTTTTTCCCATTTTTGGCCAAGAAAAGTGCTCCTTTGTTTTTTACTACATTTGGTGTAATCTTTTGGTGGCATGCGTAGGAAATCCCTAACTATATCCTGTAAATTCCATATATTATATAGAAGTCCTACTGATGTATGTCAGCAGGGAGGCTTCAGACAGCAAATGACTTGACTTCTTGGCTTCAAACTGTTATCATCACTTTTAAAAGACGTACATTTTACCAATACTAGAAAATTTGGGAGATGTAAAAAAAAAAAAGAAGAAGAAGAAAAAAAAGAGTCAAATATTAAAAGAGCTGTTATTATTATTATTACTATTATTACTATTATTATTATTTTAGTCATAGAAACGAAACCTTGATCATGTATATTTACTTGTATACATGTACACGATTTATGTGACCAATTCTTGATTTTTTTTTTGCTCAGTCATTTGTATATTCGTAGCTGGTTAAAATATAATAAAATTCATTTCATCATATTGGCTAGGTTGGATAGAGGACATGTTGCTCTAAACTGTACAATCTGTTTTATACAGAGTCAGCCAAAAAATGTCTAGACAGTTCAGGAAGAGAAAAATAGTATGAAGTATATTATATTAATAGAATATTAATAATAGTATTATCATATTATCATTAATTCTGTAACAATATATAACATTTAGCAACATTTTTTATAAAACATTAGATAAATATATAAAATTAATTTGATAAAACATAAATAATGTTTTTAAATAATTTTTCTACTAAACATCAAAAATCCAGATGAAAAAAAAAAACAATATTTGCAGATACAGTATGAGGAAGGGGCCAGGCCTTCTAGGGTATCAGTTAATATCAGAAAGTTCTGTAATTCTGTTCATGATACAGTGATTTACTTTAATAACTAAACGAAACCAGACAAGCTAAAGACTCAGGTCTAAGTGAGTATAAACGTGTGCATTCAAATGTAATTTACAGTGAATATAGTCCAAATATATGTAAATAAATATAAATCATTGCAAATTGAAATAATAATATAACCATGCTTAGGAAAATATGAAACTAAAATTTCCAGAAGAAACCAAGAAGAAACTTAGGGCCTTGGATGACAAACAAAATAATGTTAACTGGAAACTAAATGTAGGCTGAATTTGAGAAGGAGGAAATTGTGGGTAGCTAATTGGACTCGTCACTGTAACATATCAGAATTTTTTTTTTGTAGAATCAAGAAAATAAAAATAAAAAAGTTCAGCTTGCCCAGAATTTCTAGCTTGCTTGTAAATTTTTTAAAATCTCAGTTATTTCTTTTGGAAAAAGGTTATTTCAGACAAATGACTGCGATTCTCCATATATTTGACCACACATGAAGAAAATGCAGCGCTACAGTACCTCCAGGAGCTCTGAAGCGCATGTGACGTGGTGTAGACGGTGATCTGCAGGGGGAGAGATCTCCAGCTTCACTGCCTTGTGGGGACTCAGGGATGAACTTATCCATTGATGCTGATTCCAGGACAGCTGGTGGCAAAAGGAAACCTCTTTAAACTTACTCTCATAACAGCATGACACACACATGCTGTACAATCTGTTTTATACAGAGTCACACACACACACGCACACACACAGAGTAATGCAAGCCAATTACATTGTGTAATAAATTTATCAACCTGGGTGACACCTGTCTTTGTGACAGTCGCAGAGTTAATTGGAGGCAGACAATAAACCAATGTGAATTGAAGATCACGGTTTAGAACTGCAATAACACTATTTTCATGAAAATCTCTAAAAACAGGAGCCTCCTGTGGCTCATGTACTGAGTGTGACCAGGTTAACTTGCGTGTTCTTTTGATATTGCTTCTGTACCATTTATACTTCACTGTGGTTAAATAAAGCCGTTACGGTGACAGCTCACCACACACACAACAAAAACCCAGACATCAAACATGAAACATTCTTTTTTCCAAAGATTTCCCGAGAAGATTTACTCAACAGGTTTACTGTGCTGAACCGGTCCATCAGGATCTTTTTCCACACCCCGATACGCACAAAACCAATTTTCCCACTTCCATTTCCGCAGGTAACGAAACACACAATCAGAACACAGCTGACAGGAAACTGCAGATTATCGCATGGTTTCTCCGCAGCTAAGAAAAACTCCATGAGCCGGGAAATAAGGATGGTACTGTACCGTAGATCAGCCAGACTCATCATCCTGTGAATTCTCAGATGTTGTGCAAAACCCTTGCCTTAGTGCTAATGGTGTGCAATAACACCCGCCATCCTTTCGTAGGCGAGTAGAAACAAAGCATACAACAAAATCACAGGCCTATTATTGCGATTTGTAAAGCAAAAATGGAAAGCCGTTAGCTGGGCTGAGTTCGGGAACTCCACAGGAGACCGCATGAGGACTCGAAATGGTTCCATCTGTCAGGGAAAACAAACTCAGGGAACAATTATCAGCCTTATCAATATGCCGAAAAAGCCGAGAACTAGAGAACATGAAATTTCCACTTGTGTAATAAAGGACAAATGGCTGATGCGCCATACTGAACTTTTACAACCAGCGGGCAACCGAGAAGCCTTAATGTTGCGTACTTCGTTAACCAAACAGCTCAGGAAACTCTGCGTTGCATGTGGAAAGCGGGGCGCTTGCACATTACTCGCTCCTGTGGTTTACAAGGAGCTGTTGATATATCTAAAGGAAAATGTTGTTTTAAGGATTTGGCCTTAAGACTGAACACGTTCATTTAGAAAAAGCTATTAATGATGCAGGATTCCGTATCACATAAAAGGAACCGAGCTTCAGGGAAAAGCAAAACATTAAATTAGCAACTTGGCATCACTTGTAGCTTTCAAAGTGCTTCGTTCTCTCTGATGAGAGGATGTTTAGATCATACTTTAGCCGAATCCTTCGCTTTTAAAGAAAAGCCAGGTGCCAGAAAAGGTTCTTAGAAAAATCCATTTTGCTTCCCTAAAGGGACGTTTACACATTTAACAGTGCTGCAAACATAACAAACATAAAGAATCATTTTCCACTACTGAAGTGCTTCCACAAATTGTTTCCACATTTATGGAAGGAAATTCCTAGGAAACATACAGTAGGTGAGATTAGATTGAGTATATTATAAAGATATTGGGTTGGGGATATTTAATTATGATATAATGCATGATAAGCTTTCTGTTATACTGTATATTTCACACAGATACTTTAGCAATAGAAATAACCAACTGGCTGACATTTACAATTTACAAGAAATGCATTTCGTCTTCTTGTGTGCTTTTATGGATTGAAACGCCCAGAGATGTAGAGTTTATAGAAGCTAATACTTGTTTATTATAGCAATATTTCTGGTGAGCCCATTAACCATTTTGATAGTTCTGGCGTGTTATTCACTCGAGGGTATCTTAAAATACAGATCTTCTATCATCTAACCATATTCTTCCCACTGGACAAGTAACAAAGAGGCAATCGTACCCCTCCGGATGCTGCGGCGCAGTTTTCCAGACAGTGCGTCAATGCGCGGTGGGTCTGCGCCCTCATCGTTGGCACCAGGACTCTGCTCAGGCGAAGGATCCTGAGGAGACTTGATACAGGATGGAGGAGGCGAGGTGGGGCTGTTGGCAGCCGAGGAGGACACAGGGTTGGACAGGTCGAGCGCAGCCACCCTGGAGCTGAGTGGAGAGTTGAGGGAGAGCTTACGGGCGCGTACAGGAGAGGTGGTGCGTGAGGGGATTGAGAGAGGAGGAGGCGAAGAGAACTTCCTGCACAGGCGAGGAGATCTCTCGTTGGGATGCTCACTGCCCGTACTGCTGGAGCGGTTATTCTGGTTGGTGGCGAAGAAAAGCTCCAGGGACCTGAGTTTGTGAGAACATACAGTACTGTATGTGAGAATGTGAGTATACTGTACTTCCTGACAGACTTTCCAATAGAGGAGAAACATTTATTCATCTTTGACTAGAGAACAGAGAGAACAATGATGAAAGATGGATGAGGAGCGCTTGTGAGTTGACACAATGTGCTATTTGAAAAAAAAAAAACGAAAAAAAAACAACAACAATAGGACTGGGTAAAATTAAATGAATAAGGATTATGGAGATGAAAAACAAGAAGACTGTCTTCCAGAGACGGATTAAGTGAAGACACTTCAAGTGAAAAATGATCATCGATTGTGTGATTTAGCTTTGGTTAGAAAAATGCCCTTGTGAAGCTCAAGGCTTGTTTAGGAGTTTACTTGGGGGTTATTTTATGAAAGTAACAAAATCTCAATCAAGCGACACATGACTGGAGTTATAGGCCATAAGATACAGATTAGAGAGAAAAAGCAACCAGTGACCATATGAAAAAGATTATCTAAGACGAGTAAATTAGCATATGAAGCAATAATTGACAATTGCTGATTGTACAGTCTTCGGAGCGCATTTCTTGTTTCAAGTGAAACATGATGATATTGTGCAAGCTATATTCTGCAGTGTGTATGCTTTGATCTCCAGCTTACAACTTTCTCAATCAGTCAAATACCGCGGCACCAGTTTTAAACAACCAGTTTTAAAGCGAGCAGACATCACATACAGTATATCAAAAGCATTAGCTCGTTAACATGATTACAGCTGTAATCGTCATCAGCATCTTTCTATCTATATTTGGTATTGTAGGTTATAAGATAGTGTAATATTAAGAGCAAGCTATAGAGAAATATCACTGTAGTCCATCCAGGGATCATGGAGGACAATGGCTGATGATTTTCGTTCCTATCCTGAAATCCTTAGCCATAATAGAGAGAGAGAGAGAGAGAGAGAGGTGCGATATGATATGTTACTTTGATTGGTCCATGACTAGCTTCCTCATCTTGAAGCTGTAATCAGAAGAGAATGATGTGATGGACAACCGATCAAATGAAGGATACTGGATCCTGTGTGACAGCAGATTATGGAGTACAATGAGGAACATGATAACAAAATGCAGTAACAAAATACTGAACAAATGACAATATCATACCAAGAAGAAATCTTTAAAGTATACAAGAAAACTTTAAATGAAAGGTTTCTGATCATACAAATTACAGCAATTAACAAAATTATACATCCTTTATTGGTTTCCCCGTAGTGTAAAAGTCATAAACTAAAAATTCAGATTTTATATTGCATAATTACTCATCTCTATAATGATAAAACAAATTGTTGAGACTGGCAGAGGTTCTGAGAATTTTAAGTTGTATATATGGCTCTATGTGTAATGATGTGTAAATTGATTTATAAGCTACAAGCGATTTATTTATTCATATTTGTAAGTGATTAAACATGTAAGTTGGTGTAGAAATAGGGTTAATTATCTTATTTATATTTATGTGAGGTTATACTGTATCTATTTGAGTTGTGTAAAATTAAATAACAGCAAAATACTGCAGCAATGATAAAAAAAAAAAAGTCATCCCAGTTTTCCCAGTCATGAACTGGACTTAAATAATAATCGAAACTGCATGAAAAATCCATGCCAGTAGTACAAATTATGTACTACTATATATACTATCACACACTATAGATGATTCAATTAGTGATTCAATTCTTTGTTCAGTTTAAGTCAGTTTAGAAGTTTAAGTCTTTTGTTAATGAGCTTACTAACAAACTTGTCTCAGCCTCTAGGGTTTTAGCAAATAATAATATAAAATACTGACTTTTTGATAGCAGTTTAATTTAATATTCACTTAATTAACATTGTTTAGCTTGTATTAAGTTATTTTTATGTTTCAATTTGACCAAATGTTAGTCAATTAAAATAAATTATATATTATTATATATATTATGTATTATAATTTAATACATGTGTAACTTAATTCACAAATAATAACATAATTTACACCCGTTGAGGTTCATGGTTGGTTATTAACTAGTAGAGTTATTGTCAGTCTATTGGTTACCCGTCACCACAGTGGACCGTCCGATTCGCACACAACTTGCCAGATTTTCGACAAGGTTTACACCTTCCTGACGCAACCTGACTCCTCATCCTACAGCATACAAATTTAATCTGTGCAGGAGGTGAGTTCTTAAGGCCAATGTTTTTTTTATTGTGAAACACATTTTCATATGAAATCGGTAGATGAGAAATCTACTACTGAGCCCTCAATGCCCTATTACACAATATTTCATTTTAATTATTCATGATTATGATTAAGGGAACTTTTTTCTTTGTTTGTTTCTTATTAAAAACTGGCCTACAACAACTGCACTCAAGCATTTGCAAAAACTGCCAATCAGTCTTTCTCCATCGCTGTGGATGAATTTTGGTCCACTCTTCTTTGCAGGATTGTTTTAATTCAGCCATTAAGGTCACACCACAGCCCTCATGTCTGGACGTTGACTAGGCGACTCTAAAACCTTTCAGCGCTGGACTTGTTGGTGTGTTTCGGATCTTTGTCCTGAGCATAACCCAAGTGCATTTCAGCTTGAACTCATGAACTGATGGCTGAACATTCGCCTTTCGGATTTTTCATGGTTCCATCAATTATGGCAAGTCATCCAGATACTGAAGCTGCAAAGCAGCAAAAGACCACTACTAGTAATTAGTTTTACTCCAGATGTAAAGGGAGCCACGCCTTCCAAAAAGTTCAACTTTTGTCTCATCAGTCCACAGAATATTTGCTCAAAGGTCTTGGGGATAATCAAGATGTTGGTTAGCAAATGTGAAATGAGCCTTTTTGTTCTTTTTGGTCAGCATTGGCTCTTGTCTTGGATGCTATTTGTGCCGCTATCGTTGTTATTGTTGAATCACGAACACTGTCCTTACTGAGGCAACTGAAGTTCTTTAGATGTTGTTCTGGATTCTTTTATGAGCTCCTCGATGAGCTGTCGTTGTGCTCTTGGAGAGATTTTGGTATCTCCTGGGAAGGTCCACCACTGTTCCAAGTTTTCTCCATTTGTGGATAAGGGCTTTCACAGTGGTTTGATGGACTCCCAAAGCCTTAGAAATGGCTTTGTAACCTTTCCCAGACCGATACCTGTCAATTGCTTCTTTCTTTAGATTCTTTAGAAGAAAAAAAATTATGGCCAATCACAGTTTTTTCATGATTTAGCGAGAGAGGGCAATTCGTTTTTCACATAGGGACAGGTACGTTTGGACAGTTTTCCCTTAATAAATGAAAACCTCACGTATAAAATGTAATTTTGTGTTTACTCGGGTTATCTTTGTGCAGTATTAAAATTTTACCAAAGTTGTGGTTACAAGTGGCTTTTTTTCACTACACTGTAAGAGCATTAGTACATTTCACTGTGTGTATTATGCTGCCTGTCTGATCCTAGCAATAGTTTGGAACATTAAACGTGTTACTACACCTACTACAGGCTATCAGTCAGTCTGTATGTTGCATGGCAACACACATCACTTTATCCAACTGAGTTCTTTGAAAATCACGCCTATGGCCAAATACAAAAACATCCTGCCATTCAGTACAAATGCACTCGATATTATTAATATGATATACCAGCTGTACCAGCCTAGCGTTTCAGGTTTTCTACATCACAATATGTATTCAATCCATAACTGATCTGAATCAATAGATATGTTTTTACTTCCTACTCTTAATTATAAGCTGTACAACATCCTCCTTCTATTCCAGTTAAAAAAGCAGTCTGGATCTTCTGCTTACACAAGCCAGGCTGCTGTCAGTCTAAATCACCTGACTGGAATGGAAGTGAAGGGCTTCTTATAGATGTCAGCCAGCTTGTCCATGACCACAGCGGCAGAGGTAAAGATGCGGTACGTGTGCAGGAAGGTATTAAGGAAGTCGATAGAAAGGAAGCGCAGGTCTGTCAGCCTCTCCAGCAGCCGCTCAACGCTGGCGTATCGGATCTGGGGAACCTTGCAGGAGTTGAGCGTCTTGCTGAAGCAAATGTCAACATCGTCTTTATGGAGACGCGCATCAGATCTGATGAGGATCATACAGCAAAGCAGCCTTATGAGCCAAAGCCACTACTAGGAAAGGCAACGAAATGAGGGGAAATGTGGTGTTGGACTGGTAACAAGTTTTACGAGGGGGAGGGGGACCCAAAAGACATTTTTACCAACAACCAACATTCATATAACACACACACAACAAATAATGATGGGCCGAACGCAAGTACACAGAAACACGACAAAGGCCAAGTGCCTAAAAGCAGGCGGCATACACGGACGAATACACAAATACACAGACAAATAGCGTGTACAGGAATGAAATGTGCATTGTGTCTTACTTTATCATGTGCGGCACAGTGACTTTGGAGTTCTCTTCAAACACACTGGTCATCAGGCCATTACAGCGAATGTTATCAATACACTGCACATCAAACAAAACGTGGAAGAAATAAAAAGTTTACACTTTGTACTAAGTCATTAAACAAAGTGCCACTTAATTAAATTTTCGTCTAAAAAGTCATCTCTCTACGGGTTCATGTGAAATTTTACAGTTTTATTCTGAGGATCAGGTTTGTCCACAGGACATACAGTAGGAGTCTGATCGACATTATGGCTTCCTAAAGCTAAAGGAAAGTTCTTGTTACTTTTTTTTACAATTGCAAATAGATCATTCAAAATGTATCACTTGAAGCATTGTCTAACCCTTATATACAGTAAGTTCATAAGAGCTGAACTGGTTACGTATCAGATTTTCCACTCCGCTCTTTCACCTGGCTGATGTCGCTGGTCCAGGCTGCTTTCTCCTGCCGTGATGGAGCTAGAAGCACCACTGTAAACGCTGGAGCGTCTGCAGGTTCCACCACAATCTTAAAGTCCAGATGGCCAAACACCTGTCCTGAGGTCTTAGCTGGGAGCCAAACACACACCAGTTTACATATGGACATCCGGCAGTCGTTCAATCCCACACAAAGAATTTTTGCATTTTAAAGCATCCATTCTTTATTACATAAATTGCATGAATCTCTCATGTTGTCATAATACATATTTAAAGCTTGTATACTAATTTAAGTCAAATATGCCATTGTGGCATAAAGCATAAGCTTATGCTCTACTCAGGCATCCAAAATTATTTTACTGTTATTTGTAGTGCTACAATGACTACAATAAAATCTGTTTATCTTATTTATATTTCCGTAAGTTTTACTTTATGAATCTCCAAATGAACCATGTGCATATCTTTGCCCACGTACTGGACAGATTATTGCATCCACATAATGGAGCCTATGAGATTATTCTCATTAACTATGACAAGAAGATCACCGGATGGGCATGAAGCATTCAGTTGGGCATCCCAGCCCGACCTTCAGATGAGCTAATGGATCTGTATGATGATAGCATTGATCCATGTGACATTTACAAGAGCTAGTTTGAGCTCCATCTTTAGACCTGCTTTTGGCAGTTAATTAACCTGGGACAAAATATGGAACGCATTAGCAGCTTTGTGTCATCAAGGCATGTGGGTCTGAGGAGGAGGAGGAGAGGTAATGGGCCGAGAGGAGGACTCACAGTCTTCATCATTGGCGTCAGGCTCCTCGATGAGGGTGCACTCGATCAGCGACAGCACACCACCTTGCTGCAATGATTACAGCATGTCATTAAATATATAGTATTAGCATCAACGTGTATGCTTGCAGATCAGTAAGAGCTAGATCAGTAGAAATCTGTATTTCAGGTAAAAAAAAGCACTCGTAAAAATAATTCTCGATTTTGACGTTTTTTTGTTTGTTTGTTTGATTCAAGATGTTGTTATTTGCATGAATAAATATAATATTTATTTATGGATATAATAAAAAATATATATATATATACACACACACATTATATCTATATATATCTATATCTATATAGACACACATTATATATACACTGTATATATACCATTGCCATATTCAGTACCTGGACCATAGGTGAGAAGAAATTGAAATGACTATTTCTTTTGAATATGGTATTGAATATGGCAAATACTGTATATATGTATATATATATATATAATCTTTCCTGAAAGTGAGTTAATTTTCTCCAATAATATATAGTTTTTTATTATTCTGTTATTTTCTTGTAAACGAAAATGAAAATAGTCTCAACTGAGCTCCTATGTACAAGTGACAAACATAAAATAACAGCGTCTATGCTGTTACAATGTCACGTGAAAGTGACACTCTGACAGATCTAAAAACGTCCTGTGAAGAAAAACACGATGAAAACCGACTGTGTAACCACCATTTGTTTCCAGGATGTAAACCATGGAAACTCATAAAAGCACAATTACAGACCAACTAACATAACAAATAACAACCTCTTGTGTGCGATCGCTGCTTCGGAGGTCAGCGGGGCTTATCATTGTAAATGTTCCAGCGATTTGAAATGAGCTCTGCTCCGAAAAGGCTCGAAGACATTTCCATTCTACACTGTAACTGCCATTTCTTTTCCCTCCAGTCATAATAATCACATCTTAGAATTCACGACTTGAGCTGAAACAGCAGAATTGCCAGTTGCGTGGTATTTAAATTTGAAATGGAGAGAAGGAGTGTGCTGTGTGCAGAGGCTGTGCGTGCTGTTCAAAGAGAGAGAAAGACAGAGTGTGGGCTGGAGAAAGAAAAAAAACATGTACGGCGAGGTTTGTCATATGTGTTTTCCATCACTGACAGGAGGATCGTAGTATGCTGCTACATTTTAGACAGACCTGTTTAACGCTAAAGTAAGGCTTATAATCTCTTAACTGACCCTTCATTCACATAGATCTAAACAGACAGGCAGAACGCTTTCACATTTCCATCTGGACAGCTGTTTAAGTTTACATAACTATTGATCCTGTACATGAAAGAGGAGAGCCCCGCTGAGCGTGTGTGTGTTGGTTTGTGTGTGTGTGTGTGTGTGTGTGTGTGTGTGTGTGTGTGTGTGTGTGTGTGTGTGTGTGTGTGTGTGTGTGTGTGTGTGCCCGACTCACTTTGAGCAGGTGCAGCTTGCCTCCTGAGCTACGGGTACAGATGAGGAAATGCTTGGTGAACAGGAAGCACTGCCTGTCTCCTTCTTTCTTCAGGGAGAGAGAGCCTAGTCGCACCTTGCTGAGCTTCCCCCTCTCCACCGAGGGTAGCTGGATCAAAGAACCTGAGACAGAATAGGAGAGAGAGAGAGTCAGAGAGTCAGAGAGGATAAGAGAGTGAAGAAAAATGGATGCACAAAGCAGAGAAAACAATCTGACCTCTGCATTTGAATGTAAGCCCTATAAAGAACAAATTGTTTATTATATTATTATATTTATATATATTTTAATAATCAGGTTAACTAAGTGATTTACATCAATCTGTAAAACACTCTGGCTCAGACCAGGCTCGTGTGACGGCTAGTTCCTTTCATCATCCAAAGTAATAATGTTATACAGACTTGCCTTGATTTCTTCTCAGGCTTTTTTCTTATTTATTTTTTTTTTTTGCTGCAAAATTTTCAGAATACTTTGTCACATCTGTTTCAGCTTAACATCCCTTACTGTACCTAGCGAGCGTTATGCTTTCTGTTCGCCTAAAATGGTCAAGTGACGGTGACAAACCGCGGAACTGGATCCGTCTTGTCAGTCAACGTCCGAGTCAACGTAATCCAACTGTCATATACATACTGTACTGTACATGCATCTGTTGAAAATGAATGAATTAAAATCAGAGGCAGGGTGTATTAAGAGCAGAAACAGGAAAATCCTGTTTATCCCTTGGAATGCACACTGAACAGTACACATAACACTTAATAGTAAAACCATGAAATTTTGCAGCAGCACGATTATGTGGCAGCTTGGGATCGCCTGGTGAAATCTAGACAGTTTGCATTATATGGTTCTGAAAACTGCAGGTCTTTCTGGACTAAAATATGCCTCTCTTTTGGATGTCTTTCAATCAGACATAACAATGGAGCGTGTTAAAGTCTGGGTATTCCCAAAAGTGAAAAAAAAGAAAAGAAAACAGCGTTTAAACATTCCCCCCTGTCACCTGTCAAGTCCACCTCAGATGGATGGCATGACGCGATTCCCAATCCTTATTTTCATAATGAGTGCACCTGTTATTAATTATGCATATTTCTGTGTTTATAAAAATGTGTTCCCCATTTCCAATTTCCTCACTTTTTCTATTTCTCTGTTATGGAATATCATTGTCGTAATATCGACTACGGATGTTCTGAACCTCTCTATAAACCCTAATGACCTTCGTTTGTGGATTCCCCTTACCAAAGAGCGATCTGAGAGTGTGTCACTCCCGGCCCTTGACCGCATGTTCTGATCTGTGTCGAGGCATGACATTTACACTATATTTTAAACAAAACAGAATAAACTACTTCGTCGGTCATTGTAATCCGTCAGTCTTTTGACCTTGTCTGAAGTGGAGTAGAGGTCGCTGTGTCGATGAGGTCTCAGCTGTGGGTGATGGTGGAGCCTTTAGACTGTCACTTGCTAAAACAATGGTCAGGAAGGCAGCAGATCAGTGGTCCTCTTACAGTAAGTGGGTTACAGAGCATGCACCGACCATTTAACCGAGCTCAGGCCTGGTTCAGAATCTGACTTATAATTACTAACATGTCTGCTCTGACTGTGATTATGTGCAGTAGAATGATTTATGGGTGGGGATGATCCTAATGGTGATGGACCATGACCATATGCTTGTGAGAGAGCCAGTAAGTGCATATTTGCAGCCGTAGAGATGCGTGAGATGAGTTGTTGTGATTGGTTGTCCTGAAAGGCCCCTTTCGTGACGGGCTTCTGGTGTGAATTATGCAACTCCGTATTTCAAAATACTGCATCCACCTTCAAGAAATCCTGCAAAACAATGTTCTCTTCTGGCGAGTGATCATGGTCAGTATTTATATCAAAGCACTCATGGTAAAAAAAAGGGGAAGAAATGTTTTAATTATAATAAAATAATAAGAAAATATGTACTGAACCTGTAAGACTGGGGTCAATGTGCAAAAATTCTTCAGGTTGTATATTATACCACTCACTCATCATCTATATCGCTTTATTCAGGGTCACGGGGGGCCTGGAGCATATCACAGGAGACTTAGGGCACGAGGCGGGGTACACCCTGGACTGAGTGCCAATCCATCGCAGGGCACACACACATATACACACACTCTGGAGATGCAAGGCGACAGTGCTAACCACTACACCATTGCGCCGCCTACAGTATATTTACACATTTAATTGTAAAACATTCAAATGTGGTATTCCTTTAAATCATATTAGTTGTTCATTAGTTAAAAAAATAAATGGTGGCCTCCGAGTGGCACAGTGGTAAAAGCGCTCGCCCTATCATCCGGAGATCGCTAGTTCGAATCCCGGGTGGTGCTGTAACCTCTCGCAGCCGGAGGTCTAGAGAGAGCTGATTGGCCGAGCTCTCTCAGAGGGGAGGGACTCTACAGCCAATCAGGGGCGTCTGTGAGCTCGCGCAACGGAGGGAGCGGACAGCGCTGTCCTCCGAGTGTGTTACGCCGCCCCCAACGGTGCGCGAGCGAGCAGTTCGAAAAGATGCGGTCGGCTGGCGTGACGTGGTTCGGAGGAAACACGTGATAGTCTTCGGCCCTCCCGGCTGAGTGGTAGTAGTAGCCTTAATGTGGGAGCCCCCTAGTGACGGGGTGGAATTGGACACGACTAAATTAGGGAGAAAATCGGGGGAAAAATTAAAAAATAAATAAATTGTGCATTGAATAAAGATCAGAACAGGCTATAGAGTTTGTCTGAAATACATAAGGAATAAAAAAAAAAATCAATAATGTTAACCCTGATTGATTGGCCTCACCAGATCCTGATCTTCTCAGATGCTTTCTTCTTGATAAATTATAATGTTGTAGATAAAATTGAAAATAACTTGCATTTTTTACATCTTCGGTAAATGACATTATCATTGCTGTTTTTGCAAACGGGGTGTGGTTGATGGATTTACTGTACAGCGATGCATCTGACGTACTTCATGCTTAAGATTTACTTCTAGGATTAACTCCTACGCATCTCACACAGCTGTTCAGAGAACCTTCTACAGCTCATATTTCCTCTCAGATTTTACGAAACATTTTTTCGAGCTTACGCAGAACCTTTACACATACCGTACAGGACTAGCGCCTATCTGAGCTCGCTCTATATGTCAGGATGGGTTACAGTGGGGTGTCGGTGCTGAACGGACCTCACCTTGCCTCACAAACGTCTGACTTGTGTCCAGGAGGATGTCGCAACCTTCCACAATCATGCGCTCGATGGCCAGGTTCTTGCGGATGTTCTCTGTGTCACTCACCTCATCATGCATCACCCTGAACGCACACAGACACAAAGGTGTTACCGTTCCAAATTCTTTGGACCGTGAACTAGATTCACGCAGACAGCTTATCAGTAAGAAGATTCAAAACTCAGTTTCTCCTCTGCATTCATGCCAGTGACAGGCTGAAGAATTTTCAATGTCTGTAAGACATTACCTGGAAAGTTCTTCAAGCTTGGACTTGGCAAACTCCAGACTTTTCCGCTCCACATGCTCATGCGGCGTGTGAGCCAAGAGTTCATGTAGAGTTATAATATAGCGCGGAATCTGTAGAACAACAGTTTGAAAAGAATAAGTCAGTTTTAACAGAGTGTTGCTGTAAAGTGCAACAAAGATGACTAATACACTGCCTGTCCAAATAAAATAAAAAAAGTCACTGTTTGGAATTAAATAAAGAAGTACTTAAGAGCCTGCAGTGATTAATATGTTTCAGCTGGCAACAATTATTTTAAATGTGACTTTTGCAGTGAGTAGCTTCTCATTTTATTAAACAACCGTCACGCAAGACGCATCTTAAGGAAAAGATGTTACTGTGTTTTAAAAAAAGGTCAAATTATAGGCATAAATCCAGCAAACAAAACACTGATGAAAATGACTGGAAATATATATATATATATATATATATATATATATATATATATATATATATGCATTAAGAAATGCAGTCAGGAAAAAAATCAGGAATGACCTTGAGCGGAGGTCACTTAAACTCAACTTTATTTGTATACCACTTTAACAACAAAAATGCCCCAAAGTGCTTCACATAAATAATAAAATAATATAGTAATATAATAAAAAATAAAAATTAAATAAATAAATCAAATAAAATACAATTATAAAAAAGAATAAAATAATATTAAAAAGGAACATAATTAAAATCACAACACACACATAACTAATAAAACAACATGTAAAATCAACATCTCATGTTGGTTTAAATGCCAGAGAAAACATGTGAGCTTTGAGATGGGACTTAAACACCCTCAGTGATGTGGCCTCAGGAATGGTCAAGGGTACTGTAGGTCATTCCACAGTTTGGGTGCCGCCACAGAGAACGCCCGATCACCCCTGAGCTTGCACTTGGTCTTGGGTACCGTCAGCCAAAGTTTATCTGATGATCTGAGAGTCCGGGATGGAGCATACGGTTTAAGCAGATACGAGAGGTAGTGACTGTAGAGATTTCAGTAATTAATGCGAGTGGTGATGAAGGCGTGGATGGCTATTTCAAAAAGCCTAAAGGACAAAATAGGTTTAAGTTTTGCCAATTGCCTTAACTGAAAGAAACTGGACCGGACCACAGCACTGATTGCCTGGGGAAGTTACATCATAAAAAATCCACAGCACAAAATGAAGTCAGCTGGCTACCTGAATGTACTGAATGTCCCTGATACAGTAACATAGTTATATTTAAAGACCTGGATGCCCAGCTTCACCAGACTCCAACAGAACGACTTTAAGGAGGTATTCATCTCTCCCATGAACACAACCTCGGCCAAAAATTAACTGAACATGTGAACATGTTATGACATTTGCGTAAGGTTGTTGAAACAATGTTGTAATTCAAGCTTCTTTTTTTTTTTTGGCCAGGCAGTTCATGTTTAAAAAATGTAAATACATCAAAACAGAAAATAGAATGGCTTGCGATCATATATATACACTGTATACACACTGCAGAGGAGTGTTGGTCATACCTGAAACATGGGGTATGTGAGGAAGGTTTCTAGCATCCTTCCTTCACATGCAGCATTGGATTCGTATTGTTTCAGCAGCTTGTCAAAATCCCTGTTCTGTTTACAGTTCGCCAAAACCTGCAGGCTGTACTGGTGGTTCCGTACAAACTCCTGGTAGATGTTCAGCATAGGCAGCAAAATGTCGAAGAGATCAGCTATTTAAAAAAAACAAAAAAAAAAAAAACAGTGTCAGGCACTTTAACGCTGAGACAGGTTCACCAAGATTTTATTGTTTTACATTCCTCCATAATTTTGCAATATTTTCCAAGGAGACATGTGCCCACTGATTGTCCACTGATTGTGGAACGACACATAATGATCACATAGAAGTGTTTGATCATTTTATACTAATCCCTATGGGTCTACTTTGCTCCGCAAGCAGCGGACACAATAAATTCTACAGTATTAAACATCACCTGTACAAACCAGTTCTCCACGACTCTACTGTACATTCATTAGCAACCATACCATGATCTACAGTAGATGTTAGGTACTGAGGAGAATAAGTTTAGTGAGGTAACTAATCAAAATGGCAAAACCTCTCCTCCTGACCACACATTAAAAAAAAAAATTATTACAAAATGAAATAGCTGGTGGACATTGGGGCTTCGTAATAAAGCTCCTATGAAGGTTTGATTAAATTCTCATTAATGGTTTTGGAAAGGATGTGCTTAGAAAAAGTATGATGCTGACGATGATGCAAACATGATAAGACAGATCGCGGAGTAATCCCTATGCTTTGTGGCAGGCAAATTATTATTATTATTATTATTATTATTATTATTATATAATATATTATATAATATTATTATAAGACCTATACTGCTGTGGTGACCTGCTAACTGGATAGTGTGCTAGGATTTCATATACTGTATGGAGCCACGGTGGCTTCATGGTTAGTATTGTCGCCTTGCACCTCCAGATCCTGGGTTCGATTCTCGCATCAGGTCTGTGTGCATGGAGTTTGCTTGTTCTCCCTGTGCTTGTTGGGTTTCCTCTGGGTTCTCTGGTTTCCTCCCACAGTCCAAAGACATGTAGATTAGTCTGAGTGGCGTTCCCAAATTGTCTGTAGTGTGTGAATGTTGACTGGAGGACTACAGATGGTTGAATATATACAGTATATTGTATATGTATTGTGTATATACAGTGCTGTATATGAAAAATGTGAAAAATAACATTATCCAATTAGCAGGAAATAAATAGAAGCTTTAATAAAGTTTGCCAGTTCCAACACTTTTTTATACAATACTCTCAAACTAACTATAGTGATAACATTCTTAAAAACTGAAAATGTTGCATAGATGTATTTTCAAAACATGTATGAAACTTAACCGATCAAGCATTATTTAAATAGTTCCTGCAACACTTTGCTAACCCGAAATTGTTTCGTAATCTCACAAAGTATTTTTATGCCGAATGTACCAAACTGAAAAAGGACTGGCCCCAAATGTGAGAGCCATAAAACAAGTCAAGGTTTTATTGGCAGATTTGGAGAATGCTTATCTTGGCCTTCAGAGCCTGGAATGATGAGACAACGTTTTTGTGAGGATTTCATTGTTGTGCAAGTGCGTGTGTCTGCA
Organism: Clarias fuscus; assembly: GCA_030347435.1. Lineage (NCBI taxonomy): Eukaryota > Metazoa > Chordata > Actinopteri > Siluriformes > Clariidae > Clarias > Clarias fuscus. The sequence continues at coordinate 14,773,852 of CM059208.1, read as the reverse complement.
GACGGTGAGATAGTGGGAAGTCAGACGTCACTGACTGTGTTTAACTAAGGCACCGTGCATCAATAGAGATGGCTCGTCCTTGACGTCTTGCCTGACAGCTCGCTATGCATCTTTGGCTGAGGATAACAGAAAAATGCAGCAATCAAGCTTTGAATAGAGAAGCTGAATGGAGGTAGCTTACCTAAAACCAATGTGGGCCAATTTGCTATCCTCGCCTTCAAGCCTTGGTGGAATATCTCGTGCAAAAACATAATGGTTTCACTAAAGACAAAAAAGAGGAAATGAACAGGGTCATCCTGTACAAAGGAAGGAAAAATCATTGAAATCTAAAGTTGAAGCTCATCGATATGGTCTTTTTATTTCAAGCATATTGTTTTGGACAAAACCGATGAGTGAATGATCATCTCTAAAATTCTCATAGATGTGAAAATGTTTGAGAAAATCTGAGACACTTGAGGCCATAATCCTCTCACACACCTGTTGAGGAAGATGCTGCTGACATCATCATGGCTAATAGGAGGTTTTTTAGAGCTAGCAGCCATGCGGAGCGGCCTGAGGAAGCAGTTTACCAGAATGGACAGCTGGTGGACGTACTCAGTCTCAGCCTCCACCATGTTAAAAACAATCTGGTTTCTTTTCCTCATGCTTTCAGCATGAGGAGAGCAGATGTAGTCCTGGACGATGATCTTCCACTTCCTACGACACAGCCAGCCTCTCATAAAACTCTGGACCTACAATAGAGGAGGGGTAATATGGGTTAATTAAAAAGGAAATAAAACCTCAAAAACCACAACAGCATTATGAGCATCGTGTTAAATAGTTGGTGGTATTAGTTAAAAGTTTTTCCTCCAATTTGCCCTTTAGTTTTGGTCTTAGCCAATGAGCCAAGCTCAGAGACGTGCACATTGGCTAGTGTCACTATGACTGACAGGGGAGAGAAAGTATGCCATCACTTCTATCCAGAGAGCTCTGTTGGACTGACATGGAATGCCATGGACTGATTGTGGCATTATCAGGATTTGAACTCACAATCTCTGGATGAACGGGGAAACACTTTTGTCACGCGCACTCCTAACGCGACCGGCATGAGAACCCGGAAGTAGATTCAGGAAGCATAAAAGATTCACGATTTAGGAAGCCTAAAAGGAGACAAGATGGCGTTTCACATGGCTCAGTCATTGAGTCCGCCCAGGCTATCGGCGACGCTACGTCCGTCTTTTCGTGAGTTCTTGGGTTTCACTTTCGATTGAGTGTGTGTTATTAGAACGCGGGTTTATTTGTGTAAACTCTTGCTCTTGCTCCGAGAGAGTTCTAAAAATAAACCGTGTGGTTATCCTGCCTGCTCGCGCCACTTCCGTGTTTGGGTTTACCATCCACGCTACAGGGCAAACTGCTAGTCTTCTGGTTCGTCTCTGGTTGTCTGTGACAGAATGACTGAGCCATCAGCAGTAAACCCAGCAGATTACGCTCACCTCTGTGATGTGGTTAATTGGCATGCTAAGCTGATCGAGCAGACGCCACTCTGTCGCCGCACCCGTCACATCTCCCCCCCCACCCCCCCACCCCTTTTGATGTTTTCATAGCTCTAAATGGGATGGCACAGATGGGAAATGCAGTGTTTTTTTAACCGTGCTGGATCTCGTGTTTGAGATTAATTCCACCAAATACTCCACGGACCGGCTGTGTGTCGCTCTTCTCGTCTCGTTGCTATCCGGGCAGGCAGCGGAGTGGGCCACGGCGGTTCTCCGATCTGATTCAGATGTCGCCTACTCTTATTTGGAGTTCACCCGTCAATTAAAACTTACTTTTGAACATCCTGCTGCTGAGGTGGAGACCGACTCACAGTTATACCATCTACGGCAGGGAGGCTCGTCCATGAGCCCCTACACGGCGGATTTCAGAACCCTCGCCGTCCAGACCAACTGGGGAGACTCTGCCCTCCGGACGGCCTACTACGAGGGACGAGAACTACCAGCGACATTGGAGGGCCTCATTCAACTCGCCCTCCGAATTGACCAGCGTCTACTCGCTCGCCCTAAGCCAGCTCCTCGCACCCTGCCGCCCACCACACCATCACTTCCTCATTTCATGTCCCGACCGTCAGCCTTCTTCTCTCATACGCCAGTTCCTGAAGCTCTCCCCTCTTTGTTTACTGCACCTACTGGACCTGTCGGTTCTCCACCTCCCATCGTGGTTGACACCGGAGCCGGGGAACCCATGCAATTAGGGCGCGCCTCCTTAACCACTGCGAAACGGTAACGCCAGTTCAAAGAGGGGCTCTGCGCATACTGCGGGTCGGCTGCCCACCACCGAGCCATCTGTCCTCTGCGACCGGGAAACACGCAGACCCGGCGAGAAGTGAGAGTGGCTCACCGGGTTCCATCTCCCTCTCCACCACCCTGACCAATGATTCCAGTCTCACGGTAAGAGTACACCTCCAGTTTGGCCACAAACGGGTTGGAAGTACTGCATTCATTGACTCCGGTGCTGCGGGTAACTCCATTGACTCCTCTTACGCCAATAGACTAGGGGTAAAGACCGAGGCATTATCCCAGCTCATAAATATCACATCTGTTGACGGTTGACCCCTCTCCTCTAGCCCCATCACCCTCCAAATCTCCCACATCTACTTCATCACGACCCGCTTATATCTTGGACACAAAATCAGATCCTACAATGGGGGCCGACTTGTTCTGAACTCTGCCTACGGGCCCGGGCTGAGGTGTTCTGTAAAAGACATGCGACCCATCTACCTCCTCATCGTCCCTACGACCTTGCCATCGGCCTTCAGCCAGGTTCCGTGCCACCCCGCGGCCACCTCTACTCATTATCTGCCACCGAGATGCAGGCGATGGAGGAATATGTTCCTAGTGGACTTCGCCAAGGCACCATCCGGCCTTCCTCCTCACCTGCAGCCGCGGGGTTCTTTTTTGTGAAGAAGCGCGATGGTAGCTTACGTCCCTGTGTCGATTATCGGGGGCTCAACAACCTCACCATCAAAAACCGACATCCACTGCCTCTTACCAACTCTGCCCTGGACACCCTCTCTGGTGCCACCATCTTCACTAAGTTGGACCTCCGGAGCGCCTACAACTTGGTGCGCATCAGGGAGGGCGATGAGTGAAAGACGGCCTTCATCACTCCCACCGGCCATTATGAAAGTCTAGTGATACCATTTGGACTCTGCAACGCACCTGCTGTCTTCCAACAATTCATCAATGACGTCCTTAGAGACATGTTAGGCCGCTGGGTGTTCATCTATCTAGACGACATCCTCATATACTCTCGAACTGTCAACGAACATGTCCAACACGTCAGAGCGGTTCTAAAGAGATTGCTCGCCCACCAGCTGTACTGTAAGTTGGAGAACTCCACCACGTTCCTTTGCTTTGTCACCCCAGGGTGTGGCCATGGACCTGCAGAAACTGGACGTTGTGAGCCATTGGCCCCTCCCCAAGACTCTCAAACAACTCCAGCGATTTCTCGGGTTTGCGAACTTCTATCGTCGCTTTATCCAGGACTACAGTACGGTTGCAGCTCTGTTAACTGCTCTGACTCAGCCATCGTCTCACCCCTTCCATCTCACCTCTACTGCCATCACCGCCTTCCATGAACTCTGCGGCGCTCCGGATCCACCCGGTATTCCACATATCCCAACTCAAACCCTTCACCACTTCCCCCATGGTTATCCTGTCTGCTCGCGCTACTTCCGCGTTTGGGTTTACCATCCACGCTACAGGGCTAACTGCTAGTCTTCTGGTCCGTCTCCGGTTGTCTGTGACAACTTTTCTGCTTTACCACTTAAGACCCTGGACACATATTAACAAAGAGCGACCTATATTCTGTGATGTCGCAATATTATTTTCCAAAACAGGCTACAATGGTCAGGCTAAAATCACTGTTGAATCAATTAAATTTTGGATTAAATGACATCACTGTCCTTGGGAATGTGTTTAAATTTGTAATAAACAGTTTATAATTTGTAAAAAAAAAAAAATGTTACCTTTTTAATCTTCTTAATGTCTGGATCATCTTCGTCTTGGATCACTTGGTAAGGACGCATCCTCTCCTTGGTTTTGTTCAGGGCTACAATCTTGAAGAAAATTCATAAAAACAAGTATTGGGTTTTTGGGTAAATGGCAGAACCAGTATTACACACACACGCACGCACGCACGCACGCACACAGCTGCTATTATGCTATAATCTCATTTGAACAATTGATATTCAATATGCTGTTAATTGGTGCTTTTTGAGGCTGGTAACTTTAAATGATGGGTTTTGCAAATGTACTTGACAATACCGTTCTTGCAGGAACTATTCCAGTTGTCGACATGAGCCATGATAGAAGGGTATGAAAACACTCAGTGCATCACAGCGGAAAGTGATGTTTGTGGTTTTGCAGGCATAGAGTTTAAGGTTGTTGATCCAGCCTCTACGTTCCGCAGATCTCAGTTTGACTGAGCATCCATAAAATGCATCAGACAAAGAAGCTCGATCCTATGGAGGCCCCACCCTTGAACCCACAGCATTCGAAGGATCCATCGCTATTGTATCCTGGTTGCAGACACCAGAGTATATCCCAGCGATCATGTGGAGTCATGCCTTAACGGTCTGAGGGGGAATGTAATATTTTGTATTTTAATGCTATAGTTGATCTGTGTGTGTAGTAAAAAGGTTCAGTCTGTCAGGATTATCACAAATGCTTTCATTTTGCTGTTATTTAATCATACACATTTTTGTCTATTTCAAACAAGTCCTCAAATTCTTTTTTTCCCCTTAGAAGCAGCAATGCACTGATCAATTACTAGCAACAAAATTTTATATCAGTTTCAGAGAAGGAAAACAGAAAACCTGTTTTTTTTTATCCTGCACTTGTAATAAAAGACGAAGAACCAAATAGTAAATTCTAATTTAATACACCATGATATAATGATTTTTGATGCCACAAAGATAAGAAGTGCCTGAATCAAGGTTTATGATATGAATGATAAGGTAGTATTTTGTCTTGTTAAAACTGTGTGTTTTCAAACCCCTGTGCCCTCTCCTGTTTTGAGATAAAAAGATTTACGATTTTAGAGTAGCAAATATGGACTTGAGAAGGTATTTTATTATTATTATTATTATTTATAATATAATAATAATAATATACTGTATAATATTATTTATATTATTTACATACGTTTTAATTATGAATGTAGTGTTTAAAATGCAGACATGTTGAATCAAGTGCTTAGTATTAAATCCATATTGTTACACTCCTAGTGACTATATGTAGAGTGTAAAATTTTAAACAACCTTTTTATACTAACAGTGAAGAGCTTTCTACTGTATGTTGTGAGCATTGTCCAGATTTTGAAGACTTTGAAGATTTTTAATCATGTTTTTTTTATTATTGATAATGCTCTGTTCAGAGTGGTTTAAAATCAGATAACACAAAGGATTTCAATACATATTCAGTTATTTCAGTCAGGAAAAAGGTCACAAAGAGGATGTGTGGATTCTCTCACCACAGATAACTGTCTCACTTCCTCTCATCGACAATTTCCATTCTTCACTCAGCAGCATGCATGAAACACCACCCCACTGTGCCTTTACCACCTTTATAATCTGTATGCAAATTATGGTTTAAATGCCCTTTAGGTCTTCATCAATGAGTGTGTTACATGGATATTAGCCGAACACGCCTATAGATAGCAGCTTGCAGCTGTAGCAGTAGGTAAGGTGAATGAACTCGTCTGAATAAAGAACAGTAGATATATGTTCGGGAAATTAATCAAGCAAATTGTCTTTAATAGCATGTATTATCAGAAAGTGACAAATGATCATTTCTATATAGAGATTTTTATACCTTTAATGTCTAAGTAAGACAGGTTACAGCTGCACAGTGATTTGTCTTAAATGTGGCTTAGTGTGATAGTGTTTTTCTCTTTCCTTAATAATTATTATTGCTAGACAATAAAACTCATGTATATTATGGCATTTGGTAAAGACGCTCATGGAGAGTGATTCACAGAAATGTCTATCAATCAATAGAACCTCATCCTGGTTCAGTACGTCCTGAGTACTATTAATCTAAAAATGCTGTTGATTCATGCATTTCTTTTACCCTGAAAGCTAATGGGTCCAACCAAAGAATGCTAGAGGAACGGAGGAGTGTAATGCACAATGCACAAGTGTGAGAAGTGATTTAAGGTAGGTGGTTGCTGGTCCATTTTGGGTAATGTAGACAAGCATTGGTGTTTTTAAAGTGGGCAGCAACAGGAAGCCAGTGAAGACAACGAGGCAATGGAAGAACTTTGAAAACAGAAAGCTGAAAACAAGTTGTGCAGCTGTTTTCCGGGTAAGTTGGATTGGTCAAATGCCTAAATCTGCTCGGAGCAAGTTGCATGATCCCAGTCTAGATGTGACAAGGTACTGATTGACAGAAATATTTCTGACGTTATAAAGGAGAAACTGTCTCACACTGTTACGTTAGCCATGATTAGTGACCGATCAGGGGGTCTCAGAGTTGTCCCTGGAGATCACAAGACTCTGATATGGGAATGCATCTCCTGGGATAAACAGCACTGCAGTGTTTTTGGAATTACCTTACAGTTAATAAGTTGGCATCCATTATGATATTGTATGTCCTGCAGACATACTGAGATACAGTATGAGCAGACGCATGTGGTTGAGGAAGGAAAGGAGAGAAGAAACTGAGGGTCATCCGGACAGCAGCGGTATAAATAAAACATGTGCGGATATCACCTCGCTAAGAGACTGGGTTTATAAAGAGAATAAAAGCAGACAGGGCACTGAGTTTTATAGGACACTAGCGCACAGACCGCATAGAGCATCCCCTCAATGTCACCCAATTCAACTGAATCTTAAGGAAGCAAGCAAATTACAGTACATCCGGAAAGTATTCAAAGTGAAAAAATTTACTTTTTCCACACTTCGTCATGTTACAGCCTTATTCCAAAATGGATCAAACTCATTATTTTCCCCCCGAAATTCTACCAATATTACCCCATTATGACAAAGTGAAAGACATTTGTTCAGTTGATTGGACAGATGATTTGAAAAGGCACACACCTGTCTATACAGGATCTCCTCTCTCCACAGAGAAACGCCGGACCTCATTCAAAGTGAACCTGGTCACCTCCCTGACTCAGGCCCTTCTCCCCCGATCACTCAGTTTCGTCGGTTGGCCTGCTCTAGGAAGAGTCCTGGTGGTTTCTTCCATTTATTGATGATGGAGGCCACTGTGTTCATCTGGACCTTCAAGGCTGCCGAATTTATTTTGTAGTCTTCCCCAAATCTGTACCTCAATACAATCCTGTCTTTGAGGTCTGCAGACAATGTTTTGGACTTCATGGCTCGGTTTGTGCTCTGACCTGCATTAACTGTGGGACCTTATATAGACAGGTGTTTGCCTTTCCAAATCAAGTCCAATCAGCTGAATTTACCACAGGTGGACTCCAATCAAGTTGTAGAAACATCTCAAGGATGATCAGTGGAAAGAGGATGGACATGAGCTTAATTTTGATTGTCATGGCAAAGGTTCTTCCATGTTGTTATTGCTGTATAGGGCATTGTTTGTAGAATTTTAGGAAAATAATGAATTTAATCAATTTTGGAATAAAGCTGTAGCATAACAAAATGTGGAAAAAGTGAAGCGCGGCAAATGTCGAATGCTACTGACAGTTTAAGAACAATAAGGACTGATGACAAGTTGAGCTGACCAGGTACAGTAACATCAAGCTTGCAGTGATGACTATTTAGTGCGATGGCCACTTTCTATTGAGACACAGTTGATTGTAGATGGTGCATTTATGGATATAAGAACAGGAAGGGTGAACTGATACTGGTCATTATTTCTCTGATGACTGAGGTACCCAGAGTTAATTTCCTGAGATGAAGTACAGTATGGTAGAATTATTATAGAGTAGGATTGGGTATAGAAGAGTAGGGTCGTCCTAAACACTGTACTGTACAGCAGTGTAGGAGTTGGGTTAGGAGTAGAGCTCTGGCAGAATTTTCAGTCTTCCCATCAAAAAAAGTTGGCAAAGTCAACAGCAGTCATGCATGGTGGCGAAGGTATTGTTACTTTAAGAAGTGAAGAAAAGATGAAGTGGAGCTTGTGAGAAACTTGTGGAGAAGTTGGGTAAGAAAAATGAAGGTGGTGTTGGTGGCTAACAGGAAGGTGTTTGTGACTCAGGTGTGAGGGGCAGCAATTTCACCAAATGGGATAGAGGCAGGACAGGGAAGGTGATAGTGAAGTGATGATTAGTGATGTGGTATGGGGTAGCACTGAGGTGAAGAGCTGGCAGCTGAAGACCAGGTCCAGGACATTTCCACCCTTGTGTGTGTGGGAGGACAACTCTTACAGTACATATCATGGAAAATGAATGCAAGAGAGAGAGAGAGATGGCAAGAGGACTGAAGCTTGTTGGAGAGGAGGTTGAAGGCTTGGAGGAGAATGAGTGGGGTGCCATCAGTGGGGACAATTACTGAGAAGCAAATCCATCTTTGGGGGGTTTTCACACGTGGTCCTTTTTAAACAAGCCAAACTTAAAAATAAGCCAACTACTGTACACCCAATTGCTCATAACGCAAAGTTAACCTGATTGATTACACATGTTTCACATGAGGGTCTAATATTAATACTTCAAGATTTATCTATTTATTTATTTATTTATTTTCACTATTTACAAGTGAAATATCTGAATTATAATCTGAAGCATAGAAAAAGCTGTAATCATTGGTATATGGACAGAAAAAGGCATTTCCATAATGGAAAAAACCTTTACGCACATTAAATTGTATGTCATTATATGGGCGACATCTCAACAAGTGTTAACCCAGGACTCCATGCTTAAATATACGGTTGTATAAGTCCTTGAATGAATTATTTTACAACGCTGAAGTACATGTAATTCAGGTGACGTAAATTAAATACTGTACAGAAACTTTAAAAACCGCTCGTTAAAATCAGGTGAAAAACGAACATGTTGTTGATGCATTGTGTATTTTATCCAGAAATAAATGCCCCCCTATTTACTTGTAGTTGTTTACACTACAGGCTTGCCGGTGGCAATATAACAGATGCACTCATGTATTGCAGTAATGGACCAAAGCAGGCAAACACGGTGTCTATTGATGCCCATGTTTTTTTCCCCCCAAGTGTTACAGTGCAAGAGTATGTCATCTGTCTACACCAGGCCAAGAGGGTCCAAATAACATGGCAAGAGTGTTCACAATTCACAGGTTTAAGCAAACAGCAAAATAGACTGAACTAAACTGAGACCACCTCACACGGTAGCCTCCATTCTGATCATTTCAGAGGGGTATAAGTTTGTTCAAATATGCACGAAAATGCTGATCAATCACTCATTCACATCAATCACTCAATTTCATTTTGCTGGCTGAAAAGGGACCAAATGTGGGGAAACAAACCCTTCCAAAAAGTCCCCTAAGGGAGCAGGAGCATGGTGCTGTAGATGACAATGATGAGAAACGTGATTCAAGAGGCTGCATTTAATTAAAAGGAGAAAATGGTAAAAGTAGGAGATGAAAAAGTTCAAAAGAAAAAAAGCAAACCTGTACCATACCGCCCTGCCAGTTTCTCATGGAGTATAAGAGTAAGAAAATGCAGAAAGCAGAGCAGCTGGTGCAGGAGGTTCAGGTCTCAGTTAGAGTCCTGTAACGTGGAGAGAGTAATGTGTAGCTAAAGTTGAGATGAATTAGTTGTATGTGCATATATACTGTATATAAAACATAACTGTAATTGTTTGTGAGTTAATTATGCATTAAGACAATACCGGCAGGGAGATACATGTGTATCTGTAGATGTAATTGTACATGTGCAGGAGAGCTCCTGGCTCTGTGAGACGTGATGAAGGGTGGGCTTGAGACACGTGTGCAATACGCAGTCTCGCTTTTATTAAGATAAACCACCAGACACTTCCAAAAAACACCACAGAAACAAGTCATAAGACTAATTCTAATAACTTCAACACAGACAAAAGAAAATCTCACCATGCATTTTTAAATAATTAAATATAAGTAGTTATTTGCGCACTTGGTCTTTATTGTATGTTTTCCCCTAAGTAATAGTAGTGTATGTTTTAGTCAGTGCTTTTGTCTGAGCTGCTGTATGAGAACAATGCTGCTGAACTGCAATTTCCCTGGGGATTAAAACACATTCATCTTATCTCATATAACATTCATTTGTAGATTAATGAATCACCATTAGTCCATTTCTAATCATTTGTATCTATTAACCCATTTCTAATTCTCTTTAACAGCCCACAGTAGGACACAACCTTTTTCACCTCCTCCCTTCTGGCAGCCACTACAGAACTCTATACACCAATACTGGCAGGTACAAGAACAGGTTTCTTTCCGCAGGCAATCACCCTCGTAAGCAGTGGTACAGGACTACAGTATGTGCAATCTGCTGGAAAAAGCACCAACATGCTTTTTACTAAATTCTTACACCCTTCTGTACATTGCTGTTATTTACACTAATAAACCATCTGGTACTGTATATTGTGTAAAAGCACCACCACGCTTTCTACAAACTCCTTGCATCCTACCGCACATTACTGCTACATGCTACTGTACTGTATTTGCCCTACTTATTATAGTATTCAGGTATGTGACACACATCACGGCTACGTGCACTAACCTTGCACACTCACATTATATACATCTGTTACATACAGCACAATACTCGGGATCAGGGGGTCTTTATTTCTTCTGTAAACTTACTGAATGTTGTCTATGTATAGTGTTTTGTCTAAAACAAAATGTATAGTGTTTTATGTTGTGCCACAAACAGCCTGAATCGAATTCCTTGTGTGTCAACATGGTTAAAAATAAAACCCGGTTTTAATTCTGATTCTGATCTATAAGCATATAAAAGACAATATTGTCAAAAGACCCATACATGCACACACAGTGTGAAACAGCTGTGTGGCCATAAAAGAATCCCTTGTTAGTGAGACTATTCACAAAAAAAAAAAAAAAAAAACTTTTGAGCAATGGAAAAAGGTCATGTGATCTAATGAGTTCAGGTCGGCCCTATTCCAGAGCGATGGGTACATCAGGGTAAGAAGTGACGCACATGAAGCAATGCACCTGTAGCCTCTGGAGACACTGGTATGATCTGCTCCAGATGGTCAGGTCAGCAATGTTATTTGGGAATAATTTTTTTCGGTCGTGACCTGAACGTACTCAACGGCCGGAGTATCACATCAACATATGACTTAAATTTTGAAAAAGAGCTTCTAGGAGCATGAGGAATCATTTTCACACACTGCACATGTGCAGGAATCAAAAGCTAAAGGTGACAGTATGAAATCTTAGAATCAAAATGTACAGTACAAGGGCCTTTCATACATTCTCACATTTTACAGGGCGAATGAACTGAAGGTGTAATTCCGATGAGATGCTCGGATCACATTCCTCTGAGAGAAATCCTCCAGCACAGCATGCAGCATTTTGGAAAAGCCCGGCAGTGCACAGCGGTACGACTCTAAACACTCCATTAGTTCAAATGATGCATTATGCATTAAGCATTATGTTGCTTTAAGTGAACTGAACCCACAATATGTACACTGTAGTGAACACGAGTTGTTTACCACGATGCAGAGTGAAACTGTAATTGCTCTACACACTATAAACAGATACGTACTGTACATGTGTATTAACCTATAGAAACCAATTGATATCTCGGCCAAAACACAAACAGTATGCACTGCATGCTGACCTGTGATTAAAAAAAAAAAAACGCTTTGTCTCTAATCAGCTTTAAAAGTCATTTCTACTTTTCACTCCCCACAGCCAGAGGGAGTATTTTTTTTTTTTTTTTTACGCATGATTGAAGGAGATTTTCTATCTGATCGACTATATCTACAGCAACTACTGTACTGTATAATATGCTTCGTTTTGGGTTGACAGCTGATGAAAAATGTTCGTGTTACACACGCACTGTACAACAGAAGATTAAGAGCACATTCTGCACATTATTGTCGAATGACTTCATAAATTCTTTCAAAGAAAACGGTGTACATTTTTGTTGGAATTACTTTTTCAACAGGAAACTTTTACACATAACAACCTTTACCTGCTCTTGTGCTAGGATTGAGAATTTCAGTAAAACTACATAGCTAGTTGCACATTCTTTGATATCTGACTCATCCAAAGATCTTTTTTGTAAGAGGGTAAAAATTGTGCTCCAGTTTCATTTATTAAAATCATACGTACAGTAGATTTATTGATGAAAACTCACAACTGCTCTTAGACTTGAGTTTAAACCAGTTTTAAGTAAACAGGTGGGGCACAGGGACACGGTTAGAAAGTTAAACTGGCAGGTAACGCTTCATGATTCTCATCTGTGTCTTGTTGCCACAAGTCGACTTATCTGTGATTCTTTGCGCTTCCATGTGCCAGAGCAAGAAAGTGGCAAGCAGGCGAAGCTTTAAATGTACACACACTCACTCCTTCACACTAAGCATGATCTTAATCTTGAACAAGGCATAAGTTAATAATGGCCCCTTTTGGATTGCATTTCTGGTAGTTTCTGTTTTTGAAGTTGTGCTGAAAAGCTGCAAAGAAATAAAAGCCTGCCCAGACCTTGCCCCAGTTCTGGTGGGTAATGAATGTTTCCACTTGTGGAGAGAGAGATGGCACAAGGGGAGACGTGGGAATAATGGGACCAAGGTGCAGTTTCACAGCCCTGGTGCCTCTGTAATGGGAATCTAGGGAAGATGAGAAAAGAGAGAGAAAGAGAGAGAGAGAGATCTAGACCAGTAACTACTGCCAGATGAGCCTTGACCAACCACCCTCTTGACATTCGGATACTCCAGCTGTGTCCTTGGCAGCAGCTGCTGGGTGCCAAGCCGAGGTTCTCCTGATAGCAAGGGGAGGAGTCCATTCATCCTCAGGCCATTCCCATGCAGCTGGCTTGAAAAGCTTGACGCCAGCTTAGTGAGCGTCCAATGTGGGGTGGAAGCAGGGGACACGGCTTGTGCAGGTCCAGGAGCAATTGGTGTTAGATGTGTTGGAGTGGAGGCTATCGAGAGACTTTAGGATGTCACTGAGATGGAACCCACCGTGTACTGGTGTGGAGGAAAACTCTGGAGGCAGGTGTAATTTTAGCAGAGCTCCAGGCGTACTTTTATTTCTCCAGAGTTTTTCTGTACACTATGTTGAACATGTAGTTTGTTCTCATTCTGGTTCTTTACTATTCCTTTAAGGCCACACAGGGACATAACTGGCCAAGTCTTTGTTAATCACTGAGGCAGCGGCAGAAATTATGCTCAAATCCAAGCTGAGGTTAGGAACATCACAGTCATCACGGTCTCAGTTCTAAAAGAAAACATCCAGACTGTTGCTTTTTTTCAATGGAAAGACAACTAGAGTGCGTGCAACTTAGCCATTCATTTTCTCACAGTAGCAATAATAACATTAAAAATGCACACATATAGCAACAATTCTAATCCCAAAGGTTTATACGGCATAGAACACATTTCATGCAGGTAGAACTTTTTATTTTTTATTTTTTTTTATCCAACCAGCCTAAAACTAATGAGTGATTTCACACAGACACACTGACTCCATGATGTATCATATAGAGTGGTGCACTGACATTTGCTCAGCAGTGAGCAATAATAGGTTACTAGTTTTATACAAATAATGACACTTGATTTCCATCCCCATGGTGACTAAACGAATCTACTGGGAAGGCTAATTCCCTGGTAAAACATAATGGGAGTTGCAACATCTCAGCAAGACAGCAGATTTCCAGCAGAAGAAGAAAATTTTTTTACACGCTTCTAAGCTAATTTCACACAGCCTGTTGAGTTCCCAGTTCCTAAAGCCAAACTTGGATATGTAAATAATAAAAAGTCAAAAAAGAAAAAAAGACTGACTGGGTTTTTTATAGTGCTGCATATTTGGACAAAATATTACATTACAATGTACTGTATATACACAGGGTTTGGACAATGTAAATGAAACACTGGCCAATATAGTGTTGGAGGTTTCATGGATAAATGTGACCAGCCTGGTGGCCAATCTTCACTGATTGCACATTCCACCAGTAAGAGCAGGGTGTGAAGGTTCAATTAGCAGAGTAATAGCTATAATAGTAAATTCCAGGGTAATGTTAGCATACCACGAACCACATCCAACAGGAGTAACTGTGGACGCAAGAGGAAGCTGTCTGAAACTGAAATCCAACCCGGATTTTATCCAGAAAACATAAAACCACTCAGTGCAGAATTAAATGTGCACCTCAACTCTCCTGTTCCCACCAAAACTGTTCTTCAGGAGCTCCACAGGGTCAATGTACATGACCGGGCTGCTATAGCCAAACCTTTGACTCGTGCCAATGCCAAACATCGGTTTCAATGGTGCCAGCAGTGAAAATCTTCTGCTGTGGACAATGTGAAACATGTATTGTTCTCTGATGAGTCCACCTTCACTGGCTTTCCCACATCCTGGAGTCTTACGGTGTGGAGAAGCCCCAAAGAAGCGTACCACCCAGACTGTAGCATGCCCAGAGTGAAGCATGGGGGTGGATCAGTGATAGTTTGGGGCTGAAATATCATGGCATTTCCTACACCCAATACTTGTGCTAGATGGACGCATCACTGCCGAGGACTACCGAACCATTCTGCAGGACCATGTGCACCCAGTGGTTCAAACATTGTACCCTGAAGGCTGTGCTTTGTATCAGGATGATAATGCACCAATACACACAGCAAGACTGTGTGTGATTGCACAGTGCTTCTAATATCTAAAATATTTCATTTCTGATTTGTCAGAAGATGTTGTGTTAGAAGTTCAAGTTGCGAGACTTATCACATGTTAATATATACGTTATAATGTGTTATTATTTCTACAGTAAGAACATACACTGGAACTTGGCATATGCGCTATTTAAACTTAATTTAAAAAAATTCAATGAGCAGATGTCTATTTTAATATTTTGAAAGAAGTTGTGAATCAAAGTAAATCTATATCTTTTACTTTTCCAGCATGTGTGCAGAGCAGAGAGATTTTAAGTTCACCTGGTTTCTTGTCTCACGGAATTCATGAGCAATGGGTGAGGGAGGAAGTTTTTACACTTGCTATAATATATATACAGTAATATGCTATAAAATATTGTTAGCGTTGGGGCAGCACAGTGTCATAGTGGTTAGCACCGTCACCTTGCACCGCCAGGGTCCGGTTGAAATCCCGCTTCTGGTCTGTTTGCATGGAAACCCCCCAGTGCTTGGTGGGTTTCCTCCAGGTACTCAGGTTTCCTCCCACAGTCCAAAGACATGCAGATTAGCCTAATTGGCGTTTCCAAATTGCCCAAAGTGAGTGTGTGCATGTGTGCCCTGTAATGGATTGGCAGGGTGTACCCGGCCATGTGCTCTAAGTCTGCCCTAAGCCTGGATACAGGATGAAGTGGTATAGAGGGTGAGAGAGTGAGTGTTAGTGCTGGCAAATTGATATGCAGTACAACAAATAGAACACTCCATGCTCCGTGCTGTATTGTAAAATAAACAAGCTCAGTGGTTTATTGTATGGAGTGGCAACAGTATAACTTCTCAGTATCACATATAACAATATCACACACTTCACCCAAGCATTGATTGTTTTCTTGTCACAGCATGTCCCATTTTGTTTCATTCATTAATTCATGCAGGCTTTAATTATACTGGTAACAAAACCGTCAGCAGGAGAAGCAGACTGAATTTAATTCAACAAATCATGGAATTAATATTGTTCTTGCAAAGACCATTAATATACACACGTGGACAAAATTGTTGGTACCCTTCGGTCAATGAAAGAAAAACTCACAATGGTCACATAAATAACTTTAATCTGACAAAAGTAATAATTAAAAAAAAATTCTATGAATGTTAACCAATGAAAGTCAGACATTGCTTTTCAACCATGCTTCAACAGAATTATAAAAAAAAATGAACTCATGGAACAGGCCTGGACAAAAATGATGGTACCCCTAACTTAATAGTTTGTTGCACAACCTTTTGAGGCAATCACTGCAATCAAACGATTCCTGTAACTGTCAATGAGACTTCTGCACCTCTCTGCAGGTATTTTGGCCCACTCCTCATGAGCAAGCTGCTCCAGTTGTTTCCGGTTTGAAGGGTGCCTTTTCCAGACAGCATGTTTCAGCTCCTTCCAAAGATGCTCAATAGGATTGAGGTCAGGGCTCATAGAAGGCCACTTTAGAATAGTCCAATGTTTTCCTCTTAGCCATTCTTGGGTGTTTTTAGCTGTGTGTTTTGGGTCATTGTCCTGTTGCAAGACCCATGACCTGCGACTGAGACCCAGCTTTCTGACACTGGCCAGCACATTTCTCTCTAGAATCCCTTGATAGTCTTGAGATTTCATTGTACCCTGCACAGATTCAAGACACCCTGTGCCAAATGCAGCAAAGCAGCCCCAGAACATAACAGAGCCTCCTCCATGTTTCACAGTAGGGACAGTGTTCTTTTCTTCATATGCTTCATTTTTCCATCTGTGAACATAGAGCTGATGTGCCTTGGCAAAAAGTTCCATTTTTGTCTCATCTGTCCATAGGACATTCTCCCAGAAGCTTTGTGGCTTGTCAACATGTAGTTTGGCGTATTCCAGTATGGCTATTTTATGATTTGTTTTCAACAATGGTGTCCTCCTTGGTCGTCTCCCATGTAGTCCACTTTGGCTCAAACGACGACGGATGGTGCGATCTGACACTGATGTTCCTTGAGCATGAAGTTCACCTTGGATCTCTTTAGAAGTCTTTCTGGGCTCTTTTGTTACCATTCGGATTATCCGTCTCTTTGATTTGTCATCAATTTTCCTCCTGCGGCCACGTCCAGGGAGGTTGGCTACAGTCCCATGGATCTTAAATTTCTGAATAATATGTGCAACTGTAGTCACAGGAACATCTAGCTGCTTGGAAATGGTCTTATAGCCTTTACCTTTAACATGCTTGTCTATCATTTTCTTTCGAATCTCCTGAGACAACTCTTTCCTTCACTTCCTCTGGTCCATGTTGAGTGTGGTACATACCATGTCACCAAACAACACAGTGACTACCTGGAGCCCTATATATAGGCCCACTGACTGATTACAAGATTGTAGACACCTGTGATGCTAATTAGTGGACACACCTTGAATTAACACGTCCCTTTGGTCACATTATTTTCAGTATTTTCTAGGGGTACCATCATTTTTGTCCAGGCCTGTTCCATGAGTTTATTTTTTAAAATAATTCTGTTGAAGCATGGTTGAAAAGCAATGTCTGACTTTCATTGGTTAACATTCATACTGTAGAATATTTTTAAATTATTACTTTGTCAGTTATTTCTGTGACCATTGTGAGTTTTTCTTTCATTGACCGAAGGGTACCAACAATTTTGTCCACATGTATATATATATATTTAAAAAAAACTATTGTGCATGTTCTGTCCACATCTTTTACCGCTTTTTTGTGTCCACAGAAACGCTTAGTCCGAATTATATGACTCATTAATCCTATTTAGTCTAATAATAATAATTTTTTAAAATCTTATAAGAAGACAACATCTTTAAGAACATAACTGTTAAAACATATACCAGTCGTAAATTAACACACACTGAATGTGAAACATACGCTATAACGAGTCACTGAAAATAAATCTACCTCTGCTTTGAGTCTCTCAATCTCTGTGTCCTGGTCTTCCAGCTGGGTACGCAGCTGATTGGCTGCCACCTTCTCCGTTTCCACGATCTGCACCAGGTGGATGTATTTCTGCATGAGCACTTCACGCTCGATGATAATGTCGGAATAACTGGGAAGCCAAGAAAGAGAGTGCTACTCAGTATTAATCATTTAGATGAGTTTCCAACTGAAGTACCTGAAATGAAGAAGTTTGTAATTGGTAGAGCCGTGTATAGTAATAATGTCTTCTTAGAAATTTTTTTTTTACCTGCAATGACGCCACTCATTCCGTTTTTCTGTTAAATCAACATACAAACTGGGTTTAAAGAGCAACATCATGCAGAGACTTTCATGTAAAAAACTTATTCTAAAGCTGCATTTGGTCCATATTATTATCTGGGATAATTGTATTACTTGAATCACTGTAACATGTTCAGTTACTAGCATATTTTTATATAAACATTGGAGGATTGCCTTAAGACAGTTACACCCGAATTGTGCAACCCAGTTATATTGTTACAGACAAAAAAAACCTAAGATCATATATAGAAAGCTGACAAAGTGAACATGTTAAAGTTATAGAATTCTGATCATTTTGCCATCATCTCATGCACTTTAATAAAAAGGAATTCGAAAAGACCATCGTCGTCACACAGTTCAAATCCGTGCCATAGCATGATGTCATATCGGCCTGGGGGCGGGGCTTAGTTGATTCCCACACAGTCAGAACACACTGTCATGTACTGGATGTCAAACCCACACTAATGAGACCGGGAGCTTCACTTGTACTGTATGTGGATTTTTACATCTCAATTCAGCAGGAAGAAATGAAAAATTTGTTTTATATACATACGGTATATTCAAATCTACTTATATGGTTTCCGAACTTCATTCGGAATTTTTTTGGTTGCATTTTTCTTACTGGTTTTCTGTGTTAACCTGAATGTGCTTCTGGACCGAGTGTTGACTAAATACCTTCATCCCATTTATCATCAACTGAAGTCTGCCACCAAATGGAGAAATAGAGCTGTGATCTTTATTTAGCCTACTGTACAGTTTTTTTTATTTTTTTTATTCTCACTGCCCCTGACTCATTCATTCACTGAAACCCAGAGCTATTAGTAAATAAATATGAATACAATCTATGTTGATTGGATAGATTATTGTAACTCTGTACTCTATATGATAAAACGGGCACAAAGCCATGACCATGTCCCATGATTACAGCTCATAATCACATCACATTTAACCACATAAAGAGTGAATATAAAGATGTGCGAGAGGCCAAGAACAGCAAAAGACTATGCCGACAAAGGCAGCAGGCTTTATACAGTCACCATTAGCATCCAGGCACGTTTTCTCGGTCATGTATTGTTGAGTTGTGAAACTGACCAAAATATACTGTACATGGCGATATACTGTACAATAGGTTGTACTGGCCAATAAATAAGGTGGTGCATCTTTCTACTGCAGTGTTTGAAAATGGAAGTGATAAATGATAAATAAAAAGCATGTTCGAGTTGTTCTTTAAAATCGGAAGCTGGAAGTGGAGAAATACAGTATTTGAACAGCCCGAAATCAAGAAGCTAGTGATAATCACAGCATGGTCAAGGTGTGAACCAGTTCTTTTTGTAGCATCTTAGAAGGAAAAAAAAAAAAATGAATAAAACTGATTTTATGTTTTTCAGTGCACATTATATGCATTCGCCTGATTATCCAATATATACCAGGAAAGAGGTGATATGATCATGGGCACCCCTGACCCATCTACAGCATACCCATGTGGAGCAAAGACCAGGCTGCGTCTGACACCCCAGCACACCCTGAGGTGTCCCACAGAGTCCATGCCCCGTTTGGTGGAGCGAGGGGAAACCAAAACCTACAGTAAGTTATTGGGTTTAAAGTTATGACTGTATCGTAGGAGCTGCACTGAAAGTGAAAATGCTCAACAGAGCAAACTGAGTACCGTAAGCCCCTGGGACAGAAGAACACAAGAGACAGCACCAATACTCAAAGACACATCTGCTCTTAAGTAACCTATTAATCTGTCTCATTCCAGCAGATCGCACTAGTGACGCAAGCCAAATCTAAATGCCACGGCCTCAGTTGTATATAAAGTGTCTGCTTGAAGTGTCGACTGCCAAAGACTGAGTGCCTCAGATTGCAGATGGTGTTTGTTCCCTTTGTAGACATCATCAAATCATGCCTTGTGTCTTTCACTTTGGGACTGATCAAATGAAAAAAAAAAAAAAAAAAAACATAGTGACAAAAATATCCCCCTATGATGCACTAGCAGCCCAAGGGGGACACCTGCAATAACAAAGTACGTGCTCTCTATAGTTAATGACTCTGCTCTGGCAGTAATACTTTCTCAAGAGTCTAAGAGAAAAAGCAAAACCAGGGCTGACAAAGCTCAGTGCTTTTTTTTTTTATTGGGTTCTAGCTCTGGCTGCTAGTGAGAAATGATTTACAGTGCTACAATACATACTCTAGCATGGTTGGCTGTCCCCTCTTTGAGCTGTCCTGCTAAACGTCTCTCACTGAACATCAGTCAAAACACAGAGTAAGAGTGCCGTCATTTAAACCATGTTTTATCTAAGAGCACACAATAGTACTAGCGTACCTGGCTTGTTGGATGGTCTCCACCCATTCGTCGCACTCAGGTTCCTCGTCAGCGCGGAGCTCCAGAGGTTTCTGGCCATCATGACCGAAGACAATGAGGAAATAGTGCTGTGAAAGGACACACAACCACAACACGGGTGCCATTAAAGTTGGCAGTTGAAACAATATATGAAACAATCACGCTTTTTTTTTTTTTTTTGCTATTAGGGGCTGATATTGCTTTTACTAGAGGATTGAAGAGTTACTTCACCAAAAATAAAATAAAAGCCAGATGTAGTTTCTAGCATTGTTCTAGTAAGATTATCATGGCAGCTTACAGTGGCAGCAGATTTTAGTGCTGTATTTCCTTACTATGTCTAAAAATGTTATTTTGGCACATTTGTCCTTGGACATGACTGAAATTGAATATTTGTACCCTTAATTACATTTCAATAAAATAAAAAATCTTACGTTCTTACAAATCTTGAATGTATGTTTATCATCCAACCAATCTAAGACATTAAGCATCTTGACAAATCTGCTTTGATCTTCCCATGCTACAGTACACACGCACATGTACACATGTAACTGGAGCTAAAGCGTACTGTAGATGTAACTCACCGGACTGCAGTATAAATGCTAGCCTTTTCTTTTTTCCTTTTCAAATGTCAGGTTAGCATCATTATAGACTTGCATTCATTCCAGGAGCCAAACTAATATGGATAGGCAGTAAGTAAATTCTTCAAGTGGTTAATATTACTTGATTACATGATCCTACAAATGCGTTGTAGGAACATGTTGTTGTAGGAACAATTACGCAGATGATCAGCAATCCTAGACAAACGTTTTTTTACTGTTAGAAGGAAATAATCTTTTAACAGTAATTTTTTTCCTCATGCTACAGTACTTACAGTAGATACTGTAATTTCATTTCATTAGTTACAAACATTTACATTGATACCTCGGCATATAAATTGAATCCGTTCCGGAGGCGAGGTCTTATGGCTAAACTTTGTACTGCAAAACGCACTGTCCCATAGGAAATAATGTAAATGCATATAATCTGTTCCAGAAACCGGAAAATATAACCAATATGACCAATTTCCAAATTTTTGCTCATAAAAAACAATCAAAACGTTTAGAATGTTAAATAAATAGACATTAAACCTTCATTTCTGATTCCTCTTGCCACTGGCTGCTTTAAAAACTAAACTGAAAGTGACTCCATTTTTTTCTTGCTACCGTCCTTGCTAACATTCTTGGAACCCATGACGCTATGTCTTTACTAAATCTTGCACAAAAATGCAAAAAAACTAACAAACAAACAAAAAAAATGCTCGGGTCGATCGCTCGTATACTGAAAATTTGCCGAAGCAATTTTTTGGCAAAATTTCGATTATTACGGCGAAATTTCGTGAGGCATTTGTATGCCGAGGTACCATTGTACTAATAGTGGAACTGAAAAAGCATTACTCTTGTACAGTTCTGTACTATAAAATAAAACCAGTGTGATGAAAGGAAGCTTTAGTAAGCACAGGCCAGTGTTTTATGCAGTAACTCAGGGACAAATCTACAGTATCCATGTGAGATTATACTGTACACTGGAGTAAGAGAGATTTGAGCATAAACTGTTTTTTAGGACGAGGAAATATTTGGGCTTTTCATGTAGACCACCATCTCCAGCAACAGAAAATGAGTCGCAAGTGTACAAACAGAAGTAAACCAGCATGGAGCCATTATTCATTTCACTTTAAATGTTAAATGGCTTCAAAAAGAATCGGCACTTCGCATAGACATCAGGTCAAGCATGGGTTCGGCCTAATGAGAAACATTAACGTGGACTCACAACTTGCGGACTCGAAGTAATTATTAGAACTGAGGTGCAAAATATCACAACAGTGGGCATTTCATATTGAATTCTTTCATTCAAACGAGGCTGTGGTGCATTATATAACAGATCCAAAGCCAATCATCAGCGCAATCTGCAAGGCAAATATATAAGAGCTGCTGAGAGGCAGGTGGATGGATGACAGAGAGAAAGCTGAATCAGCCATTGTCATGCTGGCCTGAGGGATAGAATGGCGTTGTCATGTTTCTGGGTGTGAGGCATAATTGCAGGGGTCCAGGTGTTAAAGGAAACGATGTTTTATTGAGAAGCCAGGGAATTCAAACAAAACAAATATACTTTAAGTGAAAATGAAATTAAAACACGTACGAAGGTAATGGGAGACACAACTAAACTTACAAACATTTACTGGGTGAAAATCAACAGATGCAAGACAAGAAACTCAAAGAAACCAAACTATTTATAATAAAACTAATAACCAACTCGGTTCAGGTGAGCGCCCATGTCACCTGACCGAGTTGCGACATGGGAAATGAAGTTAAACAAAACAAACTACAACACAAATCTCTGGGCGCTAGGCGCCCTCTAGGGGTTATCCCTGACAGGCGTGGAACTACAGTACCTGTTGCGTATATGCACTAACAACCCGCAAAGACATATCTCACATAGTCCACATTCAATTCAGAATCCCCAGCATTAGGACAAATTAAGGACAACTATGCAAATGTCTTGCATGCATTCCCTTAATTTTCAATGGTAATGGAGAGCAAACATAGTGGAGAGGTTCCTGGAAGAGTGGCTACTTTACAGTATATTACACGAGTACAGAAGCACTGCACTGGTTTCATGTCTAATATGTAAAACAATTTAAAATGCTTTTATTTGTTCCTAAAGCTATAAATGGACCTTGTTACAGTATATATCAGGGTATATATACAGTATATATCAGGGTGCCCGGCTGAATATGCTCCAGAGTGGCGTTTAAGATGATCAAACAAAGGACTTTCTGTTCCAGGAACAAAAAACTATCGAAGTAGTGAGGATGTTTTAGTGTGTACTGTACGCTGCCAAACTGTAGAACTCCCTCCAACACGACATATGGCAGGTACCTTCAGTTAGCGAGTCGTATGTTTTTTCCATTAAATACACGACTTTAATGTTTTCTTTTCCAGCATTTAGCAGACACCCAGAGCGACTTAGCCATTAACATTAAAACAACTTTTGGGTTCCCCTCGTGCCACCAGGGTGGCTCTGGCCCATGAAGGCGTGGCTCTACAGGCCCCCTGAGGGTGTGTCTGAAACCAGAATGTTTGCAGCAGATCCTTTGGGTGCTGTGGGTTGCGGGTTGAAGCCTCTGGAGGTCAGACTTGTTTGTCAGGTACATCCCATGGGCGCTCAATTAGGATGGGATCTGGGGAGTTTGGAGGTTAAGTTTTTCAGCCTTGGGCTCTGTGCCTCCGGGGCCCCATGCACAGCAGGGTATAGTGCACTGGGTGTTCTGGTGCTATTCTGGTAATAAAAAAAAAAATGTAGTTGTAGCATAATGTAGCATTATGTCAGCAGAGATTCAAAAACAAGTTTCTCTGTGTGATGTCCTTGTTCTTCTTGTCTCCATGATCATCATCTGACTATCATTTTTTTCCTTCTCTATTTCTATTTACTGACAAAGAAGTGAGTCCACTTCTGCATATTTGCTTTTCTTTCACTGTATAGAAGTCACTGTACATTTATACATTCCTTTCCTATAATGGCATTTTATGGACGTTACTACGTGACAGTAAGCTGTGTACGGAATGTACTTTGCAATTTTCCAAACAAATTTAGTTCAGCATGAGCCTCATTATATATTACAAAAGTAATGTCAATTGTTAAAAGCGCTATATAAATAAAATTGACTTGACTTGATTATGAATACATAATGTTAATTAAAATTGAAAAAAAAAATTGTTTTGTGCACATTTGTGGTGTTGCGCAGTTCTTCCGTTATACAGTTGTACTGAGTTATGTTCGGCTAAAGCAGAAGTATCCAGTGGAATAATGATCCGTTTAGTCACTGCATCTTTCAGCTTTTCTGCCGCAGTCACATCCTTTGTATAATTCAGATAAGCAAAATCTTTTCCACAAGTGCACAACGTGCTCAGCAGAAAAAAAAAAGAAAAAAAAGAACACATGGGAACTGGATGTGTGACTGTGTGCTTTTGTTCTCTAGACTAAAATATATTCAGCACTGTGGGAAACAGGTCAGGGCTAGTATTTGTACGCGAGCCCAGATTATGCATGCTCTTGTGTGGGATTACATATCCATGTTATCTAATGATACAGAGAGAGAGAGAGAAAAAAACCCCAAAGATTCCAGAAAGAAATTTTCCAAAGAGCAATTCTGATTCATGACAGGTCCAATCCGTAACAGCCATACCTCTATTTCCATTAGGTACCAGTGACGGTATGTAAACCCAGCGGTCCGGCGGTATTTAAACTTGTGACGGTTTAAGCTGTTTTAGATCTTAAATGATACCTTGAAATATAAAAAACAAGCGGTGACCTATTCCATGTTTATATGGCGGTATTACGATATAAGGATAACACAGATGGCGAATACAGTATTCAGGCATTTGCTAGTTTACAGTATACAGTACTTCACACGTGTTTACAGAAATGTGTTTCTGGAAATGACCTTACATTCAGGCGATTAAAGGGAAACGGCCCTACAGTGCAAACCTGAATAAGAGATCTTACATAACCATCAGCAGATCTATTTGGAAGCTCTCATGCTGGATGGTTCTTGAATCCTGGTCAGCTCCCTGGAAACAACCAGCCCCAAAGAAAGACCGATAATACACGCCATATGTGCCAAAAGTAATGCAAAACTGACATAGGTCTTTCGAATTACACAAGTAATTCTTTCTCTATAAAAAGGTACAAATTTATGCAGAATAAAAATCTATACATTACATAATATTGAAAGAACGTGCAAAGTGTAATTGTAATCTCATAATGGTAATAATATGGTGTGTGCGTATGACGACAGCAGTATGATTGACATCTTGAGGATGAAGACTCTTTGGAAATCCTCTAGGTTGCAGTTGCTTGTCTCCCACTGTGATGGTTTCCCCTTCTTTAAACTTCTTCATCCATCCGTACACACTGCTCTTGTCAGTGGGTCATCTCTGTAAACATTCTGTAGTGCAGTGGGAGACCTTCAACTGCGACAGGGGATTTTTAAATAAGGATTTGAGAGAGTTGGGATCAACAGTGGCGCAAATGCATTGCTTGTTGTGGAGTCTATGTTGAGCAGTACTTTTGTGTAGAGAAGTTATTCTACCAACATATTCAATTTTAATGACCAACAGTACATTATGCCAGTTCATTAAAAAAAAAATATATATATATATATAAAAATTATGTATATATATATTTAAAAAAAAAAATTATATATATATATATATAAATGATATTGCTTTCATTGATACAGCCATTGTAGAAATGCTACCAAGATGATCGACGTTCTTGAGTTAAATGATTTAATTTAAGTATGTGATAGCCATCAGGAAAAAAAACTCAATTTCCCAGAATCCCTTGCTACAATTACCCCCTCTTTTGTGTTAAATATACTGTACTGTTTAATTGAATCTCATAGCAAAGCAATAAACAGCGGCAATGACAAAACAAACTAAACATAAAAATTGCACAGTGAAACAAAATGTTTCTAGATGGCGTAGATTGATGAAGCAATTTTCTTTAATTGCAGGTTTATTATTATGGAGAATGTGTTTTCACAAAGCCCGCTATAGAATATGATCAACATCATACTGTAGATTCATACAGTCTGAATAGAAATAATCGTAAACGATTATGTTGTAATCATAAAACCATTTCGTTTGATCCATTCAGCCTACACGTCTACGCCTTCGTGCCTCTTACAGTACAGTATGTCTGACTTCTGATCTGTTGTCTCATCAGGATTCCCCTTTGTGCATACTCTGTTTTGGCTTTCCATCTCTGTCAAGTTAGATCATTTCTGTTTGTTTGAGGCCAGAGAAGGACGTGATGGCTGCACAGAGATCCCCTCCG
Organism: Clarias fuscus; assembly: GCA_030347435.1. Classification (NCBI taxonomy): domain Eukaryota; kingdom Metazoa; phylum Chordata; class Actinopteri; order Siluriformes; family Clariidae; genus Clarias; species Clarias fuscus. Next base: position 14,747,638 of record CM059208.1, on the reverse strand, counting down.
CACTGATGTTTAAGTGCCGTTTAAATGCCGCAGTAGGTTTAACTGTCAAAACAAGACTGCTCTCATTACATATCAGCGCTTACTACAGGGTAATGTGTTGCAAGCCTCAAGTGTATAAAACAGGATATGACTCATTTGAGTATATATTTATACTGTAATATATATATATATATATATATATATATATATATATATATATATATATATATATATATATATATATATACTGTATGTATATTAAAAAAAGAAATACAATTTCAAATGAAACTTGCAGTACTGGCTGATTACTGATTCATTGTACTGTACCTCTATCAATCTGTAGTTAATGATGACCACATGACCTGTCAGTGTTATCAGGTGTAACAGGTAACATACAGTATACTAACTGGCTTTCAGTTTCAGGTTGTGTCGCTAAAACAAAAGCGGTCTCTATGGAAGAGAACGCATACCGTTGACTTTTCTGTATACTATACTTTGAACCTGCTGGGTTGCTGTTTTGCATACACAAAGCTGCTCGTTCTTTGTGAACAATATGAATACTGTCTTCACTGTCCCAGCCTGCTTTATTCAAAAAAAAAAAAAGAATCACCCGTCTAGAGCTTCTAGTAATAAACAGTAACACAAACGTATACGGATATAGTGGGGCTTGTCACCTGGGAAATTTAGATCTAAAGCAAATGATCTTTGTAGCAGCTACAGTAAACATCTCGAGGGAATAAACATACATCACTGGAACAAATAGATTTAAAAATGCTTTATGTCACCGCTCTTAGAATACACAATGAAAGCTGTGCGTTCATAGATTTATACTTTTATTTTTTTGCCGGTCGACTATCCTACAGAGCATTACTTATAATATGTCGTGCATCATCTTATTGATTATGACCAGACTCCCTATATCATTTGCTGAAATTCACCTCGGTGCATGGCCTTCACTCCGGTTATTTACAGAAACCTGCAGAAAGGCACTTCTTACAGATCTTTAATCCTTTTTGCGTGAACATAAACCTCATTTTATATTTCTTATTTTGCGCCGCACTTTATACACTGTATTAACACTGAGACGTTTTGTAAGGATTGTCTGTATAAGTATTGACTTTATGTCAGATACTGGAAAAGTATTGGCTAGAAAGGTATTTAAGATGGAGCCGTTGACTGTGCGTATTTTTCCACCTGAATTGCCCAAGATATATTCAAATTTACAGGAAACCCAAAATTATGTCCACAGTTTACGTTAATGGGCAAAACATAATTATATACGCTGAAACTAATTATTTAATAAGATTAAAGGTATATTCCAAGTAACTTATTTTTTCAAAATAACAGTAATATCATTTACAACAGACAATATATATATATATATATATACACATATATATATATATATATATATATATATATACATACTGTGTATATATATATAAATACTGTATATATACAGTATTTATATAATATATATATATATATATATATATATATATATTATATATAAATAATATATAGTATATTATATAATATATATATATATATATATATATATATATATATATATATATATATATTATATATAAATAATATATAGTATATTATATATATATATAACATTTCTAATTGCTGACTGTATACTAAAACTTTACACATATGGGACTGCATACATGTAAAACTCTGTTTGGCCTCCAAAGAAAAAACAAAGAGAGAGAGAGAGAGAGAGAGAGAGAGACGGTTATTGATTTGCAATACAAGAAGCAGTTAATATTGCATTTGAAACAAATGACTATAATAATAATAATAATAATAATAATAATAATAATAATAATCATAAAATGAAGCCAAGCCAGAAGACAGAATGCATGATGCTACTGTTGCCACTGTGCTTGTAAATTAATGATGCTCGGGGACTGTTTTGCTGCAAGTGGTCCAGAAGCTCTTGTAATAATTTATGATATCAAGAATTCAGAGCACCAGAGATTTAGAAGATATACTTTAAATAGTGAAAATAACAAACATTACCCAAACCAATAAAAAAAAACCTCTCCTTGCATTCAATCTTTGTATGTTTTCTTGAAAGGTGCCAATAATTATGTGTTTGTGATGGTTTGAACATGAAAAGAGTAGTTTGTATTGGTCACTACTTGCTGCCAGCATCTTCGTTGATAAAAAAAAAAACTATGATAGCATTTCTATAATGTGTGTGTGTGTGTGTGTGTGTGTGTGTGTGTGTGTGTGTGTTTGTGTGTGTCGGAGTACTTTCTGTTATCTTCTAATTTAATAATCACAGCTAAATAAAAAGTGCTGGTGGTGGAGTTTAATAAAAAAATAATGGAATAAGCAGAGTGGCTGCTTCAAACCATTAAAGCATTTTTGGAAGTGCCGAAAAACTTTTATCGGCTACACAGTATTTTATGACGGCTGCTTGCGATATTAGACGGGAGGGCTAAAATGTAATATCTACAATACATGTCTAATGTCTACTCTACAGCTTGACAATGAAAATGATTCGGTTTAACAAATATAATCACAAGCTCTAATCAGCGGCATAATAAGAATAATGTGGGAAAACTATTACCTAACCTGACCCCAACTTACAGACAGACAGGCAGCTGCATTTCAACTCATGCTGTGTGCTTGTGCTGCAATCCACTGCATTACAACTCATAAAAAGCTGAACTCTAACATGGAAAAATGCCATGGAATGTTCACTCCACTCGGAAATCCAGCTCTCCTCCACAGCCACCTTGCCCGATTTCTCAGACATGAACACACTTGACGTCGCAACAATATGCCAGTGCGCCGTACCCAGTAAACAGATTTCCCATTAAATCATTTTCGACCTGATAAATAGCTTTGGTGTTGTTGTTTTAACAGCTTTTCGATTTGTATTTGTATAATTCCATTAATGTAAGATTCTGAAGCGATAAAATGAATGTCAAATATCATTTTTATGAAGAAAGATGAACCAGACATTGGGCCTAACTTATACAGTGCACGGTTTCTTATTCTCTAATCGCGCAGAAATGATTAATGCATATCTTCGTTATATGTTTAGCAAATTCAGAGACTAACCAGGCGATCATTCCACCGCCTTATCGACAATGCCTTCCGTCCCTGCTGGGTTCCACCTCACTACTACTCGCACTTCCACATATTCAAGCGTGTAATCAGAGTTGTAGATTTGCCAAGTCTATGTGAGAGAGTTAAAGAGAGAGAGAGAGAGGGAGCAATTCTTGCATAATGTTTCTTAACAAATGTTGAATGTATTTTCAAACTCCGTCAGCAAAACCCATTTCCATGGTAACGTGGTCTTGAGAGCGCAGACTGTGTTTAATAACACCCTTTTACTTGGCTTCTTTTGTAATTTACGTCCTCATCATTTTTCGTTTAAGACCCTTTTCCTCTTGGTTTTTCTTCTCGGTGAACACTGATAAAGAGGGACACTTACATAACGCCAGCGTTCAGGAATTGAGTTTCATGGTCTGAAGGATTCGCACTGATTTTACATGCAGCACATTCTCACAGCTGACAGACGTAAACACGAGACTAAATGTAAATCCCTGGTACTGTATAGTTATGAAAGATGATGATAAATACACATAGATGGTGCGGTTTGGGACTCTATCTATCTTGACATATTGCAAATCAGAAATGCTAGAGGCGTTCGTGCCAAACAGGGACTTTTGATTGTATAGAATAACGGAACTCAGTTATGAGAGTAAAAAACCCTTTATTTCTCTTTATAAGCTCCTGCTACACTAATGCACTTATCCCAGTTTCACTAGTGCTTTGGATGGCATCAAGGTAGAAAGTTTTCGCACGATCTGACTACCTGTGTCACGTTTGATACGCTGGCCTCCCAGGAACTCCTTTAATGGCCCAAACACAATATTCTTTAAAATATTTGCACCATTCAAAGGGCTTACTGAGGCTTAGAGTTTGAAGTTTCACGCATTTATTCATCACAAATCCCGGTTTGACTCGAACGCCGCATTCAACACATTATTTCCTGACAGCTTTTCAGTCTGCCAATAAAATAAGACAATTTAAGTTTAAAATTAACAAATACCTGCAGGAATTTCTATAATGGTCTTACATGCAATATATTAACAATCACAATGAGGGAAATATTACATAGCATTTCTTTTATTTATTTGCAAAGATATCATTTTGCCTTTTTACAGTCTCCACCTATAATCTTCATTATTTTTAACAGATACGAAGAATCCTTGTCATTATAAAGCTAGTGCCCAGAACTTGATGGGGTCTCTAGAAATAATCTGAAATAATCGATAATTAAAAGCCGATGATATTCAGTTGTAGCAGATGTCTCAGAAGAGCCATCATGGCACCAGTGGGAATTGAGCATGAGCCTTTGGGTTCATTTACTCATTCACTCTTTTATGCCCAGGAACAACAATGTCTGTTTCTAATCAAGACGATCGGTAAGGCAATAAACACTACAGCTATGGAGCAACTCAACTGCAGCCTGAGTGCCAGCTGTACTGCAAATTGACAACATGCTGAGATGAGGAAGGTAACAAGGAAGCCCGCAGCAGTGCAGATTTCACTCTGAGAATAAATGCAGCAGGGTATTAGGGTGAGCGAATTGAGAGATCGGTTAGCTTTAGTGAGGCAGATGTTTGGCTAGAGTTGTTTAGAAGGATTTAGTAGCATGCGCTCCGTTTCGCTGAGAGGTTCACTCGTAATGATGTATGATGCAACACATTTGATTTCAGGCTTTACATTACAGTACAGAGTTTATGATCTTCACTCAGCAAAGGTAAGATAGCAAGAAAAGGCTACTACTGTTGTATTATAGACACTGCACGTAGATTAAAAGCAATCAATAACACTTTCATCGCCGATGGAGTAGGCTCTTGCTAACCCTACAGTTTTCATCCACTCTATTTCTGCCCGGTAGTCTTAGTTATTTAAAACACGATCTACTGTACCCATGGTGGGGGGGGGGGGGGGGGGGGGGGGGAATATAGTCATTAAAATAACAATAAAACAAACCATAGCAAGAAATGTAATACAGATAAAAAGGTCAGATCACGGCTAGCAGGTTTTCCAAACTGCACCTATTAAAACAACAAGGTCCCAAGTGTTACTGGGGTTTTCCTCACCTGCCTGTTTATTACAGGAAAAACTAATTTGTTTCAGGTTTATTTGATATTAAACACTATAAACACTATTGTTCTAGCATTTACGGGTGACATTTTTTTCTCTAAATGTAAGAACTGGATGATGGTTTGTTCCTTGTAAATGTTTTTGTAATAATAAAGGTTAATTGATGACATTCAAGTTTCTACCAGTTAGGAAATAAGTTTCGTAAACTCTGAAAGGGAAATTTCTCAGTATTCAATGGAGGGGGAAAAAGAAAAAAAAAACATAAATATACACATATACATTATATATATATATATTATATATATATACATATATGTTTTTTTTAAATATATATATTTATACGTATACACATTATCGGAGGGTTGATGCTGTTGGGCCCTTGAGCAAGGCCCTTAACTGTGTCTGCTCCAGGGGTCACTACAGTACATCATGGCTGAGCCTGAGCTCTACCTACTAGCAAAAAAAAACAAAAACAAAAAAACTGGGATATGCAAGGAATAAAAGAATTCACTGTGCAGTAATGTACTGTATATGCGACGAATAAAGGCTGAAAATTCATTAATTTATTTTCATAAATGACCACGGCACTTTAAATTGCCTACTGTATCTGTCCTGTTTAAACTTTAGAGCATTAGTGGAACAGTATGAAAAATCCTAAATCTGACAGGTTATGGTATATCATTGGTCTTCCTTTTTACTTAAAGGATGATATGGGATAACAGCACTGGTAGTACATTATTGTTTATTTGGTAAGAAGCCTGTGAGAATTTTGTCCACTGTTCCCAATTTTAAAAGACATGAAAAATGTTTTGATGTCATCACCTATATGGTATAATACAGTATCTAGCAGGGACCGTCCCCTTTCGCATACACACTCACAAGAGTGGTCCTCCACACTGACATACTGTACACACAGAATGCAAAACTGCGCACAGATGTGAAGCTGTGAATCAACACCATCAATTACACTACCGTGTCACCCCAGATGTTTCTCTCTATTTGTCATTTTTTTCACACTTTAATGGAAACTAGATCTAGAACATAAATTCAATCAGCCAAATATTGGATTTTTCTGTTTGTCAAAGTATATTTGCTGATATACATAAAGAAGGGATACGCCCGAGAGAAAATCCAGGTCACAACATTTTTTCCCATACAAAAGACAATAATAATAATAAAAGAACAAATATAGAAAAAATTAATATATTGTGTTACATTTCAAGGTACAATCAATCAATAAATCAAACAATCAATATATGTTAGTTAGGTAGTTTGTTTTTGGTGACAGCATCATGCATTCCAATGAACCATATCACTGATTCAATCATATCACGGAATTATTTCCTCAGAATAGTGTCCAGCCATGTTTATGGAATGAAATAAGTAAGCGTGTCTTGTTTTTCTCTAATGCAGCCTATATTTTATTTCTCTATTTTAAACCCATGTAAAGCTTTATATTATGAGCTGGGTGTCACGAAATAAAGCCCTAACACCACTAGGTACAGTATAGTGCATCAATGCAAAGAGATTAAGCTTGTCACATGACATGACTAATCTCTCGCTAAGATTACACCAGTGTTATGGACACTGTACTCTCTCTCTCTCCCTCACTATAACTCTCCATGACATGAATTAGCAAATACGCTGACCTGAAACAAACATGAAACAGGTGTATAAATGACTAAATAGCAGAATGACCTCATCACTGTCATCATGTCAGTGATCCTGATGCCCCCACTGCTGTGTTACATCCACTGGCTTCCTGCAGCTGCCTGCATCCGATTTAAAACAGTTCTGCTTAGGGCTGTAGTCGAGCTCGTCACTGTCAAATTCAAATCGAGACATTAAGAATGTTAAGAGGTTGGAGTCCAAATGAAAGTGACACTAAGTAAAGAGTAAACAATCAAATCCTTTCCCAAGCAAGTTGTTACTGTAAATCAGCCTGTTCATTTCACTTGGGACCAATGATCAGCTCTTCTTCTAGAAGAATGAATCACTTTTTTATCAAATATGTATGCACGCATAACACCAACAACATTTTTTCAGTCTCTCTGGCTAGATCAAGACCATATTTAGACCAAAACCCGAGTCAAAGATAAGCCAAAGCAGAAATAGCAATAATTCAGAAGAAGTGTTGAGACCACAATCGAGTCCTACAGTTCTACTTACGTTTGCTTACAAAGCCAAAAACAGACTTGCACCCTGCCTGAAAGCACTTATCGAGCCCCAGTGTGCATCACAACCTCTTTGAGCCACTTGCAGGGCTCAATTTGATCCACTTTATCAATGTATGAAGACTGTCCTGGTACTCAGGTGGTGGCATGAGCCCCCCCCCCCCCCCCCCCCCCCCACATGTCCTCGCATCTAAGTCAATATATGTCCATCCCACCTCTTCACACAAATGACTACATAAATGATCACATTTTGTTGTTTTTGTAACTCCTCTCTAACATTTTTTTTTTGGCTAAGTAGTACTCACATTGACCCAACATCAAAATATATTTTGGATCAAGACCAAAAATCACTGCCAAATGTTGTAAATGCACGAGTTAACCCAAAGGGATTATGTGTGCCTTGGAATATTTATAAACCATTTTGATGGGTCGACTTACTAATGTTTTTAGGCATCAAGTGTAGGCATCAAGAACCTTTCAGCTGGAGCTTTCAGAATGCAATAACATGGTACACTGCAGGTTCGCTATGAGATATTAAAATGGAAACATGCATCACACTTTAAGAGCTGTGTACTCAGATATGCAATAACCATCACATCATAATGGTTATTGCATATCTAAGTTCACATCACATCACACTTGCTTGTCAGTTTATTAGGATGACTTGTACTATCAGGAATTTATCCAGTAGACGAGCAAGTGGCAACTGTTCATGGTTTCATCGAACATTCAAATGTGGGAGATATATGACAATGACATTGTTTGAGTATTTTAGAAACTACTGAGCTTCTGGAATGCTCATTCACAACAATCTCTAGATGCAAAAACATCCAGTGAGCTGCAAATCTGCAGGATCAAACCACTCAAATCATCACTCTATACACCTGTGGTGAGCAGAAAAGTATCTTATAATGCACAGTACACTGAATCTTTAGGTGGATGGGATGCAATAGTCAACCACCACAACACTGCAGTGCCTACATGAGGCAAAGAGTCTCCAAAACTGGACAATCAAAGACTGTGAAAAGTCTTGAGCCCCCTCCCCCTTATTTCTTCATATTAAAATAAATTAAATTATATTAAATAATGTAGATTAAATTGAAGAAATGGAAATAAATGTTTTACCGCTGCAAAGTGACTAAAGATACAGTACCATTTTAAAACAGGTTGTTCATGTAACAACCTCTGCAGCAACTTCATTTCCTCTCTCATCCATTCTAAGCACTCCGGATACAGCATCACCAGAGTAAGTGTGATTTAAAAAAAAAATAAAAATTTTTTTATTTAAAATATTAAGTACAAATATTTCAATGTTGTTGTTTTTTCTTTTCTTTTTTTAACCAACAATTAACATCCCAATGCATCAGAAATGAAGTCTATAATCTGACAGCGCAGAACCCCAGAATGGTCAAATCATACAGTATATATATTTTAGTTCATGTGGTTAAATACAAAAAACATGCACATGAAATACTTAAAATGTGCACACTGTACTCAAAATGAGAAAACGAAATAAGTCATTCGCGCTCAGGATTTGTTTAAAACATGGGGAGAAAAAGTAAGACATGCACACAGACATTGATTCATGTCCTGAAATCTTTCTTACACAGTTATCTTTAAAAGAAATTAGAACAGTGATAATAAAACATGACGTCGATGCATCATTGCATTACTGTACTGTAAATAAATGAGAACTGACCAAAATATGGAAACAGGTAGCCTCTCATGCACAAGCTATAGCATATTGAGCTCTTAATGTAGTTTTTTTTTTTTTTTTTAAAAGGCCTCGATTCTGTATGTATTGTTTTCTCTTTCTGAGCACTACAGCTCACTGTATGACAGGATACTAAGCCTTGGTGCTAAAGATAGTGAAACACACAGAGATGATCAGCATGCTCGCTTCATAATAAACACATTCTATCATGGTACCATCCCCCTCTTATCTTATCCTGTCTCTCTACCTAACTCATTATTTGATCCTCTTATGGATTATGAGGCATTTAGTCCCCTCTAATACACAGCTTATTCCCTCATTTATCAAGATGATGGCTTGCCAGCTAACCTGGTTCCTTAATTATCTATGATAAGTCTAGTGAGCATTAAGGACTCTACAGGTAGCATGAATAAGAAAATTGCACTTGTAGACAAGAGGTTTATTACTGACTTCATACTTTTTATACATGGAAATACTGAAACTGAGTAAATGGCATGGATTTTTTTTTTTTTCTAAATTACTTTCTGATATTGTCCTGTTCAGTTGCATTGGTTCAGTTAATGAGAATTATTATAAGGATTATATATCAGCCATAACATAAACACAACTGGCAGGTGAAATGAACAAGATTGACCACCAACTATACACCAGTAAACTGGTGACAGGATCATAGACCCCAATGCTCTCCCATGCCACAGGCCAGCCCGTCTTGTCCAATCCCACCGAAAAGCCAATGCAGCACAGATCATGTCAATACTGGCCACAATAGAAAGGCACCAGAATACCCAGTGCATCACAGTCTGCCCTGCAGGCAAAGAGCCCAAAGCCACTAACCCAGCCTTGAAACTCCCCAGATCCTAATCCATGGGATGTGTTGGACAAACAAATTTTGATCCACAAAGGCCCCACCCCACCGTCCACAGCATGTCCTGGTGCCGACTCCACTGAACACCCCCAGAGGAGTCATGCCCTGAGGTGCCAGAGCTGGCCCAGTACAAGGACAGTAAAACTCTCTCTTACTCAATTATTCTTTAAAACTTTGTACATTTTGCTTAATTCAACAGGTTACTTACTTACTCTCTCATCACCTATACTGCTTTATCTTGTACAGGGTGGCAGGGTGTGAAGCCTAGGACACAATGAGCAGCGGTGCCAATGGATGGGGTGCCAATCCATTGTATATGTGTGCACACATGCATACATGTTACAGACGATTTGGGAATGTCAATATAAAAATAATATACAATAAGTTCCACTTTCATATAATTCCCTATAAATTCCCCTATTTCCTATAATTGTTTTTCGATTTTTTTTTTATCAGCTTGAGCTGCTATTATTCTACAAATCCCATTTGTTAGTTCAGCTTAATATTTCTTGTTTTGCCCCAGAACACTATTAATATCACTGTATGAATATGATAAACCTTCAGGCTTTCTTCTCTGCTATCTCAGAAAGTAAACAAAACAAATATTTTAAAAAGAAATGTTATTGCAAATTTGCAAATAAGTGCATTCCTAACATGAAATGTTGGAGGGGAAAAAAGCTATGCTAAAAATTCGAGCATATTTTTATACTGCATGTCCAAGCCCCCAGTCACACTGAGCTATATTCCCTCTACATCTGCAAAAAATTAGGTGAACGCCATGAGAAGTGTGACAGGAATGTAGTAGAAACCAGTAAAGATGTTGTATTGTCCCTTGACATGAACCTGCCACATCGTTCTTTGTTTTTTTGCCTGGTGAAGACGTACTGCAGTCGAAGCAAGATGCCGGTGGAACTTAATAAGGACGTACTGTAGTAACGATGGCATTGAGCAGTTAATGGTATAACTGACAACTCCTAGAGGCTTCATGGTGCAGAATTGGATGGTTTTCTGGCTGAGCTGTGTCACTATGTCGTCAATGGAGTTCCTCTTCAGGCTTATGCTACAGTATGACCATGGTAGAACCGTTGTAGCAACATTGTAGATGACCACATTAAGTTCATATTACGTTCTTCTAGTGCGTACCACATTCAATACAAGCATGTAGCAGGTGATCAGCGCCTCAATGTCACGTTTAGAGAACTTTTATTAATACTGGATCCGATTCCTCATACAGTACCAACACTTCATGATGCTGCATGTCAAGGTATTTATACTAACCCTCCGGACACGATGACAACATACTGTTAATATGATAAGCACCTGATTGGATGAGATCTGATAATAATAATATTATTATAGTAATAATAATAATAACAACTCGGTTTGATCGTGTTCGACCTGATGAGCACATTAACATTAGCACTGAGAACCTAACAGGGACATGGCTAGGAAGTTGGACATTTTTCCATTTTGACCCCGTTCCCACCACGTTCTTCGATATTTTTAGGATGCAGTGGGAACTTCGTGGTCTGTGTCGCAGTGTGAGGGGGGGGGGGGGGGGGGGGGGCTAAATAGCAGATCCCCACTGTAAAGTACACTGTACTATACACATAGTTGTTAATGATTGCCATTTTTCTTATAATCAGGAAATCTATAGCCATACAAAATGTTTTTTCTATGGGCACAGACGTGAAGTGTTCTGTTTGTGTGATTAAAACACTGATTAACTCTGATTAAAACTGATTGTGTGTGTGTAGGCTACAGTGAATCATCAAACCCAAACTAATGGTGACCCACAACAGCTATTTGTTAAAAAAAAAAAAACAGTGCCTAATTACTTCCATCTGTAATTACTTTAGTAGTTTTATACATGTACTGTAAGTGTCTGAACCCGTAGTATAATGTGTTTGTCATTACTCATCTATAATACTGAGTAAGAGCAAAGAGACACCAATAGCTATACCTATACTTCAGAAAAGACACACAAACAGAACCACAATCTGAATGTTTTGTTTTTTTGTGCCTTCATTGAGAAAGCATTTCTTGAGACCACTTATACTCCACAAACTGTTTATCTTTAACCAACTGTGCTAATGATTTTTTTTTACTATCTTCCCCTTGTGTAATCTCCTCAAGAGCTGCAGCACCCTAACAGTGCGGATAACAGTGTGCATCCTCTATCGGCTAGTCTAGATTTATTTTGGTGTGTGTGTGTCGACGCAGTGGAGACGTCCGTGGGTGTGTGATTAAGCGGAGGATTCTAGTCGACGAGCAACCGTGTTCATGCAGTAGAGAGAAGTCAGACCCGACTGCAAGGCCATGTGAACTGAACATATAGTGCCGTTCTCGTATCCTTTAGGACACATGATACAGTATCAGTTTGCATGGAGTTTGATTCATTTTCTTTGCAGGCTCAAACTTTACAGAGAGGAAAACCTTAGGATCAGATATTCCTTACATATTTTTTTAATTGCAACATTCCATGCGTTTTGTGCAAGATCAAAGGGAGTACATCTCAACAAATCCAAATCTGCAGTGTACAGTAAATAGGACTAATGACGATGCCTTTTACATTTCTGAATGATCACAGGTAGACTATTCAACAGGGGCACTCACGTCTAGGGCTCGTCAATGAACGCATCTACAGTAACTGGCACAGGAAACGAGCTGCAGAGGCACACATTTCAAAACAAGAAGCCAACTATATTTCTATAACTCTCTGCGCAAGACTCATCGCAATGCTAAAAGCTGCTCTGACTCATCAGTCATTATGTCATTATACTGCTTGTCATTTCATAAAGGATGCACAGTCAGAAAATAATAAAAGACAAACGAGGCTGATTTGATTCAAGAATATTCCATCTCTGATGCCTCTCCCAGACACCAGACTGATACACTGAGGTATATAAACTTTTATATCAAATGATGCCTATACAGCTCAGAGTATTCAGCATGTAATATTTCATGAATTCTTAGCAATTCTCTTTAATGTGTGCACACATGGCCTTGTCCAGGTTTTATCTGGGAAGCGATCGATTCAGCATCACTTCATCAGCATCTTGGCTTTATCTTTTTATACATCATGAAGTCAAACTGCGACTTGGGATGAAATTTCTAATGAATAAAGGCATAAAACCGATTATTTGACATTAACAGAAGACTTCAACGCCTGATCCTTGAACATTGACAGATAACTTGTCGGCAAAAGACACATCACTCTGTCGGAACTTCTATTGCCACATCCCATGACTTTTCTCTAAATGATTTCCATATGTTGGGGCCATTTAAGGAGTTCCTGGGAGGCCAGAGTTTTTTTTTGTTTTTTCCCCCCAGACGTGACGCAGGTAGTCTAATCATGGCTCCGGTTTACTGAGAAAACTTTCTTTGCATATCTTGATGGTATCCAAGCACTAGTGACTTACTAGTCTGGGATAAGTGTAGAGTATTAGTGTAGCAGGGGATTATATAGAGAAATAAAAGTACTGTTGTTTTTATCCTCATAAACATGTTCTGTTATTCTGCGCAATCAAAAAGTCCCAGTTTGACCTTAATGCCCCTCTTACAGTATATGGAATCACTTGAATTAATAGCCAAATGGAGAGACAGTTCTAGACTATTTGTACATACATAACATAGTTCAGATATTGTTTAAATACATTTTTTCATATCTTCTGAAGGATTATAATGAGTGACCATTACCTTGTACACATTGCAGCCTACAGAAATGTGCATCATACATCGGTAAGATTAGATTCTGTAGAAAGACACCATGCAACAGGCTGCTGTTCACACTGAGGCCATGGATCTGAGCTGACCGGATGGCATTGAATCCAAACGCTTTTGTGGGAGACACTATTATACATCAGGACATCTTATTGGCATGCAGATCTATGTACAGTAGGTAGAAATCTAAATCTCAAATGGTAATGTGCATGGATTCCCAACCTTAGTCTTGGAGTTTAGACTATTCCTGATCTAACAAACCTACTTGAACTATTGAAGGTCTGTTCGTGAGCCGAGTACGATTACCAGGGTAACCTTACCATGGGCCATCAGTACAATAAAAAGCTTTGAATGAGAAAGAGCCAGTCAGCTTTTCTATGTGAGTATACAGTGAGCACACATGCATCTACAGGATGTATATGCCTAAGTGGGTGTTTGTATGCGCATATAAGGTATTGCACAATATAGATAATAATTGTAGTCGTCCTTGTGCATCCAAGGACAACTAAAGTGTCCGAAATATGCTGTGTGTTAATGCATTGCAATAATATTAATAAAGTACTGTAGAATCCAGTATACTGTGTTATTTAGCTAACAGTGTGTCTGTAATGCCTAGGATACAGCAATAGCTAATAAGAAAGCAACAGACGAAAGTTTCGCAGCAACCTTTCAAGAACATCTGGAGGTGTGAACACTAAAGAGCATCAGTCCTGCAGCCTGTTCTTATTGGGGTCTCGCAAACGAAGCATCAAACCTGTTGGAAACGGAAAGCCTTGTATAGAGTATAGAGAGACTCTGCTGCTGATCCTCTGGAGCTCACCTGTTTATCCAGCGTCTCTTTGCCCCCCGTGGACACTTTAGGCGCCGGGACTCGCTCACAGCTGCAGCCCTCCAGGAGATAAATGCCTGCGGGTCGTGCGCTTTGCTCGGAGTCGAAGTAGAAGAGCACGTTTTGGTAGAGTGCGAAAAACTTCTCGTGCCACTTGCTGTTTTCCGTGGTCTTCTTGCTGAGGTAGCCGCGCTTGGTGCCCTCCTTGCGCGCCACCACGGAGAGATACAGAGCGTGTCCCTCATTGTAGCGAACGCTCTTCTGCATTTTCCGCCTCGGTTCTGCTCCGATCTCACCTGCTCTTCAGCACCATCCCCGTTGCTCGATAGCGTTTTCGCTTTATTATTATTCAAGTGTGCGCGTTGAAGACACACACCGGAGAACTTTGCACAAGCCCAAGCGCGTCTCTCTCTCTCTCTCTCTCTCTCTCTGTCTCTCTCTGTCTCTCTCTCTGACCCGAAGTTCAACGACTTTATCCAAAGGAGTTTGCTGTCTGATCCATGTCGGAACTTTGGGAGCTTTGTTTAGCGATCGAATGGGAAATTCTACGCTACGGCGCAGACAGACGCAGAGACAGCACAGCGCTTAGGATCGGATGAAATCTGATTTGACAGCTCCTCAAAGAGACAGCTTGTATCCGCGCTCTGGTTGCGAGGACGCGCGACGCCGCTGATTGGCTGAGAGAGCGGAGGGCGGGACCTTGCGTATGCGCAGAGATACCGCACTTCTGACTTTAGATACGTTCACACCGGAGGTACTGTAACAGCAGCCGAAATCAGATTTGTATTTATTATTATTGTTAAGAACCTCACATGGAACCCGAGTCTTATCATTCTTATTCCCCCCCCCCCCAATGCGTTCCCAATTTAAATCCATCCATTCATCCGTCAGGGGCGATAATAGGATTTTGTAAGTGGGCGGACACAGGGGGCGGGGCATAGAGAATCCGATTCAATTAGCAGTATATAAGGGATTAGAAAATATTAAGCATGATTTCCAATTTTTTTATTTATTTATTTTTTTAATAAATTGCCCTTAATGTTAGAATTAAGTTAAACGTGGCACTGCCAGAAGAAGAGCCTGAAAATCATTTACTATTTTTGTAAAAAGATTTTTGTACATTTATTCATTAAATCAGCTGATAAAGTAACATTTATCTATTTTCTATTCATGTGGTAATGTTGATGTATCTGCCTGTCGTTTGATTTTGCATGTACTGCAATCGATTTCAAGTATATCTCAAAAAGAAATGTCTGAGCGCTGCCAAAGGAGAAGCTGATTGCAGAATATAAGAAAAGATAATAATAAGAATGGCAACAGTATAGTGGCATAGTGTTACCTTCCACCTAAAGGATCAAGGGTTTGATTCCCACCTAGGGGTCTGTGTGCTCTGTGGATTTCCTCCGGGTGCTCCGGTTTCCTCCCACAGTCCAAAGACATGCGGATTTGGCCGATTGCCTCTAGTGTGTGAATGTTGAATGGAAAAATGGGAATAAATACAATGGTAATCACAACTGGTCTTCACGTGATCAAATTCTGAATCGTTCTGAACCGGTCATTAAATCAGATATTGCTCACTTTTGGCCTGAAGTGTAAAAATAGCATTCCTCGCTGATGTTATGAATGGTTTCACATGTGCTCTTGGTTTACATTAAATACTCCCTTAGTATAATCTTACCTGGATAGGCAGAGTTCGTGGGAGAAAATATGCAGCTGAAATATGGCAGTACGAAGAATAAAATAGGTACAATTAAAACTTTTGTTGTACATGAATTAAGGTTGTAATGCCGTAAATGGGGATTATTTAAATAAATAAATACATAACATTGTCATTGATGTCCTTTTTCCATACTTGTCGAGCTATTCTATGTGGTAATACAACTGACCACTAGTGGCGCTATCCATACCGATTAACATTTAGCACACTGACTTCCAGTTTGGACGTCTTAAATGGTATTTGTTAAGTTACAGTTAAAAAAAACATCATTAAATAATTGTAAAAAACACATTTTATTAAATACTACAATATTTTGTTTGTTAATCATTTCATTTTCATATAAGAACCTCTGTAATCCACCTAGGGACCTGGAGGCAAAGAGTGACCATTGTATTTATTCCCATTTTTACAACTGTGGGTGGACCACAGTTTAACATTTACACATGCATTCACACACTACGGGCAATTTGGGAATGCTAATTAGCCTAATCTGCATGGGTTAATTTTGAGGCAATTTAGAGTAGTAAATTCAGCTACATGCATTGTTTGGGAGGAAACCAGACAACACCGAGGAAACTCACGAGGAGAACATGCGCAAAACCTTCCAAAACATTAAGGTCAGGCGGCCAGGTCAGGATCGCACCTGGGACCTGCTAAAAATGTAACTACTATTACACACCGCTGCATCTATTAAGAACTGGAACATTAAATTATATATGATTCACTTATCAACATAACGTACTGTACAATAAACTCAATAATTTTTTCAGTTGGTCTCTTTAATAACAATTATGCTTGAAGTCACAGTTTTTCACACTTTATTTGAGAATGACCTTACATACATTTAGTTTACCAGGGATAATCGGTCAGAAGTCTCTGTGTATTGGTACTACAAGCCCAGTTTGTGCATTAAAATTTATTTAATCATTCATTAGTGGCCTATCACCAGCTTTGGCAGATTAACAGTACAGTATGTTAATGTTTTATCAGTAAACCAGTAATCGGCTAATTGAATGGAATTGATAGAAAGACACACTTCTTTACTGTACTTACTCAGCCATGGCAAACACTAGCACACTAGAGGTCTTATCTCTTAGAGTTATCAGTGTGAGGTGGAAAAGTACCATAATTCCATCGAGATCTGTCTGTGCAATGCACCCCAAAGTTTGCTGGAAGTGCTTAGAAATCTGAAAAGTAAAAAAGTCGTAATCAGCAAGAAATCCTGAGCAATGCCAAGGCTGCCATGTGTGATAAAGGAGTGAAAATTAGCTGACCCGCATTTCTCTGTGAAACCAGGATTTTTCAAGTACAAGTGTCTCATTTTTGTACATTTGAAGCCGCCGTGAAACGTTTTCCACGTTTTATCTGCCCATCATCGGCTTATTTGGCAAAAAGAAGGTGAACAGATGCACGTCACACCTGTGGTAGGCTGGCAAATAAAACGTTCGAAATGTTTCCTGGAAAAGCCACTACAGTACACGGCAAGGATGGCGTGCGCTTCATGTCCACAGTCCATCTGTTTACGCAGAAGTTCATCAGAATGCACTTCAGCTCTCACACTGCGCCATGCGTTGGTACGTGCAGAGGTTTAGGTTAACACAACAGCAGGAAGTCCCAGGAAATCAAATGGAATATTTTCAGTCAGTATCCAGCATTTGGGTTTTAGAGTTTTCTTCTCATTTTTAAAAACAGAGCCCAAGTCACACTCAGTGATCGTGTCATCTCTGACATAACAATGTAACAAAGAAATTCACAGGTTGTGATCACACTTGTACACAAAATCTTTAAAAAAAAAAAGAAAGAAAAAGGAAAAAGACAAACCGGGAATGTATATAGCAGAGAATTTAATTATTTTTGCTTCATCACACAATAGCAATGCACATCCATACAGTACATGTTTTTCTTTATCTTTCTCAGCAGTGATATTTTATCTTTTTCCACAGTGCATAGAACCTTTAATAGAGCAACATGAATCTACAAAAGTTATTCAACTTTCTCGAGTGATCGTGACACAAAAACTTTACAGACCTGAAAACTCATAATTGTATATAAGTTAGCATAAAGTGTAGTTTTTAAGGAACTACAGCAGCATCTCCTTGCAGACACGCACACAAACGCAAGCCTTATTAATGTCTGACTTTTTTCCACTCAAGTAATGATTCCCTGTTAGTGATTTTCCAAGCATCGGTAAGCAGCTTCACAGTTTTCCTAGAAAAAGACAGAAAAAAAAAGCAGCATGTTTAACTTTGTTTACCCTTTTCTGCGGCAGCTCGCATTGTGCGCTGTTCAGCATATGACATGACAGTCGTTATGTTCACCCATAAGCAGGAGTTATTATTATTATTATTATTATTATTATTTGCAACCTCATTTATACTCAGCACACTAACTCTTCGTAAGCCGGGGATGATACTTTGATGATAACCAAAATAATAACGGCTCTAATGGGAAGTGCATGCGACTCATCCCACTGGCCTACATACCCAGTAAAGTGATAATGATCTATGGAAAGCAGTGTGCGCTGTTGCAGCAGCAGAACCCATTCAGTTCGTCAGTGACGTTATGATTTAGCTCTTCACAGCAATGATCCAATTTGCATTTAGATAATTCAATCACACTGCGATAACACATATTGCATCAAGATGTATGATCTGATGTCAAAAGCTTCTGCGTGAGATTAATACAAAAGCAAACAAAGCACACGCACATCTCCAAATTAGATGGGTTGAAATTACAGGAAATTTCCGTATAGAGTTAGTACAGTTTGAAAAGGTAAGCTGTCTAGTTCAGAATAGTGTTGATGTTCTGTGCAGTTACCATACAGTGATCTTTCCTATGTTACCGTGTGTATTAGTTTATTCCTGTACTTATCAACTTATTGTAAAAAGTTGAAAGCTCCGCATACATAAAAAAAAAAAAAACAATTAATCAAACCTATATCAAATGCAAATAAAAAAAAAATCTGATATTATAATAATATCCACATTCACCTGAATATTTTTTTGCCTCTTTTTGGTACAATTATCAGTTTCCCCCTAAAGCACAGACTAGACAAGTTTTTATTTTACTGTCTTATTATTTCATTATTCGCTCCTTGTTAATTCTTGCTCTCAACACTACTCAATGAATTGGATGAAGTCCTTCAGAAATAATTCCAGTTTGCCTCATGTCTATCAGTCACATGTTTTTAATGCTTTCTTGACGGCCCTCAGTCATCAATTTTCTGTCCTCATGTGCATATGTTTCTGAATGACAATCACCTGTAAAAACCCAGGAGTATTTAGTTATGCTCAGAAAACCCTTCCAGTAGTCAAGTGCAGCTCGGTCTTTACAGTACAATGAATTTGTCTTATTTTTATTGACTGCCTTTTTATGAGGCTTGCATTGTGGCCTCGTACCTCCAGGGTAAGGAGTTCGACTCCGGCCTTGGATCTGTGTGCATGGAACTTGCACGTTCTCCATGTGCCTGGTAGGCTTCTTCCAGGTACACGGGTTTCCTCCGAGAGTCAAAAAAAAAAAATGCAATCGAGTTGATTGGTTCTAAACTGCCACACTGTGCGAGTGGCTGTGCGTGGGGGACCCTTATTGCACTAAAAATGCACCAGCGACCGGAATCAGCCAGTTATTACCTTGGTGCTCTGATCACTTTCAGACGTAACCAATTCTGTGTCAGACGATGTGAACGAAGGAAAAAAATCCACTCTATTATCTGTAAATCACAAATTTGAATCCCAGTACAGCCATCTGAAGGCCGGAGTCTAGGGAGCAGATTGTCTGTGCTCTCAGTGGGGAGCGGTGATCCCTCACATCAGTCATAGCGACACTGGGCAAATATGGCCGTCTGCGCTTTATTCCTGCCCCCTATGACTGTGCAGCTGTTCAAGAAGATGTGATTATCACTTGCTGGCATCACTTGTCTCAGGGGACGAACCCGACACACCTAGTTGAATGTTCATTTTCAGTTGGGGGGAAAAAAAAGGTTCTGACCAGTCTGGTAAAAGTTATGGACCCTGCCTTGTGTCTCTGAGTTTCTGAAAGGGCTCCGGGCCCCCTGTGACCCTACACAGGATGAGCGCTATTGATAATAGATAAATGGATGGAATACTGAAATCGCTATTTAAAAGTGCTGATTTAATCTTAGTCGAAATTTGTAGTTGTGATACAAACCTTTTTCAGAACTAACTAATGCGCCTGTAAACAACTTACAAATAAATTTGTTCGTATCCATCTTGATAAACCAGAACAATTCAATGAGGAAAGTGCTGATGTTTCAGATCAGATCAGATCAAAAGAGATCTTTCTGTGACAGCGAGGTTCAAACAGGAATTATTGTGAGTGTTTGATCACTTGTTTGTCCTGTCCTGACAGCAGATGGCTTCTGCACACGCCAGCCGTAAAGCCAAATCCAGACTTGTTTCATTCAAGTCATGTGGGATGCACTTTTTCGATTTCTCATACATGCCGAGCACTTGGCCTTATTTTATTCATAGCACATACAGCATTTTTCGAAAGTTGCATAAGGTTTCCACGGCCCACGTCGTGTACCTGCGGCTGTTGACGATGGCCTCCAGCTCTTTGGACTTGAGCGCAGCAGATGCGAGAATGCTCTGGGGGATGTCAGCCAGCCGCGCCACGTTTAGCCCGTAGCTCCGAGCCGCCGCTCCCTCCGTCAGCTGATAGAGGAAAGTGATGAACTCGGGCTGCACCTCCTCCTCTGCAGGGTAGGAAGACGAGTTGAAAAAGTGTTACATCACAGAGAAGCATGAGGCATAGCAAGAGCAAATCCTTTTGAGAGAGATATCTAAATCCAAGGTGTACATTGAGGATGAAACGACAGAAAAAGTAAATAGTGCTCGTTTAAATGATGGACAGAATAAAAAAAAAATGTTTAAACCCACGACATCTACCAACCCACAAGGGTGAGGTCTTTCTGAGACATGCTAGGAAACAGCGTCTTTTTAAACTTTATCACACACTCAAAGGAAAGCGATATCCAACACCTCTACCTCATACATAAGCTCTGACTGCTGTCACTTTGATTGTTAGGGGAGAGAGAGAGAGAGAGAGAGAGAGAGAGAGAGAGAGAGAGAGAGAGAGAGAATGTGCCTCTCTTAGATTTTGGACTCCAAATCAGAATCAAGACTTCGGAATCAAGATCTATACAGGATACAGTGTTTTTTCCTGTCATGCCACTCGGGAGACCAAAATATGATCTTTCTAATTATATATACACACGTTCACTGTACGTGTCATGATTTTATCCAGTTATGTAACAATATCATGATGTTTTTTTAAACTCAAAATACAAATGATCAGATCTTTACAAGACATTAAAAAATCAGAGCCGTGCTCAACATACGGTACCACGTTGATGTACTGTTATTTAGTTCCACATTTTACTCCTGTACTATTTGTCAAACGTTTTCCCCAAATGATCCACCCACTCACGAGTTGCCTTTTAAGGACAAAAAGGAAGAGCTGAGCAGCTTCAGTCTTCCAGTTGCAGTCAAAAATAATATCAAAGCCAGGAAAATGTAAACAGAAGCGGAAAATTTACAAACTTTGGAAGATCACAGTATACTGTAAATAAATTTTTCTAAAGGGTCTTTGAAGTATTAATTACTACAGCGCTAGAAACTGTTATTATCGATATTACACAGTGCTTGTCTGCAAATGTGTTACAGAATGCGTGTTAAACATCCCACTCATACAGGATGCAACTTTTCTATTAAACCACCAGACAACTGAGACTACAATGATGAATACTCTATTCTTCTCCAGTTCACAACTTCAAGCAACGCTATGCTATAAAAGGGCTCGAGATACAAGTATGACTCACACGAGACTCGTTGCTCAAAATGAATTGTCAATTTTATGTCTTTGAATTTTTATTAAACAATATTTCCTCATATCTTTTTTTCATTACTATCTTTGTGACATCCACTGGCCGATGGCAAGGCTTTCACGCGTCCACATACTTCAATGAGGTTTATTGATGTCGTTAAGGCCTACACCTAGGCAAGCCAAATGTCTCAAACGTCAGCTATCCATATCAAACGCTCATGCACACACCTCTCGCTTACCTTCAGATGGCGTCTCGGGCTCGTTGAGCAGGAAGGCCATGTGGTAGTTTCCGACGTGACCTGGGTAGAGCTTCTCAAGCTCGCACAGGGGAGGGTAGTGGGTCACAAACAAGGTCAGGCACCTCACCTGCAGTGCAGTGAACAAGATATAATAGTCATCAGCATCAAACACGAAATCAGCTCTTAAAAACTGGTTGCTGATCAGCATGATGTTGGACACAAAACCTGGAACAGGTGTTAATATTCCTAGCTGCATAAATCAATAGTTGTAATAAAAGGAAGAAAAAAAACATCCTTCACAGAGCACAAAATAGATCATTTGGAATATTATACTTATTTAAATATTTATTATTATTATTTTGTTAATTATTAAAATGTTTTGAATGTGGCTACAGTTTATAAATATTTGAGAGGCTGCTAAGAGGATGCAAAGCATCTGCTTGGTAAACTGGCATTCCAGCCTTATTAAGCAAAGTCTGCATAACCATCTGCTTGAATGTTATAGAGCATTTGTGTTCATATACAGTGGTTATCTGAGTTTACTCAGCATTAACCAATCACATACAAGCATGTATTTAAGCAATATCACACAAGAGGTTTTGCTGAGTTATCATCACAGCCGTGCTGATAACCAGCACAACAGCACAGCCTTGAGTGTGATATTGCTTTTATACAACAATTCCACAAACACCATTTGTAATCAATAAATTAAGTTTGGTTTCTTTATTTAACAAGTGATTTTGCTGAGCTGAACACATATCCTTCCGCAACTGGCGGAACTAACTAAACGCTACTGATGGAGCTGGCGACCGACAGTTAAAGAACGGTTGTATAACATTAATTATCATACACCTGTCGTAATTAGGTGATTCTGAAATTAGATTAGATCTGATTAGAACAACAAGTAATCTACAGCATCATTAAAGTAGCTGCAAAAATATTTGGCAAGTACTGAAGTGCATGTTACAACAATCTCTCACTATCCACATGCCCAACTATGACACCAAGCATTAGGATTACCCTTCACATATACTACGACGCCCAAATACAGTGGAACCTTGGATTACAAGCATAATTTGTTTCGTAAGCGGGCTCGTATTCCAAAAACACTCGTAAACCAAATAGACTTTTCCCATAAGAAATAATGAAAACTCTAATTATTCGTTCTACAGCCCAAACAATAAATACATAAAAATTATTAATACAACATATAAAGTAAAAATAAAACAAATTAACCTGCACTTAACATTTAAAAAAAAGTACAAATAAATCCAGACAGTTGTGTTTCCATTTGTGCGCGCAGGCGCCGTGTATTTGTATGTGTGTGTGTGTGTGTGTGGAATTATGTTGTCGCATGCATGATATGTGATACTCGGCGCTCGTAAACTAATACCTGCTCGGTTTAAAAAATGTATTAAAAATCTTTGCTCGGTTTGCGGAACACTCATAAACAACGTTAGTCGCGATCCGAGGTTCCACTGTATGTTTTAACATGATAATGCCCGTATACAGAAAGGACATTTCTATACATAAAAGACATTATTTGCCAAAGCTGGTCTCGAAGAACTTGAGTGGCCTACAAGGAGCATCTGTAGGACGAATTGGAACACAAAATGTTTATCATGCATCTTAGAAACACCATACCCAAATGTGAAGCATGGTGGTGGTAGCATCATGTTATGGGCCTGCTTCTCTCCAGCTAGAACTGGGGCTCTAGTCAAGACTTTTTGTCTAGTCAGGAATTTTTCAGAATTTTTGCAAGGAAGAATGGAATAAAATTGCTTATTTAAAGGGGAGTGTTGTATTACAAGTAAAATGTGCCTTACACTCACCTTGATAAAGATGTATGTGCATAACTACAGTAATTTAACATATAGGCTTTATTAATCAAAGGCAATAATTTGAAGCATTGAGCGTCAAAAAACTAAAAACCTATCCAGGACCTGACAAAATAGCATTAGCGTTAGAAGCAACAAAGCGTGAACTCCACGTTCATTAACATTCAGCAAAGTAAACATCAGCTGCACAATAATGACAAAAATAATAATCACAATTATTTGATGGGATATCATTAACATTTATCACAATTATTCAGGCAATTTAGGCACAAAGGTGTTTCATTTTGTTATTTAAAAACAACAGAAGTCACTGTTCTCTTTCTATAACATCTAATGATGTTCTCTTTCGCATTAAAAACCTGTAATCCTGAATATGACCAAGACTGCTCATTAAACACATTATTGGAGTGCATTTTTAAAAAAATATTAAATACTAGTTGTAGCATAGATAATAAATAGTTTATACTATATCCAGTATATATACTGTGGGTGTATATATATCATTGTGCCCAGTGATCAGGTGGTTCCATCATCACATTTCTGTCAGGTTCACTGATGATGTGTGAAAAAGATATCAATCACATGCTCTGACCTTCACACACACCAGCTCTCAACCCAACTGAACACCTACGGGAGGTTATTATCATTATAACACCACCATGGGAACATTTTGGGGTAAAGAATTATGTGTAGAATCTATGCAAACAGAGTGAAAGTGTTGTTCTCCCCCAAAACATTAGAAAGCCATCGTATGTTGTTTTTCCTTTAATTTGTTGCCAATCTACATACATTATAGAACAGTCTCAAGCTGTGGCTATCAGTCTAGCCCTCTTTGTCTAGTGATCATTAGTGCTGTTAGTGTATGGTATATGTCCTCATCTTTCTGCAATCTGGTTGGTCAAGACAGTTAATTTGACATTTGCTTCCCAACCATGTGGTTAAGTATTTGATAAATTAATTGCTGATTAGCATGCAGTCATAGAAATCATATAGCATACGTACAGTATTATCGCATGTAAAAACCTGGCCTGGTCCCGAAATCTTCCCTGCCAGCTGAATCCGTTTGTGACTAACTAGAATGCTAAATCATTAATACACACAGACACGTCTCGGACTAATCGGATTTCCATTGACAAGCGAGCTGAAGTAAGAGAGAGGTGAGAGACATGCTTGTGGGCATGTGGGGAGCTGAAAATAGTCACAACATAAGACATGATGACACAGTAAAAGAACTGTTTATCAGCACAGACATTATGTTTACAGCTTAGATTCGGGTTTAAGACCCTGATGTCCCTGTGCAATTTTACCAGGAGGTAACGATCATCAGGGTTGGATGCTGAGGGTATTCAATAAGGATCCGATGCAGTGTAAATATATTATTTGGAATGAATATACATTGTTTTGTCGCTCAACCTGATAGAGGACAGAAGTGTGCATTGGAAATGAGAAGCATGAAGGCATGTGAGAGCAGGCAGATATAAAGTGCAGTGCATTTACAGCATCCTTACTAACTGCCTGGTCAGGGTTACAGCAGCTCAACTGCTCAATCGGTGCACAACCCAAGTTATGAATGAGTGATGATGTATAACAGAGTTTGAAAATTTACAGATCCTGCTAAAAAAAAAGAAGAAAAAAAAAAACATCTCTTCAGGTTGAGGCCATACCACTTTCAGGTACAAATTTATAGACGTACAGTAGATTTTGGCAGCAGAACTAAGCTGATACAAATAGTGTTACAGACCTACTGTAGTAACATCAAAGTTTCATCACAGTGTTTGTCCAGATTTACATTTAGCCATTCGGCGGACGGCCTTTTCCAGAGCGGCTTACATTTTACATTTTTGTAATCTCATTATACACCAAAGCCGTTGATGGTTAAGGGCCTTGCAGTGGTAACAGTTATCCCTGACCCCACATCTGTCCCTGTAGTTTGTTACGGTGGACCCTAATGACAAAGCGCATGCAAAAGAGAAAGCACAAACATTACTGAAACACACTAAAAATGCAAAAGCACATAAAGAAAGATTTCATTCACTGGTACTTCCTGGTCTGTGCAGCCGCTAGGTCAAATTGAGAAATTGAATCCCAGAGAACGTCTGGTGTAGCAAATGTCATTTACATGTGTGTGTGTGTGTGTGTATAAATATTTTCCATTTTGGTACGTGTTTTGCCTCTGACGGCCACCGTAGTTAGCTGGAGTTACTACAATTTGCATCATTGTAAAGGGATCAAAGGTGAATTCACTTTCTGCATCAACGCGAGTACTTTTTCAAACTGATATCTGTAACTAAATTACACCTGTGAAAGGTGAGAGGACTACATTTTGACACTAGTATTCGGCCCGTTACGGCAGTAGTGATTTCATAGTGAATCGTTATAGCAATGCAACTTCCAACCACCTCTTCACTTCTCCCCGGTCGTGCATCTCGGCTCGTTTCAGATATATACAGTATGCCAGCTGAGAGTCGGTGAGCTCTGTTTCCTGCGTGCAAGCAGAGAGCTTTGCTATGGCAACTGGCCTTTCTCTTGCAGCCGGAGAGCAGCGATGCACGGAACAAGAACGCAGTGCGCAGTTAGACAGGGGCTCTGTCAACAGCGCAGTGTCAGAGAGCGTTACACAACAAATGCTTTTTTTTTGTTTTGTTTTGTTTTGTTTATTACATTCTCAAATATGGGACAGGTGAATGGTCGAGAGTGGGACCAGTTGCCATGCCAACCTGAATGCGTGCACACACACACACACACACGCATGCATGCACGCACACATACAACATACAACAAAATGAAGCACAATTTGTTGTAACACAGGTCTGCAAACCAGTACTGCATGTAAATAAAGAGGATGCATTCATCATCATGTGGCTCTGTAGTTTGTTTAAATGCAAAGTGCACAAAAGTACCGATGTTCTACACCGCTCAATAGATAAATCAGCACAAAAAATACAGCATTTAATATCAACTCTGGTTATATAATCACTAGATCACACTACACTATACACTCCACATCAGGTTGCATTTATAAATCTTTATAGTGTTCTTTTATTTGAAGGGAATCCCACACATTTTACGTAAAACCTGTTCCTCTCGTTTCGAAAAAGTTTGGATTTGAACCCTTCGTGGAAGTGTACGCTGGTATGTACAATCTGTGCAGCCTCATAGTATCACAAGTTCAGGAGTTAGTTATGCAACGTGTACAAAATAAAACACGACAGGTTTTGTGGTTATGGGAAAACTTTCAACAGTAGAGCGAGGCAGTGTTTACACGGATAAGAGTCACTGTTATACCCGGGAGCTGTTTTCTAATAACCGCACAGACTCGACTGCTTTATTCTACTTCAGCAACTTGCAAACAAACACACAGTTTTGTTTCTTAAGAGCGTTTTAGTTATTTACAGCTTTATACTGTATGTTATACTGTGTAATATTTGTTGAACAAGTTACAGCTTGTTTTATGTTCTAAACATTTATTCACTTTCTGATATTTCCCTGCTTTCTGTGCAATGGCAGGAAAAAAAACGGAATTGTGACTGCACTTATTAATCTGTTAATTGTTGAGCTACGTTAAATGCGAAGTACCCGAGCTCGCCCTATCATCCAGAGATTGCAAGTTGGAATTCCAGGTGATGATGTAACTGGGGGTGCACGGCGGTGTAGTGGTTAGCGCTGTCGCCTTGCATCTCCAGGGTCCAGGTTCGTTTCCCGGCCAGGCTCGATTCCCGTCTCTGTGTGCATGGAGTTTGTATGTTCTCGCTGTGCTTAGTGGGTTTCCTCCGGGTACTCCGGTTTCCTCCCATAGTCCAAAGTGTGTGTGTGCGCCCTGCAATGGATTGGTACCCTATCCGGGGTGTACTCTGCCTTGTGGCCTAATCCTCCTGATATAGGCTAGGATAACCTAGGGACTAGATGGGAATTGTATACAGAAAAGAAACAGTGATGTACTAGAACAAATACATTCATATACAATCGGCCAAAATACAGTACTGGTGCTAATTTTATTTTCTTATGTTATACATATAATACAGGAAATGTGTGTGCCAAAGAAGCTACTTCTGAAGTTTATGCAACGTGGAAGGTACCAGTCTTACTTCCCAAACAATTTGCTGACTTCAGATGTTTTGCACTGACGATTTCATATGTCCCATAAAAATGGCCATTTTTCATACTGTCTCGTTTTAAACAATAATAATTTAAAATGCTAAATAAATATTTCTAATAAATTCACATTTACTCATAATATATTTCAAAATAGGCTTCAGTGTCTAGAAGCATATGATCTGTAAAAATTGTTGCTTAAATTAAGGCGTTCCGGTTTTTGGTAAAAGAACAAAAGAATCTGTAGTGTCCGTAACCATGTCAAATTCATGTTGCAATATTTTTAAAATTTAGCATTTTACAATAATACACTTGTTTAGGTTTATGTCTTTGCAGCTGAAATCTAAATCGGACAAGTTTCATCTGCATGACAATTAAAATCACTGAAAGATTTGAATTGAACCGTTTTAAGGTTACGGACACTACATTAAAGAGCATGAAATTGAATTTGTGTTTCTTTTTATCTGATAAAAATATAAACATTTGTGCATATTTACAAAAAACAAAGCCGTGGATCTGGAGATAAGAGGCATGAAGTATTGTGAAAATGGACCTAGATGAGAGACTTTTTAGCACCAGTACCTGGTGAATTGTACTGTAGAATTACTTGAGTATTTTAGACCAAAGTATTTTGCATGCAGCAATTTGTCAATCATTACAAACTTTCAGTTATTAAAATCATAATTATTATCCATTTTCTGTTTTTAAACAAATTAGTGCTGGACTTCTTTATTAGTTCCAGAAGGGTAGAGAGACAGTGGGGACATGTGCAAGAGGAAGAGAGAGTATTTTATTTTCCTGACAATCAAGTTCTATCATTCTGGCAAACAAGGTCGCTTTAATAAA
Organism: Clarias fuscus; assembly: GCA_030347435.1. Lineage (NCBI taxonomy): Eukaryota > Metazoa > Chordata > Actinopteri > Siluriformes > Clariidae > Clarias > Clarias fuscus. The sequence continues at coordinate 14,718,633 of CM059208.1, read as the reverse complement.
AGCTCTTGCTGCCGTCAAAATGAAAGAATTTAGGAGGGGGTGGGGCGATGATGACATCCAGCTGAGGTTCTTCACAAACACATCCAACAGTGTTGTATTGCCCAGAGGTGACATCTTTACACCACCTTCCATAGCACTTACACTTCCTTCTACTCATAGATTATTTACCCAATTAGCACTTTAAGTGTGTGAAAGGAGTGGTGTTTTGCCCTTTACATTCACCTTGTGTTGCAATAATACCCCTCTGGAAAAAAACAGAAGGTGCAAATCTTCTAAATATAATGGCAATTTTCAGGCTCGACAGCTCCACGTCAGCCTTCACATCAGATTTATAAATGCAACCTGATGTGGAGTGTATAGTGTAGTTTCACCTAGTGATTATATAACCAGAGTTGATGTTATATGCTGTATTTTATTTGGGCTGATTTATCTATTGAGCAATGTAGAACATCGGTACGTTTGTGCACTTTGCATTTAAACAAACTGATTGTCGAAGCATCCAGACAAACTGATGTTTAATTGTTATTCAAACATACCACATATGGTGTACGAGATGGAACAGATGCTGGTGTATCTAGGTTACAGGTGTATCTTGCAGCTTCGTTGTGTGCGTGTGCAAGAGTTGTCCTCATGTCCATTGAGAGAGGGGACTCTGCTATGTAGCAGGACAATTATGGAACATTTGAAGAATGATTGCTATAAAGTAATTGAAGCACATTAATATTAAGACGCTATAAATAACATATACACCAAATAAAAGTGAAAACCACTTCATGGTTAAGGTTTGAGGTTAAAGTGAACATGGTGGTTTTCAGTGTAGAGGAAAGGATTATACGTTTCCTGCAATAGAAAAATAATCAGTGATGTGAAGAAGGGATGCAGGCAATCTGCAAAGTGGAATCCTCTACTAGGAGAAGTTAAATTGAAATTTGTCATTTTAATTAAATGACGCATTGTTTTTGCCTAATTTATAGATTATAGATAGTTTTATCGTTTTCCTTTTTTCTCCCTCTTTAATAAGTTAACAAGACCACAAAGCAAGCTGTCATATTTTACCTTTCTATCCTGTAGATATTAAACAGACATCTCCTTACAGAAAACTTCACCATATTAACAATAAATAGGTTTCCTTTATTATATAACAGTATGCTAAAAAAATAAATAATCTATTATTAGCCTTAGATTATACAGAGCATCTGCCATAATGGTCTCTGAGCTGTTACTATAGAAACATATTAGAATGAGTGTATTAATAAAAAAACATGCGATTCCAATTACATCCGGGAAAACGGCCAGTGCTGCTTTTACAGAAAGTGAATTAAACCAATCAGATTAGAGAGCTTGACAGTGCTGTGGTGTAAATAACAAAAAATAAATAGATAGTCAATATATTATGTATATAATGGTCCCATGGAAGAGACCTTCCCTCAAAACAAAATTATTCTATTTAAAATGACACACACATATACAGTATACACCCGGATTGTATCCAAAAAACATAAAACAACTTGGTGCAGAATTAAATGTGCACCTAAACTCTCCTGTTCCCACCAAAACTGTTCTTCAGAAGCTCCACAGGGTCAATGTACATGGCCGGGCAGCTATAGCCAAACCTTTGGTCACTCGTGCCAATCCCAAACGTCGGTTTCAATGGTGCCAGCAGCGAAAATCTTGAGCTGTGGACAATGTGAAACATGTATTGTTCTTTGTTGAGTTCACCTTCACTGCCTTTCCCACATCCGGGAGAGCTACGGTGTGGAGAAGCCCCAAAGAAGCGTACCACCCAGACTGTAGCATGCCCAGAGTGAAGCATGGGGGTGGCTCAGTGATGGTTTGGGCTGCAAATATCATGGCATTTCCTAGGCCCAATACTTGTGCTAGATGGGCGCGTCACTGCCAAGGACTACCGAACCATTCTGGAGGACCATGTGCACCCAGTGGTTCAAACACTGTATCCTGAAGGCGGTGCCGTGTATCAGGATGATAATGCACCAATACACACAGCAAGACTGGTGACAGAGTGGTTTGATGAACATGAAAGTGAAGTTGAACATCTCCCATGGCCTGCACAGTCACCAGATCTAAATATTATTGAGCCACTTTGGGGTGTTTTGGAGGAGCGAGTCAGGAAACATTTTCCTCCACCAGCACCACATAGTGAGCTGGCCACTATTCTGCAAGAAGAATGGCTCACAATCCCTCTGGCCACGGTGCAGGACTTGTATCCGTCATTCCCAAGACAAATTGATGCTGTATTGGCCACAAAAGGAGGCCCTACACCAAACTAATGAATTATTGTGGTCTAAACCCAAGCGTTTCAGTTTCATTCACACACACACACACACACACACATATAACAGTATATATATACTGTAGTTTATGAGTGATATATATGTGACATCATACACATATTCCATATATTACATGATGTGTGTTTGTATAAAATCTTTTACAGATGTTGACTGTAGAAAAAATGCATGCGCACTGAGGCCGAGCATGGTTACCCACAATACTCCTTGTATTTCAAGACATCACTCATTTACCAAGTTAAAAAACTCCAAGGTATATACATACTGTATGAGAGAGAGAGAGAGAGGGAGACAGCTAAGCCTATTTTGATCAGCATTTCAGTTGATCTGCTGTTACAGTGACTCACGTCTCTGATTAAGAACTCCAGGGTGGCGTAGGCGATGGCGATTCCATCATGTGTGCTGGTGCCACGGCCTAGCTCATCCAGGATCACTAGAGAACGTGCCGTGGCATGAGAAAGGATCTCTGAGGCCTCCACTAGCTCCTCCATGAAGGTGCTACGACCTCTTGAGATGTTATCTGAAGCCCCCATCCTACCAAAAAAACAAGTTAAGCATGTTAAACTTTACCTGTTCATAGACACAACACCTACATAACATGACTTGCTCATGAATTTCACCCATACCATTGGTAAACTTTTTCTACCATAGATTTAGTCGAGTAACCAGCAGCATGATTACGCCTAATTTAACTGTTACATCGAATATTAGTTGCCCTTCTTAATAGTGTCTCCTGGCTGAAGATTTGGTCACACTTTAATCACTCTAATTAAAAGACATTAGGGACATTACAGGCGCTCTAGTCGATGCATTGAATTAGCTTTCTGGTCAAACAGACAGGATGGCTAATAATAACCAGTCACACCAATCACACCAAATCATTATAACTCACTATTAAATGAAGATAATTGAGAGGAAATTTCTGTATACTCATACAGTACACTATTCACATACATGGTGTATTACATTACACGGCTAAATTAGCTAGAGTATTATGAGCAAGAATGTGCTATATAATCTAGCATCAACCTGAGAAGAAGAAGCAGAAGAAAAAAAAAAAAACGTTGCTCATTAGAGGAGATAATGAAACAAACAAAGGGCCAATTATTTTTAAATTATTGTAAAATCAAATTAATTTTCAGCAGCATAACTGGTCAGCAGGTTCTGCAGATACATTATGGAGTCTTTTTTTATTCAAAAACCCAAAAACAAGAGGAAATAAATACGTTGACAGGGTCCAAATAAGTCATTTGTTGTCCTGAAAGGACATCCAGACCTCCTGGGAGGACTATACTGTATGGTAGGATTATAAATCATTACTCTTCTACAAGCCCTGGGATGCGAAGCAGACAGTGTAAACTGCAACATTCTTAGAAACAGGTCAATCTGACCACGGATCCACTAACGCAATGGTGAGATTTAGCAGTTTTTAATAGCAGAAAGTGAGACCCAAGCAGAAATAATTAATAAATACTGTTAATACGTAATGGGCCATGATAGTCAGACATTTACACAATCAAGTAAAAGACTATATTTTTTCAATATCCCACAGCCCTTTAATTTGTCTCTTCTGGGAATCCTTAAAAGTTCTTTGTGGAAATTCTTTGCAGTGTTCCCCTTTCAAAGGTTCAAACTAAAATACCTTTAAAAAGCAAGAAATCCTTTCTAAAAGCGCATTGCCGCTTTCTGAACAGTGTTCATCTCTGGTCAGTTAAGGGCAATATCTGAATTTATGCATATTCTCCACTCTAGAGACAATTCAACAGTAGCTCTAGGTCCAAAACAAAATCCCTTCCTGTCACTGAGCGATGCAGTACATTGCTTTACAGATTTAAAACTACAAAAAGGAACAGATAACTGTGATACAAAACCAAAGACGCTTTAGCATCAAAACCTTGAGAGAGAAGTGCTGACAGCTTATTCGTTTGAATAGCTTCATCCTTTTAAGCCTTTTTTTTTCTTTTTCATTTCATTTCCTGTTTCCATAGTAACCTAAAAGCGATGAAGGAAGAAACGCTTGGTAACCTTGCTGTTCGTTCAATAAAAGTGCATCAGTGCTCATGACCAGCCAGAGCATGCCAACTTCCAGACCAAGGACATGATAAAATGTAGGCAAGCTATTAGGTTTCAGAGGTGCTGCTCCGGAAATAGCCATACTTACTGGCTCTTCTGTAAGATTTCAGATTTCTTATCAGTTCTGCATCTTGGACTTTCAACCAATTCTTCAATCATATCCATTATGACCAAAACCACTTTACTGATGAAGTATGCACAACATGTCAGGTTGATTTGTTTTTTTGTTTTGTTTTTTTTAGCATATGAGTCAAAAAACTATTTGACATTTAATGTAATCCATCTGACTCATACAGTTTAAGTCCCTGTCATTTCGTCCTCATCCCAAAGTTGCAAGGCATACATGCAATTAGCATTGTTTGCTTGGATGAGTCCAAAGTGCACCATGGGCCGCTGAACCTTTCAAGATTTAATTGGCTGCTGTTTGAACATGTTTTTCACCTGTTAATTAGAACACGCATCTCTAGAGAGGGAAAGCAACAACGATCTCGCCAGAAAGCTTGGCAGATCTGCGTTAGTTAACCACCCCGATGGCGATTTAGGAAGCAGCTCTAAATCTTCCCTAATCCTGTATTAAAGTCTAAAATCAAGATCATTTTTCAGAACAGTTCTTTAATAAATGTCATAATCTGGACAATAAAATAACTAGTAGTAGAACTGTAGTAGTAGTAGTAGTAATAGTTAGCTATCAACATTGTCTTCATATACGATTTTTATTTATTTGCATTTAGCACCTATTTCTTACTGACACAATATTTTACCTATTAACTCACTCCATTTTAATCAACTTCAATAAACATTTCTGTTGGTATCACATGTTCATCGCATTCTGTTGGTATCAGCAAAACAATAACATTACTGCCAGTAAACTGGTGGCATGATCATAGACTCCTAAGGCCCAACTACGGTAAGTCCAACTGGCCCAATCACACAGAAAAGCCAATGCAGCACAAACTACTGAAACAGTCAATCATGCTGAAGACAGGAAAGGTATAAGAACACCCAGCAAAGAGTTCAAGGTTGGTGACCAGAGCTCCAATCTCCCCAGATTCCAATCTAATCAAGCATCCATGAGTTGTCCTGTACAAACAAGCCTAATCCATGGTGGCCCCAACTGCAACCCACAACAGCCAAAGGGTCCGCTGCTAACACCCTGGCATCAGACACCACAGCACACTGCGAGAATTCTTGTGGAGTCTTGCAATAAGAGGTCAGAGCTGCACCGGTGGAACAACCTTGTGGTTTTATTATTATGGCTGATTGTTGTATAAACATGTATTAGACCACAGTACATACATAGACTGTTTTAAGAATCTTTATCTACCTTGCAAAATATTCATTGAACAATTTAAAACAAACATAAAAAAAAAAGAAAAAAGAAAAAGCAGCCTGCAACTGTCATTTTGTTGTACTTTAATAGAATTGTGGAAATATGACCCTACTGAGTAGGAATGCTTTGATACAAATACTGGCATTGGTCTGAAAATGTGCTCATATTTGTGCTCGACACGAACTGTTATACTGTAGGTCTAGTGTACACTGCTGTGGAAATGAACTGACAGCACAAAATGACAGCAATCTGGACATATTTCATTTTGCCAGTCCAAGCCAATGACATTGGTAACTAAATCCAGCATTTTCCTTTGGACAAAAGCAACCATCATTACAGCAAGGGCAAGAAAAAAGTTTTAGACATTGGTAACTGGGCGAAACAGCAGTGAAACCATTCTTACCCAGTAACTTGTACTTGATGCTCAGCAACTGTACTATTGGTTGCTGACAATGATGGGTTATAATGCAATGAAGACAAATAAAACTAACAGCTGTATAGCATCATTATTTCAAAATGAAACAATCGACTCATCCCCACAGTAACCCTACTCCATCCAAGGTAACTAAAGCAGATACCCAATGCTACCTTCATTTAAAATCGACTAGCTATACACTATATGGACAAAATGGACTATATGGACACTATATTTTGGACACTATAAACCTGCTATGACATTGTATACAAATACATATACATCAATATGGAGTTGGTTCCCCTTTTGCAGATATTCCACAAGATTTTGGAGTGTTTCTGGGGGATCTCGTGCCCGTTCATTCTGTAGAGCATTCATGAGGTCAGGCACTGATGTTGGACGAGAAGACCTGACTCACAATCTCCGTTCCAGTTCATCCCAAACATGCTATGGGGTTGAGCTCTGTGCTGGGTCCAGTCAAGTTCTTCCACACCAAACTCATCAAATCATGTCTTTATAGTCCTTGCTTTGTGCAATGGGGCACAGTCATGTTGCAATAGAAAGGGATCTTCCCCAAACTGTTACATTTACATTTAGGCATTTGGCAGATGCTCTTATCCAGGGCGACTTACAAAAAGTGCTTTAAATTTTACATCACTGGATATATACTTACACTGGGTTAACTAGGTCAATAACTAAGTGCCATTAGTCTAGGGTTTTTTTTTTGGTAGGGGGGGGGGGGGGGGGTAGGGGGGTTAGTCCTGTAAGTACTGGAGAAATAGATACGTTTTGAGTCGTCGTTTAAAGATAGTCAAAGTCTCTGCTGTACGGACATCTTCCAACTGTTGCCACAAAGTTGGAAGCATCAAGATTGCTCTTCATTGGGGATCAGGGGCCTGATGATTAAAACACCTGAATTCAGTAATTAACAGGTTTGGCCAAATAATTTTGTCCATAGTGTGTATATAATGTTACACTGAACAAACTTGGTCATTATGGAAACCAGGGAAATATATGACATGTATCAAGATGCCCCTGGTTGATTAATACTAAGTAGGATGCTTTTTAACATTTTACCTTTTACCATTCTATATTAACACTGCCACAGGTCAACTTTATATCCTACAGATGTTCTAGATGCCTGCACTAAGTGAATCACACAAACCCAACCCTGGTATCAGATCAGTAAAGTGAGCTCTATAATTCAGTTCCTCAGAAAAACATGATTCTATTGCTTTTCAAAAGCATACAGTAAGTGCTTCCTGCCATTTCATTGTCTGTCATACGTTCAATCTCCAAAGTGCACACTGCCTTCAGCAGACAACTTCAATAAAAGGTAAACGATGTTTAATGGGGATCCAATGAACTTCCATAGTGCATCAAACGGGGAAAAACGGAGCATTAACCACTAACACATCAGTTCTCCATCATGCACCTGTTCTTCATCTCCAGCAGAACAAAACCATGCAAAAGACAGCCTAAGGCACACATGATACTAATTAGGAGATCACTATGGTGCGTTTCTGCTGACAGCGTGTTAACATAATTACTGTAGACCAACAACACACAGACACACGCTCTGTTAATAAACAAGTCGCTGCTAAATCATGATAGCATTTCCCTGATACTGTCAGACACTATTTAGAGCAATAACCAGCTTGAAAATGCTTCAGTTGCATTATGCACGCCCATAGATGATGAATGGACTGCTGGTCATTACGTCCAAAGAAAATGTGATGACAGCATATTAGCAGGCCTGTCACACGGCACAGCAACTCCACAACCAAAGAACGTACAGTACGTAGTAAAAGCCTGATGAGCCACTTAAGTGAGCTGTATGAGAAAGACAAGACACTTTTTAATTGTCTCTAAACTATAAGAGAATTGGTGATGAATACATGCAGAAAACCGCTTTGAGTAAGAAACAAAACGCAAGTTTAGCCAACATTTGTTACTTACAACTTACATATGTGATCTCATCAGAACCTATTTTTGGACTGGAATAAATATGCAGTCTTTAAGGATCAGGAAAGATATTACCATTCATACAATTCTACACAAAGTGACACTGCACAGAGACTGTGCTGCTGCGACTGGAAGAGTGGCTGAGCTCAAACCTCAAATCAGGATCACACACACTTTTCCTTCCTATTTTTTTCTCATCTGACCCTTTTCTTCTTTTATTTTTCTTTCATTTTACTTTCCTCTTTCACTAGTTTTGCACTTTGCTTTTTCATTGTATTACTTTTACTTTCTTTTTTTCATTCTTCCTTTTAACTTACCTTCTTAACTTTGCTTCATTTCCCTTTGTTTGTGTCCCCACGTCCTTCTTTTTTTTCTTTTCTTCTTTCTGTTCAGTTTTTCCCTTTTACTTTTTGTTTTGTACTTTTACCTTCATTGTTTTCCAATGGTGGCTCAATCCGTTAAGGCTGTGGGTTACTGGGTTACTCATCGGAAGTTCGGGGGGTCAAGCCTCAGCACTGCCAAATTGTCACTATTGAGCCCTGGAGCAAGGCCCTTAACCCTATCTGCTCCAGGTACACGTACTGTAACTGCCTGAACCCGTGCTCTGTGACCCCAGCTTCATAACTGGGATAATTCGAAAAAAATAATTTCACTGTGGTACATGTGACAGATAACTGAATATTTATGCAGGAGCAGTGATGGCTCAGTGTGTTAAGGCTACTGATCCAAAGGTCGGAGGTTCGAGCCCCACCTCCGCTAGGTTGTCGCTGTTGGGCCCTTAACCCTGTATAATGGCTGACCCTGCACTCTGACCCCAGCCTACTAACAAGAAGACGGGAGAAGAATAAAATATTTCACTGTGCAGTAATGTGTGTGTGATGAATAAAGGCTGAACTTTCTTTTCAGTCTTCCAATAACCTTCCCCGTGTTTACCTGATCTTTGCTTTACTTCCCATCTGATTTCTTCTCTTCACTTTCTTTCGCTCATGTTTCATTTTTCTTTTCCTTCTTTCCATTCTCTTCCCTTTACTCTCTCTGGTTTTTCCTTTACTTATGTACCTCTACTTTACCTTCTTCTCCTCCCTTTTTTCTTGCCTTTCCTTGCCTCCTGTTTCCTATCTTCCTATCCTTCCCCTCTTCCTTTTTATACTTCTCTTCTTTTTTTCTTTCTTCTTTCTTTCCTTTTAACTTCTCATCTTCGTTTTTGAAATTTCTCACAATTATCTTAATCCTTCATCCTCATTCTTTCCATCTTTTACATACACCTTCCTTAAAAATACCTCATGGACCATTTTTTGAAAATTCAAGAAGTCCAGCATTCTAAAAGGTTCTCCTGGAAGAACTCCTAAACGTAAAACCCTTTGTGTTGATATACAGTACTGTAGATGGAATCACCAAAAAACATAATGAGTTCCTATGATTCTACAAGTGCACAGTTGCAGAGCTAATTACAGTAAGCCGAGGCACCTGCACCAGTGGCCATGGTTTCACTTCCTCCAGCTCTAGACAATTCCACCAGAAGCCTGAAGTCTACCCGGCATCTTGAGTGTTGTCATGGCCACGAAGGCCCAAACTGTCAGCTGTCCTTTATCGACCCGCCCATTTAACAGGCAGGAAATGAGAGAACAATAGCAACATGCATGCCGAGAAAAATGACAAGTACATTGTCGAACGAGGAGTGTTTCGAAGTGCCTGACTGAAAATGCTTCATTACTCTGTCTGAGCTCCTTATTTCCCAATACAGTAACCATTAGGGAGGAAAGCATAGTTCTGCATTAGAGGAGAGCAGGTGGGCGGAAATAATCAATGTTCTTTGAAAGAGATCTTGTTCGTAAGAGGTGGGCTTTTAATGTGGGTGTGGAAGCTGAAGACCGGGGGAGGGAAGCGAGTGTGAAGGATTCTGAACATCTTTTATTAGAAGATACGATTATGTAAACCCTACAGATTGGAGTTGTGCATCGTACACCCATCAACGAGATCACCTGAATACAAATGGTGCTCTGTCACAATTCACCAAATGTTCACCAGGTGTGTTCAAAATCTCAATCAATCTGCAGGCTTAAAGTTAACTATAAGTGGGAACTGAACTCTCTCAGGAGGGTTAAACACGGGTACACACTCGGAACAAGTGACCTCCAGAAACCCGGGTTCAGGATTAAAATGAGGACCGTTAAGCCACTACCTTTTTAAGGATTTACTTATATTTACATTTACAGTGTTTACTATATGCATATAGATTTAGGGATAGATTTACTAAAGCAATTAGTGCTTAAACATGCAAATGAGGTGTGCGCTTCCTTTACAGTACAATATACAGTACATATTCAGATATACAGTACACACAAATACACACAAATAAACACTGATCAGCCATAGCATAACAAGTCAAAACATTACGCACAGTAGGTTCCCCTTATGCCGCCTGGGTAGCTCTGGACCCTCAGGGAATGTCTCGGCAAGACCTCTGGGGGTGTGCTGTGGTGGCTGGCACCAGGACATTGGCAGCAGATCCTTTGGGTGCTGTTGGCTGTTAGGTGGGCCCTCCATGGATAGGACATGTTTGTCTAGGCCTGGGAGTTTGGAGACCTGGGCCCTATGGTGCACTGGATGCTCTGGTGCCTTTTTCTTGTGGTCAGTATAGTCTTTTTATTTTTTTTTTTGGTTAACTGTGCTAATTTCTGTGGGATTGCACAAGATACGCTGTCTATGCCCACAATTCTCTCACCAGTTTATTAGGTATAGAATTGATAACTGATGTTAATCTGTTAATGTTATGGCTGATCAGTGTATACATAACATTCATTAATACATACACTACATATGAAAGACCTATACATTTATAATGTTATTGATTATTGACATTAATCACAAAAGTAAAAAAAAAGAAGAAAAAGAAGAAGAGCATAAGACTATACCTTGTAAAAATGCCGTCCACAATGCCAACTGATGCCTCACTGGCTGGCACAAAGGATCCTAGTTGGGCCATGATGGTGATAAGTGCCACCTGGCGAATATAAGAGCTCTTTCCCCCCATGTTGGGACCTGTGATGATCATGGCTCGCTTGCCCTCACCCTGAAAGAACGGTCATGACAATAAAACTGATTGGCTGTGAAGAAGGCGATAGCTGCACTGGTCAAGTCATTAATTTGATGTACTGGAACCACCAACACTATGCGATGTTAAAATCAAACACAACCACAGCAGTAATGTGGAGTAAACAAATGCAGATGTTCATTATACAAGAACTGTATCTTCTTTAAGGCCGATTTGGCGAGGATATTAAAAAGGACGAAAATAAAAACATGACTTATTTGAGAGAGGTCAGGTTTTGAAGATGAAGACAGACCACATGAATGTTAAAATATTTCCTGACATCGAGCTCGTGTGGCTAATACAGTGATACGGCAGATTGCAAAGAAAAGATTCTGTGTATGTGAGTGTGCACATGATTACATCATCTTAATTGGTTCCAGGAAACTGTAGTAGAATGAAAAAGACATAAAAGATTCAAAAGGAATAAAAAAGAATAACTATGCAAACAAATGTGCTTCTGAAGCCGTATGATCTAAAGCCTGTACATGTCCAGATGTGACTACATGTGTGTTTGTTCGTTAATGGGAATTCACTGCTACAGTATAAGACCACCACTTCCTAAGTGTTATTCAGCACAGCACACCCCCGTAGCTTTTAAGGACACCTTACACAAGCTCAGATTTTTTGTCCAAGTACAAGTTGTTTTAAATGTCTTCAATGGTTATTTTCTCGCCAGAGGATTCCTGGACATTTCTAGGTGTGTGGACTGGTTCTATGGTTGACTGATGAATAAAAGCAAAAGTCAGTAATCATACACAGTAATTAAACAATAAAATTGATAATAATTCAAACAAAGGTGTTTCAATGTACAGTATACTACAGTGGGTCTCAACCCTGGTCCTGGAGGCCCCATGTCCTGCACACTGTAGTGTTTTCCCCTGATCTATTATATGTATCTATGAATCAGAAAACACTGATAATGAGCTGATTTAACTAATCAGGCGTGCTAGGATCTTAAAAAAATGTATAGAGTAAAATGTCCAGGACCATGTACTGGTCTACTATACATGATGCCGATGTCAAAAAGGAGAAATAGCAGTGTGGGAGAAAAAATAAAAATAAAGTCCAGTTATTTTGGAATGTCCAGATCCAGACAGATAAACCCCAAATAGGGAAGCAACAACGACAGAGAGGGAGAGAGAGAGGGAGATACCAGACACAGCATCAGTTGTGATAAATGTGGTGATAGTAGAATAGAAAGAATCTGAAAAACACAAAAGACTGAAAGCAGAGCCAAAGACAGTGTGTGGAAGGTTAATAATAAGGTTCTGTCACTGGAAATAAAACCCTTGTGACTACGACCCCTGAGCTGGGAGAGGAGCTCCAACGGAATACTTAAACAGCTTCAATCTCAGACCTGAACAGAGTTTCAACACGTGTCAGAATTCTCTACACTATATGCATGAAACCAGAAAAATGTCGTATTAAAGGCACAGCTTATGATGTGGAAAAAAAAAAAAAAAAAAACGGGGAACATTTATTTTGAGCTGCCTGCACAGGACAATACTCATATTTCTGGGTGTGGTAATATGAATAAATTTCGACCAGGTATTACATAGTACGTACAGTACAGTAATATGTGGTATTTTTCTTTTTGGCCTCATGTTTGAAAACACACCCACATAATAACCAGCTATATAAAATGTGATAATATAGTATAATAGTATGCAATTGGCTCGGACAAGATCACATTAGATAATGAACAAATATTTCCAAAAAAATACTTTAGATTAAGAGATCAGAAGCGAAAGTGCACGAGTGAGAAGGAGAGTGTGCAAGAGAGAAAGTGTGCAAAAGGAGACCGAACAAGGGAAAGAAAGGACACAAGAGGGAGCGCTGAGAGCAAGGGAGAGAGAAAGAATGCAGGAGTGTAAGCGAGAATGAGAAATGAGAGGCAGAGAGTGATGTAGAGGAAAAAAAACATCACTTTGCACTCTGTGTGTATCTTTGTGTGTTTTAATTTGCTCCATCACAAAAGAACAGATTACCGTGTTGTAAAAAAAAAAAAAAAAAAAAAAACACGGACTGCCTTCATATCCACCTCCTACCTGCCGTATCGAAATCCCTCGGTAATCTCTAAGCCCGGCAGTCCCCAGACACACACAACTACAGGAAGCAAAGTTTCAAAGGCAGTTCTCCTCAAGCAGAGATCAATATTTCTTATAAATAATGATCTTTTTTATTTCTGCTGTTAAAAGTGCGATTGCTGGCACTGTGGATCGATATCATTATAGATAGAAGGTGTTACAACTACTGTATAGATTACTCTGAGCTCTAAAGCATAAAGACAAATGTCCACAGATATGAAGACTATAATAATGCACCCCTGTGGTATCCGATATACAAGAAGTGACCGATGTATCAGTTACACCTACTGTATCTTTATTTGTACAGCAGTTCCATACATAAATACATAAAAAAAAATAATAATAATAGAAAACGAGCAAAATATGAGCCGCAATAATAAATTATATACAAAAACACCAATAAGAGTACTTAAAAACTGAAAAAAAAAAAAAAAAAAAGGTTACTGACCATATCCTGTTTAAACTCCCCTCTATGCATGGGGATCACAATAAGACCATGACTGAGCAGTTATTATTTAGCGTGCATGCTCTGCACAGCACTAACACTTAGGCCCTGATTTACAAACATCACGAATAAATGGTTCTCATTTGCATGTGCATGGTTAGTGCAGGAACTGCAGGAGATTTACAAAAAGAATTGCACAAATGGTATCACATGTAAAGCAAGAGGAAAAAGCAATAATTAAATGGGATTTTTGCGTGTACTAACTGCTCATTAATTCTGACCTCAGAGGGACTCACAAAGCAGTAAGTACACTGGAAGTTTGACTCTCCATTTAAACGTTCCATCTTTCAGCTTCGAAACAGCTCACCTCGTCCTGAGATATTCTGAATTAAATATGGCTCAATACGCATGGCTGTTTCATGAAATCTTACCATTTAAATAAATACAAATGGTGTTCAGGTCAAACCGGGCCTTTTTTATGAGGTTAAAATCTTAAATATTTTTATTTCCTTATATACAATAAGTCCTTGCTATACTACTGCACTTCTCCCAGCATTTCACTAGCGCTTGGATACCATCAAGGTATACCAAGTAGTTTTCTCAGTTTGCCGAAGTCATGATCGGACATTCTGGAAATTTTTAAAAGCTCTTTCTTACTGCATTATTTATGTGCACTGGTAAGCCCATCAAGCAAAGTTACATTAATGGCTATTGTGAAAGGATTGTTTTTAATTTATGATAATAACTGATAACCTCCCTTAATACACTAAAATACACTTAATACCTACATAAAGAAAATCGTCACCAAGTATCGTCACCAAGCATCAATGCAGGGCTCCCCCACATGCTAGAGAGTTAAACATTCCTGCTAAAGAGGTTTCCATGGAAAAAGGGTTGAGGATTTATATCTATACATACACACGCCTCTAAGACAAGGCTAAATCCCAAATACACACGTGGACAAAATTGTTGGTACCCTTCGGTCAATGAAAGAAAAACTCACAATGGTCACATAAATAACTTTAATCTGACAAAAGTAATAATGAAAAAAAAATCTATGAATGTTAACCAATGAAAGTCAGACATTGCTTTTCAACCATGCTTCAACGGAATTATTTAAAAAAATAAACTCATGGAACAGGCCTGGACAAAAATGATGGTACCCCTAGAAAATACTGAAAATAATGTGACCAAAGGGACATGTTAATTCAAGGTGTGTCCACTAATTAGCATCACAGGTGTCTACAATCTTGTAATCAGTCAGTGGGCCTATATATAGAGCTCCAGGTAGTCACTGTGTTGTTTGGTGACATGGTATGTACCACACTCAACATGGACCAGAGGAAGCGAAGGAAAGAGTTGTCTCAGGAGATTCGAAAGAAAATTATAGACAAGCATGTTAAAGGTAAAGGCTATAAGACCATTTCCAAGCAGCTAGATGTTCCTGTGACTACAGTTGCACATATTATTCAGAAATTTAAGATCCATGGGACTGTAGCCAACCTCCCTGGACGTGGCCGCAGGAGGACAATTGATGACAAATCAAAGAGACGGATAATCCGAAGGGTAACAAAAGAGCCCAGAAAGACTTCTAAAGAGATCCAAGGTGAACTTCATGCTCAAGGAACATGGGAGACGACCAAGGAGGACACCATTGTTGAAAATAAATCATAAAAAAGCCAGACTGGAATATGCCAAACTACATGGGAGACACTACTGGGAGAATGTCCTATGGACAGATGAGACAAAAATTGAACTTTTTGCCAAGGCACATCTACGGAAAAATGAAGCATATCAAGAAAAGAACACTGTCCCTACTGTGAAACATGGAGGAGGCTCTGTTATGTTCTGGAGCTGCTTTGCTGCATCTGGCACAGGGTGTCTTGAATCTGTGCAGGGTACAATGAAATCTCAAGACTATCAAGGGATTCTAGAGAGAAATGTGCTGGCCAGTGTCAGAAAGCTGGGTCTCAGTCGCAGGTCATGGGTCTTGCAACAGGACAATGACCCAAAACACCCAAGAATGGCTAAGAGGAAAACATTGGACTATTCTAAAGTGGCCTTCTATGAGCCCTGACCTCAATCCTATTGAGCATCTTTGGAAGGAGCTGAAACATGCTGTCTGGAAAAGGCGCCCTTCAAACCGGAAACAACTGGAGCAGCTTGCTCATGAGGAGTGGGCCAAAATACCTGCAGAGAGGTGCAGAAGTCTCATTGACAGTTACAGAAATCGTTTGATTGCAGTGATTGCCTCAAAAGGTTGTGCAACAAACTATTAAGTTAGGGGTACCATCATTTTTGTCCAGGCCTGTTCCATGAGTTCATTTTTTTTTTTACAATTCCGTTGAAGCATGGTTGAAAAGCAATGTCTGACTTTCATTAGTTAACATTCATAGAATTCTTATTTATTATTACTTTTGTCAGATTAAAGTTATTTCTGTGACCATTGTGAGTTTTTCTTTCATTGACCGAAAGGTACCAACAATTTTGTCCACGTGTGTATACTGTAATAAAACTGTAAAGTTGGCGTGTCTGTACATTGAAGAAATTTGAGAAAAAATTATTGTTGGGGACATAAGATGAGTACACATCAGTAGAACACATCAAGAAGGTTTTTGGAAATTTCTGTCTGTCTGTCTGTCTGTGTATGCATCAATTAAAAACTACTAAACTAATTTTAATAGGGTTTCCCAATGTATATTTGGCCGAGCTCGAGGTAATATATAGGCTATAGGAAGAGAAGATATACTACTTTGAAAATTAAATGGAAAACACAACATATATTAAAAAAATCTACCTTGAAAAAAAATCATTAGTTCATCTAAAAATTCAACAGATGGCGCTGTAAATTTTTTAATACACACTTATGATTGTGCTATTGAAATCTACATAATAAACATGAACACCTTCATTCTGCGCACTTCACGTTAAAGTAAAAACTTTAGTACATTCCAAAATTCAACAAATGCCATTTTACTTTTTTTTTCCTCTCATTGCAAGTGTGCAATTAAATTCCACACGAACAAAATTGCAGGCACATCAAGTACCTTGTTAATGCAAAGTTACTTCTCTAGTATTATAGTAAATAATATTACTGGATATTCACCGATCAGTCATAACATTGACAGCACTGAGAGGTAAAGTGAATAAAATTCATTATCTCCTTATAATGGCATCTGTCAAGGAGTGAGCAAGTGAACAGTCAGTTCTCAAAGGTGATGTGCTAGAAGCAGGAAAAATGGGCAAGCGTAAGGGTCTGAGAGACTCAAACAAAGGGCACTGTGATGGCTAAAAAGCGGGAGTATCCAAATGGGAAAGCGTGGCATGTTCCTGGTACACAGTGGTTAGTACCTACCAAAAATAATCCTTGAAAGGACAATAGGTAAACATATGACAGCATCATACCTGTCTGGTGACAGCGTCATTGGCATCCAAGGCTCATTATTCTACATGGAAAGCAAAGGCTAGCCTGTTTGGGAGATGGTTGCCACAGGCAGGTCAGAGTGCCCATGCTGACCCCTGTCCACTGCTGAAAGCATGTTAATGTCAGAACTGGACCATGAAGCAATGGAAGAATGTGGCTTGTTTTGATGGATCACGTGGATCATGTGGATGCCTGAGTGTGTGGGTGCATTTCCCTGAGCAATAGGTGACTCCAGAATGCACTATTGGACCAGGCAAAGACAGTGTGAATCTCTGGGAAATGTTATTCTAAAAAAACCTACATCCTGGCATTTATATGGATGTTACTTTGACATGTCATACCGACCAAAATCGTTGCAAACCAGGCACTCACTTAGTATTCTGCACTGCATAATCATTTAAGAATGGTTTGAGGAACGCAACCAGGAGTTCAAGGTGTTGAGCAGGCCCTCAAATTCCCCAAGTCTCAATCTGATTGAGTATCTTTGGGATGTGCTAGACGACCAAGTCTGATCCAGAAATCATCCATCTTGAAACTTATAGCACTATCATTCTCTGCTGCTAACACCTTGGTGCCAGAAACCACAATACACCTTCAGAGGTCTTATGCAGTCGATGACTTGAAGGTTCAGAGTTGCTGTGATGACACAAGAGGGACCTATACAATAGTAGGCGAGTATCTTTTTGTTATGTACAGTTTATAGTACTGTAAACTGTATATTACAGTACTATAGCATATAAGATTATCAATTTCATTTATTATTGTAGGTCATTGATTATTATTATTATTATTATTATTATTATTGTCTTGTTGTTGAAGCCAGTCTCTTTTCACCTTTATGGTTTCTTGACATACTTACATACTTGGTTATACCTGCTTTGCTTATGATTTGGAATCCATTTTTTCAACTACCTTCCCAATATTTTAATCTGCCATAGAACCTCGAAGCATACAGATCTACCCTGAATCTACCCTGTTTTTTTTTCCTTCCTGTATTTCTCCTACGGATATTACGGCAAAAAAAGTGTTTCATTTTCCATAGAACCTTGCTATTTGTGACATCGTCAGAGGTCAGATCTCTGATGACTCCTTTATGCAGATCATGTTTGTACAAGCAACACCAAAGAGTAGAACAGTGCAACATCACTCCTGTGTAAAATAAACCCTACTGCAAGGTAAGCTCCTTTTTAAATCTTAAGCTGCATCCATATGTTGGAGGTACCTGATAAAATAACTAATACTGTAGGTGCAAACCATGCATACCTGAAGATCAGTGTCATTGGGCACATATTGATCCTGCTCTGCCATCAGCATGTTGATGACTGGATGTCTGCCTTCCCGAATCAGTATGTGGCCTTCCTGTTCCCGAACCTCTGGCCTGCATCCACACATTCAACACAACAGCATTACACACAGAGCAATAAGATTTCACCTGGCTTTACCTTAAGTGATTAAGGCACCACCACCAGAACTCATTCTTATGTAACAAGACACACGAAAGAAACCGAGGCGTGTAGAACACTGGGCCTGTGTGATTTTCTAAATATATACATTCTGAAGTGCAGTGTAAGGAGAATCTTTAGCGCTTCGTGGAACAGGAGGAAGGGGGTGGCAGCGCCTAGCGGATGGGGGTGTAGTTGGCGTGAAACCGCAGCCTTCAAAGTCAAATCCACTCCCCCACACAGGCTGTGAGAAGCAGAGGGAGTTGGCTACGTACGCTCCGGAGGCGGGCTGGAGCCTGCTGCTGGCCACATAGAGCCCTCTGGGCCCCCCCACCCCCCCTACGCTTATGTAAGGAGTTTCAAACACCCCTCACGAAATACAAAAGACAAAAATCAAAAAGCCTCAATCCGAGAGGAACATGTGCTTTATATGGCACCGGGAGCCGTAAGCCTAAACGTCTCAAAAAGCTTGCTTATGTATATAGGGTTTCATTGCATGATAAGTTTCGCTAATCTACCTCATATTGAGGATCCGTTGTAATCATTTGTTGGGCTGCAATAATGTCAAGCAATTGAAACTCAAATGATGGCCATATTTCAGTCTCGGTGAAGATTACAGAGAGACAATAAAGAAAATAAAAAGAATGCTGAGAGCAAACTTTCCCAGACAACATAAAAAAAATGCAATAAAATCTAACATTACAATACAAGAGACTGTATTGCATAGAGACGCTTGACAACAACAAATCTAAAATATTAGACTTTGGAGATAAAATTATGGATGTGATGTCCTTGTAGTTTTTCTTTGGGTTAAAAAAAAAACACAACTTTCACTTTCATCCATGGTTTATGCAATACATACTTGAAATATCTGTGCTGCCTGTGAAATTATAAAACTATTAGGCAATTAATATTTAAATGCCCATTACTACACATATGGGAGAATAAAAGAGGAGAGAAATGAGTGAAGCGTGATAAGCAAATATAAGTGTGGGAGGTGCCAGAATGAATTCCACACCTGCAGTAATTGTTGTCTTTAGCAACCTGAGCCAATGAAAAGAGGCAGTCGACAGTTGCTAGGTAACCCACCGCTTTCTTCAGGATGTAGTAATGCTCTCCAAATAGCCTACATTAAGAAAGATAATAAGATGAAGCAGCAATCAATGGTCAGGAGGTCTTTGCAGAGGCCAGATGCATGCTCAGTGATGGCTTTCAATGTTACTGCATCAACCCACAGGCACAAGAGCTTGTCTCTGTAATTAGGCAGCTCGTACACTAGGTTTACAGTAAAACCTGTTCAACAAGCCTACACTCAAGAGTAAAAAAAAAAAAAAAAAAGTCTTGAATAAAGACAAGAAAAACTTTCACAAAAAGTGACACGAGGGGTCACGATGCACACACTGGAGGAAGTCGATCCACTCTCTGCTGCAGTCTATAACCAGCTGTTCACGCAGCCGCAACAGATGCTGATGTCTCTCCACGATGAAAGGAGAGTGGTAACGACCCACCACTTTTGTGCTATTGAGGCATGGAAAAAAATTAACAAGCTTGATTAGAGATATGGATATCGATGGTAAAAGCATACGGCTCTACAGCATCGAATAATACAACCAACCCACCTGCTAATTTTGACCCAGTCTGGAGGGACAATCGAGGACATAGTGTTCTTCACCTCAATGAGGAACTGGGCAGAGCATAGACCGGGAAAAGAAAAAAAAAAAAAACAGTCAAAGAGGTGCTTCATGTGTAAGAAGAAATCTGACAGTGTATCGCAATACTCAGTATTTCATTCTTAAAGCACGGTTTCTATTTCCTGTCTTCATGTACTGTGACAGACCAAAGAACAGAGAGAGTAAAAAGATTAATGGCTCACATCACCTCTGTGCTTAAATACAAAAGGCAAAGGCAGTAAACAGGGACATCAGAGGATTAGTGTGGTAACATAAATGCTGACATTTCACTAAGCTCAATGCATAAATGTACTGTATGTGCATTAGTGCTGTAATTCGGTTATAATAAAATAATTTTTCTAAATATTTGAGACTTTGGTTTATGAGTTTTTATGGCATCTCATTTCCTTTGTACAGTACAATAACGCCTTGCATAATTACTGTACCGTCACAACCCCCAATCCCACGATCAGCCATAACATTAAAACCATTCTCAATTCCTATTCTGTGCTACCAAAAACAGCTCCGACCCATTGAGGCATGACTCCACAAGACTGGGGGTGTGCTGTGGTGTCTTGCACCAGGACATTACTGTAGCGGAGGATCCTTCAAGTGCTGCAAGTTGCAGAGGGAAGCCTCCATGGATCAGATTTGTTTCTTCCAGCTGCTCAGTCATATTAAGATCTGGGGATTTGTAGTCAAGATCACCTACCTTGAACTCTTTGCCTGCTGAGCTCCATACACAGCAGGCTAGGTGTTCAGATACCTGAATATTGTAACCAGCACTTACTTTTTCAGTAGTTTATGCTACATTGGATTTTCTGTGGGATTGGACTGGATGGGCTGGCCATTTGTTCCACCCAGATATAAATGTGCCTTGAGTGCCTATGATCTAGTCATCATATATAAATATAATATGTCATTAGTCAAGAAAATTATCTATAATATTGACGCAACAATGCAGTAAATCTAAAAGATACAGATGGGGCCATTAAGAATGTGTGCTTTTTCCTGTGAAAGGCCACAATTCGTCTCGCGCTGTGCCGCGGAATCCCACAAGCAACATTTAAGAATTTTAAAAAATGTGTTGTGCTTCACTAAATATCTGCCAGATGGCGCATGGAAGGACTTTATCTAAAAGCCAAACCAAGTACAACAAAGAACTTTGTATAATTAGTTAGCCTAAAACAATATTGTTTCCAATGCTGAAGCAAACACAAATTTTATTTTGTTTTACTTTAGATCTTTCATGATGAATGTGTACACTAAAGGTTCTTCATATTATGTTCATAATAATGAAATGAAATTCCCAAAATCGTTCTTTAAAATTCATAATAAAAAGTTTCTTATATAGTTTTTGTAATGTCTTAACAGGGACAAAACAATGAAAGACATGGCAAGGGGAGGGGTGTTACCAGGGAGTGCATCTCCAGGTACTTCGGTTTCCTCCCACAGTCCAATGACATGTCGATTAGGTTAACACAATTCCTAAATTGTCCACAGTGTGCATGTGTGCATGTGTGTGTGCGCGCGTGTCCACCCTGTGTATCCCGCCTCTTGCCCTATGTTTCCTGGAATAGGCTCCAGGCCCTCACGACCCTGTATACAGGATAAAGTGAGATAGACGTTTGAATAAGTAAATAAGGTTCTGTCTTAATGCGACTTAGCCTAGTGTATGTTCTGTAAATGCTAAGGGAAAAACTTTTAGCGACCTTGTAGCCCAGAAATAGATGTTTAAACATTTTAAGCACAAAGCATCGCTGCAGGGGGGTTATGCATGTACCAGACAGGGCAGCTCTTACTGCTAATCACCATGCAGTGCTTCAGCAGTACACAGTGGTATAATTCATGTAAGCACAGCTTTCCTCCCAACTCAGGAGACTGATTGCTACATTAAAATATGAGCCCTTTCTCTGAAGCACTGCTGCCTGCATGATGAGTGGAGGTCTGATGCGGACGCCAAACAGGACTGAAAGGTTAATAAGGGGAATACAGTACAGTAAGGAATAGGCAGTGTTAGCACACACTGCAGGAGAAGGAAAACCTCATCACTTGGGCAAGAGTTTGGAGTGGAATGAACAGATGGAGAAGCAGGCCTGGGACTGCACAAACTGTGAGATTTTGGAGACTGCCCTTTTGCCATGCACACTCTGGCAGAGCACCATGCTGAAACAGTGTTACTGTATGGAACCATGTTTAAGTAAGAGGTGAGATGCCCTGCTTTACAGTGAAGAGAGTAAAACAGTATAACAAATAAAGTGACTGGTTTGAGCCAAGTTTAAAATATGAACCAATCAGACTTCATTACACCGTCATGTCACCAAAACATAATTGTATGCCTTAACCATGCAAATGTTACGACTATCCGCCAACTGCAGAATTATTGGCACCCTTCGACAACTGTTGTACAAAATGAACAGTGATACAGTGATTACATTTTGGATAAGACCATTTGAGACACTACTTACATTTTCCCAAATAACAATCACTTATAAGAAAAGAATGTTTTGTGTTTAGGTGGTTTCTCCAATCTTTCCTTTTTTCCCCCTTGATTTCTTGCTTGATTTTCTCCCTAATTTAGTCGTTGCACACCTGTCTCTCTGTTTCGGGACTGACCATCACTTGCTTTCTGTAAAACATTACGCCAGTCAGCGTCATCTTTTTAAATGGCAGATCAAGCAACTTTGGAGTTGTCATAACACACTGAGGAAAGAGCTATCTGGCCTTTTTCACATGCCTGTGCTCTCAGGCATTCATGACTGGCTAGTGATGTGAGAGAGAGTATGGGTATGCTGTCCTTCCCCACCAAGGGAGCAAGGCCAATCTGGACTCCCAACTACGGATGGCTATAGCATCACCCAGGAATTTAACTCTAAATTTAAATCTCAGGTGGGTAGGGTGAACTCATATCTGCCTTTTTTTAATTAGCTTCACATACAACTGTTTAGTGCCAATCCTGTGAGTTCTGTGATTTCAGCTGGAAATGCTCTTACTTTAATTATTAAACATAGCTGTGATTTTTTCTGACCACATTTTTAACAGCACAAAGGACGGTTTTAATTATGTGTTCAAGGCTTCTTAACCAAGGGTTACTGATTGGAAGGTCGGGGGTTCAAGCCCTGACAGTACCAAGCTGCTAAAGTTGAGCCCTTGAGCAAGGCCCTTAACCCGATTTGCCCCATGATGCTAGTTGACTCGGGGCTCTGACCACACTTTCCTAACGGGGATATGCGAGAAAAAAATTTATTTCACTGTGCTGTAAAGTACACGTAACAAATAGTTGTATCTTGATCTTAAAATCTAAACAAGCATAATATCATTAAGCGCAATTGTATTACTGAAAATTATATGTCAAGGAGTGTAATGTTTCTCAGAGAGAGGATGTATCAGTAAGGAAGGACAGGATGCCAAAGAAGAATCCAAAAAAATCACAGTTTCAGAGCTGCACTTTTTATCTGACTTACACAAATGGACCCGACTGGGAGAAACCCAGAAAACTTTGCTTCTGCAATTACAAGACACCAGATATTAACATGAACAAACCATTGTACTGTTGCTCGCAGCACCTGCTGCTCTGGTTTGTTTTACTTACAAAATATAATGACTATCCAGTATGCTGCCTTTCGATGAAAATCAATAGTGAGAAGCTCCTGTTGGTTGTTTTACTGTAGCTTACCATTTGCTAGAAAGCTCTCTGGTTTTTAATCAATGAAATCCCTGAGCTATTCCCCTCTCTCATTAACATTCATATTTACATGAATACAGTTTAATATGATTTAACAGAAGAGTTTCTGAATCTTTGCCAGTGTTTTAATATATTTTATTCAACATGTACTGTAATTTTCCCTGCTCTTGCTACAGATCAACCTTTGGATATTGTGTGTTCACTAGGTGGGAACACTCCACTCCTTAGGGATCAATTCATGGCTGACCCTATGCTCCGACTCCAACTTCCATGCATCCAGAAGCAAAGAAAAGGATCTCACTGTACTGTAATGTATATGTGGCAAATAAAGGCTTTCTTACTTCTGACCTCTGGGCATCTGCTATCACAGATCATAAAGTCAGACAGAAATATAATACAGTGAAGACACTTTTAGAAACTTTTTTTTTTTTTTTTTTAATTTGCCTTCCGGCCTTAATGAAGCCATTTGCATTGTCCTTTCTTCCTCTCTACTGTGACTTTCGCTTCTGTGCCTGCACCTCAGCTTAGGCTTGATCTCAATCATATAAAACTGATCGCTGTACCAGCATACATTAATACATTAAGACATCCAAACTATGAAAGGACGTATGGAATTTTATAGTAAAAAAAAAAAGTCTTAAACAACCCAGAACACATTTTATATTCATTTCCGTCCAAAGTAGCAACATTTAGTTTTGAAGACAGCTTGGTACACTCTCTTGGCATTCTCTTATTAGATTCATGAGGTAGTCATCTGAAATGGATTTCAGTTCCCATGTGTGCTTTGTCAAGAGTTCATTTGGGACATCTGTTGCCTTTTTAACCAAGTCAATAGCCCTCTACTTGCGCTACTACAACTATTGCACAAATCCAGATTATAGCAAGAAACACTCAGTTCAGTAAAGAAAAAAGACAGTCTATCATTACTTTAAGAAATGAGAAAAATCTCAAAAAAAAGTATCCCCAAGTGCAGTCCCAAAACTATCAAACACTATGATGGAACTGGCTTTTAAGAGGAATGTCCAAGGAAAGAAATACCAAGAGCTACCTCTGCTGCAGAGAATACGTTTATTAGATTGACCAGAATCAGACACCGCTAACTTATAGCACCTTATATTAGAGCCCATATAAATACTTCTCTGAGTTCAAGCGACAGGACATGTTTCTACATCTACTGTTCAGAGGAGACCAGTAAGTCCAGACCTTCATGGTCAAATTTCAACAAAGAGACCATTACTTCAGAAGAACCTTGCTTGGGCCAAAAATCACAAGGAATGTATATTGGATCAGTGGAAACCTCTCCTTTGATCTGATTGGTCTAAATTTTTAATGGTTTATGGTTCTAACTGAGTTGTCTTTAAAAGACACAGAGATGGTGAACAGACGGTTCCAACTATGCAGCATGGAGGAGAATTTGTGATAGTGTAGGGGTGCTTTGTTGGTGACAGTCAAAAGCTGGCTACCCCAGCATTTTGTAGTGATGTTCCATCCCATCTGGTTTGCTTCGGTGGGACCATCCTTTGTTTTCCAACAGGACAAGAACCCCAAACACATGTTTAGGTTTTGTAAGAGCTGTTTGTCCAAGAAAGAAAGTGAGGGAGCGCTGAGAAATTGCATATGCACAGCTCGCTTAAGGTTCTGCCAGAGCATTTGAGGTGGGTTGAGGTCTGGAGAAGACCAAACATTCTTGAGGCATTAAGGCAGAACAACTGGTTGTTGTGGGGTTTTAATCTGGGATCTTCTGAAGCATAGTCCAATGCCTTAAACAACTACCCTCTGACCCCCACACAAACACATATTTGGGATACTAATTTCTGTGTTTGTTTGATATTTACTGTTTTGGAGCTGTTTTGTGGAAAAGCCATCATGAAAACTGATTTCATAAATTTCACCAATTAATATCTGATTGATTATTTATTAGATCCATCTGAACTGTGTTTTTGCTTGTGCTGTGGCTGAGCTGGTTCTTTACATTTTTCTTTTCTTGTAATAAAATTATACTTTGTTCAGTTATTTTCTTGATATTTTTATATACAAGGATTGTTCATTTAAAATATTTTGCCAAAAAAGTTATTAATTAATTTTTTGTAAATCACCAACTGTCAGTACATTTTTCTTTTCTTTTCGGTCAGGATATTCAGATACAACAAGTCTAGAAGTGTTTTTTCAACCTTGTTAGACACGTACAGAAAGAGGCTTGATGCTGTTATTGTCTCTCATGAAGGCTTTCTTATTAAGTGTGGGATGTGCAGAACATTTTGAAACCAGTATTCTGCAGAAAGAGACAATAAAACTTTCTTTGAAAAGGTGTTAAGAAAAAAGAAAAACAGCAGACAGATGAAATGTCACTTATTGCATATTTGTTTATGTATTGTTGTTTTTTTTTATTATTCTTTTGTGTTAACATACTTACATTTTTGCTCATTTTACTGCATGTGTGTTTGTACACTGGTGGTGTTTAATTACCAGAAAAATAGGAAATGCAATATGCAATGAATGCAAATCTTGTACCTCTTGTCCAGACACGGTGACGTAATCCAGCGACGGGTTTCGCAGGACGATTCGTATTTCTCTGCGGTGGTTCATAATTTCGGAGAGAACAGCTTGAATTTCATCTTTTCTTTCCTTTATTACTGGAAAATCTGTCAGATCCTCAAAAAGTTCAGTTTTATTCCCAGTCCTGATGAAAAATAAATAACGAAATAAATTCTTTTTTTATAAACAGGAATATTTTGTATTAATAAATCATTGTATTATTGTCAAACAGATTCATTACTAGAAAGTTTTATAATGAATTCTTCAATAGTAATTATATTATTAATTTGAATCTAATAAAATGCTATTGTTATAATAATAATTTTGCCTTTTTTGAACAATTACTAAATATTTATTTGTAATACACTGAAGCTTAATTATCATTGAATTCTCATATTAATATAATGAAAAATAAAAATTCCTAGGGTTAGTTTAGTCTGAAACAGTTGTTGGTTATATTTGTCACGCAGTGTTCACGCACTTGGCAGCCTTTTCATTGAGCACTTTGAGGAAATTGTGGGTGAGGCTAAGGAGCTGGGGTGTTTCCAGGAGCAGGCTCTTTAAGAGGGCGGAGCTGAGCTGTGATTGGATGGCGGGTACGAGGGCCTGAAGTTCTGCGCTTAGGCGGGACAGAGTGCTGCTGATGAGGTAGAACTCCTGAGTGGAACACTAAGACGTACAGAGAACACAAAAGGGAGAACAAATAATTTATGAAATTTTTTTTTTTTTTTGGATTTTTCCCCGATTTTCTCCCTAATTTAGTCGTGTCCAATTCCTCCCCGTCACTAGGGGGCTCCCACATTAAGGCTACTACTACCACTCAGCCGGGAGGGCCGAAGACTATCACGTGTTTCCTCCGAACCACGTGACGCCAGCCAACCGCATCTTTTCGAACTGCTCGCTCGTGCACCGTTGGGGGCGGCGTAACACACTCGGAGGACAGCGCTATCCGCTCCCTCCGTTGCGCGAGCTCACAGACGCCCCTGATTGGCTGTAGAGCCGTGATTAATGTGGGAGAACTAAGTACCTCTCATCCCTCCCCTCTGAGAGAGCTCGGCCAATCAGCTCTCTCTAGACCTCCGGCTGCGAGAGGTTACAGCACCACCCGGGATTCGAACTAGCGATCTCCGGGTGATAGGGCGAGCGCTTTAACCACTGCGCCACTCGGAGGCCCTAAATAATTTATTTTTAAGAATATTTTTAAATGCGTTTTTCCATCCATGAGGTATTTACATATTTGACTCGAGCACAAAACAAATATAATAGGCAGACCAGTGTTTTTTATTTGCTGTGTCAAGAACCAATTACAGCTTGAACTCTGCTGTTGTTTACAAACACGTAGCCTGTTTTCCCAAAGGTATTTTAGTTCAGTACAAGCCATCCCCACTTACTATTATTATTATTATGATGATGATGATGACGATGATGATTATGATGATGACAAGCGTATCAGAGCTGGAAAACAAGTATGACTTCACGAGTACACTTTTCTCTACTAAATTCATGTATAGCGCTTCCCATCTAATTTTTTTGTCATATCTAAAAAGGACCATAGTTTTTTCAGAGGTGAATGGCGCAGCAGAAACAGGCAGGTGAAGGCAGGTTAATGGGGGCAAACTTTCCTCATAACCACCTCCCAGCACTCACACAGCTCCAAACAATGTCTCTCTGTACACCATCCATTATGCCTCTTGTCATTATGCAAATAGGGCTATGTGAAAGAAACACACCATTGAGCACCTTCGCCTTAGCCCACCTGCCTCATTCTGGAAATGAATGCATCAGAGGAGAATTTCACAGAGAAAGAAATTACAGCTTTCTAATTACGGGCGCGGAACCTTTCACACACGATGGAAAGCTTAGAAGTTTGGGCTTCAGAAAAAGTATGAGACAGGTTTTTCAATCCGTTGAGCCTTTATAGGGAATTCAACAAAAGCTTAAATTCAACAACTGCATCCATTAATTATACCTTTCTTGTTAAAGATAAAATATTACATTGTTATTCTACACTTAATGTATACTGTATGTTTTTTTTTTCAGTAGGTAGAAATTATTGGGTAAATTCCCACCTGACTGCTGTACGAGTTAAATCCAATTCAATCTGTAAAGATTAATTACGTTAGGGAATAAGATGAAAACAATGGTCTACTGCGGTCAGATGTTTTATTTTATACTTTGACAGATATTCAATAAACCTGGGTAACTTAAAATCTTGGAAAAAATAAATCAAGCATGTATGCCATTTTGGACACCCAATGTAAAATCGGAATAATCTGGAATGTCAAAAAGGCGCCAAAAAAAGTTCCCATCTAGAATAATATTAAATTAAACAGGAACTAGTGTATCTAATGTTGTAGTCTTCCGGCTTTTCCCATTCTCCAAAGATCCTCTATGATATTCCTTAGAGGACCAAATTGAAGAGACCTTCAGGTTCTATTGCTACTGGTTGCCGAATTTCACTTTGTTTAGTTGTAGTATTCTACTTTCGTCCATCTTATGTCTAGCTTGTGGATTTTTTTATTTATTATTAATTCAATGCATGTATATATTTTTTTTACTCTCTTTGCTCTTGGAGCAGTCTCCAGCACAGAAATTTCCTCTGGGATTAAAAAAGTTTCATTCTAAACTTAAGACTAAGGTCTTGCATTAAGGATGACTGTATAGCATTGTTCCTACAGGTATCTCAAATATGTTTTGCCACAGCAGACCATCCGATCCGCACAACAACTTGGCACAGGTTTTACGCCGCCTTCCCTTCCTGACGCAACCCGCTCATTTTAACCGAGTTTGGGCTCGGCGCTACATCCAGTGGCTTGGGTTTGGGCAATGGGAGGGAATTGAATCCGGGCATTTCGCATGGCAGATGAGAAACCTTCCCATGTGCCACCTATGCCCAAAATATGGCATCTAGTAAAATGTAATGTAAGTGTGAAGAGAATCTGAAGTACGTTATTAAGAAGAAGGATTCCTTAAGGGTCCCTCAAAGGTCTTTCTGATAGTAAAACACAGTTTTGGGGTTTGTGGTGGAAATCTTGGAAAACTATAAAGACAAGTAATTCATTCACTGGGTAAGAGCAAAGTTACAAAAGTTTATTGATACTTCTGCAGAAGGACCAGTCTCATACTGCAACCAATTGCAACACGGCGAGAGGTGCTTTCTCTCCCCGTCGTTCCATTTATACACACACACACACACACACACACACACACACACACACACACACACACACACACACACACACACACTCCTCAGCCACTATAATCTACACACCATACATTTTGTTCTCTCATACAACAAACTGATTTCTCTACCTGCCCCTGAACAGATGTCTTCACCTTATCACAGCAGCGGCCGCTACGATCAGTCCATTCCTATCCTACCTTGTTCTACAGTGGTTACATATACTGTACATCGCATTTCTACAATCCAACAGGCCAGTGTAATGCCCCTACAATCTACATAGGACATTTTGACAAAAAATTTAGATTTTTTTTTACAAACCGAATAGCCCTTAAGGTTCCATTTCTACGCAAGTCTAGCATTAAGGATGATTTTGTAGCAATATTCCTACAGGGATCTCAAATGTGTTTTTCTCTTTTGAGCCGATTTGACGGGGGAAAAAAAAGTCTGAACAATTTCAAAACATTGGTCAACATGGAGTGTTTTTATATGATTTGAAACTGGAACTGAGTCTAATCTAATTTAATGCATTCAGGACAATGCACAAAAAAGGGAGGTCAGGAAGGGAGAGAACCTGGGCCTGTCAAAAAACTGTCTTGATTTATTGCCGGCAATTTACTGGCAATGGTTGAAACTACTACAGTAAGTCCCCGACCTGGGAGCATGAACGCAAGTCGGATTCGTTCGTAAGTCTGATAAAGAGGGTCTTATACAGCTTTGACACAAATGTACATTCACTTACACACTGAAAGTATTGTATATATTTGTAAATTGCTATTTTTGTACGATATACTGTATGTGAGCTACTTCTGCAATTTGTTCACATCTACGAATGTTTTTGTAGCTCCGCAGTCCATTCATATCTGCAGAAATTCGTAACTCGAATATTCATAAGTCGGGGACGTACTGTACTGTTTTGGCCAGGAGGAACTTCCTGAAGTCATACCTTCTTATGATAAATGCTGCAGAGCCCTCTCTCCAGATCTGGTAGTCGAGTGAGAAGGGTCTGGATGGAAGGCAAGACGACAGATGAGGAAGACAGGATTTCTGCCACGGCTTCCTGACGTGAAAGGATCTCACTGAGAGACGAAAGAGCGGACGAAAACATACAACAATATCTATTTGTTTTTGTCTACTTATCAGCCATTTCGGTTATGGGGTTAATATTCCAGTCGAATATGTACTGGGACTTCATTTACAATTCTAATTTGGTCCACAATGACCCATCTAATTTGTATTCTATAACACATCGTAAAATGTCCTGAGATTGTGCTGGAGAGTGCTGGATGCTGAGGACACTTACGATGCAGACTTTAGGGGTTGGCTGACCCACTTCTTTAACAGTCTCTTCCCAAACGGCGTGCGAGTATGATCCAGAACCCAGAGCAGACTGCCGCGCACTGTGCCTGTCGTCTGAGAGAAATAGAAGGAGGTCATTAAACAGGCAGCTCCAGAGGTTGGTATTAAAGAAGCACTTTAAATGATAGAAAATCGCGGTGCTAATTAAGTGAGTCATGCTGAGATGTGTTGGGGGAAAACACACAACAGCTTATTCGGGATGCGTGTAGACATTATGTCACTCAGGAACACACACAAGAAATTGCTTACAGGAACAGAAAATAAGTGTGTAATCACAAATGTTAATGATGCTTTACCTGATTACAAAAGATCTCTAGGTTCTTCAAAGTCGTGGCACTCAATACCATGTGCTCCGTATCACTCGACAGCCTCTTAAATGAACTAGAACAAAGATTTGCAACCACCAGTTAATTATTTGTCTTAAAAGAGAACCCTGAACTAAGCAATGAACAGCAGCATGCAGCCAAGACAAACAGCACAGAACAAGGCTTTTATTTCCGGCTGCCATGAATGCTAATTAAGTGTCTTTCTGGGAATCTGAGGCCGGGACCTGTTATTTCCTGTTAAAAAAATGTCCTTAGCCAATCCTTAATTACAATGTGTATCAAGCAACTTTCCTGTCACGCTGACCTGCTCAACTAATTGTAAATCAGCAGCTTCCCCCTGCGGCATCAGTGGGAGGAAAATAAAGAAACGGTGGCACTTGTTTAGCCATAGGGTTTTAGGAGAACAGCTGTGAAGTATATCGACATACTGTATAAGGCTGGATAAAGAAGAAATTATATTCTAAGATATCATAAGATATTTATGTTTTTAAATAAATAAAGAATAATAATAATGATAATGCTTAATAATACTGTACTGTATATGTAGATGTATAATTGTGATTATAAATAAACTAATGTGTTCATGAAATCACAAAAAATATATATACACCATACGCTGAGGCAAATAAGTAACTGAATATATAGTACTATACTGTATAAAATACTGAAAATGTAGTTTTTATGACATGCGGTATAAATTCTTGTGTGTATTTATATACAGGGGTTGGACAATGAAACCGAAATGCCTGGTTTTAGACCACAATATTTCATTAGTATGGTGTAGGGCCTCCTTTTGCGGCCAATACAGCATCAATTCGTCTTGGGAATGACAGATACAAGTCCTGCACTGTGGCCAGAGGGATTGTGAGCAGTTCTTGCAGAATAGTGGCCAGGTCACTACGTGATGCTGGTGGATGAAAAACTTTTTCTGACTCGCTCCTCCAAAACACCCCAAAGTGGCTCAATAATATTTAGATCTGGTGACTGTGCAGGCCATGGGAGATGTTCAACTTCACTTTCATGTTCATCAAACCACTCTGCCACCAGGCTTGCTGTGTGTATTGGTGCATTATCATCCTGATACACGGCACCGCCTTCAGGATACAGTGTTTGAACCATTGGGTGTGGATGGTCCTCCAGAATGGTTCGGTAGTCCTTCGCGCCCATCTAGCACAAGTATTGGGGCTACGAAATGTCATGATATCGCAGCCCAAACCATCACTGATCCACCTCCATGCTTCACATTGCACATGCAACAGTCTGGGTGGTACGCTTCTTTGGGGCTTCTCCACACCGTAACTCTCCCGGATGTGGGAAAGGCAGTGAAGGTGGACTCATCAGAGAACAATACATGTTTCCCATTGTCCACAGCTCAAGATTTTCGCTGCTGACACCATCGAAACCGACGTTTGGCACTGGCACGAGTGACCAAAGATTTGGCTATAGCAGCCCGGTCATGTACATTGACCCTGTGGAGCTCCTGATGAACAGTTTTGGTGGAAACAGGAGCGTTGAGGTGCACATTTAATTCTGCAGTGAGTTGGGCAGCTGTGGTTTTATGTTTTTTGGATACAATCTGGGTTAGCACCCCGACATC
The DNA here is from genome assembly GCA_030347435.1 of Clarias fuscus. Classification (NCBI taxonomy): domain Eukaryota; kingdom Metazoa; phylum Chordata; class Actinopteri; order Siluriformes; family Clariidae; genus Clarias; species Clarias fuscus. The sequence goes on along the minus strand of CM059208.1, from coordinate 14,685,696 downwards.
CCTTTCAGACAGCTTCCTCTTGCGTCCATAGTTACTCCTATTGGATGTGGTTCGTCCTTCTTGACTGTGTGCTGGCATTACCCTGGATACCACGGCTCTTGATGCATCACAAAGACTTGCTGTCTTGGTCACAGATGTGCCAGCGAGAAGCGCACCAACAATTTGTCCTCTTTTGAACTCTGATATGTCACCCATAATGTTGTGTGCATTGCGATATTTTAGACAAAACTGTGCAATTACTCTACTAATTAAACCTTCACACTCTGCTCTTACTGGTGGATTGTGCAATCAATGAAGTTTGGCCACTAGGCTGGTCAAATTTAGCCATGAAACCTCCAACACTTTCATTGTCCAAGCCCCTGTACATGTCATGTTTGAATATTTCAAAAACTTTAAAAAAAAAAAAAAAAAAAAACACCTGCATCTCTGTTGCTACATTAAATTTCATTTCTGTGGTGCAATAAAATATTCAGAAAGAAACAAGACTGCCGTTCCGTTTCCTGGTCGAGATTAGCTTTAAACGCACAAGGCGAAAGTTGCACACAATTTAATTCTGATTGCTGCATGTGGACACCTGTTGAGGAAATTATATCGGAAAGCACAACAATTATGCAAAAAGCTTGTTAATGAAAAGAATCAACTTAAAAAAAAAACTGACCTCTATAACATCAATATAAGAAATCTATCACGGGGACGGTGAATATAAATCAGTGCCCTTTGTTTAATCAATTGTGTGTGTGTGTGTGTGTGTGTGTGTGTGTGTGTGAGAAAGCAGCGTGAACGGGACTGAGGTACCTGCAACAGAGCAGCACTCTCTCCAGCTTGAATTCAGTCAGATACTGGATCACTGGCCCCAAACAGCAGATAATCTGACTCTCTAAGCTTAGATAGAATGGAGGGGAACCTGTGTAGAAACACAATAATATATTCTAAAAATCTTTTTTCTAATTTTCTAAGCTACAAAGATATGTTTGTATTGCACTGGTGACTCCAAAGGTCATGGGATATAATCTTAATCATTTTTATCCTTATCAAAGCATTCGGTGATTCTGTGTGCTCTGGAGATGTGGGTGGGGCCATCTTAAATGAGACCACTCCCATCAGGAGTGGAGGTTCATGGTCCATCATAGGATAAAGGGAATGAGTCAGCAAAACTCTAATGATCTGCATTGACTACTTCCCTTTTCCGTGACCAGTGGACACAGATCATGCAGTAAAGTGATCACAGCCATGTGTTTCACCTTTTATCTGTCATCCTTCTGTAGATGAGGCGATCTTAAGAAACAGCCGAAGAGGTACAGTACATTATTATTACAGGATCAAGAAAATGCTCACGAGCTTAACGAGCTTACTACCTAGGATCTGAAGCAGGGCATCTACAGTATAATTACTGTATATTCTCAATTTAAAATGTCATGAAAATACATTTGCTCTGTGACCAAATTATAATCAATAAAATTCTATTCGCTTCAAGCTATAGTTTATCGAATTTGATCAAACAAATATAACTTTAGAAGGATGCCTTCCTACTTTAAAAAATAACTATTAAATAAAAATTTTACATACAGTAAAACCCCCACTTTATACCTTTTTTAAAAATAAAACTTAGACCCTTAGAACAAACAGAATATTAGGCATATGTGTACATTTGGTGTTTGTCTGCATGATGTGCAACAAAACAGCAGGGAACAAGACAAGCAAGGTGAACAAAAAAATCAATTCAGTGATGTATCACGATTCTTTTGTGTGACAATTCATGTATCGCCACACTGACTCCAAAATCAATTTTCTACAATTAGTTTTTAATTTATACTGTATATGTTTGCAAAACATTGCCATTGTTTTATGATCGTACAGGTGATGGGCTGCAAGTTGTACAAGCAGCATCCTGTGTGGCAGGAGATATTTATTTGCCAAGTTTGTCAAGTAAGTTTAAGTAATTAATCAATTAAATTAAACTATTTAATCATATCATGTATCGTGATAATATTGTATCAGGAGGTGCCTGGTGATTCCATGCCCAATTTCTTTTTTTTTTTTTTTAACAGTACTGTTAAAAATGACCCCGGTATCATTAGTTCCTGATGGTGAAGGGGAAAAAAACCAAGTAGGAAGTAAGGGGAAAGAAAGTAGGAAGAAATGTCAAAGAGCAAATCTAACAATTGGAAAGATCCATCTTTTGGAGACTCTGGGCTTCATAAAAAACGACGACCTCAGGCCATTTGTTAACGCGTGTTTATTACAGGGTAGAAGCCATGCCAGAGAGAAAACAGGCACCACCAGAGAGTGCATCAGCACCGGTGACACAAAGAGGTAATGAGTCGTGTCTAGAGATGGAGAACAGCCCAACGTGAAGTGATTTAATCCCAGATTTGGCAGGGAGGACCAGACCGGTTCTTCCTACACGCCTCCAACCTAAAGACAGCAGCCATTGATCCGCCTGCCGCCTGTCCCTCTAAGAACGATTTTTCAATTACAGGACAAAACCCACACACTGACCCCATGTCAGGCTGACCAGATAACTCTACATTCAAAAGGCCAACTTGCCTGCCAGGTAGGATGGCTTGGAGGGGGCGGTCAGGTATCAGAGTGACATTGCAGACACACACCCACACGTATAGAGAAAATAACAACAGACAATTACCCTTTTTCTGATCTTCCACTGTCTGAGGAGTCACACTGCCATACAAGGTGCTGACAGTCGCCAGGGCAGTGGGATATTCAAACTGGGTGCTGTCTTGCTTCTCGATACGAATGCGATCGTCTGCCTGGACACTGTCATGAAAAGGTATAAAGAAATTTATAGTTAAATTTACAGCAAATCGGCTATCGAGGCCAATGCCCTATTATAGTGCTGTGAGAAAATAGTTTTGACTTCTATATTTTCAAATATATTTGAGGTAACCCGAGTAAATACACAATGCAGTTTTTAAATGATGATTTCATTTATTAAAGGGATAAAAGATGTCCTACTTGGCCCTAGCCTAGCTTTAGGACCTGTATGACTTCAGATAATTGACAGAACCATGCACTTTACCAGAAAATCCTGAAGAAGGATGTCCGGGTTATGGGTTATGCAGCAGGACAAAGATACAAAACACAAAAAATTAAGGTTTTGGAGTGGCCTAGTCAAAATCCAGACTTAAATTTGATTAATGCTGACTTAAATTTGAGATGCTGAGCCATGACCTTAAACAGGCCTTACATGTTCGAAAACCCTCCAACGTGGCTGAATTAAAAAAATTCTGCAAAAAAGAATGGGCAAGAATTCCTCCACAGTGATGTGAAAGACTCATTGCCAGTTATCGCAAATGCTTGATAGCAGTTGTGGCCACTAATGGTGGCACAACCAGTTATTAGGTTTAAAGGGGCAATTACTTTTTCACATAGAGCCAGGCAGGTTTGGACACCTTTTTTTTCCTCCATAATAAATAAATAAATCATTTAAAAACTGGATTTTGTATTTACTTGGGTTATCTCTGTGTAATAATAAACTTAGTTTGATGATCCGAATCATTGAAGTGCGACAAATATGCAAAAAAATTTAATTCTTTCAAAAATCAGATCAACAAATCCTTTTTCACAGCACTGTACATTAGACTTAATGTGAGGCTGAAAACAATCTTTTTTGCTGTGAAAAAAAGCTGTGTGGAACAGATTCTTAATGAATGAAAAGTAATTAGCACATATAATTAATATTTAATCTTTTGTGATTGTTATATAATGAAATAAATTATATTAATGTCAGTGAAAACGGTGAAAAAACTGTGCTAATATTTCTCAGAAGCTGTAAATATGTATTATTATTATTTAAAAAAAATTTTATCAGTAAACATAATGACCATTAGCTTCCATTGGACTGACTTGGCTGAATTAATTTCTCAGAGGAAAACAGTGCGGTACACGTATGCGGATGCGAGCACACGGACACATGCACTGCCATCATTCCATTCACTCCTGCCTGCCCTCCATTCAACAGGACCACAATTTCAAGGCTCCTCACTCTTTTTGTCATCTCTTTACAGTTGCCGGGGTAACCGTAGTGTATACACACGCGCGTGTGCGTAATGTAATGTACACACACGGTATGAAGAAATGCATTTATCGCAAGCTACCTTTTCCCCTCCCTCACTCCCTCCTGTCCAGTGATTTTTACTTGTCCATAAATAACAAATTGATGAAAACATTCATCACTACAAGCAACATCCCGGCACAGTGCGTGACTGTATTCTCCCTGGACTCCAGCAAATGAGCACAGAGGGGAAGCTACACAATGACATATGACCTCAGTTCGAGCGAGTGAGCGAGAGGGAGAGAGAGAGAGAAGGAAGGAAGAGGCCTTTCAAAACCAGCAAGTAAAAATCAATTCACGATATGACATATCCATATCCTTGAGAACCCGCAAACATGGCTCTTTACAACTCTTGACTCTATAAAGCACAAAGCCTTAGATAGGTCTTTATTTATTAGTGCCATTCAAGAGGCTACAAGGTGACACTGACATTTCTAGCAGTAAGACCTGTGCTCCAAGACACAGCTGCCATCCCTCATCTACAGTATGCTTTCTTTATAAAGCATCCTTGAAGTCAAAAGTAAATGTCCACCAAATGTTTCATCAAAATCATAACCATACAAGCCTCTTCTGGACCCCACTTGTCTTTTTGACATAAAGTGCTAGCTAACATTTATTATCCCACTGAATATATACTGTAAGTCTAACTGGTGAAGGCCAAACAGATGTACAGTAGCTTTATTCATCAAAATTCTATAGAAACAAGCATATATTTAAGCTCACAGTGATGTATGGGCGAAATTTCATTAAAAAAAAAAAAAAAAAAAAAAACACCACCCAGTGATTTGATCACAGTCAATTAATCAACTTTTGCTGCATGGACAAAAGCCTTGCCACTAGTTTCCTAATTTACATGTAATGTACATACAGTACAGCATGGCATACAGTAGCAGACTTTACCCCCAAATACATTCAATACATAAAACAGACCCAGGTGCTCTAAAAGTGATCCAATAAAAAACATTCAGCAGCCCACTGCAAGATACAAGGGGGAAGTAAAGAGCAAATCAAGTTTGAGTTTAAGGCTGCGCAAAAGTTTAAGGCAGATGTACTGTACTTACTGTCTTTATAAAAGATTTTGTAAAGTACAGTATGAATTAGCCATAACATGTTCTTGGTGCCAAAAAAGTGTCTCAACAAGACTTTTGATTTGAATAAGATCACTTTTCATTATACTTAATGCTTCTTATCACAAAATCCATGCTTCATTTTTTGTAAATATGCATATTAATATAATATTTTCATAAAAAGAAACATTTGCTAAATACAATTTCATGGCCTTTAGGTAGTGTCCGTAACCTGTTTGAATTCAAATCTTTCTATGATCTTAATTTTAATTCAGATGAAACTTGGCCACATTAGATTTCACATGAAAAGACATTAACCTGAAAAAGTGTATTATATTCTAAAATGTAAAATTGTTAAGATATTGCAACATGAAAATGTTTACAAACACTACAAATTTTTAGCTTTTTAATCTTTAAGCTACATTTTTTTACAGGTAATATGCTTCTAGAAACGTACACCAAATCTGGTTATTTTTAATACTCAAAGAAACATTAATAATTAGCATTTTAAATTTACACATTTAATAAAAGAAAAGAAAACATTTAAACAAATAAAATCATCTCTCCAAAACGTCTGAAGTTCATAGATTGAAATTTTTATGGAAGCCATGTGGACTAAACTTCAGAAATAGCTTGTTTGGCACACAGAATTTCTGTGTTTTGGCCGAATGCTTTTAAAAATAGAAATGTTCATTGTTTTTTTTTTTCATCAATTAATCAATTTTCCATCCTTTGCCTGCAAAAAAGCTTTAATTCTTCGGGATCCAATTGCACGCACTTACTGAAGGCAAAACATCACTTCCTGAACTCCTTGTTCTTTTCTATGGTGAAGTTAGTGCTTTATGACTTTGGCTGTATGTGGGGTCGTTCTGAATGTATTATATTATAATAGTTTATATTTATAAAACTTTTAACAGTTTCACTATATGAAAAGCTAGACCAGGTAGTGATGTGTAAAACATTTTAACATTGAAATCAAGTAGAAAATATTTAAAAAAAAATTCAAATGCACAGTGATGGCTAGACTTAGCACCGTTACAGAGTGGAAACATTAGTAAAAAGCAACGCAAGACAACAGGTTTTCAACCTGAGAAACAGTCCATAACACCCTGGAATTAGGAAATGCTGTGAGTAACATTCTAAAAGAACCGACCATGATTAAAATTAAAATTCCTTAAAAGGCCAAAAAAAAAATCAATTAAAAGCCAAAAACAGACTGCCTATATTAATATGCCAATTTTTTTAAGCCCATGGTGCGCTCATCCAAGACTCTGCATCCATATTACCAATTTCCTATAATTATACTAACCCTAACTAACTAATTATAACACTATAATTATATTTTTGCATATAAAAACAATCAAAACATTTAGAAAAGACATGTGAATGAAGCAAAATATTAAATAAATTGACATTAAAACTGACGCAAACAAGTTTTAAACGGCTCTTGGACGTACGCACAACTTAGCCAGCGATCGGTTCAGCTAGGTTACGCTCGTTTCGCTTGTACATAGTAACGAAGAACAGATTCATTCTTTTTACATGTATTCATAAGGAAAAAATGGAATCAGTGTACAACCAAATCAGTTCACGATGAACGACGAACACAACCAGAACAGGGAACGAATTATGTTACGCAAACATAAGGTTCCACTGTACTTAAGATTTAAACAGTACCATTAAAAAAATCCTGTGGTAATATGCAGTACTGGAAAGAGGGGAGAGCAGCTGCCTGTCAAAACTCGCATTCAAAACGAATCACGGTAGCTCCCTCATCAAGAAAACTTATGTGCTAACGTTACGTCATCTTAAACAACACTTTGTCGCCTTTTTAGCTGCTTCTATTTTGTTCCGAACTGCCTCCACTTGTCTGCATTCTGTCTCGATTATTCATTTCCATTTATTAACAAGTGCACTGACAGACTTAAGACTCACCTCACCATTTTGATCATGGATAAATGAGCTACAAAACTAACTAGCCTCTAAGACAAGGCTAAATCCCAAATACACACGTGGACAAAATTGTTGGTACCCTTCGGTCAATGAAAGAAAAACTCACAATGGTCACATAAATAACTTTAATCTGACAAAAGTAATAATAAATAAGAATTCTATGAACGTTAACCAATGAAAGTCAGACATTGCTTTTCAACCATGCTCATGGAACTCATGGAACAGGCCTGGACAAAAATGATGGCACCCCTAACTTAATAGTTTGTTGCACAACCTTTTGAGGCAATCACTGCAATCAAACGATTCCTGTAACTGTCAATGAGACTTCTGCACCTCTCTGCAGGTATTTTGGCCCACTCCTCATGAGCAAGCTGCTCCAGTTGTTTCCGGTTTGAAGGGTGCCTTTTCCAGACAGCATGTTTCAGCTCCTTCCAAAGATGCTCAATAGGATTGAGGTCAGGGCTCATATAAGGCCACTTTAGAATAGTCCAATGTTTTCCTCTTAGCCATTCTTGGGTGTTTTTAGCTGTGTTTTGGGTCATTGTCCTGTTGCAAGACCCATGACCTGCGACTGAGACCCAGCTTTCTGACACTGGCCAGCACATTTCTCTCTAGAATCCTTTGATAGTCTTGAGATTTCATTGTACCCTGCACAGATTCAAGACACCCTGTGCCAAATGCAGCAAAGCAGCCCCAGAACATAACAGAGCCTCCTCCATGTTTCACAGTAGGGACAGTGTTCTTTTCTTGATATGCTTCAAGTATAATTAGCAAAATTTGCCTTGGCAAAAAGTTCCATTTTTGTCTCATCTGTCCATAAGACATTCTCCCAGATGCTTTGTGGCTTGTCAACATGTAGTTTGGCATATTCCAGTCTGGCTTTTTTATGCTTTGTTTTCAGCAATGGTGTCCTCCTTGGTCGTCTCCCATGTAGTCCACTTTGGCTCAAACAACGACGGATGGTGCGCTCTGACACTGATGTTCCTTGAGCATGAAGTTCACCTTGGATCTCTTTAGAAGTCTTTCTGGGCTCTTTTGTTACCATTCGGATTATCCGTCTGTTTGATTTGTCATCAATTTTCCTCCTGAGGCCACGTCCAGGGTGGTTGGCTACCGTCCCATGGATCTTAAATTTCTGAATAATATGTGCAACTGTAGTCACAGGAACATCTAGCTGCTTGGAAATGGTCTTATAGCCTTTACCTTTAACATGCTTGTCTATAATTTTCTTTAGAATCTCCTGAGACAACTCTTTCCTTCGCTTCCTCTGGTCCATGTTGAGTGCGGTACATACCATGTCACCAAACCACAAAGTGACTACCTGGAGCCCTATATATAGGCCCACTGACTGATTACAAGATTGTAGACACCTGTGATGCTAATTAGTGGACACACCTTGAATTAACACGTCCCTTTGGTCACATTATTTTCAGTATTTTCTAAGGGTACCATCATTTTTGTCCAGGCCTGTTCCATGAGTTCATTTTTTAAAATAATTCTGTTGAAGCATGGTTGAAAAGCAATGTCTGACTTTCATTGGTTAACATTCATAGAATTTTTTTTAATTATTACTTTTGTCAGATTAAAGTTATTTATGTGACCATTGTGAGTTTTTCTTTCATTGACCGAAGGGTACCAACAATTTTGTCCACGTGTGTACTTCTCTAAATCCTGAAGTGCACACTATCTTTCCATTTTATGCTAACAGTTAGTTAGCTGAGGCAGAAAAAGTGGAGACATGAAGAGAAATTTATGAGATTTACAGGACTGTCGACAACCTAGCAAAAGCAAAGCCCCTAGAAATGAACGTAGCAAACAAAAAGAAACAAGTAACTAGCTACATGAAGAGCAATAATGCTATCCATGAAAAACTGATTTGAAGTTAATGAATGTTTTGGAACCCCATAGCTACATATCACAACACGAAGCTAGAAAGGTTGTTTCTGCATCAGTGTTCCAATGTGTTCTAAAGGCTTATCACTTTCCCACAGAGCAGAAATGTTAGGAACAAGCAAAGCAATGCAACAGAACAACGTTTACTATGCACAATGTGGAGAAAAGTCAGCAGGTGGCCTGTTTCGTGGGTTCCATGTTATAATAAATGTTCTTGGATCGTGCTCAACCGTAGGCTTATTGCACATTGTTTCGTGAGAAATTGAGCCTGTCGCCAAGTTTGGAAATAATTGACTCTGGATTGGCTCTGCATCTCCCAGGAGGAAATGAGATACAAATTGGTATGCATCACTCTGAAAAGCCTGAACGCTTGATGTTTCTTTATACTACTCGTCGTTCTTCAAATAAGGTCTCAAAAACCTTAAATCAAATTGAATGTAAAGGATAACGTAAAAAAAATAGATGCTAATTGTATATCCATTTTTAAATAGACAAGGTTAAGGCTGGAAAGTGGATCTACAGTGTCTTGCTAAAAAGACCACAACCTAAGATATCAAAAGAGTTAGAATAGATATGAATGAGCAGTGTAGATGATTTAAAAATTCTAATGATTCCTCTATTTATCAATCATACAGTACCACTTTGTGTATAACTGCAGCTGCTATAAAGTGTATATGTGCAGCCCTTCTATGGAACATCAAAGTTGAGAAATGAATAAAAAACAAGCTTTCTAATCAGCCGAACCTCATCATGACTATATCTTGCCCTCTGATGAGAGATTAACTAAGCCAGTTTATGGTTGGACACATCCCTGAGGAAAAGCTGTGGCATCGCCCCAGTGGTAGAACAGCCTAGAAAAGCACAGTAAATTGTTACTATGCTTCTACCCTGAGGTGCACTTTGAGCCAATAAACAGTAACAAGCATGCACTGGGGTAAATAGTCGGCATTAACACCTAGGACACGGCAGCAACAATTCCCTCGAGGGTCTCCTTATGCACACCACAGCAACCCCTAGGCAACTGTTGCTAGGGTGGGCACCTTTTCTACACATAGGTTGCTGTTGTAGGAGCTCAAAACACAGCACGCGCCAGTCAACCTACATGGATTCTTGTTTACATGAATGTGCATGGCAAAGGGTTATTTGTGCAAATGCAACCTCAGCTTAGAACTTAGTATGGTAAAAAGATTCAAAAACAGCTTTATATAAACTGCTCTTTGAAAAGGTTTTTTTTTTTTTTTTTTTAACCCAGTTTTCTCCCTGGTATGGCCAATCCCCACCCAATACCCGATCACACAACATGAGTAAGTGAAGCACTATAGAAAGTCATTCCCATATTCTGGCAGACGTACAATTTACACATTTTAAAAGTATCAGAAAACCCAAATGCACAGTTTGATGTTTGTCCTGCTGGTGTGTGTTCCCCATCGGCACACACCAGCAGGACGTAGAATTTCTTTTTCTTTTTTTTAATTGTTCATTGACCACTGCTGCGTTGCTGCACAAATCTATGCCACTTGAATATTAAGGATTATTTGGGCGCAGATGGCATCATTCTCCCAGACAGATTTTAAAAAGGGTGGGTAAATACTATACTTGGGCGGCTGTCAATATGTAGGCATCAATGCATATATTATACATCTGAACGGACACCTTACTAGTACTTGGTGTTCATGCCAGGAGTGGTACCCGGTGTGGTCTTCTGCTGCTGTAGCCTTTATGCCTTAGGCTCAAACATGTGGTGCGTTCATCATACCTTGGTTTGGACGAGATGTTATTAGAGATACTGTTCCTTTTTTTTTTTTACCTCCGGCATCAACAAGGCATTTTCACCCACAGAACTGCTAATGATTGAATTTAGAAAAATCTTTCTACGCCATTCTCTGTAAACCCTAGAGATGGTTGTGAGTGTAAATCCCAGTAGATCAGCACTTTTGGAAATCCTCAGACCAGCCTGTCTGGCACCAATTACCATGCCACATTCAGAGTCACTTAAAATAACATTTCCCCCCCCCCAATCTGATGCTCGGTTTAAACTTCAGCATGTCATCTTCAACATGTCTACATGCCTAAATGCATTGAGTTGCTGTCATGTGATTGGCTGATTAGATATTGGTGTTAAAAAAGCAGTTGGAACTGATGTTACTAATGTAGTGGCCACCGAGTGTAAATTTTATAGCGCCTACAAATGTAAAATTATGTAATGCTAGCCAGTGTATTATTGTATAATATAAGACAATGGAATGATGGTTACCACTGTATAAGGCTAGTATGTGCAACACTAAATCAACATAAAGTATGAAATAATGATAAATTCAATGAAATGCTAGTGATAACAGCATAATGATCTTTAATCTACTATTATATAATACTAGTCAAGAATGCTAGCCAACATCAGGTAATTCTAACAAACACTATGCTAGTCTGCATAATGTATGATGCAAATCGTATAATGCAAGTCAAAATACTGTACATCAACAAAGGATTGTGTAATGCTAGTCAACAGAATGCTTCTCATCATTGTGTAATAGTCAACATTCTAGTAAACAGTTCTAAACAAGATATTGTATAATGTTAGACAATGTGGGTACTGCTGTCTAATCCCCATACTTCTTTCCATTTCACATTGAATGAAAATGTAACTTTTTTTTCAATGTAAATGACTGTCAGCAAATAGCAGAAGGTCAGACACTCTCACATTTCAAAGCAGCTGCATAGACTAGACAGCTAATACTCGACAAGTCTTAGTTCCGGAGCAGCATAATTGTAGTGCCCTTTAAAGAGTGGATTCGGATGCAGAGATGCCTACGCACTCATTCGACCGATGCTGGAGTGAAAGAAGCAGAAACCTTGCCCTTCCCTCCACTTATGTCGTGGAAATGAGGTCATGGTGGAAAATATTCAAGTTATACATGATTCGCATTCAGGTACTGGAGTTGCTTAACATTCACAGATACTTGAAAAAGAAGTTTAAATTGGAGCTGAGTCTGTCCGATGTGTGAATGGTTATAGAATGGCATGAAAAAGACTGAAAAAAGTGACCATAAGGCAAAAAAAAGAGACCATAAGGCAAAAAAAGAGACATAACAGAACTTTTTGAAACACTGGAGGGATACCATCTGTATCAGCTATATTTATTAGGCATCTTCATATACAAAGTATTGCCTAAACTATCAAGTCAGGTCAAGTCTTCCAGTCTTTTTTCTTCCGAGTTTACAGTCCAGTACAGAGAAAAACAGCTCCGAGACAAAATGGCATCCGGAATTCTCCTGGCGATTTAAATGCGCAGAGACAACACATTTGTGTAAGGTTCATTACCTTAGGCGCGATTATGATTTTTGGCCACATGATGGCAGTGTGCGGGAAAGGGACAGATTTAATCAGGTGGATCGGTATGCTTTACATTGTATATTCATGTCAAAGACGTACAAGATTCACTTTGTCAGACTTCAGAACAAATCGGACTTATGAACATGCTGCCAGAACGGAACTTGTTCGCAAGTCTGGGAATACAATTTCAGATAGACATTTTCACCATGCCAAAAATGAAGTCAACGTTCTACTTTCTACACTATAGTTTCTAATACAGAAAATAACATTAGAATTATTTCCCAAAACAGAACAAACTAATAGACTAAATTAAAATCACATGAACCCTGACCAGGCATTTGAAAAGGATTAATAAGAGATGCTGTAAATGCATAACATGACTTCACATGCTCTCGTGTTTGTTGTACGCTGTTATACTAATAATACACATGGAGCTGGCGTGACATGGCAGGATGGGAAGCAACTAAAAGCCCAAAAGTGTATTATTTTTGAATAAAAGCACAAAAGTGTCTGGAGTATTATTCCATTTATACCACAGTAATTTATATACCATTACTATTTTACTTCACTAATGAATGACACATGACTCTTTAATGCTTTTGAATGTATAGTAACATACAACGCACTTAATGTGAAACACAATAGGAATATAAGCAGAATAAATGACATCAATCAGTACATATAGTAAGTTCTTGGATCACCGTCAAGAATTTTTAGTTACTCAAGTATTAGTCTACGCCAACAAAACCACAAGTCAGTGTTCAGTCAAGTTGCTGATTGTTAACGGAACCTGCCAACTCATGGGTGTTAGTTCAATTAGCATTACTCAATCAGCAATCATTCTTACTGTGAAACACCAGCATCATATTAATCGTACCATGAATTGTTATGTTCTGCTTATTTTATTACTAACACATACTGTTGTACAAAATACAGTACTGGTGCTGATTTTATTTAGTTTTTAAGGTTATTTATATAATACACCATAATAATATTAAAAAATAATGCCAAATAAGCTACTTCTCAAGTTTATGCAATATGGAAGTGACCAAGCTAGCTTCCCTAAAAATTTCAAAGTGGTAACTTCAGCTCTTTTGAGAGATGATTTTATATGTACTCTGAAAATGGCTATTTTTCAATTTTATACCGTCTCGCTTCAAACAATAATAATTTAAAATACAAATTATTCATATTTCTTCATGAGTACTGAAATAAAATTGGTGTAATCTTGTAAGCATATGACCTGTAAAAATTGTAAAAATCTGTAGTGTCCGTAACCATGTTAAGGTCATGTTGCAATATCTTACCAATTTTGCATTTTAGAATAATACACTTCTTCAAATTGATGCCGTTTTATGTGAAATCTAAATTAGCCAAATTTCATCATGTAAATCAATATCATTGAAAGATTTGAATTTAAAAAAATGTTAGGGACACTACATAAACGGGCAGAGATTGGATTTATCAAATGTGTTTCTTTTGATCTGATTAAAAATATAAATGTGTACGCATATTTACAAAATAAATAAACATGAATCGGATAGAAAAGAAGCATTAAGTATTAGAATCATGTCACACCATTTTTTATATGTGAAACTTCACTTTTTCACCTTGGTGAGAAGCTTTTTAGCACCAATACCATGTTTTGGCCGTGACTTCAAATGGTACCAGAGTAAAAAACACACGCACACACACGTGTCACATCACTGTAGAAGTCAGAAGAAAACATTTTACTGTGTAATGTGTTCAAATCTGCAGATTCTACTGGCTTGTTTCATAACATGCAGCAATGTACACAGCGTGTACTGTACGTTCCTGTTCTACTGATAGTATAATAAAAATAGAACGCAGCAACACAGTCTGGTAGAGTGTAGGAGAGGATTCACCCACATTTCTACTTGTGGATGGCAAATGTTGTGTTTTAATGTGTGAAAATTCTTTTAAAAAGTTGATATTTCTCTCTCTTTTTTTTTTTTTTTTTTTTTTTGAAAGTCAGGGTTATGGTGGGAAGGATCGAAAGCGAGCGCCAGGAACATTGCGTTGTGGCATGATTATGGGATCACAGTGTTGCTCTGTTTTAGTTTATGTTAATTTAGTCAACTACTGTACATCTTTAATTATAACTACAATAAATACAGGCGTGCTTTTAACAGACAAATTTTTCTATTTCTGTGCAATAAGAAGAAGCGGATAACACGACTGAGATAAAGTGAAAGTTTAACATCAAATCTCTGTACAGTACATGTCACAGCAAAAACATCTTCAGCCCAAAACAATATGGTTTGGAATTAAAGCTTTAAAACACTTTTTAAACTATAAAGGTTTTCCATCAAAATCTTTACCCAGCAGTCACTCTTCACCATGTACTGTACCTGCATGGATAAGCATGTAACCTTTGTTTTGAATGGAAATCCACAGCATTCCTCCAGCAACTGGAGAGTGGACAACTTAAGCTTCTCTCAGCTGAACTTATCGGTCGAGTTTTATGATTCCTGCACTTTTGTAATCCTACAGTACTCTTGAGTAAAAAAGGCCACTACAAAAACTGATGGCATTTCTAACATACTAGTAAACTACAGACCACACTGTAGTTTAGTCAATCTAACTATCCGGTGTATATACAAGCATGAGACTAATTGTGCGGCCTGTGATGTTTTAGTGTTTCTTTACTTCACACAACTTTTTTCTTAAAAGAATACCAATTAACAAAGTTTAATAATAGATAAATAATTGGCAATTCATTTCATTATTAATTGTTATCTGCTGTGGCATATGCAATGTCACTTAGGCTAATTATTTAGAGTTTAAACATACAGTAAGTGATGGAAAATAATGTAAAGAGTTACAACAGAGAGAACTGTCTGACCAAAGTACACCCCAAAGCTGTGCAGCTGCTTCTAGGAAAAATTATTTAACATAAGACAAGCAGAAATGAATTCTGGTGCAAAATAAAAAAAATAAAATAAACTAATAAAAAGAGAAAGGAGCAAGTTTGACAAAAGTTACCAAAATAACTCATTCTCCAGCACACTCAGTAAAAGCTAACAGCTGTTTTATTTACAGTCCTGTGCAAGTCCTAGGCACATATACTGTAAAAATGGCATGAGCAAAGGTACTACATTTCTATATAAAAGAAAAACATTTCTATATAAAGAAACCTATGAAGCACACTGAAGAAGTCAATATCTAGTGTAAAAACTCTTTGCTTGAAAAATTATCAGTAATGTTAAGTACACATTTGCGCAATTTTAGAAATAAAACCGCTGGAGCATGGTGGAGAAATTGCCTTCCAGGTTCTTCTGGCAACTTTCTAATAATGTTATTAATGTTAAACGTTATTATTTTTTATTTATATTTGGAAATATGAAGAATTTTGGAACATAATAATGCAGTCACAATAAACATGTATAACAAAATGTGTGCAAAAGATATGGTTTATAAAAAAATATATATAATAATTCTTTTAAAGGAACATTTCCACACAACATTTAACATATATAACATTTAGAAACTCATGAAAACCCATTGCATGCCAAGAAAGCTCCTGACTTTGCATACATGTACGCGTAAACAGATTAATTAATGTGACCTTTGAAATATCCGCTTCAAATCACATAAATGTCACGTTTCTTTTGTGTTTGAGGATTACTGTGTTTAATTTGAATAGTTTACTAATTTAGATTCCACTCATGAATTTATAAAAAATAAAAAAAAATTCCCGAAAGTCAGTTGTTTCATACTAATGATGCCCCAGTCAGCACATCAAAGAAAATTCAAATATTATCAAAGTCTTTTTCTGTTTAGATGTCTTTAAGTGCATTTCAGCTCTCTGTAAGGTTTGCCTTATATATAGAGTTTTGTGGGCGTCACAGAAACTACTTAAATAAACGGGTTTGGCCGAAAAAAAATATTTACACATACTTTTGCATAAACAAAACAACAGACATTAAGGGAAGCAGCAGCACACTAAGCAGTGTAATCATCTATCCAGCCCAAGTTAAGGTCCCTGAAAATTGCTTTTTCCACTCACACAGTTCACACCAAGTGTATTTAAAAATAAATAAATAAATAAATAACACCAATTTCGATTCCTGGATTACATGCTATGGTAAATTTACTCCTGTTTTGGGTAAATAATTGTATTTGCTGGAAAAATAAATTCACATTAGTCTGCCACTATCTTCTCCACCACATATTTACTTGGCGCCAAGTGGATTTTACCACACATACACACACAATGAATAATTGGATTATGGAGAGAAAATATTTTATCCTGTTTTAATCAATAGCAGGCGACGTGAGGAGGGTTTCATCTGTTTCTGATGAAGAAATTTGGACAGAACATGATTTTTTCTTTCTTAACCCTCCCTTGTATTGACAAATCCGCCACTGCTCAGATAAATGTATTGAAATATAAACGATCTACAGAACGTTGAAGAGCATAGCTTAAACATTTAAATATTGGTGCAAACCAAAGTTAAACAAATGTTTAAAAATTTTTAAAAATAAATAAAAAAGTCTGATCAACATTAATGTCCAGAGCAATTCTGGTATCATGCTATAGACACGAGAAAGCAGGCATGTTTGCTCATTGCAATACAGATAAAGGGGTTTATGAAGACAGAGCAATATGACTGTGTGAACAGAAGGTTAAACTGGAAGAAAAGAAAAAAAGAGTAAATCTTTCAGTACTCATATTGGTTACAGCGTGAGCAAATAGTAATCATGAACAATGATGTAATCACATACTGACAATATTAATTATATACAGTATCTACAAAGGGGTCTCTTGAGATGGCTTCGTGGCCTGTACTTGGAATCCAGGCATAAATACAAACTGGATGGCATACGCACAGCTGCATGCACACGTAAATCATTAGGGATGGGAATCAACATAGACCTCGCGATACGCCTACTGTAGGTGCCGATTTGATTTGCATTGCGATTCCGCAAATATTAAAATTTTCTAAATATCCAAATTTAGTTTTTCTGTTACAATTCTAGACTAAAAATG
This sequence comes from Clarias fuscus, assembly GCA_030347435.1. Lineage (NCBI taxonomy): Eukaryota > Metazoa > Chordata > Actinopteri > Siluriformes > Clariidae > Clarias > Clarias fuscus. The sequence continues at coordinate 14,668,367 of CM059208.1, read as the reverse complement.
ATTATTAATAACTAAATGTGCCTGTGACTTCATTCGCATGGAATTGAATTGCACAGTGTGTTTTAAAAAAAATGTGGAATTAATTAAAAAGTTTTACATGATACCGTGACGTACGTGGAAATGAAGGTGCGAGATCGCGTGTATTAAGTAGATTTCAAAATCTGTGAAAACCCCATTAAAATTCGTTCAGTAATTTTTACGTGAAGCATGCACAAACATAAAAAAACGACAGAACCTTGGTGTGTTCTGTTACTCATCTTAAGTCCCCCCAGCATATTTTTCTCGCAAATATCTTCAATGTCTAGACAGGCCAACTTTACAGTTTCATTATATAGAAAATCTGCTTCTGTGCTTTTACTAATAGCTTAGAGTGCACCACCTGTAGGATTATAGAAGAACGGCAACATTTTACCACCGCAAATTTTAGAGTCATTGTGGTGATACATGGATTGCCAAACAAAAGCAATCACAATACATCAATTTTCCTTATCTCTACAAAACATCACACACGTGTATGTAGTTTTACCTTAAACTGTTGCAACGCACCTGAAAGCACACACGTACAGTACCTACAGTAGGATGTTTTTGTTTATTATGGCATTACTATTCCTTTAACTGATACCAAGAGGCCCAATCCTGTTCCAGCATGACAATACCTCTGTGGTCCCAGGGTGGAAGTGGAAGAACGACCGCACTGAACAACTCCGTAATGAATCGGGCCACTGGCTGCACCTCATCCCTCATTCCCTGACATCAGTGCATGACCTCGAGTGGCTGAATAAACACAAATCCTTTAGCCGTGCTCTGAAGTCTAGTGAAAAACCCTCCTAGAAAAATGTCATTATTATTTGAAAGCGCAAATGGGTGCTAAAGAATCTGGAATGGGACACTTAAAGCATGCATGTGTGCATGATGTCCACACACATTTGCCCATACAGTGTACATCCACACACTTAATAATGGGGGCAATTAAGCACGGACCCTTGAGCTGCGAGGTCAACATGTATATTGATTAGGTTCACGAAAAACCTTTTTAATAGCGTTATTAAGCATATTATGCAATTTCTATATAAATAACAATTTCATTTTTGTATATTATAAAATACCAAATCTTCCACAGCAAGCTCTTATAACACAGAAAATGCTACCTAAAAATCATAAATAGACTGAACTGCAACGGATCTCAATTATCATTTCAAACTAAATCACACACATACAGCAGACAGTAATTAACTGGCTCATTTAAGGTTCAACAAGATGCTTCAAAATGTGACTGGATCAACAAATTGACTCTCTGCACAGCAAGGAAATGAAGAGCATTGCCTGTTCCAAGTCATTTACTGACCTCTACTGGTGAATGACAGATACTGCACATCTGAGACCAAACCAACAATTATGAGATGAGGCTTGTACGCAAGTGTACTTTGTGACATGCACACACATGTAACAAGCTTCCTAAAGAAATATTAATACTTATAATAATTATGATCATTTCTGTGCTTTAAACACTTATGTTGACTATGTAGATTTTCAACATTAGTATAAATAAAGCTGTCCTAAATGATGCACCAGTATCATCCCGAAAAATATTTTTTTGTATTCATCAATACTGATAATTTAACTAAAACTGCCCATTTTCTCAGTAATTTTCAGTCATTTAAAATAAATGGTCTGTATATTTTTATACACAAGTTCCTTGAAAGCAAATAAAGAGAAAAAAGATTCAATGAGTGTTAAATCAAGTTAATTAGAAGAAATATTATTGTGTAACCTCATTGTTTGATGTTGAAAGTGGTTTTATTTTCTGTTATATCACTGTTCACATATTCACATTTTAAATTTCATACTTACCAAAAATAAATAAATAAAATAAAATAAGTCAAGCAGCATATAGTCAGTTAGGTTTACTGTGTTCACCAATTCAGTTTGAGATATCCAGAAAATTGGGTGCAAATTTAAAACATTTATACTTTCACCTGAATTTTCCAAACTGAATTTGAATATCTAAAACTGCCCTAAGGGACATATCCCAGCGTTTAACTATAGTGCTTGGATACCATCAAGGTACCACGTTTCCCAATTTGATCAGATTTCCTGCTTCACATCATCACTGCTGAAACACCAGCCTCCCAGGAACTCCTTTAATGGCTCTTTATTTTATGAAAAAAAAGGCATGGTTTGATCATCTGTTGTGTTCTGTTTCTGTTTTTGCAGGACAATATACAAGCTCAAACTGCACACCGCACCACTTGCACATTAAGGGAACTGGGAGTTATTGCCACATCTCCTGTACAATTCTGTCCTCGCTACAAGCAATTTCTACGTGTTTGAGCCATTAAAGGAATTCCTGGGAGGCCAGTGTTTCAGACCTGAAGCAGACAGTCAGATCATGGCTATAAAAGAAATAAACACAAAAGTGATGTAAAAAGGGTGGCAATCCATCGCCACACACACAGACAGACAGACACACAGACAGACACACAGAAAGACAGACAGACAGACAGACACACAGACAGACAGACAGACACACAGACAGACAGACAGACACACACACAATGGACAATTACCTAATCTGCATGTCTTTGAACTGTTTGAGGAAACCAGAGTACCCGGAGGAAACACACACACACACATCTGAGGAGGGAATCGAACCCTCGACTCTGAAAGTCTGAAGCCACAGTACTACAGTAGACCACTGTACCGTTAATATCAAATAAAAATTTAAATAGCTTTATTAAGCTTTAGGTTTTGTTGTGCCTTTTGCCCCACTAAATTCCCAACTTAGCATGGACTACATATTTAGTGTCAGCTTTAATACATAAATGCAAATATAAAAAGCATGGGTGTCTAACCTGGCCAGAGCGATGGTGTGCAGGAGCCGCTCAGTGGTCTCAGACACATCAGAAGGCACCAGGATCTCAACCGGTTGGATTCTTAGAACTCTGGCTTCAAGCTTTGAGCGAGACGCGTTGTCTTTAAAACAGTCCACCATAACGTCCCCGATGCTGGGCTGCACCACCTGAAGCACAGCAACACACTGATGTTGTTATGTTCAAATAAGGCACGGCTGTTTGTTTTATATGGAGACCACAAACTTTTTAGTATTTTAAATATCTCATGTCTCATATGCATGAGTTATTAAACTGTGTGCAATAAGAGAAGTCATAAATACAAATTAGATAACGTAAGGGTGCATATTAGTATAATGTGCAATGTTATGTTTAGTAAATACTAGATCTGAAACTCCATGACTGAAGTTTTACCCTACGCATCATTTTGTCTTTGTTGTTATGTTCTGTATATCCCTCACTCCAAGACTGATATAAAATGAAAGATTTTCAATCATCTTCATGCCTATGATTCATATTTCTATGTCTCTTTAAGTTAGATATGGTTATTTGAAGATCTTATAGGCCGTAAAGTTTGAAATTTGTAGTCACAACTCATCATCACTTCTCTTAAAAAAGAGTTTGGGTGTATTTAGCGCCCTCTGCTGTCTGCACGGCGGATTGCAGGTCCAATGAAGACCTTTTCCACCTATTTTTAACCCTCATATGCTTTGCTACTGTAGATGCCTTTAAAAGGTCAAAAGTGCAAACATAAGCCTGAAATAAAAACGCTAGTAATATCTCATTTGAAAAAGTTTTGAAAACGGTTACACTTTTACAAACTTAAAGAACATCTCTCTCTTTGGCATCACAAATCATTATGTAGATATCTTCGAGAATCTTCTCATTACTGAACACATGATGATTTATGATGAGCTATGCATGATGATATAAGGATGTGTTGTTTAGAATATACTTAAATCCCCCCCCCCCCCCCCGATTTTCACACTCGGGACAGCGAGTCCGCTCCTTCCGCTTGCGCGAGCTCACAGACGCCCCTGATTAGCTGTAGAGCCGTGATTAATGTGGGAGCACTAAGTACCTCTCGTCCCTCCCCTCTGAGAGAGCTCGGCCAATCAGCTCACTCTACCCCTCCAGCTGCGAGAGGTTACAGTACTTTACCACTGGAGGCCATATACATTTTGATTCTAATGTACAGTAAAAGCGTGTGACGTTTGAGTCTTTACTGCATTACACGATGTTGCTCTGAACTTTCACTGAATAAACACCTAAAGACAATTCTAAAAAGAAACATCTGTTAAAGCAGGAAGAAAAGTGTTTCTACAGCAAATGCAGCTGAACGCCATATTCCAGGTTGACCCTAAGACATTTTGATGGCAGCTCAAATGTGACTTAAGATCGAGCTTACCATGTAGATACACCAGATATGAAAACAGACGAATAAAACTACAGTAAAACTAGAATATTCACCATTTTAATCTGATGGACGCTTCTAGCTGTCTAACAGCTTGTCCTAAAGCTGCAGGAACAGTGACAGGGAGTGTGCCGCGTTTAATAGAAGCTTCTGTTTCATGACAAAGATTTAAATGAAAGACCATTTTCTTAAGATTACTTTTGAGTATACAGGCTTTTCTTATATTCCATGGGTTGGACTATAAATACCATACTTGTATCACTGAATGCTAACTGCTACTAGTTAGCCAAGTTGCAGACTCAAAGCTGCCCTAAGCCACAGGTATAGTTATGGTTCATAGATTTATTTCATTTACAAAAGGCATTATACAAGCATGTTATTTTTTCTAGCAATGACATTGAGGTTGCAACTGATTTGTATTACCACTGGATTAACAACCTGCATTGATTTATTTATATATAGGAGCAAAATCTGACATCCAGTATGGATCATTAAAGTGTTATACTGTACTGTATACAGTACTGTATATACTGTACTGTATACAGTACTGTATATACTGTACTGTGTACTGACCCAGTACAGAAACTGACTGGTGTTTGATGCAACAGGCACGGTGTAATGCGCATGCCTTGTTGCTTGTGTTATATAAATGGCCCACGCAGATTAACACCAAGTATAACAGAAGTGGTACAAGTGTACAAGATATTTTCCTTATAAACACCAGGAAAAATTCCGACACTGTACGCAGCAGCTAACCATATGCTATAGAGAAGAAGCAGTACAGTAGATAGAGAGTTCGAAAATGGATTACATAGCATAAGCTTTAAGACGCATTATCTTATGCATATAATTTATTTATAACTAGCGCAAGTATCCGTCGTGGTTTTTGGAGAAATAGTTAAAAAGTTAAAGCTAAAAATAAGATGATCAGCCATAATGTAATCAGTGATATTATTATTTCAGGTTGAAGCCCATGTACATGTCTGAAATGACATTTTTTAAGTTTAAGTACCTTACGCTTGTTTTCGCTGTAAGTTGTACTACTTTCATCATCAGACAAATACACGGACTGTTTGGTAATCAGAGAGTGAATCACAGATGAGGACTTTGAAAAAGTAGGTCGGATTAAGATAAAATGTTGTCTTAAAATGACTCATCATACCACTTTAGCAGTGAAAATATTAAGTAATCCAAGTACCGCAAAAATTTCATTAAATTCGAAAGCTGGACATTTTTTAAGACACACCCACTTTCTAATCTGGCACATAACTGCTCAAAATTTCCCATCTACTTTGATTTTCAGTTATGGTGCAGGTTAAACTAGTTCCCTTAATATCTGTCCAGCCAGTTTTGTTTTTTTTCTGAGACAAAATCTGGCTGGACAGAGATACAGACAGACAGACAATTTTTCCGTGACAGGTTTCAGGTCCGATGTATGAAACGTAAAGATATCATTAAAATAGCGAGTTCTGACCAATGTACAGATGAAACGTATTACTTATATAGATCTATTATCAATTAATAATTAGGCCGTAGATTTGTAAAACATGAAATCAGATAAAAAGCTCCACATACAGTCGGGTCTATACCGTATGTAATTGTATGATATCACAATTTCCTTATTTTTGGCAGATTTAAAATTTAAAAAATGATTCAAAATTAAGCAGATGCATTTGAAGTGACGATTTAAAAAAAAAAAACACACATTGCATCAACCATTAAGAAATTATGGACATTTATTTACAAACTCCCTTCATTTTCACAGATTCAAAAGTAACTGGAGAACTGACTCAATATGCCTCAATGGCTCAAATAGGTGTCTATAAAGCATAAACTCTTACCACCAAGCCCACGGTCAGCTCCTTACTGTGCTTATCCCAGCTCTCACTCACACACATCAGGTAACTACTGGCTGTGTCCTGCACTACATCTTCAGCTTGCTCCAAGTCCCCCAGCTTCAACAAGGGGTTCACGTCTGAAATACAGTGAACAAAGTCACAATCACATACAAAAAAAAAAAATTCTACTGTGCTGGCACACAACCATCTCATCGGATTTGCTGAGAATTTGAATGAGTTAATGAATTTAATCAATTCTAATTCCGAAACATACGAGAAGGAAGTATTTTATCCAGGAAAAAAATAATAATAATAAAAATCTACACACCTTCCCCAACCAGTGTAGACTTGGTATAAATTGCGCTTAGCTGCCGGGTGAAGAGAGAGCTCTTGTTGGCACTGGAGGCTTTGATTGCTGTTGTTTCTGTCTGTTTTACAACTCCTACCTATCTCCCAGTCATAAAAACATATATAACAAAGAAAGAATAAATAACAACGCTTATAGTTATAGAAACAAAAAATTATACAACACACAGAGAAAGGTGACATATTAAAGGAAAAACAACCAAAAAAGCCCTAAACAATGGCTTGGGATTTATTTATATTAGATTTATAGACCCAACCCACTATTCACTGAGCCCTCCCACCCTGCAGACTGATGGGTGTGGGATTTGTGAGATCAAACCTGCAATGACATTGTATCCAAATACATATTACTTCATTACGAAGCTCTGTGCATCTATAACAGCTTCAACTCTTCTTGGAAGCCTGGCCACAAGATTTTGGTGTTTCTGTGGGAATTAATTCTGTAGAGCATTTATGAGGTCAGGCACAGATGTTGGATGAGATCGCAATCTCCGTTCCAGTTCATCCCAAAGGTGCTCGATGGTGGTTAAAGGCTCTGTGCTGGGGCCAGTCAAGTTCTTCCACACAGAACTCATCAAACCATGTCTTTATAGTGCTTGCTTTGTGCACTGGGGCACAGTCATGTTAAAATAAAAAAGCGTCTTCGCCAAAGCGTTACCACAAAGTTAAGAAGCAAGGCATTGTCCAAAATGTCTTGATATGCTGAAGCATTAAGATTTTAGATGCCCTTCACTGGGGTTACAAGGCCTGATTGAAACACTTAAATTCAATAATTAACAGGTTTGGACAAATACTTCTGTCCATATAGCGTATGCTATTTGAACAATATTTGAACAACAATGCTGACCTTGTAACCCTGAGAGACGAGGCGGCGGACGTGCACGAACAGGCGATGAGAAGGGATGCTGGCCGTCATGAAGTTATGATCCAGGTGGCAAAAGATGTTTAGCTCCTTTGCCGCAACCTGAACAAATCAGCACAAGATGGCAGACAGTTACAGGGGTTTAAAGATTCGCTGGTTTGATTTTGAACACCGATCTCAGTACTGATGATATGGCCGCACTAGTCAAAAGAGCATTTATCTCCGGCTGGAGGAAATAAGATTCATTTGGGTGTCTCCAAGTGAACGAGGCAACAGCAATTTTCCATAATTAAAGAAAGCATAGACAAGCACAGCTTACCAGTATGAATTTTAAAAAGGGGTTTGGCCTCGATACCTACCGTATAAGACTCAGTAGATAAGACTTTGTGCTAGTTATGCCCGGGCCACACTACGCGATAACTAGGACAATTTTCTAAAGAGCCTCTTGACAATCACAAAAGGGGCCACAAATGTAGGCTGGTTTTAAACCATTACCATCCCAAGGAATGTAAAATCTATACTTAGCCCATCTAGTCTACTCTGCATTCAGTCATAGATGCCTCTGCTCAGATGTGTAAATGTGAGCACAAACTCTGTTATTGCCATAAGATACAGTATACACTCTACTGTACAGTAGATCTCACCTCTGCATCCTTTCCAAAGAACCTGTACTTGTAGCCACACTCCACACAAAGTATTGTGTCTTTGTATTGCTCCTTAATCTCCATGTATTGCTGCTCAAGAGGAGTGTAGATGCTTTTGGTTCTCTTATTGGGTCCAGCCGGTTCTGGAGGACTCCTCTTAGACACAGAAACACCCCCAGTCTTAGCAAACTGACTGAAGTTAATGATCTGAAAAGAACATCAAAAACAAAAAGCTCTGAGACGAGGAAGAAAGTCTTATTTCCATGAAAGGTAGTTTATTACAGGTGTCCACCTCAGAATCTCACTCAGGTACTGTAAATACAGTATTATATACAGTACAGTAGTTTGAGTTCCTCTGAAGCAAACCTGTTTGCTCTGAACCATCTCTTCTTCACTGTCCTCTTCCATCTGGACTTGTTCACGCATTGTGCTGTCCAACTGTCCTGTTCCTGAGTCCTCCATCTTCACACCCTCACACGCTGCTTTGCTCTCACTGTCTGCATGGCAGCTGAAACCACGCAGCTTCTCCAGAGTGGAGCAGGAAAGACTTGCCTTAGAAGCACAGCCCTGCTCATTGACATTTACTGCAAGGAAACAGCAACATACTGTACTGAATTCAAATCCACAAAACAAATCAGACCGCTGACAGACTGAGGAATGTGGGACTTACTTTTCGTACCATCGCCAGAGTTTTTTTGTGACCTGCAGATCAGCTTCTTATCTTTCTCCAAGTCCTCTCCACTGTGAGAAACTTTAGGCCGTTTCTTCGAGGAGCCACCCCCTACAGATAGCGACGGTCTCTTCTAAATACCCACACAAAATTCAAGGAAAGGATATATTTTTTAAAATTATACAGCCTCTCATAATAGCTAGTATTTTCAGTATTTCAAGATTTCCAGTTTCGGCTGCTGCCATCAAGGGGTCGCCACAGTGGACCATGCGATTAACACACAACTTGGCACAGGTTTTACACCGGATGCCCTTCCTGAAACAACCCTCCCATTTTATCCGGGCTTGGGACTGGCACTGCATAAAGTGACTGGGGTTTGGCCACAAAAAAAAATAAATAAATAAATAAAATACATCACACCCAAAAAAATCTGTCTTCTTAGCTGCAAAAATGTAAACTGCTTTGTGTGTGTGTCTGTGTGTGTGTGTGTGCGCTTGTAGTAATCTATGAACTGAGACTCACTTGCAAGTCACATGACCAGAGGAATCTCATTCGGAAAGCCTCAAATGTTCATCATTAAGAAAGATGAGCCAGAAAATAAATTTAGGTCAATGGGAAGATCAAGCACTCTTCAGCCGTTTTATTTATATTTAATACAATACATTCACACATCTGTACAGTTTATACATGGTTTAAGACTGTGTGTGGAAATCTGCTGCTCATTGTGCATGATGCAAATATATACACAGATCAGTGTATACCTCCCCCACACCCCCAATTTTGAGTTGGGAAGTATCTGCCACCAAAACAGTAATGACCAAAACCTGTGTGACCCGACAACCTCTTCTATTGGAACCAGCATTAACCTTTTCCTCAATTTGAGCTACAGTAACGATTCTATTGGATCAGACTACACGGGCCAGCCTTCACTCTCCATGTGGATCAGTACACATTAGCCACCCATGACTCTGTCGCCAGCTCACCCGTTTTCCTTCCACTAGGCATAACAGTTTCCCCTTCTCATACATTTTCAATATCTCGTTACAATGGAAGCTGTAAGTGGGTGGAATATATTAGGCAGCAAGTGAACGTTTTTCGTGAAGCAAAAAAAAAATGGCCAAGCATTAAGATATGAGTGACTTTGACAAGGGCCAAATCGTGATGGCAAGAGAACTGGGTCAGAGCAACTCCAAAACAGCAGTGGTCAGGACATCATGAAGATTCGTTCATGATCCAAGGAAGAAAAACCGTTGAACTGGCGACATGGTCATGGGTGGGCAAGGTTCACTGATGCACATGGGGAGTGAATGCTGGCCTGTGCAGTCTGATCCTATAGAAGCGTGGTGTCTACTGTAGATGAAATTGATGAAAATGATGATGTTGGTTGTGATAGAAAGGTGTCCAAACACACAGTGCATCACTGTTATGGTGGCAAAAGGGGAGGAGGGGACATCCTCAGTATCATGTTATGGCTGATCAGTGTAACTTGAGTATAGAAAAGTTTTTCCAGATCATGGCAAGATTACAGTACATATAGTACTGTATATTATGTGTTATACATTATATGTATTCAAATGTTGTTGATGAAAGCATCACAGTGACATATTCATGGACACATTCACACAGTGACAAATGCATGGATACATGATTTGTTTACCAGGCTTTGCACAGCTATTCGCAGATTATAATGAACTATAGATCTAGATGTGGTGTCTAATCATCCTCACCTTGCTTCTGCTTTCCTTATTAACCCTTGGCTCATCGACCTCAGCTCCTTTATCTCCTGCACTGCTGAAGAACCTGCTGATGGTCGTCTGGCTGCTGGACTTCACACAATTCTTCCCTCCTGAGAGTCTTTTACGATTAGAAGGCATCTTTAAAATGTAGTTAATGTTAAGGAAATATTTAAAATAGTTACAGTGTTGCTCAAAAAGCTGTAAATATATCCAGAGGCTTTAAATAGCTCGCCAGTACAGCAAGAAGTCATCCTGGAGAGAGAGAGTGTAGTTGTGTTGGCGCGTAGATGACGTCTCAGCTCGTCCACATGTGACACCGAGGGGCTGTTCGAGAGCTGACTGGATGCGTCGGAAATGCGCAGAGAGTATGCGTCGGAGATACGCCGACCATCAATAAACTCTATGAGGGGCCCAAAAAAATGTATACACAATTCAGCTATCTATGACGTTTTTTTTCTCTCTCTCTCTTTTGAAAGGGTTGAATTATGGCAGCAATGTGTAGTATGTTCCCTCTAAAGATGTCAGTGGTAGTACGTAGTGATGGGTCGTTCATGTTCTACTGGGCGCGCATGCGCAAAGCATCGCAAAACCCTCCGTAGGTTATGTTCAGGAAACATAGAAATGAGTCGTTACCTTTGAGTCGTTGGTCCGAATCGTTCGTTCTTTTGTCACGTGACTCCCATCGACTCGCTATGAAGTGCAATAGATTCAAAAGAACGAATGACTCGGACTAGAAGATATGATGGTGAGCTTCTCATTCTGTTTATTTATGTCCTTAGTTTTGAATTGTAATATTTTAATTACTGGGACTATAGCCAAAATTAGTTTATGTAGACGTGTTGGTCGTCTGTTTATTGAAAATGTAACATTTTATTTTATTTCTGGTCAAAATAACGAAATGAACAAAATGATTCAAAAAAAGATTCGTTCATTTTGATGAACGAGATTTAAAAAACTGAGTCACTAAAATGATTCAAACTTCCCATCACTAGTAGTATGGTGGCATAGTGGTTAGCGTGGTGGCCTCACCTTTCCAAGGTCCAGGTTTGACACCCCCCTTTGGGGTCTTTTACCTGAAGTTTGCATGGAAGTTCCTCCAAAGTCAAATATGCAGTCCAAAGACATGCATATTAGGCTAACTGGCATTCCCAAATTGCCTGTAGTGTATGAAAGCCAATCGGGTGTTGAGCTGGCAACTCTGACGCCTTAAGTACTGTAACTGTCAGAGACCATTAAAAAATAATAATAATAATAATAACAAAATGTCAGTAGTCACAGCATCGTTGATGCTACCGTCAGACAGAAACCCAAGAAGGTTGATATACAGTATAAATGATTTACAATAAAGAATGTGTACAATAAATGAATGAATGCAATTTCTTACCATAAAAAAACACCTATTGTTGGTGGCATTTTGGCATAGTGGTTATCACTGTCGCCTTGCACCACCCGGATCCGGGTTCGCTTCCCGCCTCAGGTCTGTGCATGGGGTTTGCATGTTCTCCCCGTATGCTCCAATTTGACCGTAGTGTAGGGATGAGTGTGTGAGTGTGTGCCCTGTGATGAATTGGCATACACACCATACAGGGTGTACCCTGCCTTGTGCCCTAAGTCTCCTGGGATAGGCTCCAGGCACCCTGTGACCCTGTATACAGGATAAAGCAGTATAAATGATGAGTGAGTGAGTAAAGATGTCAGTAGTCGCACCATGATTGATGCTATCATGTGGCCGTCAGACAATAGCCAAAGAAAACGGCAGAGGATGTGGTGTACCATAGAAATGATGCAAATAAAGGATTGAGTCTCAACAGGAATTGCTTTGCACGATACTTCAGTCTCTTACTGAAGAAAACCACCTACGCTTGCTGCACTACGGGAAAAAAATGAGCAGAGCAGAGCAGTCCCTGTCGACAAACTAGTCAGTCTTGTTCATACAATAGTTCAAAGAAAATAAGTGTCTGGATGCTAATGGTGACTTCTTTGAGCACTTAATCTTTTTAATTTCTTCTTTTTTTATGCTGTAAGTGTGTGTACAGTTTTGGGCCCTTCTGTATTTGGCTGAATGTTTGTGCATGCCTGACCATCACACCCATACTGTAAGCGAGGCTACCCCAAAATGTTACCATAAAGTTAGAACCATACAATTGTTTAGAATGTCTTTGCTTGTAGCATTACAATTTTCCTTCACTGGAACTAAGAGTGCAAAGCCATGATTCCTGTGAACAAAGCAAGCTCACAACATCAGTGATTCTGCCACCATTCTCGTTAACAATTCCATAATGACTCTTTATCATGCTACTGTGGGCACTCCATATAACCTTAAAACAAAGTTCTTAAAGGATGCCATTATTTAACAAAACAAATATTGATATGGTTTAGCTTTCTGTAATATTTACAATATTTAAAAGTTATGTAAGGAGTCTCCAGTTTTATAACGCATGTTGTAATGCTTAGTAAGTTTTCACTGCTATATCCAGTTTAACAGTCCATGACAGTTTTAGGTTAGCAGAACATTTGATTATTTTTGGTTCTTACAAACCGGGTTTGCAGCATTAACAAAAGAGAAAATCCATGTTTGTTACAAGCTTAGCAGCAACAAATATTTAATCAAAATTTGCATGAATTTTAATACAATTTGTTTAGCTAAAAAGGAAAAAAACAATCTATGCATTTTAAAGACAACTGCGGAAAGCTTTGTACTTGTACAATGAAAGAGACACTGTAAATGAACTAAACATGCAGATTTGGGAAATAATTTGGGATAAAATGATCTTATGATATGTCATTTTCATGTCATGGGTACGAGGGTATGAATCTGCTCTCTACAAACTACAGCCAGGTCCACACATTTTGCAACAAAGATACGTTTTTGGCATTCGGCTACCACACTGGATTTGAAATGAAACACTCAAAATGTGATCAAAGTCAAGACGTGAGCTTTATGTCAAGGGGTGTGAGAAAAGGAATTACAGCCATTTCCATTCACACATATTGTGGGTAACTCATACAGGGAACACACTTAAGGATTGCCTAAGGATTGCTATAAGCCTTTAATACTTGAAAACAATGACATGGCTGAGTTTCTTTCCTCAAGTCGCTTTGCCAGGACCTTACTGCTGCTGCCTTCAACTGTTGCTTGTCTGTAGGACTTTCTACCCTCAGTCTTGTAAGCAATTATTCCTGTCTTTTTTTTTTTTTGCGTCCTTTCCTCTGTCGTTCTTTTTCTCTTTTTTTTTCTTTGCAGTTTTCATCATTTTTGTGGTTTTTGGCAGTCTGCATTTGTTTACTTTAATTTACAGTATAATTTACAATTACCAAATTATATTTGGTAGGAACTCTATGAAATATGTCTACTGTTTTCACGATGGTAAGGTTACCCTTTGCATGGAAATTGCCCTTTTGTAGTTTCTTAGAGCATTGTTGGATAAAGTATTACAATGTTTCAGCGAGCTTTGCTGAACGTTATCAAGAAAACTACTCGACTTCTTTCTAGTCTTCAAGATTCCTCTAAGGTTAGTAAAGATTGTGCTAAGACCATGTTTCAACTCTGGTTCCAGTATTGTGTTATAGGATTTGTTCTCAGAATTTCACTCCAGAATCTGTCAAAGTAAAAGTCTTGGTCCGGAAAGGTTATTTTTGACTATTTAACATAAGCAAATCCTGGCTGGGATGTTAGTTCATCACAGGGTACCATGTGCGCACACGTTCACCAAAGGCAGCAATTTATCTTAACCTGTCCATTTAGTCATGTCACTGTCTCCTCCAGTGTAGTAAGAGTAACTGTGTCTCTTATCAGACTCTATCACAGAATCATGGATTAGATTCCTACAGTATAACAGCATATTGAATCATAGTTTCTGTTGGATCTTATCTTACATAACAGTATCTTACATAACAGCAGTTCTAAAAGTAGTGCAGACTGCAGAGCAAATAGCAAAATCAAAACGTTAATGTGCCCGTTCCGACTTTGTACGGTGAACCACTCGATCAAAAATGCATTGCTATTTAACAAAGAAAATTTTGCAATTATTTATTATAATTATATTATGAAACTTTCTGTAAGGTTCCTACAAAAGTCATGGAATGAGAATTAGAAGAGTCAAGACAAATGTTTTCTCTTTTGTTGGTGCTGCACAATTAATCCCATGAAAAATCACAAGATGGACCTGTGCAATTATTTTCTGAATAGATTTGCATTAGGTAAAGGTGCAGATCTGGGGGACTCATAGAGTATTATGATGAACTGGTATATTTACAGGTAGATACTGTCTTCCCCTACTCTCATAGATCACTCAGATTTGCTGACAGTGAAGTGACTGGTTGCTTTATTTCCCAGGTAGAACTCAAGTCTTTGATTTCTTCTGGCTTTAGTTATGCTGTCATAGTCCGTCCTGTAGTTAGTCTCTGTTTGTACATTGCACAAAATATACATTCACCTTATACATTATGTTAATGTGACCATATCTAACTGCATTCTCTTTAATTACACATGGCACACCTAAGCTGCCAGTGATCCAGACCACTTCTGCCCTCCAGATTTGTATGGCACATCCCGGTGCCCTGCTCCAGTATGGAGATCTCAACGCATGGAGGACGGGTGGGGTGATTGGGGATGGTTCCACTTGACCATGAAGATGGTCACGGACTGGGCTGATGCAGGCAACCATTTTCTTCATATTAACTTAAACATCTTTCCTGTTATACTGAACTTACAACCTGCTAACACCCAGTATGACTGCAAATGAATCCCTGCTGTCTGCTATCACCCAAATGAGGATGGATTCCCTGTTGGGTCTGGTCCCTCTTAAGGTTCTTCCTATCATCATCTCTGGAAGCTTTTCCTGGCCACCTTCGCTCTCGGCTTGCTCATCAGCGACAATCTGATAACTGTGATTTATTCAAACTCATTTCCTTTTTTTTTTTTTATTCTGTAAAGCTGCTTTGAGACAATAACCAACATTAAAAGGTATATATACTGTAATTAGAACTGAATTGGATTTAATCATAATATATTTAATATATGAATATGAAAAAAAATTATATTTATTTAATATAATCGCAAAAGGCTGCAGTTTATTACAGATAATATAAGCATAGTTGGGAATTTGTGTAGATTTGTGTCAATAACTTATGCATTTGTTATTTTTTAAATACCTTTGAAGATAAATAAATATTGGCAAACATCCTATTAATGGAATAATTCATGCCATCATTTGCCGTTAGCCTAGATAAAAACATTTGAATACAAAATGTTATACTCAGTAGTTAAATATTGCAATTTAAAATCACAATCCAATGTCTCAAAAATAATCGTCATGTGATTTTTTTTTTCTTATTTATAAGGGAGACTAAAGGAGGGGTTGACATTTTATAGATGCTATGACATCTGATGACAAGAACTAATTTATACAATTTATATCAATATTCAAATCACATTAAACTGGTAAAATGTGTCATTCTTTAATATATGTAAAATTGCAGTAGTATTTGCAACGAAACCTCACCCCATTGCTGATTTCAAGCAGAAAAGCAGACAGTCGCAGACTGACAGTCGCAATCACCACTCTTCTCTGCTGAAAACAAAGGAACTGAAACCAGTTTCATAAATGTCAAACCCTTTTATTTGTAATAATACAAAAACAAGGCTTTCAACGTCTGTGTAGGTATGTGTATAGCAAACACATTAATATGAAAAAAGCCAAGATGTTGTTGTTTTTTTCCCCACACTGCTTGAGCAGAGATTCTTCGCGTATAGGAAGCTGTAATGCTGTTTTATTTATCCAGGACACCATCATTAAATATGACCAACACACAATCAAGCATTTTAACTCAGTGTTTCTAACATGATGAAAATCCCAAAGCTTAACCCCCTTTTAAAAAAGAAAAAACGTTACGCATGAGGCAGCGCTATGGTTTTACAGCCAGTTCATATTACATTATGAGACACAGTGGGATTGTTACAACACAGAAAGAAGAAATATATACTATTGTGATGACATTAATGAGAATCTTTCATGAAGGGAGCATGGAAAAGTTTTGCATATTGTTCATAATGTTAACTGGTACAGAGAATGACAAACACTGATGATTGTTCATTAAGAGAAAAAGAAAAAACTTCAGGAAGTAAGACTGACTCCACATTTTCACTGAGTGGTGAGGAAAATGCATGATTCGACAACGAAAAGTGGTCATGCTTAAGCTGATGTCTTATAGGAGGTCTTTCTTAAAAATCAGTTGAACTAGCCTATACAGATGCATTCGGACAACACAAAACACGCTGTAAAAATAAATAAGACACACAGGTACTTAAGAGTGTTTAAATAAATCCAATTATTACATTTCAGTATGTTAACTCACTAAATGTGCAGTTCCACCATTTGTCATTCGTTATATATATATTTCAGACTGTTACAAGATCTCAAAACCCCCTGAGCAAACATAGCAAAAACCCTTAAAAATACTGAATGAGTCCAGAAAAGAAAAAAAAGAAAATGGGAAAGAAAAAAAAGAAAAAACACCAAGGAGGATGAAACGAAGTGAAAATCAGAATACACATTCACATCATGACCAGAATGCAGAAATAATGATTACTTTGGTATCCAAGTGTTTCTGATAAAGAGCAACTTATCCACAAGCCAGCTAGGCCATCACATCCACAACCATGAACCATAATAATAGATTTTTACTCCCCATAGTGTCATGTACACACTCCGAATACGTAAGATTTCCTAAAGAAATGTTGGTTACAAGATATTATTACAATATACTTCCTTTACAATCCGGACAAAAGTGTTTTTTCCCCCCCTCGAAACAAATATCTATTTAGTGATGTGCCTACTAATACTGACCACACCTGAATTTTCTACTTCAGCATTATACGACAACTGCGATATCAACTTGGTGTGACTGGCTACTAAAATACCAGGTACTGTAACCTAAGCTAGAATATCAGGTAAACATGCGACAAATAAAAGCCTAATGAGACATGTGACCTGACATCCAGAGCGCAAATCATTTCTCTGTCATTCAAAACAGGTTTCTCGAACCTCTACCGGGCAGCAGGAAACAAATAGAGCGGATCCAATTTATGAAAGTCGGTTGGGTCAATAAGCACAAGTGCAAATGAAATGCTCAGCTTCGCACCTAGACCTGAACATCTGCGATTCAAACTAAACAGGAACGGGATGAAAAACCAAACGTGTACCCTGCTCCGAGCGAGGAGGCGACGTCCATACATACCACAGTGTATGATCTGAAATATCTGAAATATAAAAGAGGCGTGATATATTACGAGGAGGAATCTGGGATGGAAAGAGTAATTGGATGATCTGGGATATTAATGCTGCTGCAAAGTTATCTACGAACAAGTGAGTGAAAAGTCAGCAACTTTTCCCAGTGAGAGACATTTGCAGCTTTCCTTAATTTGCATATTAGTTATATATTTTTTTGTCTATTTGAGTGAACCTGACGAGTGAACTCACGACTGCTGAAGGAGAAAAGATCCTGAAAGAGCACCAGATACAGGTTACATGGATTCCCAGAAAAAGAAAAAAAAATGACCTTGAATATTGTACCTTTCACCTTGAAACATAGATATACCTTTAAAAATGATCCAAGGTACACAAAATGTCCAAGTTTGAAAGAAACAATACATGCACCTTCCTAAAGCTACAAAGATGAACCCGTGTTGACGGTATCACCTCTATGACGACCAAAAAAAAAAAGTAGACATTACCATTATTTCCTGACAGTGTAGTACTTACACAGACCTGAAATCAGTTTATTCGCATTATTTCTGCCGGCACAATGGGACTGTACAGTGTTTGTGAAGCTGTTCGATACCGCAGCTCTTATGGACTTCCGAATGGAATATGACACTTTTTTTTGTTCTCGCTCGTGTTGCAGCAGAAAACAGTACCAGTAACTTTAGTTGCACTTATACTACTTTAAATCGAAGAAATGTTCTTATACGATAGTCAGCTGGAAACATGCTTTCTGATCAAACGCAACCATATGAAGAGACTAAGAAAAATACCTGCTTTGAACAACGTGAAACAACAAGTGTTTCATGAAGTGTAAACATTTTTTCTCTTTTCTTTTTTCTCTGGATGCCTTTGTACTCACTTACATCATGGAGAAAGTATATAAAATAAAATATGTATTTAGTAGAATTAAAAACACCTCAAAAATTGTAAAAACAAAAAAGAAAAAAAAGTGAAACTAGCATATCAATTGTTATTAAGTTACTGTTTACATTTGTTTTCCTTTTTTACATGTGTTCTGTCAATTATAAATAGATATATTTATTTGTATAAGATTCACAACTGAAAAAAATCCCATCCTGTTATTATTATTATTATTACATTCATTGCTTCTTGTAATTCTGCAACATAAAATCATACACAGCCAGCCACACAGCGCACACACACTCACCCACGCAGTCAGTCCCAGTCACACACGCTTCCCTTATTAGTGAATAAGCCTGTCTGGTTGGCAGAAGCTCCAGAGAGAAGATGTGTTTCATGTGCGGTTGAGTGTCTGGAAGATTCTGGATATCTGGAGCATGACAGGGCCAGTCTCAGGGTCATTCATCCACTGTGTGCTGTTCAGAGGATTCTCCAGCATGTCCTCGAACGCTGCAGGATCAAAACGCAACACGCCACCAGGATTAAAACACCGTTAAAAACAACCACTAGGCAACATCAGTGAAAGTCATGTCTGGCAAACAAGCAGTGGATTTTGGGAGATTGTTTTTCTGTACTGCTCTTCAGCAAAATCAGTCACGTTGCAAACGGGAACTGAACAGACATGCAACAATCCCTTAAAGAAGACCACCATGGACGCTGACTAACACTTGGCCTGGTTTTATCAAAATGAATAGAAATACATTTATTCACTAGGGAATTTATTGAATATATTTGCTTTTGAAAATTCAGTTATCCAACAAGACATTGTGTTGGTATAAATTACAACAAACTCACTAATTTGGGTGACTGCAACTTTATGGAAAAGCATACACTGGTGGCAAAAAGTATTGAAACAAAAGTGAAATTCAGTGTTTCACTGACTTTTTTTTTTATAATGGCAATCAAGATAATATGTATGTTGTTTAAGTAAAAGTCCTGCCACGCAAGAAAATGGCTGTAATTCCTAAATGGTTAATTCAGTTTTGTCAAAGCCCTTGAGTTAAAGCTGAAAGTCTTGACATCACCCAAATCTTGAGTGTTTAATTTCAAATTCAATATGTTAGTGTAAAGATGTAAAAAAAAAAAAAAAAAAACCCTTTATCTTTATTATAATATTTATGAACATTAATAAATTCAGCTGACAAACAAATACAATCATTTGTCAAAAGAGAGATACAGTACTGTGTAAAAGTCTCGAGTCCTCCCATTTCTGTATCTTAAATTAAATTATGTAGATTAAATTAAGGAAACGGGAACAAATGTTTTAAAGTGACAGGCTGCAAAGGCCCAAAACATACAATTTAAAAACAGGTTCTTTATGTAACAACCTCAGCAGCAACCTCATTTCCCCTCTCGTCTCTTCCAATCACTCAGCATTCAGCATCACCAGTATACTAATCACCGGCCTGATCATCTGTCAGTTATTGGTCCATGACTTAAGTTAGATGCGCCAACAGTGCTAACCACTAAGCTACCATGCTGCCTTGGGGCCAATCATTGATCACACAAATCAGGATCAGCCGATACAGCTCACTGATCTCTGATCACAGGTGTGTTGGGGTTTGGGGGCTCCTGCATTTAAAGGGTTCTATTTATTGTGTAGTATTTTCTATACAAGTACTTTCTATAAATATATAATGTACTATTTATAGCAGTAAAAAGGTCTTTCAATATTAACAGGTTAACGCATGTGATTACTGTAGAAATTGTAATGCATAAAAAAAAAATAATGCAAATTAATCATATGACCAAGTTTGACCCTAATGGCCTTGCATAATCATAGCATGCCGTGTGTGATAATGGGACGTTCAGTACGGATAATAAGATGACAGAGGTCTGCATCACCGGGTCTGCGGAATGGCAAATTTCATTATAAAAAGCTTCTAGATGGAAGTTTGGATAAAACCAAATGTAATATGTGGTAGTGGTGCCTCAGGCGACTGAGGCTCTATGTTGTTGTTTTCGCAGTCAAACACCATTTGAGTTGCCATTTGGCAAATGTTAATGTTTGAGATATTATAAAACTGCATAATTGGTTTCCTCTAAACAGTTTGTCATGCATTTCTTTATTCCAACATTGTACGTTTATAACAAGTAAATCTGTGTAATTTAAAATTATGATTAACCATGATTAATCCGAGACTACTAACTACATTTAAAAAAAAATTTATCGATTGATAGCACTGGAAAAAAAAATCTATTCTAAACAACAGTTCACAAATATAATTAAGATCTGAGAAAGCATCATGAATTTAAAGCTTGTATTTATTTAAAGGCAACATATTCCATTCTCATGTTATTTTACTGTATGTAGATTAGGAAAAAAAAAAGAAACCAAAAAATGTTTATCTAAAAATGCGACTGTCCTGCTATATTCACTCATTATAACATGAAGCACATGCAACAAGGCCTGCGTCAATGAATTACAAATGGAAACTCTGCACCAAATGTTTTTAAACGAACACATGCATCAGTCATTTTGTATTCAGCAAACATGGCTACTCATTAGTAAACAGCGTGGGCAGGCATTTAAGTGTCAGAATTTCTGCATTTTTAAGAGAAAATCTATTCCTCTCATCATGCAGAATGTGTGCAGTCATGTTGAATTGTCGTTCAACATCAACCTGCATGCATGGAGTGGCAAGGCAAACCCGAGCTGCCTCTTCATTTCTCACTTATTTATTTTTTTTATATCAATAATTAGCCTTATTACCCTCTAAAAAGTAAGGTACGAATATTTTGAAAGCTCCTGCTATAGGTGGTCGAGTAAGAGTCGACTTACAAGAGTTAGCTGCTGTCTTTGTGGATAACTCTTTATACTCAAATTATTCATGCTGGGTTGTTCTTACGCAAGTGGTGAATAAGGTTTGTTAAAGATTTTGGCAGACATACTGTACCCACACATGGCTTGCTTTAGAAAAAAAACAGCATATTGCAAATGTGACTTTTTTTTCCCTTTTTTTAAACGGACTTGAAAATACTCCCAGACTGGCAACAACATGTTGAAGTGCCTGTCAACACGTGTATTTTGTGACATCACAATAGTACTGGTTTATGTGGTCATCCATTTAAGAGAAAACTGATTAGTAAAAATTTATTGATTATAGTCAGACTTCAATGCACTCTTGGATAAAACTGGCCAGGTACAGGGTCTGGACTGAAAATTAAAGACAAAACTTGTTAAAAAGAGAGCGAAAAAGTCTTTTAGGAAGGCTACCTAAGAAAAGGAATACAAGAAAGTCTGTGCGCACAAACTAATTTTTTAGTTTTTTTTTTTTTTTATAATATTCTAAATGTACCCCATGACCTCACAGTCTTTAATCATGTCAAAATAATAAAATACCAGCTATTTATTTGTGAATTAAAAAAAATAAATAATAAAAATTGTCCATGAGACTTATGGGAGCTCTTTCATCATTTAACATACAAATTTAGCAAAGTTTTAACATGCGAGACTTACCTAGCAGTGTTTTCGGGTTCGTGAGGCCGAGCTGGACCACAGGATTCTCCAGTATGGCTTGAAACAGGGGGCTATTCATGTCGATGCCTTTATCGAGATCCTCCGGTGAAGGCTTTCTGTCACCGAGCAACCACTCACACTGCATAAAAGCGGCCAAATGGTGAAAAGCAGAAAGATGTGTTTCAATATATCCATAAATAAGTATCTCAATAGGTAAAATTGATATGTTACTGTAGGTTCAGTGTACCTACAGTAGGACTGTTTCCAATGCTAGACAACTTGATTAATCTCAATGAGCATATCCAGATCTGTTCATTAATAAAAAATGTTCAAGTATAATAAATACACACGTGGACAAAATTGTTGGTACCCTTCGGTCAATGAAAGAAAAACTCACAATGTTCACAGAAATAACTTTAATCTGACAAAAGTAATAATGAATAAGAATTCTATGAATGTTAACCAATGAAAGTCAGACATTGCTTTTCAACCATGCTTCAACGGAATTATAAAAAAATAAAATAAACTCATGGAACAGGCCTGGACAAAAATGATGGTACCCCTAACTTAATAGTTTATTGCACAACCTTTTGAGGCAATCACTGCAATCAAACGATTCCTGTAACTGTCAATGAGACTTCTGCACCTCTCTGCAGGTATTTTGGCCCACTCCTCATGAGCAAGCTGCTCCAGTTGTTTCCGGTTTGAAGGATGCCTTTTCCAGACAGCATGTTTCAGCTCCTTCCAAAGATGCTCAATAGGATTGAGGTCAGGGCTCATAGAAGGCCACTTTAGAATAGTCCAATGTTTTCCTTTAGCCATTCTTGGGTGTTTTTAGCTGTGTGTTTTGGGTCATTGTCCTGTTACAAGACCCATGACCTGCGACTGAGACCCAGCTTTCTGACACTGGCCAGCACATTTCTCTCTAGAATCCCTTGATAGTCTTGAGATTTCATTGTACCCTGCACAGATTCAAGACACCCTGTGCCAGATGCAGCAAAGCAGCCCCAGAACATAACAGAGCCTCCTCCATGTTTCACAGTAGGGACAGTGTTCTTTTCTTGATATGCTTCATTTTTCCGTCTGTGAACATAGAGCTGATGTGCCTTGGCAAAAAGTTCCATTTTTGTCTCATTTGGCCATAGGACATTCTCCCAGAAGCTTTGTGGCTTGTCAACAGGTAGTTTGGCATATTCCAGTCTGGCTTTTTTATGATTTGTTTTCAACAATGGTGTCCTCCTTGGTCGTCTCCCATGTAGTCCACTTTGGCTCAAACAACGACGGCTGGTGCGATCTGACACTGATGTTCCTTGAGCATGAAGTTCACCTTGGATCTCTTTAGCAGTCTTTCTGGGCTCTTTTGTTACCATTCGGATTATCCATCTCTTCGTTTTGTCATCAATTTTCCTCCTGAGGCCACGTCCAGGGAGGTTGGCTACAGTCCCATGGATCTTAAATTTCTGAATAATATGTGCAACTGTAGTCACAGGAACATCTAGCTGCTTGGAAATGGTCTTATAGCCTTTACCTTTAACATGCTTGTCTATAATTTTCTTTCGAATTTCCTGAGACAACTCTTTCCTTCGCTTCCTCTGGTCCATGTTGAGTGTGGTACATACCATGTCACCAAACAACACAGTGACTACCTGGAGCCCTAAATATAGGCCCACTGACTGTGTACAAGATTGTAGACACCTGTGATGTTAATTAGTGGACACACCTTGAATTAACATGTCTTTTTGGTCACATTATTTTCAGTATTTTCTAGGGGTACCATCATTTTTGTCCAGGCCTGTTCCATGAGTTTATTTTTTTAAATAATTCTGGTGAAGCATGGTTGAAAAGCAATGTCTGACTTCCATTGGTTAACATTCATAGAAATTTTTTAAATTATTACTTTTGTCAGATTAAAGTTATTTATGTGACCATTGTGAGTTTTTCTTTCATTGACCGAAGGGTACCAACAATTTTGTCCACGTGTGTAGTTAGACGAAATTTGTGAGCCTCAGGCTCAACTAGATCTCGTGACACTAATACACTATCCCAGTGTGCAGTGTGAGATACAGCAAATCTCCAAACTACAAACGTTCCTTTCCACAAATTTCCATTCCGGGGACACGTTCGATTCATTCATAAGTCCAACAAAATGAGTCCTGCACCCCTTTCTACCTACACCTGTAAGCGGTTTCGGGTGGTGGCCATAAGTACGGTTAACTGCAAGTATTTGCAGTTTTCAGATCTCAGAAAAGGAGTAGAAGAAATAGAAAATGTAGATTGTAGAAGCTGACCGTGTTTTTCCCATTTGGATCGTACACATCGAAAATGCTCTCTGTATCTGGACCCACATGCATAAACGGTGCTTAATTCCAGTTCCGTTAGATGTGTCCGAGTTCAGTATTAACACGGCATGCTTGCTATAAAACATCTTGAGTGACTTACAGCAGCATCCTGTTGATTGTTATTGACCCGGAGAGCGTCAATCACTTCCTTCTCATCAAACCCCATCTCCATCAGTGCAATCACTGCCTGTACATAAGACATAGTGGTGAAGAGAGCAATCATTTCTAAAGCTTGCCAACAAGAGCAATAAAAAAAAAAAAACACACACACACACACACACAACATAAAACTCTGTGTACAGCCGAAGCAATGCAATGTCAAGAAAAGAAGAAGCCAAATTTTCACTAAACCTGTAACCACTTGTGAAGCACTGCACTAACCCGTGAGTCTGGTCTGAACTCTCGTTTCCTCCGGATCCTCTTAAAGATCTCGGTCAGCTCATCCTGTTTGGCCTCGTCTAAGCTGGCCTGGGAGGAGGCGGCGGCTGCCTGAAGGCTCGGACCCGTGGGAGATGGACTTGCAGGTGCAGCTGCAGGTGTAGGTGCTGCAGGTGTAGGTGCTGCAGATGCGGCTGCTCCTTGAGCTTCCTGGCCGGTCAGAGGCGTGTCAACGGTGGGGTCGTCCACGTGTTCGATCAGCCATTCCATTGCCTGCGTCACAGACATGCTGTGAGAGAAGTGGCTGTGATTAGTGCACATGAACCTGATTAAAAAGATTATTTTGTATTACATAAAATATGAATTACAGTTCAACATCCCAGCAGTGTTCCAATCCCAGCAGGTTTTCAATCCTTTTACACTTTCCTTAAACCGTACAATCTAGTCTGACTCGCAGCTTATATTCTTAAAACTACTCATATTGCATAAGTAAGATTAAATTAACCTTCAAATGAGATAAAGGACACACAGAGCGAGTGTTTGCTCACTGGTTAAGACGCAGTGCTTTGACTGCACGGTTCTCAGGGAAACCCATTTCGGTCAGCTGCTGCAAGGCATTCTCATCCACACGCTCCTCATCATCCTCATCCAACATCGCTAAAATACACAAAGATAAGAATGTGAAAGATTTATGGTTAATAATGGCTGTGAAGAAAAGTAAAAGCATCTATGCCTGTATTATTTCATTCACGTACCGTTGGCCTTTTTGAAAAGCTCAACAGCATCTGGATTCAAAGCAAGGAGTTTCTGGGCAACCTCAATTAGCGACACCAGAATTTTCCTCAGTTCTGTCTGGAACTGGAGAAAACAGCATACAAAATGCACTTATTTCCAACGAGTTGCACTTATTCAGACAAATTAATCCAACAATTGACCCTGACATCAGTAAAAACTGCATGATCATAGCAAAAATAGTCATGCTTAATCACAATTCTTGTCAATTTAAGTCAAGTTAAGTTAAATTTATTTGTATAGCACATTAAAAAACAAGTAAACAAATAAAAAAAGAGTAAAGAAAAATAGTGTAAAAAGGTGTTAAAAATATGATAAAACTGAAAAAAAGAGGACAAAAGAATACAAAACATGATTGTAAAATACCACCTTAAAAGAACATTTGATAAGAACATGTCATAACCAGTAGACACATTAATTCACATAATATGCTTGAAAAAAATTAAGCTTTTTAAATAAAGTGAGATCATTCGAAGTCTAAATAGTTATCATACTTCACTGTTTAATCGTTTATGACGGGCGTTTAAATCAAACTGAGACTTTGGAAAAAAATTCCTTGTGAATTGAAGATGTGAAAACAGATTGACATTTATAGAAGACTTCAAAACAAAAGGGTGATGAGACTCTTAGCCGCATTAAAACATTCTAAAAAGGTACAAATGTTTTAAAGAAGGCCGGGGCCTCCGAGTGGCGCAGTGGTTAAAGCGCTCGCCCTATCATCCGGAGATCGCTAGTTCGAATCCCGGGTGGTGCTGTAACCTCTCGCAGCCGGAGGTCTAGAGAGAGCTGATTGGCTGAGCTCTCTCAGAGGGGAGGGATGAGAGGTACTTAGTGCTCACACATTAATCACGGCTCTACAGCCAGTCAGGGGCGTCTGTGAGCTCGGCGCAACGGAGGGAGCAGATAGCGCTGTCCTCCGAGTGTGTTACGCCGCCAAAGTCCTCGTTTGACTTCCCGGTGTTTTTTTTTTTTTACACTCTAAGAATGTATTCCAGCAAATAAATAATTATATGAATTTAAAAAAAAGCTGTTAGGTATTTCACTTTGAAACAGAAATACATGTTTCAGCACCAGTTCCTGTCTAACAAATCTCCACTTCTGTTCTTACTCACGTCTCTGATGTTGTGCTGTGTGACAGTGCGGTCAGAGTGACGAGTCGACAAATTCGCTGTGGCTTTGAGGATAGCATCTTTATCAGGAGCCTTGCTCTCCTGCTTCTTCTGTCAGAAGGAAAAAAAAAAAGAAAGAAGACAGATAGACAGAACCATTTCTGAGTAAAATAGGATTTGCAGGTTTGACCCAATTCACAACAAATAGCACAGACTTTTAAGTGTTGGTGCAAATCATGGAAAGTTACCTTCTCTTCTGCAGATATCTCAGTCATTTTCGGATGCGGTAGTGGTGCCCTCTTCTTTATTAATAATAAGCAGTCTGAAAAGAAATCAAAATGAAATTAATATTTAAAAAAAGATTGAAGGGATACGAGTTATTGTAATATACTGGAATATGTACACAGGGTTAACGCAATGGAAAAAAGTGTAAAGAATGATGCTGATACCTTTATCTTTAAGGTTTTCATCTGCAACAGTTTTGGTTTCAGTGAGAATCCTCTCTGTAGCTGCATGAATGAGTTTGTGGTGCGTGATGGTTTTGGGATCCTCAAGACTCCCAGGGGTGCACTGTCAATTAAAAAAATATATCACAAGACAGTAATTAAACAGCTTTTTCCATTATTAAACTTCCAAGATTTTGTCTTTATTATAATAAAATATCTAATTGAAATATCTATTTTATCTGCCTGCATTGTTGTAAGACACACAAATAAATTTCATCATATTACAAAGGGTGCTCAAATCAAACACAGACTTTTGATTGTCCAGAATCATAGAACTTATAAAGTTATGAGAGTAAAATTTTATTTATTTCTATACATAACTCACTGCTACATCAATGAACTTATCCAACGTTCCATGAGTGTGTGTACAGTTCCCACTGACAGATTCGTCTCTTCTGCAAGTTGGCGACAAGTCATTGTCAATTTTCAAGAATCAGACGTTCCACTCTCTGAATGTTCACGGGAACTAAGACAACATGCTTGGCATGTACGGCCTTCTTGAAAATGTTTGCACCGTTCAAATATTTTACTGAGGCTAAGAGTCTCATGACTGTACTGTGCTTGAAATCTTCTGTAAATGCCAGTCGGTTTTACGCCTTCATTCACATGAAATTGCATACCAGTTTCACCAAAAAAAAAAAATTCAAGTCTGAATATTTTCTCACAAACTGTAAAACATGTGTGTTTTTTAATAAGCCAATTCTGACTAATCAGCATGCAGCGCACCCCACTGTAATGAAATTACAATAAGAAAATTAAAGTACACACATGATCTTAATCGGTCAGAAATGTTCCTTTGCTACCAAAAAAACAAAACATGTCCTTGAAATGCACACATACCAGAAGCGGACTTTGCATTACACATTGGACCGAGTACAATTCCTCATGCTGCTAACATTATTACAGAAATAAACAGATCTCAGGGGACGAGGATCAGAGTGGATTATTATATTTAAAGCCATGTCAATGACAGGTTCATACTAGTGCCCTGGACATGAACACATTACAGTACTGTCATGACTGTGGCTAGATCTATAGGTCATCTGTACTGTAGGTTCCCAGCCCTGGTCCTGGAGTAACACCGATCGTGAACATTTGAGTTGATTCAGCAGTTTATTGGTTGATCAGTTGGGAAACCAGGAGCTGGTTGGGATCTAGTGATAAAGAAGTTGTGGTCTTAGCAAGGCGAGGGTACAGCTTGGTGAATTATAAATAGCACAAGTGTCTACTTGCATACTTGCTAGAGTCTAAAAATACATTGCAATGACACTGACAGATCTAGTGGGCCTTGCTGAAAGCTTTGGGAGCCAGAGATGGATAGGAGCCAAGTGCACACAACAACCAGCACCTGACAGCTAGTCAGTTATCTCTCCATACATACATACATACATACATACATACAGTACTTACGTGCTTCAGGCATTTCTCCTTCAGCTTCTCTATAGTAGTGTCCTCCGTAACTTCCTCCAGCCACTCCGTGCCCTCCATGGTGCAGATGTGGATCTTCAACACGTTCCCTGCGAAGATCTTCTCCTCTTGCACGAACATGGCTGAGACCAGACTCCGGCTCTCCGGTCTAATGCGGCTAGCGCGCTAACTGTTTATTAGCCAGCTAAGCTACACTGACTCTCCTTCAGCCCACTACGGCCACACAAGCTCGGCTAAGTTATTGTTATCCGATCATTTTGCAGGCTGTAAAGTATATCCAGTCCGTCCTTAGCTCATTCCCTCAGCGGAACTTAATATCCCCGGCTCCCCCGAGCAGCTCCAGCTGAGAGCCGTTTTGTTTCCACCTGTGATACAGAGACACGGAAGAAGAGCAGGGCGCCTCATCTGCGCATGCGCGCTTCCTCCAGCCTACACGCTACACCGTACCGTATGGACGAACGTACAGTATTTGGCCAAACCTGTTAATTCATTAATTCAGGGGTGTTTCATTCAGTCATCTTATCCCTAGTGAATCCCCAGTCTCATGACTGGACATTGCTTTACAATTTCATCCCAATTTCATGTTTAATTATTGTCGTACATACTGTATATTTATAGCTAAGTTTTCTGTTTCTATATTTTCTATATTTTATCATTTTTAGGGCTAAAAGTACTATAAGGTGCGCAGGACCCTCTTGTTTTCCTAAGGATTTTTTTTTTCCAGCCAGGTTGGAATCTGCTGCCATCAGGATGCCTGAGAGTTTGCTGCCTAGCTCATACAACACTTTCACGTAGACACATGAAACTCGGTAAACATTTAGAGCTCATCGAGCCGAACAACTTTCGCGCTGCATGTCCTGGGCTAAACTCAACAGGAGGCTTGTTATGTTGGGTCGTTTGCAAAAACGCACCCGATGGATTTTGATATACTCCTCCTAGGGAAATTATACAATCGCTACCAAACCGGGCCACAGAGATCTAAAGACATTGAGGATGCAAAATTGCGGAGGGATTTTTGATATCTCAAACGGGTCATCCGTGATAAGGTCTTAAACGTATGCCGAAAAATGATTAATCACTTTCTGTGTGGCATTATATTGAGTGACATTATATTCAGTGACACTTTCTGTGACATCACGTTCATTGACATCACGTTCAGGAACATCATAGTGTGAGGCTTTTCTTCCAGCACCTGCGGCCTATTGTACACACATACACATCACAAATGTTAACACACACACACACATCACTAATGTTACTACACACAAGACTCACACACCATACACACAAACAAGCACAAACACATTTACTCGTCACACACAGACTGACACATCCACACGTCACACACCTCTCTCCCTCACTCTCACACACACAAACACATCACACACACATGCACACATACATACACCCATACTACAAATGTTTACACTCATGTTTACACTCACTCAAACACCTCTCACGACGCTCACACACCTCTCTCACACACACACACCACACACACACACACACACACACACACACACACACACACATTAGCCCTGTATAGTGTGTGATGTGTGCAGGTTGTGCGGTGCACCCGAGTGGCGATGGCTTTTTCGAGGTCTTAACACACTCGAATAACACAGGCACAGGGTGCTTGGGCCCGTTATCGTTGCTTGCAACTATATTTATTATTATATTCTTATTTTTATATTTTTTGTTCATTTTTAGTTCATGGAAGGTTGTAAAAGCACTTCACAAATAAATATTATATTGTGTATGACTGTGTATGTGACAAGTTAAATTTTAATTTTAATTTTAAATTTGAATTTGAATAGCAATCTTAACGCTTCAGCATACCAAGACATCTTGGACAATGTTATGCTTTCAATTTTGTGGTAACAGTTTGGGGAAGATCCTTTTCTATTCCAACATGACTGTGCCCCAGTGCACAAAAACAAGGACTATAAAGACATGGTTTGATCGGTTCCATGGTGAAGAACTTGACTGGCCCCAGCACAGAGTCCTGACCTCAACCCAAACAGGCACCTTTGGGATGAACTGGAATGGAGATTGCGAGCCAGGCCTTCTCATCTAACTTTTTTCCCTAACTATATAAGTCATTTTGCCTACATCCATATAATTTTTCTACATTCCCATAGACAATGAATTAGTGTAGCTCCATCCTCTCTACACGTCCATAATTATTGGCACCCCTGGTTAAGATGTGTTAAAAGCCTTAAAATAAATTCAGTTTTTATTGCAGAAGCATATTGTCACACTGAAAATTGTAGAAAAATATAGTAATTTATCACTTCCTGCTTCCCTGTGGTATAAATATGACGTGACACAAAGGCCATTTCTCTTATCCACTCTTCAACATGGGAAAGACAAAGGAACACACCATTCAAGTAAGGCAGATGTGTGTCGACCTTCACAAGTCAGGCAATGGGTACAAGAAAATAGCCACCCGCCTGCACCTGCCCATATTTACTGTGAGAGGAATCATTAAAAAGTTTTTAAAAACTGGAACAGTAGTAAACAAGCCTGGACGAGGACGCAAGTTTATTTTGCCTCCACTCACAGTGAGGAGGATGTTAAGAGAAATAAAACATTCTCCAAAGCTCACTGTTAAAGAACTGCAACAAATTATAGCATCTTAGGATCACAAAGTCTCCAAAACAACCATCAGACGCTATCTACATGCCAACAAGCTCTTTGGGAGGCATGCAAGGAAAAAAACTTTTCTCAGTCACAATCATAAACGCAAACGTTTGGAGTTAAGCTAAGCGGTACTGGGCCTTCAACTGGGACTGTGTTCTTTGGTCAGATGAGACCAAGATAGAGCTTTTTGGCAACAAACACTCTAAGTGGGTATGGCGGAACACAAAAGATGAGTATGTAGAAAAGCACCTCATGCCCACTGTGAAGTATGGGGGAGGATCGGTGATGCTGTGGGGCTGTTTCTCTTCCAGAGGCCCTGGGAACCTTGTTAGGGTGCATGGCATCATGAATGCTTTGAAATACCAGGACATTTTAAAGCAAAATCTGGTGGCCTCTGCCCGAAAGCTGAAGATGGGTCGTCACTGGGTCTTTCAGCAAGATAATGACCCAAAACATGTTGCCAAATCTACACAGAAATGGTTCACCACACACAGAATCAAGCTCCTCCCATGGCCATCTCAGTCCCCAGACCTCAACCCCATTGAAAACCTGACATTGGTCCAGAATTTGATCATCGACTCCCTCCATAAGGAGGGAAAGCTACTGAAGATGCTGTACTAGAGTATATTCATGGGAGTCCACTGGGAGGGAAAAGGTGCCATAGGAAAAGGTGCCCAAGCTCCAGGAATGTATGTTTATGTTATGGAGTGATCCCAGGTTTATAAACATTTTTAATACCAGTTAAATATACAGTATCTTGCCAGACACCAATTACTTTGACCTTTTTAATAACAGTTAAATATACAATATCTTGCCAGAAACTGAATTACCTTTGGCTGGTGCAGTGCCAAAACAGGGTCAATTTTATTGAGCTTAATTACTGAATAGTGCAGTCTGAGCGTTTGAGCATGCATGAATCGTACACAGCCCTCATCCATTTCTTTCACAGAAATCACACTGCCAATATCCATCTCACATAAAGTTTTTATATGATCAGAAGAAACCATAGAGTGCTGAGATATAGGAGAGAAATAATAAAACAAATTGAATAACCAATTGTCTACAATGAGGAGGAAATGTCATAGAATGGGTGATTACGTGGAAGAACTTAAAATTTAGAAAAACTCTGTCTAACAAAACGCAGAATCTGAAGATAATGGAAAATGTGAGATATGTGGATATTAAGTTTGAGGTGTTCAAAATTCGCCCAGGCAATTGATTGTAACACATGGCTCTAGAACTGGCTGCCCAATAACAATGTTGCATCTCTGATAGTGTGTAAGATCTTTCGCTTGGCGCGCACCACAGATACGCAGACACGAGGCGCATGAGGCGTCTAAAGGGAAGGAAGGGTAATTTAATCAGGAAACTTGGAAAAAGGAAAGGATTTAAAGGAGGAATGAAGGAAAGAAGGGGCACTCGCCGGGTGAGTGATGGTGACAGGCAAAGTGGCAGAGTGGACCCGTGTGGTCAAGTGGGTTCTGCAGGCTCCATAATGTGGCTCTTGCAGTCACAGCCAACCGGCCCTGCCTATTTTAACTACATTAATGTGCCCAATTAAAGGAAGGGGGACGTTTTTTTTTCTGATTTTCAAGTTTTTAAAATTGTTCAGAGCTTCAGAAAAATTTAGCTTGACTGTTAGACTGGAGTCTTTCAGCAAAACTAGCCCAAGATATGTAGGTTTTCTCAGTTAGTGTAAATGAAAAAGAGTCAAGGAAATTCTTAGGTAAATTGTTCGAAAGGGGGATAAAGGTGAACATAGCATAGTTAATTGTATAACCGGTAAAAAGAATCTCTGCATATTTATTTATGCTGTGGTGATTACGAATAACACTTATAAATAAAGTTATAAAAAGAATAAATAACAGTCGGTTTAAACTGCAACGCTGTCTGGAGTCCCGGTACAAATGAAAAGGTAGCAATTTTTGTGAATTAAAAACAATATTGAAGGCATACAAAATATACAATAATCTCCGTTAACCAGTTCATATCGAGGTTTGTATGCTACTTAAAGTCAATGAATCTGCTCTGTAATATGCTTGTAAAGCCTAATAAATCTTTAAAAAGAAAGAAAGAAAGAAAAAAACTGTTGCTGTTGTTGTTGTTTCTTAATGACCTAATGGCAAATGTGTAATTGTATAGTTAAATTCAAAGTTCAATTTAAAGTTCAATTAAAAGTTAAAATCATTGGTAAATTTAATATCGTTTTCATTATGGATGTTTCTGGAATTGAATTGGTGGAAAGCCTGAAACCACAACTGGCAAAAAAAAATTATACAATACTTATTGTTTTTACTTTACAGATGTAATATTTTACCAAGTTTCTGATACATAATTGTAATTTTCTAGAGAATCTATCTATCTATCATTTTAATTGTGTAGATAAAAAGTACTATAAAAAGTCTAGAGCATTTTTCAACTCAAACTAATTCCCTGGTAAGTAATAAGTTGCATAAGAATGTGTCATTATATGGTAAAATATTATATACATAAATAATATTTCACTTTTTCACCTTTAAATGAATATATATATATTAAAGGTGAGGTATATATATATATACATATATATATACATATACACACACACACACACACGTGGACAAAATTGTTGGTACCCTTTGGTCAATGAAAGAAAAACTCACAATGGTCACAGAAATAACTTTAATCTGACAAAAGTAATAATAAATAAGAATTCTATGAATGTTAACCAATGAAAGTCAGACATTGCTTTTCAACCATGCTTCAACGGAATTATAAAAAAAAAAAACTCAAAAACTCATGGAACAGGCCTGGACAAAAATGATGGTACCCCTAACTTAATAGTTTGTTGCACAACCTTTTGAGGCAATCACTGCAATCAAACGATTCCTGTAACTGTCAATGAGACTTCTGCACCTCTCTGCAGGTATTTTGGCCCACTCCTCATGAGCAAGCTGCTCCAGTTGTTTCCGGTTTGAAGGGTGCCTTTTCCAGACAGCATGTTTCAGCTCCTTCCAAAGATGCTCAACAGGATTGAGGTCAGGGCTCATAGAAGGCCACTTTAGAATAGTCCAATGTTTTCCTCTTAGCCATTCTTGGGTGTTTTTAGCTGTGTGTTTTGGGTCATTGTCCTGTTGCAAGACCCATGACCTGCGACTGAGACCCAGCTTTCTGACACTGGCCAGCACATTTCTCTCTAGAATCCCTTGATAGTCTTGAGATTTCATTGTACCCTGCAAAGATTCAAGACACCCTGTGCCAGATGCAGCAAAGCAGCCCCAGAACATAACAGAGCCTCCTCCATTTTTCACAGTAGGGACAGTGTTCTTTTCTTGATATGCTTCATTTTTCCGTTTGTGAACATAGAGCTGATGTGCCTTGGCAAAAAGTTCCATTTTTGTCTCATTTGGCCATAGGACATTCTCCCAGAAGCTTTGTGGCTTGTCAACAGGTAGTTTGGCATATTCCAGTCTGGCTTTTTTATGATTTGTTTTCAACAATGGTGTCCTCCTTGGTCGTCTCCCATGTAGTCCACTTTGGCTCAAACAACGACGGATGGTGCGATCTGACACTGATGTTCCTTGAGCATGAAGTTCACCTCGGATCTCTTTAGAAGTCTTTCTGGGCTCTTTTGTTACCATTCGGATTATCCGTCTCTTTGATTTGTCATCAATTTTCCTCCTGCGGCCACGTCCAGGGAGGTTGGCTTCAGTCCCATTGATCTTAAATTTCTGAATAATATGTGCAACTGTAGTCACAGGAACATCTAGCTGCTTGGAAATGGTCTTATAGCCTTTACCTTTAACATGCTTGTCTATAATTTTCTTTCGAATCTCCTGAGACAACTCTTTCCTTCGCTTCCTCTGGTCCATGTTGAGTGTGGTACATACCATGTCACCAAACCACACAGTGACTACCTGGAGCCCTATATATAGGCCCACTGACTGATTACAAGATTCTAGACACCTGTGATGCTAATTAGTGGACACACCTTGAATTAACATGTCCCTTTGGTCACATTATTTTCAGTATTTTCTAGGGGTACCATCATTTTTGTCCAGGCCTGTTCCATGAGTTTATTTTTTTTAATAATTCTGTTGAAGCATGGTTGAAAAGCAATGTCTGACTTTCATTGGTTAACATTCATAGAATTTTTTTAAATTATTACTTTTGTCAGATTAAAGTTATTTATGTGACCATTGTGAGTTTTTCTTTCATTGACTGAAGGGTACCAACAATTTTGTCCACGTGTGTATATACACAAGAGATCAAAAGAGACAAATGCCTGATATTATATATATATATATATATATATATATATATATATATATATATATATATATATATAAGCTTTTGTATTCCCTCATTACAGAATGTTTTAGTCTGAGCTGCGAACCACGAATGCACTGAATTCATCAGAAGTGAATCATCATCCCCCTAGGGCTGCTTTCAGGGGATCAAACAGGTGAAAGTCTGATGGAGCGAGGTCAGGACTACAGGTAGGATGCTTTAACAACTCAAACGTTTACTATATATAGAAGTTTACTATATATATATATATATATATATATATATATATATATATATATAATATAAATTTTTTCCCCCTTTTTTTTCTTCTTTTTTTTTTTAATCTCTTGTTATATTTCCCTTGGAGTTTATCTGACGCTGTGTCTTCTGCCACGTCAGTAGGTGGCGCTGTTCACCATCTACGCTGACTCAGCCATGGCAGAAGAAGACACGCAGCAGCTGAAAGCTCCTTGCAGCTAGCCGACGTTACAGTGAATTGACTTTTATTTTATTGTATTGCTCTTTATGACTAGAACTATTTGGAGATGTTGGAGATTTCATGTGGCTTCTGTTGATTTACGAGATGTCAGCTGCACGGCTTTAATGCAACACTGAGCAAATACTGGACATCTGAGCCACACAGATGTGTTAGCTAACAGCTAACAGCGCACTGTACAGGAAACATGTCCAAACACCAAGCACCCAAGAAGAAGCTTATTATTGAAGATGGTGAGTAGAGTCTTTAGTTTCTTTCACACACAGAGGGACAAGAGTGAGAGAGATGTGAAAGTGAAGTGATTGTCATTCTGTGTGATGCTTTGGGGATGAAGAGGAAGAGAGTTTTATTACAAGTTTTATTATTATATTTATTATCAATATAAAATTATTCGCACTCCGGTAGTAGTAAAACTTCTGTTCGTGTATCAGATGTTTAAATTCAAGGCTACTGTCTCCCCGGTCACTGCTGTGCAGGTGTGAACGTGTTACATCAGTTAATTTGTAACTGCGGTGCGAGCAGAAATGGATGCCCCACATGTGCTTTACACGAAAGAAGAGCAGTGATTAGTTTTTATGGTCTGAGGCTGTACCTGGTGCTGAAACAACAAAAATGGAAGCATTTGGATATCTGCAAACAAAATTTGGACCGATACTCTAAGGAAGGTGAAAGTTCCTTAAAGAGAATCATTACTGGTGACGAGACATGAATTCATCACTACGAGCCTAAGAGTAAACAGCAGAGTATGGAAGGGAAAGGTGAAACCAGAGAGTCATCCATCAGCTGGAAAATTCATCAATGCTGACAGTTTTCTTGGGTTCCCTAGGGCATGGAACATTATCGGGAAAAAAGGGTTCAACAATCAAAAGTGCTCATTACAGTGAGACGCTTATTGAAGAGCTGAAGCCTAAACTTCGGATTTAACGCAGAGGACTGCTATCCAAGGGCGTCGTGATCTTGCATTGTGTCCGCACACTTCTATCTTTACTGTTGACACTCTGTGGAAACTTCGTTTTGAGGTGTTAAAGCATCCTACCTGTAGTCCTGACCTCGCTCCATCAGACTTTCACCTGTTTGATCCCCTGAAAGCAGCCCTAGGGGGATGATGATTCACTTCTGATGAATTCAGTGCACCCGTGGTTCGCAGCTCAGACTAAAACATTCTGTAATGAGGGAATACAAAAGCTTGTGGACAGTTGGACAAAGGTTATTGTAAAGCAAGTGGATTATTTAGAAAAATGATGTATTTGTCTTTTTTAAGAGTCACTTTTTAGAAATTCTAAATAAATAAATTGACTTACCCTTGTAGTCCTTCCTGTTCCCTTGTGTTAGGAGTCTTCTACAATGTTAACACTTTTTCTACACCTACTACAGATGAGCTGAAAGAGGAAGGAGAAGAACTGAATCCCTTCTCCTTCAAAGAATTTATTAGGAGCAAAAATCATCACTCCGGCAGCGTCGAACCTGTTGAGGTGAAATACCATGATCTTACTGTGAGAGAGGGATTTTACACTACCTTTATGTGCTTGACATTAATTGACATTAAATTTGAAAAATGCCTCTATTTTGCATTATTTTCGGACGTAATACGCCAACTTTCATTACAGGTTGTTTTATTGAAAACAACCCTAGTGAAAACTAGAATTGTTGAAATAGTTAAAAAAAAAAATTAGATTTTTTTTGGTTAGTCCCCTTTTTTTACTTTAATGTGCATTCCAGCTGGAATGGACTGTACAAAACTCGTACAAAACCTTATTATTCAGTGTACATTAAAATATGACCTTTTGTACAAAAGAAATTCAATGTGGTCCCAGACCTTTGGACTTTATAACAGATGTTACTCATTCAGTTTAGCTCATTTTAATAAATTTTGAAATGACCTGCCTGAGGGTTAACCAGAGTAAATAAAGATGCTACAAAGTGTGATACTTAAACACGTGATACCTCATATCGATCAATTTGTTCATCTTCAGTAAGCGTCTTATCCCGGTCAGGGTCACAACGAATCCTGAGGTTATCTCGGGTCGATTCCGGAATACACCTTGAATGGGATTCCAGACACAGAAACACACACTCATTTATTTATGTAAAGGCATTATGATCTCATGACTCTTTGGCATTTTTGTGGTAATGATGTTTTAATTTTCTTGTTCTAGAAAGCATCTGATGGTGCTTGTTCAGCGGAGGATGAATACACATACACCAGAGACTTTGAGCACTGTCTTAAGGCTGACTTTTTCACAGATCCCACCCTCCTTGACCAATCGTTTGATTATAAACCCGAGGACGAGTGGACCGACAGCTACCACCCCTCGGCTGTTGACGGAGCACATGTTCTAGGACTGAGTGGCGCTCTTGATGGCAGCGCTTATCTGGATCACTCCTTACTGTCCTGTGAAGACAAGGACGAGACAGTAAACGAGTGGGAGCTGAGGGAGGACTTCTCACCACAGCCTCACTTCCACAGAAAGAGCACGGGTAGTTATGAAGGAGATGAAGAGACCTCGGTTATTGATCTCACCTTCTATGCGAAGAAAAGCAGTACAGAAAATGGGATAAGTTACCA
This sequence comes from Clarias fuscus, assembly GCA_030347435.1. Taxonomy (NCBI): domain Eukaryota; kingdom Metazoa; phylum Chordata; class Actinopteri; order Siluriformes; family Clariidae; genus Clarias; species Clarias fuscus. The sequence continues at coordinate 14,629,816 of CM059208.1, read as the reverse complement.
GCAAAAGGTAACGCAATCTTGAGTGGTTAATTTGTTTCTCAGTGGTGTAGTTGTGTCACATTATTATTATTATTTTATTTGATTTATTTATTTCTTTTATGGTATGCTTTATGCCTCTTGCTTTCCTAGCTAATAGAAGAAAATTCTCAGCTTCGGAAGCAAGTCAGAGAACTGATAAAAAAGTCAGAGGCTGATTCTTCTAAGTAAGATGCACACATGAATACATAAATAATGCTTCTCAATGTTTTCATGTATGATAACTGATGTACAGACATGCTAGGGTAAGTCAAAAATTATCCGCACTCAGTTTATATTAAAACCTCTGTTGGCCACACTGTCTTGGAGGCGATTCCACCCAGGGCTACTCTCTCCCGAGTCCCTGCCGTGCAGGTGTGAACGTGTAACATTAGTTAATTTGTACCAAAAAAAAGTATGCCCTACTTGCGATTTGCAAGAAAAAAAGAGCAGCATGCTTGATTAGTATTTTGTGGTTTGAGGGTATGCCTGGTGCAGAAATAGCTAAACAGAAGAGCATAAACCAAGTCGTTTGAATAGCTGCACATTTTTTTAAAGAGAATTATAAGTTGTGATGAGAGTAAACGTCAGAGTATGGAATGGAAACATCCTCAATCACCGACCAAGAAAAAGATCTAAAGCATGTCGACATTCTGGCAAAACTTCTGAGGCATTCAAGCATCTCCCCCTTTAGTCCTAATCTCGCTCCATCTTGCACCTGTTTGGTCCCCTGGAAGCAGCCCTACTAGGATGAAGATACACTGCTGATGAAGTCATTCGTGGCTCAGCCTAAAACATTTTTTAATGAGAGAATACAAACGTTTGTTGAAAGTATATTAAAAAGAAAGAAGATCATGTTGAAAAATTATGTACAGCATTTGTCCTTTCTAAAAGTTAATTAAAAATAAATCTACAGCCAGAGTGCAGATAATTTGACTCACCCTCACATGATAGTTGATAACAGACTCACATAGAAGCATGGTTATTGTTCGCATGTACAGATCCGATCAGAAAACATGTTTGTGGTGTTTAGAATCAGACAGCTGACAGACGAGCTGCACAAGCGAAATTTGCAAGAGGAGAGAGAAGCCAAAGCCTTAGAAAGCATGGTGCAGTCTGTGGAAGAAAATCTCCAGCTCATGACCGTATGCATGTTTTTCATTTATTTCAATTTACATTGATGTGACTACATTATCCCTCGCAAAATAGAACATCTCCGAGTGAAAAGCAACTCGAATAGTGATTTGTTTCCCACACAGAAACGAGCCGTTAAAGCTGAAAGCAGTTTGTCTAAATTGAAGCAAGAAGTCCAGCAGCTACAGGTTTGGCTTTTGAATTCGTTATTGCATCACATTTTTGCAAGAATTTGTTTACTTTAAACACGACAGGGCCTGAATTCTCAAATGTGATTGGTCAGAAGAGTTTTTTTTTTTAAGTAGTGGTGGCTAAATCAAATCACAGCACTGTTTATGTTCTTGTTTCTATGGTAACTGTTCATTCACATGGGCTTGTATGAGACTATTGAGAATCATTCTGTAAGAAGACATTTATTGATAATTTTTCTCCATTTTTAGCACTTCATTCAGGACATTATTAACCACTGGATAGTTTTCAGGAGAGAGCATGTAGTAACATGAGGGTTAGCTTAATGTTTAAGATGTTCCTACTGATCAGGAGGTCCTAGGTTCAAACCCCAGCACCCCCAAGTTTCCACTGTTGGGCCCTTGAGCAAGGCGCTTAACCCTCAACTGCTCAGGTGTATAATGAGATAAAATCTGGATGAGAGCGTATGCCAAATTCTGCAAATACCAATAAAGAAGTATAATTTTTTCTTATACAATCTTATTAACACAGAGAGAGAGAGAGAGAGAGAGGAAACCTGTTTAGAGCTGCAAACAACCTCGGATGTAACTATAAGCAGTTAAAAGTTAAAGAATTGTAATGAAAGTGTTGACAAATTGCTGTGATAGACTATAAGAGGAATAAAACACTTTGGGATGTGCTGTTTGTTTCAGGTCACATCATCTTCGTGATATTTAATAATAATAATATTTATTATTATTATTATTATTATTATTTAAATTGCTTGTGTAGCAACTCATACATTTTCCTCCTTTATTCAGAGCCAGGTAGAGACATACAGATGTGAAAATGAACGACTCCGTGCCGGAGAATCTGCTGCCATGAGCTCAATGAGACAGAATGCACAAGTGGCATCCAAGTACCTCAACAAAGTTGCTCAGGATGCTGAGACTTCCATTAAGTATGTCAGGGGGGGGGGGGGGGGGGGGGGGGGGGGGGGAGGAGATTGTAACTGATACTCATCATATCATTTTATATACTTTAGTGATTAGGCATATGACATGGTGGATATTACTGAGTGTGTTTTCTCTGTTTACAGGCAGTTGCTGACAGGTCGAGAGACTTTGTGCCTCGTATCAGAGCTGCTGCGGTCCATAGACAAGATCTCTGAGATTCCAAAATAGCACCTTCTCTACTTCACCTTGTCGTGCCTTAACCACCTCTGTTATTCTTTGCTCTTTCAAATCAGTTAATTTCTCACATACCATGGCTTCGTAATCAATGTTAATGTCTGTGGCTACACGGATCACATGACATGCAAGCACTAGCCCTGACAGCACTCTTACCCGTACTAGCTAGTATTGTCTAGCTGACTAGACCAGCTTGCTATCTCAATGATCTTTATGATTAGATCAATAGTTTGCCTCCGTTGTAGGTTTGGAGGCGGAAAACCGAAGGAAGATGTACTGTTGTGTAATTATAAGGGTTGACTGAAGACGGCCGACCTTAAAGAAGGACCTCATGTTGTGTACCAAGTACTTATTTATAGTTACATTGCAACATCTTTTCTATGAAACATCCCATAAATCTCATCATAGTCATTCACTAAAACATGCTATAAAGGAATTTTAGCATGTTTGGTTTTCAACATTTAACACTGACTGGTTGGGAAGTAAAAGAAAAAAAGACGTTATTTTTCCCCCCTTTTAAAGCAATCGTTCCTTCGGAACGTTGTGTCTTAATTTTAATTTCAGCTCTCCAGAATGGTCAACCATTCTGTTCTATCATTTCCAGGCCAGTTCCCTGTAAGAGCTGGGGTTTAATTTCCGACCCAAAGAGCATGTGCATGTCTGCTCTATAAATGAAGCCTTTAAAAATGGAGAAATTTTACTTCTTATAAACAGCTGCCTTTATGTTCCATTATTCAAATGTGATAAATGTGTAAAGCTTTGTAGTGTGACATTTTTGTGCAATTGGTTTTTGTATAGTAGTTTTAAACAGCATAGTGCTTTTATATGTCATAAATATATATAAAAAAAAAAAAAAGTCAGTACTGTGCAAAAGTATGTATATTTTACTGATGGCATTTGTAAAACCAAATATATACATGTGTGTGTAGACCCATACACACATGATTAGCCATATTTTATAATGCTTGACCTTTCTGAAGTGATGACATTTTGGGCTTATATTAGTTATATAGTTATGTTACATATTAGTTATATAGTTATGTAATATTTTGAAACATCATATATATGATGTTTTAAAATGATTATTCTATGGATGAATTAACAGTAACATATCTATTTTGTAATTTGAAACTAAATACTACATACAAAAGCAATCAGCCATAACATTTACAATTATCTCCCTCTCTCTTACACTACAGTATATACTGAGAGAAAGAGAGACACAAAAAATTATACACACTTATCAGGCCTTTTTTTAAAACTGGAATTTAATTATTGCAGTAGGTGCATTATTATGTACAGTAGTACTGTATTAGGTCTTCTCTAAAGATGTAATTTGTCGCATGATTGTTAATGCTATCATGTGACTGTCAGGAGAAATTCATATACTGTATTTTTTATGTTGCAGTGTGTATAAATTTTTTGGCCCCTATGTGTGAATGCACACACTTTCTAAGTTTCAAAATAATTCTGTACATATAATGAACAGTAGCATAACTAATTTCCACCTTTAAAACTTGATGCTTGGATGGTTTTTAAAAGAATAGCTGGTAGGTTGTTGCAGGGTCTTCTCTGTTGGCCAAATCTTACACAGTGTTTTTTTAAAATGTGTTTTTAGCAGAAACATAGTCTGTGATTTTCTTACCTAAAAAATTCTGTATTGTTCAGATCAAAACCTCAGTTTTGTAATTTAGTAAATAGAAAACATCCACATTCATCTTTACTTGACATATATGTAAACATCCTGCTTTTTTTTCTTTTGCTTTAAGTTCATAATTTCACCATGCTGTTTTGCTGCATACAGAATTTATGAGAATTGAATTACAGAAACTGTATATACAGTTACTGAGGGGTACGGGGGAGAGTGTGTCAAACAAAAGAGTCAAACCATATGTTTTTTTAAATCGTCCTTTAAACTCTTACACCATTTTTGTGATTTTAATGAAACAAATGTACTAATTTTATTTTAGAAACTAATATAAAAGTATTTTGACTTTTTGTTTACTAATCAGCAGATATTTATGTGTTTATATTAGCAGACACTCAAAAAATGCTGCTATAACTACAAAATATTGACAATCTCTGTACGACTTTCATTTACTACTTATTAAGAAATAAAAAGTTGCTAATTATTATATTAAAGAGCTTTTGAAGTCTTGATTTTGATTGATTAGAAGGTTTATCCTTTTTTAATAACAGCAGCTCTGATGGTCCTTTCAGCTCCGAGGAAAATCACAGGTTTGTATTAATGCACTCATCTATTTTTGTTTATTAGTAACCTGTAAATTGTATGACAGAGATTTGGCATAATCTAATGTAATGTAATCAACTGATCTTTGTACAATGTTGCTATTTAACAAAAACATAAGCATTGACATGTGAAGCTTTTTTTTTAGGACAAATTTAGTAACATGGAAGTAGTCTCTAGTGTCACGGCTTACAACTTGTATAGCAAAAGTGATAACAGGAGGGGTTTTTTAAATACTCCACAACATTAGGTATAACTTTATGGTTAAAAAGACATATAACGTTATAGAAATTATTTGAAACTAGTGTTACTACATGTCATTGATGGGTAAAGTGTTTTAAGAAATAGTTAAAAAATGCACAAAAAAAAAGGATGATTAGCTTTAATGTAATCAGTGATATAATTTCATGTGGAAATTCACATACTGTACATGTTTGCCTGTCTTTCTGTACGGTAGAATGCTCTGCCTAACTTATTAATAGAAAAAAAAAAGGTAAGGTTGCGTAACTTACATATTGTTTACACTCAGTTGCGCTTCTTTTATTGTCAGCTAAATAAACTCTCTGTTTAAAGTAGATTATAAAATCCAGCACATAACTGTTCATAACATCAGTGTTACTCAACATACAGACAGACTTTTTTGCTGATACTGGTTTCATGGCCCTTCAATGTATGAAAGGTAAACATATCATTGAAACAGTGAGATTTTATTAATGTACTGACAAAACCTTTCTTTTATTTATATAGGTTATAAGTAGGTGAAAAAGTAATTCAATTTGATTTATATAGCACTTTTAACATTGCATTGTTGCAAATAATCTTCACAGAATCAAAAAGAACATTAGGGGAATGAGTATGAAATGTGTAAGAAAAGCAAGCCGAGGGCAATGTTGTCAAGGAAAAACTTCCTGAGATGACAATAGGAAGAAACCTTAAGAGGAACCAGACTCAACAGGGAGGCCCTCCTCATTTGGGTGATAACCGTTAGCAGGGATTGATCTGCAGTCATACTGTGTGTTAGGAGGATAATATAAAGTCCACTTTTGTTATTGGAGGAACAGGTACTAAACTGTTGAGAAACTGTAGTCACAAGTAAAACAGCTGTCTGCATCAGCCGAGTCCAAGACCATTATCGTGGGAAAGTAGATCCGTCCCCAGTCACCATATGCAACCCAAGCAGATCTTGCAACAAGATCTCCAACCAGAAGCGGGGCAGTGGGATGAGTCAGACAGGTCTGGAGGGCAGAGGAAGGGGAAGAAATTCGGGAGCGCTACAGTATGTGTGGCTCGACAGAGAGAGCATGAAATAATAATTAGGTATGATTACAGTCACATGTACTGTATATGGTGAATGTATGTTTTGTGCAAAGATTTATAAATTTATATTTTTTAAAAAAACTTACATATTTTGTAGTGAAATAATCAACTGTACCCACATTTCGCCAAATGTCATTACATTATATTGATTGTTTTGCTGTAACATGTCATACTGTGTTTTATTTCTGACTTATTTTTTTTTTCTTTAGTGACCTCGCACCTCCTGGGTTGAGGGTTCGACTCCTGCCTCAAGTCTGTGTGACTGGAGTTGGGATGTTCTTGGTTGGTTTCCTCCGGTTTCCTCCCACAGTCCAAAGACATGCAGATTAGGCTGATTGGCATTCCCAAATTGCCCATAGTGTGTGTGTGTGTGTGTGTGTGTGTTTATGCCTTGGCATTATGGATTGGCACCCTATCCAGGGTGTACCCCCAATTTATGTCCTAATTCTCCTGGTATAGACTCCTAGCCCCCGAGACCAATGTATACAGAAAAAAAAAACAATATATAATATAAATTAATAATTCAGTTTCCATTCTTTAACATAAAAGTACTTTAAAATTTAAAAGGCTTTGTAGAGACTTTTATTTTGAAATCGGTTTACCCAACGGCGTCGGTGTGTTTCCTGCTTTCGCGGACGGTGTCTCGACGTTTTGTTGACGTTCCGAGCGCGAACTTATTAAAACACGGTCAGTACGCCGAGGCTCTATGGTTGACGTCTGAGTAAAAGTTTCTATTAAAAACACACATTTTACGTTGTTTTTTATCCTTGTTGATAAGATTGTTTCGAATTCCGCGAAATGCACGCTGGGTAATATGCTAACTAGCTGGTGTGTATGTGTGCAGTGAGTGTACGGAGTTGGAGATGAGCTCTGTGTCCAGCTGCTGAGTTTCCAGCATTTTCGGTATGTACAGAATTATTTTGGGCAGAGTTAGAGGTGTTGTATTTGTGAACAGTGTAACAGTTAGTGAACTCCTGCCCTTGCTAGAGTACATAATGCACAGGAGGGATGGGAATCACCAGGCACCTCCCCATACGATTTTATCACGATACCTCGGTGCTGATTGGGTTAATATTGCGATTCTATAAGTATCACGGTTTAGTGAATACTAAATAATAAAAGTGTAATGAGTAATTAAATGTAGCCCTATCCTTATAACCTTCGTTTCCTCACTTAAAAAAAACAGCCGCTGCATTTAAACAATACAAACTAACGTCGAATACAAGAGTTTAACAGTGAATTTTAAATAAATGAAGCAAAATAGATACATTGTTACTGAGCAGCACATATCTCATCTCAAATATCATTATTATTTCTAAATAAAAGTGCCAAATAATTAACGTCTACCATATGAGATAAAAATGTGTAAAAAGTACCGATTGCGCTACCTGTAGGATTATAAAGAAGTGACGTATTATTAGTAGAATTAGTATTATAGAGTACTGTAGTATTATAAAGAAAAAAAACAAGGCATTTACCTTCACACATGCCTCCATCGTCTCAAAACTCAACTTGGCAGTGAGTATGCGGGTTGACTGGCTGCAAGGACACGGGGATGTGCAGCTTTTAACATGCGATTTTCAACGAATTAGCATTTTGAGACTGATTTAAGCATTTGTAATGAGTGGAGTTGAGACTAATTCACTCACAGAGAAAAAGGCTGATTGGACGTTTTTAACATAAAAATGGAAACTCTGAAGCTTCTGCGCTCAGTACATAACCGTTTATATCTGAGGCTGATCGGCCGATCGCCGGTCACGGGCAATTAGTCTGAAAAGCCAATTCTGGTCACTGGCCGATCGACCTGTCCGTCTCTATTATAAATGTAAAATAAAAAAATATTTGGAGTCATTGTGGCCATACATGAGTGGCTACCCACACACACACACACACACACAACAAAAAATCAGGATTCATAATTCTAATGCCCAGTATGAGATGGGCATGACTGGGCATTAGAGATGGGCATGACTGGCTTGGTGCAGTTGTTTCTATGTGTATATTACACACCTTTTGTGTCCTAGACCATGAGTTCATTTTGATTTGACATATTTGTATATGTAGATAAAGAAAAAATGGCATCATCAGAAGACCTGCTGGCTCAGAGGAACAAACTCCAGCATCAGATTCTGGCTCTGGAGCAAACTCTGGGCAATGATCAAAACATTGTAGACCTCCTGTCTTCAGACAACGACAGTGGTAAGTCGAGCAATGATCACAACAAGACGACATTTAGGATGTGCACAGTATCTCACACACACACTCACTTACACATGCCTTTCTCATCCCTCTGGCAGCTGAGGAGTCTGATGACAGTGGACACGCCCAGGACAATGTTGTATGTACATTTATGTCCATGATTAATAAAGAGTGTTGCAGCAATTCACAGTGCTCAACCGTGTACACCTTGGTCCCTTGCAGGCACACGAGGACCTGGAAGCAGAACGACAGCAAATACAGAAGGAGATAGAAGAGTTAGAGCGAACACTCGGTGCAGACGCAGCTCTGGTGGATGCCCTGACAGGTAAACGTGTGTGTAGTTGTAACGTCACAACTATGAGAAATTATTTAATATAAGTAAATCTCCATGGACTATGATTTTTGCAGATAACATTGTGCTTCGTAGCGAGAGCAGAGAACAGGTGGAGAGAAATCTGGAGAGGTGGGGGTACACTCTGGAAAGCAGAGGAATGAAGATTAGCCATAGCAAGACAGAATACATTTGTGTGAATGAGAAGGACCCAAGTGGAACGATGAGGCTACAGGGAGCAGAGGTAAAAAAGGTGCAGGACTTTAAGTACTTAGGGTCAACGGTCCAGAACAACGGAGAGTATGAAAAGAAGGTCAAGAGATGTGTAGGTTGGAACGGGTGGTGAAAATGTCAGTGTTAGAGTATGTGATAAGAGTAGCAGCGGGAATGTGGTGAAACAAGACAGTGGTGAGACCAGCGATGCTCTATGCCTTAGAGACAGTGGCACTGAAGAAAAGACAGGAGTCAGAGTTGGAGATGGCAGAGATGAAGGTGTTGAGGTTCTGTTTGGGAGTGACAAGGATGGATATGATGTAGAATGAGTTCATCAGAGGGGCAATCCACATTAGATGTTTTGGAGGTACAAAGTCAGAGAGGCAAGATTGAGGTGGTCTGGACATGTTCAGAGGAGAGATTGTGAGTATAGAGGATCGAAGGATTCTGTAGAAGGATGCTAAGGTTGGAACTGCCAGGAAGGAGGTCTAGAGGAAGATCTAAGAGGAGATCTCATGTAGTGAGAGAGGACATGGAGTTAGCTGGTTTGAGAGAAGAGGATAGGTTTAAGTGGAGGCAGAAAATTTGCTGTGGCGACCCACGAAATGGAACAGCCGAAAGACAAAGTAGAATAAATTGCTCATTTTGTGTGGTGTGTGTGCGCGCACATGCATGTGTGCCCTGCAATGGATTGGGTTGAAAGTCAGTTTTTGGTGTGACTACGCTTTGAGGACCCTTTAGTGTCAGATTCAGTTTGTGCAGCTTTATAAGGAAATTACCTGCAAAGTTTTACTTATCCTGCAGAACCATCCACAGTACAAACAATGTTTTTCCCAGTAGTGAAGCTAGAGGTTAAGAAGGTAACATGCTGAACAAAATATACAGTACATATGCATATATCCATGTCGATATAGTACAGCATGTACATAATAGATATAAATGAAATATAAAGAAGTGCATAAAAAAGATGCATAGTGTTTAAAGCAGTGCTGTAGTTTAGTGGTAATTAAACTGTGATGAGCTGCTCAGTATGAAAACAGCCACAGGGCAAAAACTACGTAGTCTTGGAACAGTGTAACGTAGTCATTGACTAGGGTGAGAGGTGTCTTT